>OY720429.1:117634421-118234421 GCA_963082735.1 Pocota personata | reverse complement strand
CATCGTCAAGATGTATCGGCAAGTTATGATGCACCCAACGCACCTAAGGTTTCAGTATATCTTGTGGAGGGAAAACGAAAAAACACCTATTCAGATATATAATATATATTTTTAGCTATTCGCTGTCTGCATTATTTGAGCGAACGAAACAAGGACACTTTCAAACTGGGTTCTCGCGTCCTTCAGTTAGACTTTTACGTCGATGATATGTTAATCTATATCATCAGCTCCAGTGATGATATAGATACCGTGATTCAAATACAGAACGAAGTTGTTGCAATATTGAAGTCGGAAGGATTTGAGTTAGCCAAATGGAACAGCAATGAGTCCAGAGTTGTAAGGGCAGTGAATGCTCAAAGTAAGCAAATTAGCATGACTGATTCCAATTTTGTCAGTACTTTAGGGATACCATGGAACCCTCTTAGCGACGAGTTTAGTTTTTCATACACACCCAATCGCACATACACCAAGTACACCAAGAGATCTATTCTTTCACTGTCATCTTCACTCTTCGATCCAACGGGCATGCTTAGCCCCATAATTATCAAGGCTAAGATAATTCTACAAAAGTTATGGATTGAAAGGTTAGATTGGGATGCGTCCATTCCACAAACCATCGATACCGAGTGACGTCAATTTATGGTTGATTTGCATTCTCTGAAGAATTTTTCTGTACCCAGATTCGCTCTAATTGCCAATAAGGAGATCTACCAGATCCAAGGTTTCGCGGATGGCTCTATGCAGGCATAGGGTTGTTGCATTTACCTTAGGGCCACTGATAGCTCGGGAGCAGTACAGGTCAAGCTTTTGGTTGCAAAATCCAGGGTAGCACCCGCAAAGAAAAATCAGCTTCCTCGGCTGGAGCTATGCGCAGCTCATCTGTTGTCCAAACTTTGGGGAAAGATTCGAAATGTATTGTATTCTGTGGAACTCATTCGGAAGTCTACTTGTGGACGGATTCTTCTATCGTACTGCACTGGATCTCAACACACTCTTCCAAACTAAGTACCTTAGTGGGAAATAGAGTAGCCGAAATTCAAGAAGAAACACAGGGTGCCGTCTGGAGGCACGTTCCAACACACGAAAATCCGGCTGACATTGTATCAATATGGTGCATGGTAGAGGAGTTAAATGCCTCAGTATGGTTTGCGGGTCCAAGTTTCTTAGGAGAAAGTGAGGACAAATGGCCATCTGCTGTCGAAATTCAGCTTTCTTCAGAAGAAGCATCACTAGAAAAGGGAAAAACAGTGCTAATCTCTCAAAAATCGGAACCAAATTACTTGCTGGAAGTCATAAACAAATATAGTTCCTACACAAAATTGCTTCGAGTTTTTTCGTATGTTGTAAAATTTGGTAGTCGGCTGCACAACCCAGTATTGCAACCAAATGGATTTTTAACTGTAGAAGAGTTAGATAATGCCCTTATCCGAATGGTTCACGTCATACAACAGAACTCCTTTGCGGATGAAATCAAGTGCATTCAAACTAATGGGAAAATAAGGGCCTCTATAAAATGGTTGAATTCTTTCCTTCAGGACAAGAATGGCATCCTTTTGTTGAAGGTAGGAGGACGGTTGAAGCATGCAGACATAGCAGAGGAATGCAAGCACCCATTACTGCTTCCAAAGAATAGCAGCTTCGCAAGAACTCTCTTCAGGCATCTTCATCTTTCAAATTATCATGCCGGTCCAAAGGCACTTGTGTCACTGTTGAGGCAAAAATTGTTGATAGTCAACGCTAGGGAAGTTGCACAGCAAACTGTGAGAAAATGTCTTCATTGCGTCAGATATCGACCGAAATTGCTTGAGCAGGTGATGGGAGACTTACCCCGGGAAAGGTTGACTGCATCGTGTCCTTTCTCTTGTTGCGGTTGGTTGATTTCTGCGGTCCAGTTTACACCCATTTCAAAATTCGTGGCAAGGTACCCTACAAGACATATATAGCAATCTTCGTCTGTTTCGCTTCAAAAGCAGTTCATTTGGAAGCCGTTTCGGATCTTTCGGCCGAAGCCTTCATCGCAGCCTTGAAAAGGATTATAGGTCGGAGAGGTCTCCCAAGAGATATTCACTGCGACAACGCAACTAAATTCGTAGGCGCACAGTCCAAACTAATTGAATTGCGCAATATGTTGTTCAAGAAATCCTTTCAAGAAACAATAACCAATTTTTGTACTAACACTAGCATAAATTTTCATTTTATACCCCCAGCTGCAGTGAAGGTAGCGAAAGGTCACTTACATCGGAGCTTGAGCGGCGCGAAACTAACGTTCGAAGAGTTGTCAACAGCGTTGGTGGAGATCGAGGCGGTATGAATTCGAGGCCAATTACTCCGATGTCCTCCGACCCCAATGACCTCGAAGCTCTCACTCCCGCACATCTACTCATCGGTTCGTCATTGAAGGCCGTTCCAGAACCTGCAGTAGAGGTTTCCAACATCAGCTACATCCATAGATGGCGGCGAATAAATGCCGTCAAAAATCGCTTTTGGCAAAGATGGTCAGCCGAATACATCCACGAACTGCAGGGCAGAGCGAAGTGGACATCTTCAAGCCCAAACGTCACCATTGGCAGCCTAGTCACCATCCATGAAGAAAACGTTTCCCCTCAAAAATGGCTTATGGGGAGAATTACCAACGTCGTCCAAGGAAAAGACGGAAGGGTTCGAGTCGCTGACATTTAAACTCCGAAAGGAAACACCAGACGTCCCATTCATAAACTGGCGCTAATACCGTCTTGAAAGGCAGTGCTTTCAAAGGGGGGCGGAATGTTGGGGCAAGGTCACCAACTATTCAAATTTCGCGCCAACTTTGCTATAATTTTGGAATTTAATTTAATTCACCAAAATTTGTAAGCTTTTGAATTTTGAATAAACCGTTTACAAAAGATTGTATTTAAGCCAAGAGAAAATAAAAGCTTTGAGCATTTCGTTGTAAATCATCTCGTTGCAAAACTCTGCTCGTTTTCTTTCTCGACTCAAAAGTAGTTGGGCGGTTTACATCGACGGTTACCAGTTGACAGTTTCTAGCTGACGGTTTCTTTACTAACGTTGTCGACATACAGGAAAAGCCGGTACCCTAACTCTCAACCGGAATTTCCCTACCACTCAACGTAGAGGTTCTAGGTTGGCGAACTGAAAACGCTCCGTACGTTTCTTTCACTATGCTTCCTCGATAGCGACGAGGATGCCGCAGCCGATATGACCACTAACACTATCCTCTTAGGTATGAATGACTTTATTCCTAACAGAATAAAGAGCATTAAACCTAAGACAAACTCGTGGTTTGACCAGAGCTGTAAAAAGGCTATCAGGTTGAAAGAAGTAAGCTTTCGGTCTTATAAAGCCAACAAATCTGAGGAAAACCGAAAAAATTTAAACAAGCCTCAAAAGACTGCAATGCTCATATTCGACGTGTATAATTCTTAAATGACCGAAAATTGAGACAAAAAATGATACAGTGTCCCAAAGGTAGTAAAAATTGTTGGTCATTCGTCAAAAATATTAAAAATTCTGCCTCGTCTGCCATCCCCCCACGCTCATTTACAATGACATTCCAGCTGTCAGCTCCTTAGACAAAGCTAATCTGCTTGCTGCTCACTTTGCAGCGAACTTCACGCTGCCAGATAATGCTTTGTCTCCACCTGTATTTGAGAGCGTCAAATTTTCCATGGGACAAGTCCACTTTCGCACTCGTACAGTTGCAGGAGTACTCAAAGGTCTCAACATACACAAATCCGCTGGTCCAGATGGTATCCTCCCATAGTTTTGAAGTGGTGTTCTTCTACGCTGGCAAAACCTCTGCGTAAGGCTTTCTGCATATAATACTTTTCAGGGCTCTTTCCGAGTATGTGGAAAAGAGCATTTGTCCAGCCCATCCCTAAAAAAGCGAATCTTCCTCTGCGTCCAATTACCGACCCATTGCACTTACGTCCCTTCTTTCCAAGGTCATGGAAACGCTGATAAATCGTCAGCTTATGAAATATCTCGATTCTCGAAGACTCCTTAATGACCGGCAGTATGGTTTTCGTAGTAACAGGTCCACTGGTGATTTGATGGCATATCTCACCGGGAAGTGGAACCAATCTCTCCAACACTTCGGTGACACCAAGATGGTTGCGCCTGATATATCAAAGGCATTTGACAGAGTTTGGCATCAGGCTCTTTTGTCGAAAATGCGTGCATATAGCGTCGATGAGTCTCTTCTTCAATGGATTAGAAATTACCTTTCGGGCCGTTCAATACAAGTTGTTTTGGACGGCTTCAAGTCTGCAATTCACCAAATAATTGCTGGTGTTCCCCAAGGCTCTGTTTTGCCTCCGACTCTCTTTCTTATTTTTATAAATGATCTCTTGTCTGCAACTTCTAATCCAATCCATTCCTTCGCTGATGACAGTACCTTCAGTTTTTCATATTCGTTTTCTAACTCATGTCCTTGCTCTTCGGCCGTAGAAGGGGAACGGCAGCGTATGTTAAACATTAAATTCCGACCTAGACAGCATAATTAAATGGGGTTTAACCAACAGAGTGGAATTAATGCTTCCGAAACACAATGCTGTCTTCTGTCTCTCAAGCGAAACCAAAACCCTCAACCATTATCCATGAATGGTACTTACATCATTGAAACCGAAAGACTTGCCATTCTCGGTATGTATATTAATAACCATCTTCGATGGAACGATCACATATTCGAGGTCGCCAAAAATGCTGCAAAATATCTAGGATTCTTTAAGCGGTGCAAGAAATATTTTACCCCATCTGATGTGGCCTCAATTTATAAGGCATTCATCCGCCCTAAGCTGGAATATAACGCCCAAAGCACATTCTCGATAGGGTGCAGAATCGCGCGTTAAAACTTACAGGTGATAGAGACATTGTGAATTCCATTCATTCACTAGAACATCGGAGAAATGTCTCTTATCTCTCTGTGTTTTATCGTTTTTTTAATAAAAAATGCTCCAGTGAAATAGCCAGTTGCATTCCTCCCCTTCAAAATTTCACCCGCAATACGCGACATGCTTCGAATGCACATCAGTTTACCCTAAAGGCTAACTTTGGTTGTACTGTCAAATATAGGGATTCATTTATAGGCCGAACAACACGAATGTGGAATGATCTAACAGGCTCTGTATTTCCCCATCACTACAACCTTCAATCATTCAAAGCCAACGTGCATAGGCTCCTCCTCTGTTCCTCTTCCCCTTTTTCCTCGACGCCTGTGCCCTGAAACAGTTTAAGGGTTTTCATATCCCCTTCGGCGCGCGCAGGTTATAAAAAAAAAAAAAAAATCCATGTGGTTAAGTTAGGTTAAGACTTATTTTAAGGTAGCATTTAAGTTTTATATATAAGATCAAATAAACAGTACCGTTACTAAGTTTTTTAAAATAAAAAATGTTTCTTAGTCATAATTGTTATTTAAGTAAAATAGTAATAAGTAATAGATTAAGTCGAAAGACAGAGATATGGATTAAGTTTAGCTTAGAGTGCCCGCATAGGGCCAGTAAGTTAGAATAAGATAGTTAAGTTCGTTAAGCTAGTTTTAAGCGTTTTGGTCTAGCATGTAAGTTGAATTAAATTAATAAAAACTTAAAAAAAAAGAAAAAAAACACGAGAATGAGTGTCAACTGATTTGTGCGACGTGTGTGTGTTTTTGTACATATGTATATTAATATTGCTTTGCCTATTAAGAAGTGAGCTGGGGTGAGTGCTTGGAAGTCATCTGGTTTTTCCGTTAGTGGACACAGAGGCCTCGAATTAAGGCACGCCTCAATTTGTGTGAGTAGCGAGGCAAGCTACTCGTATGTAAGTGTCCCGTTGCCGACGATCCGTTTGAAGTGGTGCTTGACACTCTTCACTCCTGCTTCCTACAATCCTCCGAAGTGAGGAGAAGCAGGGGCTAAGAAAGCTTGGGTGGTAAGGTCTGTGACTGCTGCCAAGTGCATCGCTTTGATGGCGAGGCAGATAAATATTGCCAGGTATCCCTTAAAACATTTGGCTCCGCGACCTTTCCAAGACCGAATGGTGATTGTTCCGGCGTAGTCGACCCCTGCATGGATGAACTTCCTAGAAACTGTGACCCTAGGAGATAGTAGGTTTCCCATTAATTGGTGGACTACCCTGTTTCGGTACCGGTGACGAACGACGCAGGTGCTTAAATATTTTTTTTCGGCTCTCCTGGTTTATATGATCCAGTACTTACTTCTGGGGTACGCAATCATCAGCTGAATCCATCCGTGTAGCGTATGTTCATGGGCGTTTCGGATGACTAGGGTTGTGATATGGTGCCTCGGTCCTAGTATGATTGGGAGCTGTTGGTCGAACGAGAGGTCTGCGTTTTTTAGTCTGCCGCCTACCCTTATGATGCCTACTCCGTCTATGAATGGATTTAAGAATGCCAATCCCTTTGACTTGAATAGCCCTCCGGGAAATATATCATATTGGGCGCAGCGAACGAGTACCTTCGCAGCGGCTTCAAGCTCCTTCGGGCTTAGAGGTCCAGCAATTAGTTGAGGATCACTTCGCAAGTTACTGGTGAAACGCTTGTAGTAGCCAACAATCCTCGTAAGTCGCCTTAAGTTCGACGTTCTGTGAAGAAGCTGGTGTATCGGGGCTTCTAGTAAGTCCACGTGATGGACATGCACCAGTCTACTTCCTTCACTAGTGGCGAGACTAAAAAGGCTGTTTCAGAAGCTCGAACTCCCACTTTTGGTGCAGAAATGAGGGCCTATTCCACTGCAATGTTATCTTTAAAAGTGCTGATGGTTCCATACCTCTAGAAACCAAGTCCGCTGGGTTGTCTTGAGTCGCTATATGCCTCTATATCTTGGTATCGGTGAGTCGTTGAATTTCTCCTACTCTATTCCCGGCGAACGTTTCCCACTTGGAAGGTGATGCAGAGATCCAGCAGAGGGTGATGGTGGAATCCATTCATGCGTACATCTTGACGTCGTCTCGTTTTAGGATTCGACCGACATAGTGTAGAAGTTTTGCTGTAAGAACAGACCCACATAGCTCTAACCTTGGGAGACTCACTTACTTTACCGGTGCCACTTTGGACTTGGAGATCAGCAAGTGCATATGAACCTTTTGATCCTTATCTTCAATTCTGAGATATACGGCTGCTCTGAAGCGTCGCTGAAACCATGGAGTTCTATGCACTGCGACCTACCTATCGTGTGTACCAACCTTGGCAGACCTAAATTATTAATATTCTGTAAATCTTTATAAAAAAGTGTCCCATTCGTCTAAAATAGTGGGTTCGACGGGCTCGTCCCAAGACATCTTTCGGATCCAAAGGAGTTGCATAAAATATTTCGCTTCAATTATGCATGGCGAAATCCAGCCTAACGGGTCGAAGAGGCGTGCAATTGCCGAAAGTACGAATCTCTTCATTGGTAGTGGATTGCTTGAAGGAATATACTGAAAGCAGAAGACGTCGGTTGCAGGAAGCCAATGAATACCCAGCGTTTTGACTTGATCCGAACCTTCTGCAGGTACTGCAAACGAAGATTCACAATCCTTTTCTGGGATGCCTTGAAGAAGTTCCTTCCTGTTGGATGTCCACTTCCGTAAGTTAAATCCTGCTGATTGGAGAGTTGCTCTAACTTCCATTTCGCCATCTATCATTTGAGCTGCTAACGAGTATCGATGACGGGACTCTTCTGCTAGCTTCTTCAATGTTCGAATGCCCAGATACGGGGCCGAAGCTGTTCCAAAGGTCACAGTCTTAAGGCGGTAGACCTTGAGTTCCTCTGATGGATCCTTACGTCAGATGACCAGTTGAAAATAGGAATCCCGATCGCTGACCCAGATTTGGCGGTACATCTTTTCGATGTTAGCCGTAAAGGTGTGCTGGTAGAGTCTCCACCGGAGGATAATATCAGTCACATTGTGCTGAAGTGAGAGTCCTATCACCAGCTGGTCGTTCAATGAGACTCCATTGGACGATCTGAAGGATGCATCGAACACAGCTCTGAGTCTTGTTGTAGAAGTAGCCTCCTTAATGACTGCGTGGTGGGGCAGGAAATAATGACCTGATTTGGGTATGTCTTTGTTTGAACTAAATAAATTTAAATAAAACACACTCGTCAGCAAATGATTCACAAAGAGTAGTTTATTGGAATTAGATTTCCTTTTTATATGTCTAATAATAGAGTGTGTGAGGGAGAGAACACACACAGAATTCCATAGTTCGATGACACACGTACCAACTTTCAGGGTACGTATAATGTGTTGTGCATGCGTCAACATTCTCCCCCGCCGAATTGCTGACATCAAAAAAAAAAAAAATTATTTTTAAAATTTAAATTTAAAAAATAATATTTATATAATGAGTGAAAAGTAGTGCCATTAATGTAAATTCAAATATAATATTTAATGACAAGCAGATAAATAAAAGGTGAGTTGGTTTTAAATCTCGTCATAGCTGAATTGTGTGAATGGGGATCGTCATCGTGATGAATACATTCCATTGAGTGGCATCATGGTTACGGGTTTAACCATTATGTTCCATGTGATGTTTGATTGTGATGTGCATAACCTGCTATGCAATAAATTATTAATATATATATTTTTTTGTTTATTATGTGAGAAAATTTAAGTGCATACAAAAAACGATGACGACACACCACTCGCGTCGTTAGGCGAATGTGTACGAGCGAGACGAAGATCTTGTGTGGGATGTTGGATTGTTGAATAGTGTATTTGTATAGAATGTATGAGTGTGCAACATGGTTATCATGCTACGTTGTGTATGAGTACGAGTTCATTTCATTTCATTTTTAGTGCATTTTTATTAATCAATTTATTAACTTACATGCTAGACAAAACGCTTAAAACTAGCTTAACTAACTTAACTATTCTTATTCTAACTTACTGGCCCTATGCGGGCGCTCTAAGTTAAATCTAATACTTAAAACTATGTCTTTCGATGTAACGTACATACATTTTTTATATATTTCATTATTTTATTTTTGCTTTTTACTAAGAAAAATAGATAAAAAAAAAACTTAGTAAATTAACTTTTTTTTGTATTCTTATATATAAAACTTATAAACTACCTTAAAATAAATCTTAAAATATCTTATTCTACCTTAATCTATCTTATTCTACTTTACGTAATTATATACGTACTTTTTTTTTTTATTTTTATCAAGTGCTGTTTTTTTATTTTTTTTTTTGTGCTTTTTTTTTATATATATTTTTTATTTTATTTTTTTTTTTTATCCAAGTGCTGTGATAAATTAAAATTTTTTTTTTACCTATACACAATATATCTACAATACCTAAACCTAAACTATGTAAGTCGGCCAGAGGCAAGAACAGTCAACTTTAAACCTCAAACAGGCTACCTTGGAGGGGGAAACGACGAAGGAGTTTCCTCTCTTTCGGCTAGCCACCAGAAATGACCGTACTGACGTTGTACGTCCTCAACATCACGAACCGATACCGCCCTACTAAACCGGAGACGCTCCACACTGCCCTGTGCAACGTCTCTGTCGTAGTTGAGTCGCCTATCCACAGCTGTCCGAGCAACGTGGAGGATTAGCGGCACTGCCAATATGTCCTGGATCAGACCTTTCTACCAAAATAGAGGAACGCCTCTGGGGGAACAAAGCCGTTAAGGCGCACTCTCTCGTGATACTCATAATTGGGGTAATAAGCCCCAGAGATCAGGTTGTTCGTCGAGCTCATTGCTCTTGCAACGTGCCTTCGAATCAGCTTGATAACGAAATTATCCACTCTTATTAGATTAGCCCTGTTGTATAGGACCTCATTGGGATAGTATTTTATGTACTGGGACTCTGGTGTTCTGTATAAATGAAGGCAATCCCTCTCAAACACCGTATGGGTACGAGTATTGCAATTGGTGTGCACTATCCCATATAAATGTTGCCGGTAATGTGTTCCCTGCGTGGTTGTGTAGAAAAGTGTGTCTTCGATAGGAGTGAATGTTGCCAAAGTATTTTCTGCGCGATGAATTGCATGATTTAATTATAATTTAATGAGTTCCTTTTTATTATATTGTATATATTTTGTAGGATTAATACTCCTATGCGTGAATTAATTTAATTATATTAATTTTATAGCGTATTGTTACGAATCCAGTTTGTTTTTATGTAGAATTGGATCAGTATATTTTGAGTGTGTTTTGCCGTCGGTAAATTGATGTTGCGGAATAATTTGATTTGCCGTCGGCAAATGATAATCGTGTTTGTTGCTAAATTAAATTAATTTATATTTAACTGAAGGCGTATATGACATGTGGTGTAATTGATTCGAATGAGATATGTATGTGTGTCTAGAGTTGTGTAGTGTGGGGTTGAACTCGAGTCATCTCTCCAGGTGAAAGAATCTCCGAAAGGCACTATTGTGTTTCTTAAGTCTTTATTCGTCACTATCATTTACTACACGTTTTGATTAATTACTCCTGATGGTTTAGTAGCCGGCGGAAGAGTGAGAGATAAGATCTCGACACTGAACCAAGAACCCGAACTTTGACATTTAATACTGTGCCTTTCAAACTGTAGCGTGCGTTCACAGTGCAAGATATATTACATCTTCCCGGGCTTATTAAAC
This sequence comes from Pocota personata, assembly GCA_963082735.1. Taxonomy (NCBI): domain Eukaryota; kingdom Metazoa; phylum Arthropoda; class Insecta; order Diptera; family Syrphidae; genus Pocota; species Pocota personata. The sequence goes on along the minus strand of OY720429.1, from coordinate 118,223,849 downwards.
GATCAGGATAATTTTACAATACAACATGATCTTACAATTCTATGTACATATATAATTCATGTCCTTAAGTTCTATTATTCTACATTGCTTAATACTAAGTACGTTACATAATGATTTAGAAATATTTGATTTCTTTTCTTTTTCTTTCGCTTCTTCTCAGTGGAACTGGATTTGGATTGTCTACTTCTACATTCTGCGTATGTTCTATATTATGATTCGGCTTAGGAATAGTCATATATCTAGAACTAAACTTACATTTTATTTTAATCTTTTTTAACTGATTTACATGTACGGTTCTATATTGTGTACCAATTTGAACAATGTATCTAATTGTACTTAAAATCTTTTTTATTTTACAAGGAAGCCATTTACTTATTTCTTTTGTATGGTTTTTGTATAAACATTCCTCCCCCACTTTATATACAACTTTAGTATACCTTTTACGATTATAATTTTCATTCTTCACATTTCTTCTATTACAATTATCACCTTTTTTCCCGATTTGAACATTTTTGTAATTTAAGTTATCTAACAATATTCTGGGCTTATAAGCAAAAATCAATTCCGATGGAGTTTCATTGGATACAGAACTTAGATAGTTTCTATGGTTTAAAAGAAATAAATCTATTTTGTCCTGAAGTGGCAAATTTGATCTTGCACTCAATAAAAACTTTTTTAAAACAGTTTTGGCTATTCGCACATGTCGTTCCGCTACCCCGTTCGATTGTGGATGATACACTGGACTATGTATCAATTTAATTCCACAACTGGTACAAAAACGCTTAAATTCAAATGATGAGAACGGTGGACCGTTGTCCGTCACAATCTCCGTCGGAAATCCAAAAATTGAAAACTTGTTATGCGTCAGTTTGTCTATTAGGTTCCCGGCAGACGTTCCGTTCATCACAATCACACTTAAAAAACGACTAAATGCATCCACAAAGAGTACCAAGGTTTTACCCCCAAAATAAAAAAAATCAAGATGAACTCTTTCGAATGGATAAGAGCATTTTGGCCAGCTAGATACAACTTCTTCCTTTGGTATAACCGAAGTAACTTGGCAGATCTTGCAAGTTTCTACAAATTGCTTTATACTAGCATCTATTTTAAACCACCAAACGTACGACCGACACATTTTTTTCATTATCACAATTCCATTGTAATTGCTATGTATGGCTCTAAGTACCTCATCTCTTAATTTAAATGGAACAACTCTTTTATCCCTATAAAAAATACACCCATCCTCGATACTCAACTGATGTCTCAACGAATAATATTTTTCAAACTTCCCTACTACCTTTTGCTATCCCTCTTTAATATACACATATAATTTAGACAACTCCCAATCGTTTTTTGTCTCCATTTTTATTCTATCTCTAGTTACTGGCAATTCTTTAAAGAAATTTATCGAATTGATACAAATACTTTCAACTTCTGTATTATCAGTGAGAGGTAATCTTGATAAAGCGTCTACATGAGCTAAATCCTTTGCTGGTCTGTGCCTTATTGTATAATTGAACATGGAAAGTGTAATAGCCCATCTCTGTAAGCGACTGCGACCGATGGAGTCCCCTTTTTTGGGTTAAATATCTCCTTTAACGCCTGATTGTCTGTATATATTACGAACTTTTTCCCGTATATGTATTTAAAGAATTTTTTTATTGCAAACATGACTGCCAGAGCTTCTCTGTGCAATAGTGAATAATTCTTTTCTGTTTGTCGTTATGACAAACAATGTGCCCTAAATATTCAACAGACTTTCGCAAAAACTTGCATTTTCCTAAATTAATCTTAATCTTGTGCTTATTTAGCCTCGCACATACCTCAAACAATTTTCTCCTACACTGATCCACTGAGTTTCCTCCCACAATGATGTCATCGATATATCCAAAAACCCCTTCAATCCCCATTAAAACGCGATCAATAACCGATTGAAATATAGAAGGAGCGCTCGACACTCCGAAAGGTAAACGAGTATATTGCAAAAGACCTTTACTAGTATTTATCGTTAACAATTTTCTGTAGCTCTCAGTTAACTCTAACTGTTGGTATGCTCCCGCCAAATCCAAAACACAAAACGTGTTGCAGTTAGCTAAGCTAGCAAAAATATCCTCAATATTTGGTATGGGATAATGCTCCGTCTCAACGAATTTATTAATGCTTACTTTGCAGTCTATACATATTCTAACATCTCCGCCTTGTTTTGGTATGCACACTATTGGTGAAGCCCAACTACTGTGTTTCACTGGAACTAGGATGCCAGTCTCTACTAACCGTTCTATTTCTACCGCAACCAATTCCCGTAGCCTAAATGGCACGGTATATGCCTTACAAAATATAGGACTCGCATTTTCTACTAAGTTAATCTCTGCCCGAAATCCATCAATAACCTGATTTGGATCATCCGAAACGACATGTGGAAAATTTAACTTAATTTGCGATACTATTTCAGAACATGCACTACTTTCATTTAAATGTTTTACATATAACTTACTATGTTTCAAATTAGTTTGTTTCACTAAGTTTTCTTTCCAATTTGGAATGAATACATCCAACCATGTTCTTCCAAAAAGCGGCGTAAACTGAGAACTATCCACCACCATGATCTCCAATTTTTTAAATATCCCTTGAAACTCCAGCTCCATTGTTGCTTTACCCGCCACCTTAATTTTTGTATCTGAAATAGTACATAACTCTACTTCACTATTTACAATCTTAATATTAGAAAACTTATCTTTAAATTCCTGAAGATTGATTACTGACATTGCTGCTCCCGTATCAACTTCCATCACCAGCTCCTGTCCGTTCACCAGCACTTCTATCTTTAGCCCACTCTCTGCTTGTACATTATTTATTATTTGTACCGATTTTAAGTAACGACGACTTCCTCCATCTCCCTTTTGTCCAGACCAACACACACTTGTCACGTGACCTCTCTTGTTGCATTTGAAGCAAGTCCAACTTTTTGCTTTGCACTCATGTTCTAGGTGATACTTCCCGCAATGCCTACAGGCTCGGCTGCTGGTCATTGTGATATCACCCCTCTTCGGCTTCCCTCGACTACTACCTCCTTTTTCCTTGACTGCATACACGGAACCCACACTAGGATGTATGGTTCTCTGCTCCTTCTCTGACATCTCCATACTTAGCGCGATATCACAGCATTTCTCGAACTTCCTGCTATCATCCGTGAGAATGTTCTGCTGAATGCGATCGCTGCGAAGTCCCACGATAAACTTATCAGTCAGAGCGTCCTCCAGCGCTAGACTGCGTAACTCGGCCGCATTTGCAACTGTGTTATCCACGAAATCCCCGAATTTGCACGTTTCGGCTAGATTTCGTAGCTTCACAATGAAATCGCTGATCGACTCTCCGTCTTCCTGTTTTGCTTTTGCAAATTTGAATCGCTCTGCCCTCTTATTGTGTTTGGGGGCGTAATGTTTTTCTAACAGAGCAATTAATTCGGGAAACTTTTTTGCACTAGGCAATGTGGGTGCAGATAACGATTTTAAAACTTTATATACCTCGGAACCAACAAGAGTAATAAACACTGGTGTCTGGAGATCGCTTTGGATTTTATTTGCTAGGAAATATTGCTGCACACGGTCCTTGTATGCTGCGAAATCTTCGCCTGGCACAAACTCGTTGATATTCCCTAGGAATGCCATATTTCTCGTAGTCTCCTGTTGAATGATGACTTTTTTTTGCTCGCCCGCATCTGACTCCTCGCTATCCTTCATCGGCTACTGGAAATTTCTTTGTGGCTGTACTTTTTTTTTTTTTTTTTGTCACGGCACGCGGCTAGGTTAAACAGAATATAATCCGAAATATTCCTAACAATCCTCTAGTCGTACCGCTTAAAACTTTTAATTTTGTAATTACTAATGTTTTTTACACCAATCCACTTTTCCCTTTTTTTTTCCAAATTATCCTCGTCGCCAATTTATTGTGTTTCTTAAGTCTTTATTCGTCACTATCATTTACTACATGTTTTGATTAATTACTCCTGATGGTTTAGTAGCCGGCGGAAGAGTGAGAGATAAGATCTCGACACTGAACCAAGAACCCGAACTTTGACATTTAATACTGTGCCTTTCAAATTGTAGCGTGCGTTCACAGTGCAAGATATATTACAGGCACCTAACTTCGAGGTACCTAACCCAGATTACCTTCCTTCTGTTGAAAACTGTGTGGAGTACTGGTTTAGAATGTTTAATTCAATGTGTGAATGTGATGAGTGACAGTTTTTAATGAGATAAGTGGTAATTTTCTTAGGTGTGACTTGAATAGTATTTTAATTTGCATCTGGTGTAAGTTTGTTACTGGGAAGTAGACATACCTTTTGTGATGGGTCGTTTCAGCTCTCTATTTTTTGCTTTTAGCGTTACGACAGGAGTCAAATTGTCGGCTCCAGCATGTTTGATGATGATGGTGGCAGTCTCTCGTCCTTAACTAGAACGAGGTCTCCAGTTTGGGGTTGTGCCTCAATATCATGCCATTTAGGTCTTTGTTGTAGCAGTGCAAGATATTGGGAACTCCAGCGTTTCCAGAACACTTGGTGGAGCTTCTGAAACCTTTGCCATCTATCGAGACATCCAAGTTGAGGTCGGGATGAGGAATTGCATCCAGCGGCTCACCGATTAAGAAGTGCCCTGGTGTTATGACGGTGAGATCGGTTGATCATTGTTCATTGGACAAAGAGGTCTCGTGTTTAGACATGCTTCTATTTGGATAAGAAGCGTTGTGAGCTCTTGAAAATTGAATGTATCCTTTCCAATGATTCGCTTGAGATGGTATTTAATAGACTTCACCCCTGCTTCCCATAATTCTCTGAAGTTGGGAAAAGCTGGTGGAATAAATTTCCACGTAATACCTTCATTCGAAAATATGTCGGTGATCTCCTTCCAGTCAAACTCTGTGGTTCTCAACAGTTTCTTCAGTTCCCTATCTGCACTGATGAAATTCGTGCCGCAATCGCTGAAGATTTGGGTCATCTTTCTCTCCTCGACGCGAATCTTCGAAGTACGGCTATAAACGATTGAGTGGTCATGTCGCTGACCAGCTCAATGTGAATAGCCTTTGTTACTAGGCATATAAAAATTGCAAAATATGCTTTAAATTGTTTTGACCCCCTACCTTTCCAGGCCTTAACATCGATGGGACCGGCATAGTCCACTCCGATATTGGTAAATGGTCGCGAGACCCAGACTCTAGGTGCTGGCAAATTCCTCATTAATTGCCTGGCTGGCATTGCCCTAAACCGGAAACATATGTTGCAGTTGTGGATACAACCCTTTATGCAGCTCCTCATTCTGAGAATCCAAAAATGTCTCATCAAAAATGATGCCATTTGTTGGGTTCCTCCATGAAATGTTTTCTCATGGGCATCCTGCACGAGAAGTTTTTAAAATGATGTCTGGAATCCAAGATAATTGCGGCGATAGTATAGTGAAGTCCCTATTACCAGGTAGATGTTTGCACTTATTGATAAACCTAAGGGTGTATGCTCCTCACATCGATGATAAACAGAGGAAAAGATGCTATCCTGGAAATGGTGGGCACCACCGAAGAAAAAGTAGAAGCTACCATGCGACTCATACACCAGGCGTGTGATACAGCAATGCCTCGTGTAAAAAATTACAATAGATTCAGCAAACCCGTCTACTGGTGGACAGAAGAAATTGCTGGACTCAGAAGGAGGTGCCTACACCTCAGGCGCAAAGTCACAAGTGGAAGGAGAAGAGATGTCGAAGCTACGGAAGAAGTGGTAGCGGAATACAAACTCCCAAGGCTGGAGCTAAAAAGATAAACAAAAGCAAAATACAGAAATGGGAAGATCTACGACGCGATGTAAATAACGACCCCTGGGGCTAGGCTACAAGGTGGTTATGCGCAAGCTGGGGTTGTAAGCGGCCAGCCCAGTACTAAACGCAGAAAAACTGGAATCAATAGTGAACACACTCTTTCCAACACATCCAGTGTGTCTCTTGAACAAATAGAGGAGATTCCCTTATTTAACGAGGAGGATCTGGTCGAGGCGGCAAGTGCTGTGAAGAATAAGAAGGCTCCGGGGCCTGATGGTATACCAGTCGAAGCGCTGAAGACTGTTGCCCGAACTTGCCCCCGTCTATTACTCGACATGTATAATAGCTGTTTAAGGAACGGGATTTTCCCCAAGAAATGGAAAACTAAACGCCTTATACTGATTAGCAAGGGAAAGGGGAACCCAGGCGATGCATCAGCGTACAGACCTCTATGTATGCTCGACACAACAGGCAAACTTTTCGAAAGGATGTTGAAGCCACGATTCTCAGCAGCTATCAAGAGGAGAGGCGACCTATCAGAACGACAATATGGTATTAGAAAAGGTCGGTCCACAATAGGCGCAGTGCAAGACATAGTCAGAACTGTCCAAGAAAACCAACAGAGGAACCGCTATTTAAGAAGTATAATCATGCTAGTGACTTTGGACGTAAGAAATGCTTTCAACACTGCCCGATGGTCCAACATGCTGGAGGCGTTAAAAGATACTTTCAGACTACCGCAATATTTACTGCGTATGATAAAAGAGTATCTCAGGGATAGAGAACTCACCTATGACACCCCGGAAGGACCACATAGGAAGCAAATAACTTCTGGAGCAGCACATGGATCAATACCTGCTCCTGATCTATAGAACATATTGTAAGATGGCATCCTCCGTATGAAGACGTCTGAAAACACTTTCTTGGTCGGCTATGCAGACGACATTGCAGCAGTAATTACTGCACGGGACACCGAGGACGCCCAGAGACGACTGAATCAAGTTATGAGACGCGTGAACTCCTGGATAGAAGACCATGGACTTCGCCTAGCGACGGAGAAAACGGAAATAGTTCTGCTAACCAGAAGACAGATCCCCACGATAATTGATGTTCAAATGGGGTCGCAGATGCTAACAACAAGGAAAGCATTGAAGTACCTCGGAATAACACTCGACACGAAACTGACGTTTTGGCAGCATATCAAGTCGGCGGCCGATAGAGCTGCAAAGACAACAGCACTATTAAGTAGGCTGATGGCGAACATAGGCGGCCCAACGGCAAACAAACGGAGACTGCTTATGTCGATTACACACGCCATTCCCCTGTATGGATGTGAAATCTGGGCCGACGCACTCAAACAGGAGAAATACAGAATACAGATGGCCGCAGTACAGAGGCGCGCAGCACCACAAGATAGGATCCACAAGATAGGAAAGACAAGGAGCTCAGCTTGCCACTACAATGACTCACAGGTGGACGACGCAAACCATACGTTCTTTGAATGCAGCAGATGGGAAGCCGAAAGGAGTGCGTTGGAGTCGCAAATCGGAGTTATCAGCCCGGACAACATAGCGGCAAAAATGTCAACCAATGACCAAAACTGGAATCGAGTACACTCATTCATAGAAAAGGTATTCAAAACAAAGAAGAGAGAGGAAGACGAAAACGTTATGAGGGTCATAACATTTATGTAAAAAATGATGAAAGCCACACCGGAAAGAATGAATAAACCCGCAACAGGAGATAAATGAAAAAGCCGGTCCCGATCCCGGAGGAGAAAGAAAACGACACCACTCTGAAGTAATGCGAAAGCGGTCCCGGAGTGGATGGTGTCAAGTTGAAAAAAGGGGTTAAAAGTGTTTTTTTAGTGGCGTAAAACACACACTACTTGAAACAGAGCGGGGCTGTTTCTCGTGAGCATTAGCGTTTTCCACCATCCCCATGGCAGAGAAAAAAAAGGGTGTATGCTAAAATCCTTAAAACCCTTGTTAAATTTGAATGTTTTTGCATGGGTGTGTTGATTGCATTTTTTCCTACTTCGATATTGCCGCAGTGAGCACGAACAGTGCGTTTTTCTTCCTCGGTACATGTAACTACTGACTGAGGTGGGAGAGGAAAACTCCAAGTGTTGTGTAAGAATTCTGGTCCATTCCACCAAAGACTGTATGTATGTATGTATGTATTTATTAATTTAGTAGATATTCCACTATTTGAATTCACTTTACATTGAACTACATTATAAATACTCTTAATTACTATAAGGATAGTTACATTTTATAAAGTTAATAATTTTTCTTTTAAATTCTCTAAAATTTCTTTAATTTTTAGTATCATATGGCATTGAATTATACAAATGAAACCCTTTATATACAATACTGTTTTGGGTCATATTTGATAAAGAGTGTCGGAGTCTGAAATCTTCTCCATTTCTTAAGTTATATGGTTGCGACTCTCTTACAAATCTCATATGTTTTCTTAAATATTTTGGCATAATGTCATTTTTAATTTTAAAAATTAAACACAAAACGTTAACAATAATTCTTTGTTTTGCACTCAACCACATTAACCTATCTAACATCTGCTATATTGGAGTATATCTATTACATTTTAAAATTATTCTCATTGCTCTGTTTTGAATCCAAGTAACAAATTATCACTACATAAATACAAGATGGACGAACAGTACTCAAAGTGTGGTTTGATCATTACATTGTAAATATTTATAGCACTTAATATAGGGATTTTACTTCTTATTCTGTTAAAAAAATAAACTTTTTTTGATGTTTTTTTTTATAATATACTCTAGATGAGGATTAAATGTTAAATCTGAATCAATTATAACTCCTAAATATTTAATTACATCCATCTGCTCAATACTTTCGTTGTCAACTTTCAAATTTAGATTATAAAGGTATCGAAACATCATACCATTTTTCCCTGTTATATAAAGCAGAGCATCATCAGCTAAAATAGCAATTTGAGAATGATTAAGCTTATCCTTGATGTCATTTATGTAGATGATGAAAAGTAATGCTTCAAGTACAGATCCTTGTGGAACTCCGAGAGTCGTCTCAATGCTATCTGAAGTTACACCATTCACTTTAGTTTTTTTAGGACCTCCTGCTGAGAAATGCTTCAAACTATGCCAATTCGCTGCCTCTTATACCATAGCCCTTGAGCTTAATAAGTAAGATGTTCTTATCGATCGTTTCAAAGGCCCTTTTGAAATCCAGAAGAACGGCAACTACAAAGTTTTTCACAGCAATTTCTTCTTCCCACCTAATTATGATACCGTTCAAAGCAGATTCACAAGAGTGGTTCTAAAACCGGATTGACTCTCAATAAATAGGTTATAATCCTCAATTTGTCTTTGGACTATTTTTTCCAAAATCTTTTCATACACAGGAAGTGCATTGACTGGTCGAACGTTTTCGCATTTGTCAGTACCTTTGATTTTTTAAATAGGTGTTATTATTGATTCTTTCTATGTTTCAGGAAACAAACCTTTGCTTAATGACAAATTGATTAACCGCACTAGAACTGGGCCAACTATATTTATAGCGTCAAGGAGCATTTTAGGCTTAATAAAATTAAAGTCTCTTTTTTGATTCGTTACATTTAGGACACTTTTGATATCATTGGAATTAATTGTTTTGAAATTAAAAGACAGGTTTGGAGTTTACAGAAACTTAATACCACCTGAGTTTCAAACCACACCACTCTGTCTTTCTCTCTGTCTCTTCCCCTTTCCATAAAACGTACGTGTTCTAAAACAAATTAGTATAAGGGTATTCATATTCCCTTTAACACGTGCGTATTATAAAAAAAAAAAAAAAAAAAATAACTGACTAAAGGCACAAATGGGATCGATTCGTTTATTTTCGAGATACTACTAGCAAAAAATTTATTGAATTCGTCAGCTATCTCTTTATTATTATTAACACAAACTCCGTTGAAATAGACGTTATTTATGGGTTGTTCTTTTACATTTAAAACATATGACTTTATTACTCTCCACATAGATTTTTGATCGCGCGCGTAAGATATGGCCTTTTTCACATTTTCATTTTTAGCTTTTTTTAGTTCTGTTTCATATTGATTTCTTAATTCGTGATAATTGTTCCAGCAAGTTTCACTATTAGAGAATTTATATTCTTGGTATTTAGCTATTTTTTGTTGCTTCAAAATACGAAGTCTTTCGGTAAACCAACTTCCTTTTATTCTTAACTAATTTTGTACGTATGTATTTTTCGTTATCCTCATAAGTTCATTTTTGAATACATTGCCGATTCTATTGGGGTCTTCGATATTAATTAACAATCTCAACGCTTCACTATTTCTTAAATTGTTTATAAACGATGATCTGTTATATAATTAAAACACTTATAATTTTTTATTTCACTCTTGTATATAACTTTTTTTTTAAGAAAAAAATTTATTACTATTGTTTCGTGTTCACTCATTTTTAAATTATGGTTCGATTCCGTTATAACATAGTCTATCAATGTTCTTGTGGTCCTTGTAATTCGAGTGGGACTATTAACTATTTGACGGCACTGATTTCAATTATCTTTTTTAGTTCATTTCTATAAAGACTCGATTCCTTTAACCAATTAATATTCATGTCGCCGGCTAATATAAATTCTTTATTAGATTCCACAAGTTATTCGAGCCAATTCTTAATTTTATCACAAAATACACGTTTAGACGAAGCATGACCTCGGTAAACCGATGCGATATATACTGATTGGTTATTATTTGTTATTTTTATTTTAGGCCACCCAAAATTTTTGAATCCATCGATCTTTCAATATCACTTACTACGAAACCGTTTTTTATATATATGCATATTCCACCAGTTTTCCTTGAATAACTATTACATCGAAACAACTGGTAACCGCATATAGACGGTTATCAGATTTCACTGTCATCAATGCTTTCCGTAATAAGCGTCTCAGATAGAATAACGAAGTCGAATTTTTCATATGAGCAGTTATTTTCGAGTTCGGCAAAATTGCCAGTTAGACCTTGAATGTTACAATAAATTCCGTATATATTATTTAATTGCTAATTTACCGTCCGGCTTTTCCCGGATTCCAAAAGTCTTTTATAAACCGCGCAGTTTATGTTTCGACTATCATGGTTGACGTCTAGATTAAGCTTATATTTTACGTTGTATTGTATACAATTTACACATTTTATTTCATTGACGCTGCAACTTCGAGTTTCATGGTCACCACCACATTTACCGCATTTGATATTTCTGCAATTTTTAGCTATATGGCGGTACCCACAGCACTTGTAACATCGACTTAAATTAAAATGTTCAAATACACGACACTTTTCCCATCCAATATTTATTTTAATATTTTCTAGAATTTTTTTATAATCACGCATATCTAAGTTAATAATTTTTTCTTATTTTTACTTTTAAAATATTTTACATATTTTACCGTTGCTTCTAGTTCGTTTTGTTTTTTTATAGCCACTTCTAACTCTTCTTTGTTCCATTTCTCCCTTATGTCCGTTATAATTGTTTGTGGACTTCTCTTAGAGAAGATCTGCACATCATATTTCTCTCCTAATTTTTGTTTCTTCAATTTTTTTAACCGATTCTTCACCCGTACAGTTAATAGCTATTGCTCCTTCATTTCTATTAGAAATCCTATCCACTTAGAGTGAGAGAGATGATGGGTCAATTTTCTCTTTAATTTCTTTTGTTGTCGTAGAGTTCTCTTGCTTACCTTTCGGTTTAATGTAGACTGTCTGTTTTAACTGGTCAGCATAACTAAACTTTGTTTTAATTTCACTTTTCTTTGGGTCATTTATTTTCTTTACTTCATTTCTAATATTCTTCTTAATTTCTTTTACGCTTTCAAATATTTTATCACTGTGTATTTACATTATTGTCATATATTTTTTTACTTTCTGTCTTAAAAGATTCACTAAAAGCACTTATTTTTTTATTTCATTTACGCTTTTCTCACATGTTTCTTGTGCAGTTTTCATAGCTTTTAATCTATCACTATACCGTGTCTCTATTGCTTCTAATAAATTTTTTATTTCTAGTTAATTTTTCTTTAGTGATTCCTCGAATTCGGTATTATATTCTCCACGAATGTTGTTTTTATACTTAAAACATTCTTGCATTTTGTATTAATTGTGTCCAAATATTGTCCGGCTTTCACAAGCAGTTAAATAATTGAAATTAATACTGATAATTCTCGTAGTTCTTAGTTAATCTCACGGAGCTCTCACTTACACGTCTTCACCTCACGAAATGTTGTACTTGTCTTCAAGACTGAAGGCAAGACTCCCCGGGACAGCAGATCGGCTGGATTAGACTTGGTAGGGATGTGCATCCAAATATCCTTTGTCCATTTGAAGGGTGGTGCCGCAATCCATGCCAAAGCGATCTCCGAATCGGTCCATGCGTACTGCTTTACCTCATTGAACCCAAGAACCGCGAGAAGTGTTGCTAGTATGACTGCTCCACATAGTTCCAGCCGTGGCAGACTGATAGTTCTAAGGGGTGCTACCTCGATCTTCGAAAGCAGCAGATACATGTGGATGTCGTCGTTTTGATCTAGCACTCGCAGGTAAATTTCAGCCCCATAAGCTCCTTGGGAGTCGTCACTAAACCCATGTATTTCTAACTTCTTTTGCAGATTTTGTGTTCGAATCCAACGAGGTATCCGGAGCTGCTTTATGTAAAGGAGTTCTTGACGAAATTCGCTCCAATTCTTTTCGAGCTCCTCAGGAATTGGATCACCCCACTGCCTTCCATTTCGCCAAAGCTGTTGCATAATCATCTTAGCCTTAACTACGCAAGGTGAAAGAATTGTCCTTTTCGTCTCCTCTTTGGTACTCGTATCAACGCCCTGAAAAGAAAAAAACATCATCACGAGGAAACCATTTTATACCCAACGCCTTCACGTGTTCGGATGACTTGAATGGTAACGAGATGTCACATTCTTGCTGATCTGCTGGAATGTCTACCCAAATTTCGGGACAATTACTGATCCACTAGGGGCACTAGTAGTACCAAATGTGACGGTCTTCAATCGGTACGTTTTAATGGGTTCAGCTGGACTGTCACGCCAATATATCAGCTGGTAGTATGAGTCATGATGATTTATTCTCACTGTCAGCTGTAAAGGTAATCCTATGAGTTCTCCACCTCAAAAGAATGTCTAATATATTGCTTTGTATCCTAGGTCCAGCTGGCAAGTGGTCGTTGAGTGAATTACTGCAGCATCGAAAATGACTTTCAGCTTGGTGGTGGAGCTGGACTCCTTAAAGATAACATGATGTGGAACGAAATTGCTGTATAGAGTCATCAAGGTTTCATCCGCATTCACGTCGACTTCTTCCATGTGATCAAGCTGTAAGTACTCCTTAATACACTTAGTGTACTCACTGTGTAGTGCTGGGTTGAGCTGAAGACGTCTCTCCAGTTGAAGGAACCTACGAAAGGTACTTGACTTCGAGGCACCTAACCCAGGTTGCTTTCCTTTCTTAAATTGTAGCGTTACCTCGTAACGCCCATCTGACCTCGTTAACGTTGTCATGCGAAAGTGTTCCTCACAGGCCCTATTGTCTGGAGTTACGTCAATTTCATAGAGGGTCTTCTCAATCTCCTAAAATTTCCTCAACTGAGAATCCAAATCGAGGACTTGTATGAAACTCCTGATTGGTTTTTGGGCTTCCATGCTGATTTTCCCAAACAAGATCCAACCTAGCAGTGTGTTTTGGACAATCGGAGCTTCAAACTTGTCTTCTCTAACGATATCTGGGAGAACAATCTTGGAGTAGATGTCGCTCCCCAGAAGAAGGTCGACTGTAGCAGGGGTGTGAAACAGGGGGTCCGGTAATTCAAGTCCATTTAGATGTCTCCATGGATTGACATCAATTTTCTGTGCCGGGAGGAACCCAGTCAGGGTCTTACAAATGAAAGCGCGGGTGTGCCCTTCGTAGTCCGAGTGTAGCGAACCGAGAACAAGATCAGCATATTTGTAACATACTCCGCTGCTGACCTTCCCCAGTCCAGCAAACTTCAACAAAGGTGCGGTTGGTATTTAACTCTAATAATTGCGCCGCTTTACCTGTCATAAAAGTAGCTTCCGACCCGGAGTTCACGAGTGTCCTTAGATTGTAAAATTATCCTGATGACCCCTTTACCTTCACTAATGGTGTTGCCAAAAGTACCTGATGAGCTGTGTTGTGTTGTGTGTGTAGGGTGTTAACAACTGATGATGATCCTGGCTGACTAGGTGAAAAGATGGGAGCATTTGGAAAAACCGTTGAAATTTGGTATGCCTGAGTTGAACCTGCATTACTTATGTGTCGTGTAGAGTTATTTAAGACGGCAGCAGGAGTGTATGATTACAACGATTGTGTGTTTGGGGTTGTGTAGGGTGGTGTGATAGTGTGTGTGAGTTGAAATTGTTATTTTGAGTGTGTGTGTGTTGTTAGAATTATTAATGTGAAGGTGTGGCTATTGACAAAAGTAGCAACGAGAAGAGCTGGGGCATTGCGAAATGTGATGACTGTATGCAAGGCAGTTCCTACATACCCCTATTCTACGTGCACCTATATCCATTTTAATAAATTTTTTGCACGAAAAAACCTTGCAACTGAAAGAAGTCCTTTTCGCATTTAAATAGAAGGTCCGTGTTTAGGATTTCTTATTGGTACCGACTGTATCTGGATGCTGGTCAGCCTCTAAAGTTCGGAATCTGGCCTCTAAGAATTCGGCAAACTTCTTAAACGAATTTTTCTTTCCATAACTGTTGTGTTCTTGCAGGAAGCTTATGGACCATAATATAAATTAAAATGGCGTCCCAATGCTCCATTGGGAGTTCCAAATTGGCAAGTGAGTGCCGACACCCAGTGGAAGTATCCAGAACGTTTTTAAAACAGTGGATGTCTCTTCCTGAAGAACTGGCTGTCTAAAAAATAGCTTGAATTGTGCATTCACTAGCACCCGCTTGAGGTCATACCTGTCCTTAAGAATAGACCAAGCTTTCTCGTAATTCCCGTTATCTATACGGGACACTCAATTTCAAATAATGGAGCTTAGGTATTTCAGATAAATTCTTCCTATTGTGAACCAATAAAACGAAAAGGTCATGGACTTATCTCCATCCCTCATAATCCCCCGAAAACTTTGGAACATCTATCTTGCTTAAAACTTGTTCTGGCTCGTGTACTTTAATGAGATTTGGATAGATTTACCGCATTTTCCGCATGTGTTGACGATGTCTGAGCAGCTCCGTCCACTTTGCCCAGTGCATCAAGTATGTCAGCGCGGTAGCCCAGGTATATTTCTTTCAGCTCTTCATACAGGCTAACTATATTCTCGGTTTTATCTTCTGTCAGCGCTGCAACCGCCTCCTCATGGTATGCTCTACCTTTACGGAAGATAGACTCAAGGACACTTACCGAAATTCTCGACATCCTTCTTTACTTGTGCCAGAAGATTAAATCTCTTTGTTTTCTTCTTCTAGAAGTCCGACGAAGCTGATGTCGGTGCAGATAATAAATAGTCCAAGAAAATTGAAAAAAACAAAAAAATAATATCCCAAAAAAATGTATGTCACGTTTTGACAATTATATAAAAAATATTGCACGACGCATAAAAACCGT
Source organism: Pocota personata (assembly GCA_963082735.1). Taxonomy (NCBI): domain Eukaryota; kingdom Metazoa; phylum Arthropoda; class Insecta; order Diptera; family Syrphidae; genus Pocota; species Pocota personata. Next base: position 118,208,397 of record OY720429.1, on the reverse strand, counting down.
TTGCACTTAGAAACAAAAACCCACAGTGTCCGTTTTAATGTTTTAACCGTTGATTGTATTTTCCACTATTACGGTCTACCAAGCGCTCTAACAAAACTGTCTACCAAACGGTCTACCAAAACTGCACCGCAATTGATCAAATTTTAATGAATGTTTTTTAATATTTTAAAGTTAATGAAATTAACAAACTTTATTAAAAACTCAATTATTTTATCACCGATATATTTCTTTTTATATATATATAGGCAAGAAGGACCAATGTTTGAACTAAATAAATTTAAATAAATGATTCACAAAGAGTAGTTTATTGGAATTAGATCTCCTTTTTATATGTCTAATAATACAGTGTGTGAGGGAGAGAACACACATAGAATTCCATAGTTTTATGACACACGTACCAACTTTCAGGGTACGTATATGTGTCGTACATGCGTCAACAGTCTTCTTGTTTTACCTCGCTCATATGTTCTAAGTTTGTATATTCTTTCAGGCACGTGGAATATTGCTCATGTAGCTGAAACGTTTCTCCAAACTCCTGAAGCGTTATAAAGCACCTTCCTGTGATCTGCCCAAGACTGGATAGGCAGCTCCTTTAAAGGAAAGAGCCACCTGGTATCGCTCATCTACAGTACGCGTTCCTCACAAGCGACATTCTCGGAAGTTTCGTACCATTCAAATGGAGCTTCTTCCTGTTCCAAAAACTTGCGAAGCTGAGCGTCGACATCCGTTGTTTGGGAGAAACTTCGAATGGGTTGAGCCTGAACTGGAGCTTTTCCAAATAAAATCCAGCCTAATCTGGTTTTTTGTGCTACCGGCATAGCCTCCTGCTTTGATCTTGTCAGCTCGGGTAGCAAAATTTCGGCAAGAACATCGCTTCCCAAAAGAAGATCAACCTAACATTTGCTGATTTGTTGAAAGACGGGTCTGCTAAAACCAGATCAGCGAGGAGTTCCCAATGAGCAACGGGGAGTGTCCGGACCGGAAGATGGCCAGACAGCGACTTAAAGATGAAAGCCTTCGTTAATGTCTCGAAGGCTGAATGATGTGACGTAAGCACGATGTCAACAACCCTCTGACAAGTGCCACTGCTGACTAAACCCAATCCGGACACCTCAACGTGAGTGGATCTTGGCCTTAAACGTAGTAGTTGGACAGCTGACTCTGTTATAAAACTCGCTTGAGAAGCCTATTCAAGCAAGGCTCTAAACGAATAAGTCTCACCTGACGAAGCTCTAACCTTTATCAACGCAGTGACTAACAAAACTTGAGTTGATGTGCTTTGCGGAGAATGGAAGCTGTGACGGCCGAACTGCTGGAAGGCTGTGCTCCGTTGTTAGGCGAAAAGGCTGAGGCTTCGGTGTTCATTGCCGTGGTGAGAAAGTTCAGTGGAGGATTTCGAGCGATACCTGACCTATGGGAAATACCTGACTGCAGAAATGTGGATGGATGAGAAGTGTTGGCGTGTGCTACATGCAGTAACGAATTATGTGGCTGCTCACAGTAGTAACACCTACGAATGCTCAGATACTGCTCTGAGTTGTGGCTATATGCTAAGCAGTTCCGACAAATCCCTAATGTACCCACACTTTGAATTCGATCCGCTGTGTTCATCTTCAAAAATCGTCCAAATTTACGAATACGATGTTGACCTCTGTTGCAAAACTTGCAGGAAATCCTCTGCGCATTGGTCGACGTATAAAAACTACTCCGCTGTGGCACATTCCTTGCCGAATTCGTTGATGGTCGCGCCTGCTATTAGTTAACGGCCACCAATGAACAGAACCTCGTCTCCAAAAACTGGGTAAATTCAGCAAATGTTGGAAGTTCCTTATTATCTGTCTTACCTCCAAGCTTTTCTTCCCATAGGTGTTGCGTAGTTTCTGAAGCGAAGTTTCTGAAGCAGGATGAAAATAAGCACAACGTCCCAATGATGATCTGGAACCTTCAGATTTTTCAAGCTGTGAACAACTTCCATGGATGTATCGAGTAAATCCATGATGGACTCAGATCGATCTTGGGCTATTGAAGGCTGGTTGAAGAGACAATTTAACTGCGTGTTCAATAGGAATCGTTGGTGATCATAACGGTCTGTTAAGATCTCCCCTGCCTTGTAATAGTTGCCGTTGTAATTCCCAGGTGGGCCAAAAGTTTCTCCGCTTCCCCTGACACACTTGTTTTTTAGATACTGCATTTTTTGTATCTAAGAGAGTGCAAATTATGGTGAATTAACGAGACGAATAAGTCATGAAAGGCTCGCCATGACTCATAACTCCCAGCGAAAACAGGTAAATTGATTTTGGGTAATCGAATATCTACCTTTCTGGTTTCATTGGACTCTGATTGATCCCTTCTACATTCTTTTCAGTTGGCTGCACTTTATCCATCGCGTCCAATAAGTCGCAACGATTTTCTAAGTAGAGCTCTCGGATTTGTTCGAAGCGAGTCTCAACTTCCCCTAACTCCTTCTCTGCTAAAGACTCCAGAGCCATTTCGAGTCGTCCAGTTGCAGCTTCCATTGTCTTTTCTAAAGCACACAATCGAACAGAAAGATAATTGCCTGTCCGCCTGGCAGAACCAGTTTTGGAAAAATTTGAGACATCTTTTTCCATCTGCTTTAGCGTATGCGCCAAATATGTTGCCATTATATTGGTATAAATTTATTGCCCTTTATTGCAGAAACAGGAACAAAGAAAACATAAGAAGACGCTTACTTGTGAAAGCGCAGTGCTCCAGTCGAGAAAGAGGTTCCAAGTTTCGTTCTTTGGGTTTCGGGAATTTCCAGATCCGGATCCAAATGTACACCACACAGCAGCACACGATTGATTTTTTTATTTTTTATTTTACGCACACCACACGTAAGAAAAGTTTTATTTTAAATTTAAAATTCTATTAACACACCTGTCGAAAAAATGGAGCTGATATTGGAAAAAAGAAGAGCTCGAAGAAAATGGCAAACTACGAGATTCCCAGATGATAAGGCAGTTTTTAACCGTCTTAACAACAAATTAAAAAAAAGAATCTGTGAGTTCAAAAATGATTCACTTAGTAGATTCCTGAAAAGTCTGACGACGGATGCTTCTACCGAATACTCCTTGTGGAAAGCAGCTAAGCGCCTAAAAAGACCTCAGACACAAAACCCGCCAATAAAATCTCAAAATGGTAAATGGATCGGAAACTCGAAAAAAAAGGCTGATCTCTTCGCTGAACATCTCGCGAATGTTTTTAAGCCATTCCCAGCAAACACAGCTACAGATCCCTTACAGTTTGTTGATAGAAACTACGAATGTGAAATACCTTTTGTCACGCTCAAAGAAGTAAGAAGCATGTGTCAACATAAGTTGTCTAACAAAAAATCACCAGGGTACGATCTAATAACTGCTCAGGTTTTGAAAAAAATGCCTTCAATAGCCTTCAAGAAACTCCAATTTATAATAAACGCATGCCGTAAACTAAGATATGTGCCACATTATTGGAAAATTGCAGAAGTCATTGTTATACTTAGGTATTGTTATACAAGGTAAGCCACCAACAGAAGTAACATCTTACAGACCAATATCGCTTATACCAATCATGGCAAAAGTTTTCGAAAAACTGCTCCTGAAAAGGCTTAACAAAATAATAGAAGAAAGAAGACTAATTACGAGCCATCAGTTTGGATTTAGAAATAAACATTCCACGATAGACCAAGTGCATCGAATTATGGATATTGTGGAAAAGTCACTTGAAGAAAAACGAGTTTGCTCGGCTATATTCTTAGATGTTGCTCAAGCCTTTGACAAGGTTTGGCACTTGGGACTTGAGTACAAACTGCATAGGGACCTCCCCAGGCAGTACTCCGAAATACCGAAATTTTACGTTACGAACTGACTCTTTAGAATACGGTACGACCAAAATTACTCGGAACTAAAGAAAATTGAAGCCGGTGTACCACAAGGAAGTGTCCTAGGACCAACCCTGTATCTGTTATATGCAAGGGATATTCCAGTGGACATCAATGCTATCATGGCCACCTGTGCTGATGATACTGCAATATTGGTTCCAGATAAATCCGTTACGAAGGCTACTTAAAAATTGTAAAATGCAGTCGATAAAGTAAGTGATTGGATGCAGAAATGGCGTATCAAATTAAACGAAACAAAATCGACGCATAAAAACTTTACAAACAAAAACATAAACAATGTTCCAATTTTTATAAACAGTACAGTAGTACCTTACTCCAATACCTCCAAATACCTTGGAATGACCTTGGATGCAAATCTTAAATGGAAAGAGCACATCAAAGAGAAAAGAGAAGAACTTAACTTGAAATACAGAAATATGTAATGGTTACTAGGACAGAACTCTGACCTATCTATCCAGAACAAACTAATATTATATAAGCAAGTACTGAAACCCGTTTGGATATATGGTATCCAACTATGGGGCTGTACTAAGAAAACAAATGCTGAATCCATCCAAAAATTCCAAAGCAAAGTCCTTCGTGGAATAATTGATGCCCCTTTGTATATAAGAAATAGCGATCTATATCGTGACCTTCAAATTGAAATGGTTTCAGAAGTGGTTAAAAAAACACGCTGTATAACACAATCAGCGACTGCAAAGTCATACCAACTCCGAAATGGAGACCGTCTTAAATGTACGAAACAATGTTCGGAGATTAAGAAGAACCAAGCCTCATGAGCTGATGGTCTAAAAGCTATGGGAAAGTGTTATAACTTTAAACTTCCCCCAATGCGATTTATAATTTAAGAAAGAAAAATCATTTGTCGATCTTTCATAGATTGGTCCTTATTCACCGGTGGTTTTAGTGCGGTAAGGGTCCCACACTACTTGGTACCAATTTTTACCTAATGTAAAAAAAAAATAAAATTAAACTCCATTAAATTGTTTACAGAAATTATACGCGGCAGAAAAAACACACCTTGGATTCACGGTCAATAAAAAAATTTTTTTTTTTAACCCGGCTCGTAGTGGCCAAAATGTATGACGTTTTACTTTCCGTATAAAGTGGACTCTAAAAATTTACTGTAAGTTAAAATAGCGCAACAACGAATTAGGCACCGCTTTCGACTTTATAAATTGGACTGTATTAATTCAAGACGATCTTTTTTTTATTATATGCAATGTATTTTTATATAATTGACATGGTTTGATTGACATTTGGGGGGGCATTGTTGACACCGAGGTGTGTCCCATGTGAGGCCTTCGTTATTGGTGACGTCACGGTGACTCGAACAGTTTGGTCTCCGAAACTCATCTAATAAGGCAATTACAAATAAAGATAAGACGATACGCTGGTTATCACGCCTATCATACTTCTGAAACAGTGCGGGGCGGTTCGTCCTAATTAATTAAAACTAACATCGAATACTCGATCGATATAAACATAGAGCTGCGAAAACTTCAGTTGTACGCGGTACGGGTTAAAAATAAACACTTGAGCTACAATATAGCGTCTGTTTACTGGCCGCCGCGACGCTCGCTCGAAAAAAACGGCTACTTTCGTGTCTTCGATGACCTTGGTTCAAATTTCCTTACTGGTGGATATTTCAATGCGTGCTTCACGTTGAACCCTTCTGGGGTTCAAAATGTACATCATCTAAAGGAAAAATTCTCTATGAAGTGGCAAATGAATTCGGTTGTTGTTTTTATTCAACAGGAAAACTTTGATAGGTTGAGAGAGGAAAAATTAAAAATGCAAATAGACAAGTGTAACTTTCTCCTCAGAGAAATAGAACAACAATATTTAGGTCATATCTTAACACCTGAAGGTGTACGGCCAAATCCCGCAAAAGTCGAAGTTATTCAAAACTTGGCGCTACCAACAACGCAAAAACAAATTAAATTATTTTTAGGAGTCACCGGTTACTATAGGAAGTTCATTAAGAACTATGCTAAGATTGCACATCCTTTAACGAAATATCTGAAGAAAAATTGTCGAATAAACATTAATGTCCCTAGTTTTATTGCCGCTTTCGAAAAATTAAAAGATCTAATAACCAATCATCCAATTCTTAGATATCTCGATTTTGCTAAAAAGCTTGAGCTCGTGACAGATGCTAGCAATGTTGCCATCGGAGCAGTTTTGACTCAAGATGGCCACCCAATTTCTTACGCCTCTAGAACACTGAACAACCATGAGCTAAATTATTCCACCATTGATAAAAAAAACAGCTAGCTGTAGGTGGGGTGTCAGGTACTTTGGGCCCTATTTATTCGGAAGGGAATTCGAATTACAAACAGACCATCAGCCAATCAAATGGCTTCTCTCAAAGTATACTGGAAAAGATATAAACACTCGACTCCAGGGGTGGCTTTTACAATTAGGAGAATAAGACATAAAGATCGATTATATTAAGGGCAAGGAGAATGTTATTGCAGACTTCTTAAGTCGTACAAATATTGAAAATAGTGAGATAAACGCAATTACCTAAACCGACGATGTAACAAATCAGGATCAAGCTGATTTAAACTTAGAAACAGTGTCTTCAGGAAGTGTTGCAAACTTGGACACAAACAATGAAGTCTTTAAAGAGATTTTTGACGAAAAACGTAAAAAGTTACATAATCTTGAGGAAAGCCAAGAAGTTAATGCATACGAGGATGTCCAAACGATCCACTCTCAGGAACAGAATATGGAAGACCATATTCCTATTTTAGATACTATCGGTTAACTGATTTAAGACGCAAATATTATTTTTAGAGCGTAAAGAACGAGAAATTGAAATTTTTTTTTAAAAATACTGGAGTTTATATTGACAAAAACGACAAATTTGAAGGAAATGTTAGCGTAATTTTAAGGAAATATTTAAAGAAAGGTAAAATAGGAATTTATTCCTATCTTAGTGACTGCAGTAAAATATAATCGAGGGATTTCCTGTTAGAAACATATTGAAAATTGTAAAATGTAGTTAGTAGACATTAAATGGGATAAGAATTTGTTCTTCATTCAAGAAACACCAGTCTACGTCACCAATGTTGAAGTCACCTAACACACATGGAAATTGATCAATTGTCAAATCTTTCACCACTTCTATTATATTAGATATAAGTTGGGCATATAAATGAAAACTACTATGCGGCCTAATATAACTCACAATAAAACAAATTTCATTTTTACTAGAGCTGACGTGCACACAGAGTTGATCAAAAAATGAAGAATATGTTGGTAAATCGCACTGCTGACTGGTAAAATTAGAGCGTACTGCAATTAACACTCCTCCTCCTCGTTCCATTCCAGATTCTATCGGACGGTCCATACGATAGACAACATAAGAAGAATCAAACAACTCAGAAGATAAAAAGGTCTCAGTTAAAATTATCACATCATTTTCATGCAACGAAAAGTTGATAAAGATCTCATTAACTTTTGTACGTAGTCCACCAGCATTTTGGAAGTACACACTCAATTGAGACGCATATTTTAACTTATCGTCACTTCCTTCACAGCCAGAGAGTTTTCGTTTTTTGGATGGTTTAAAAATGTCTTTATTTGAACGTCGACAGGCCAAATATCTGAATTCAAAGCATCACAAAATGCATGAGCAGGAATTCCGAGTTTGAAATTAATGAAACGTAACGAAGTGATGTCGGCACCACTTTTAATCAGTTTATTGCACTGAAGCACATTTTCCGGAAGATTTAGTTTACTAGCGGAATACGAAATTACACTCTCTTCGCTTACACACTTATCCAAACGAGAGAGATGTAAAAAATTAAGTCTAGGAACCGATGGCAAGGTTGCTGCAGCAGCAGTGTCATTAGCAGTACCAAACAGTTTTGGGGTTCGTTGAACTTTGCGCTTTTTCTTTTGCACTATTTGCGCACAATAAGCAGGAATTCCGAGTTTGAAATTAATGAAACGTAACGAAGTGATGTCGGCACCACTTTTAATCAGTTTATTGCACTGAAGCACATTTTCCGGAAGATTTAGTTTACTAGCGGAATACGAAATTACACTCTCTTCGCTTACACACTTATCCAAACGAGAGAGATGTAAAAAACGAAGTCTAGGAACCGATGGCAAGGTTGCTGCAGCAGTAGTGTCATTAGCAGTACCAAACAGTTTAGGGGTTCGTTGAACTTTGCGCTTTTTCTTTTGCACTATTTGCGCACAATAATTTTTAGAGACGATTTGAATACCATCATCGGTGTTGGGATGATCACTTTCTGTCTCGGTGGTGGATTGTTGTTAGGATGATGCGGAAGCAATAGGTACAATAAGCGGCATATTTGATGAGTCACTATTTTCTACTGTGCTGCTTTCCTCACTAGATTTGGTTTGTTTGGGTTCCCGCACTGATTTGTTTATATTTTTATTTTTGCACTCAGATGGTGAATTTTTTAAATTTTCAGTTTCTTGCACACTATATATATAATAAAAAAAAAAAAAACGAACGAGTGTTTTATCTCCCTCATAGGTCTGTTTATAAGGAAGACAGCGCTAGGACAAAAATGAGGATTTTCTTCAATGCTTCGTCTCAATGAGAATTGTCTTCGATGCTTCGTCGTACTCTACTCCACGCATGTTCATTGAATGATCAACTCATGGTTGGGCCAAACCAGTTACCGAATGTTCTGAAAATACTCCTAAACTTTCGGCTAGGTCGCTACGGTATTGTGGCGGATATAAGAAAGCCTTTCTTCAGGTATCATTGAATGAAGTTGACTGTGATACCCATAGTTTTGTTTGGTATGATATCCCCAAATCAGACAAACTAGTAGTGGATGATTACAGAATGACGAGCCTATTCTTCGTTTTGAGAACTTCAGCACTTGGCAGCGATTATTGCCCGGACTGGTTTGTTATGCGTTTCCTGAAAGCATGCCGGGAAGTGAATTTGGGACTCTAGCATTTATCTTCAGTTGAGCTTGGATTAGCTGAAACTCATTGGCTCAGGTACATTCACTTAATGAGTTATGCTAATGAAATTTATGTCTTGCAGAAGAAGGAATCTGTACCAGGGTTATCGAAAATTGCGAAGCTGTCTCCGTTTCTAGATGAGAATGGGTGATACGGACTTTCAAAGCATATAAAAACAACGAATGAGATTCACAAACATGCTCTGGGAAAGGTGGTGCGTTGTTACGTTCTTTTCATTATAACAACTGCAAACCTTCAGTAAAGCTAGACAAGGGTGATGTTGTTTTGGTTTTTGACTCCGCATCACCGAAAATTCACTGGAAGTTGGCTGTGATCGAAAATACGTTCCCTGGACGAGATGGTAAAATTAGTGCTTGTGAGATACGTTACGGAGATGGGAAGCGGCTTAGACGAACTGTTCAATTTCTGTACTCACAGGATATTGCAAATTATTAAGAGAAACTGATAAAAATATGCAAATTACTATAAAACAGCTATACTAATACGTCTTGAGTAAAATGAATTGTTATCGTCTCCATTCGATTTAGTCTTACTTTAGTCCTCGCCGCGATTGGTAGTGCAATGCACATTTTATAATTGGATTCGGTTCAATAAAGAACTTGAATTACAATTCCGTTTCCTCTTTATATTTGGGAACATCTAAAGTTTCGCATTATTTTATTACAATGTGCTTTCCGTATATAACATGTCAAAAACACCACTGCCTTGGACTACAGTTAGTAACAGCTCAGGGCGGTCAAATGAATTCTCAACAAGTACTACATTGATATTATGTTTCACCACTTAGGCCATGCAAGTGTCGATTGCTGTCAGAAACATTCACACAGCTGGTGGTTTTGATCTACGGAACTTTATATCCAATTCGAGTAGGGTCGCCAATGTTCTCGAAGGACTGGGAGCCATTGAAAAACTCAATTGTAAATCTTAACAAGGAAATCGATATCGCAGCTGAGCAAATATTGGGATTGTATTTGCAATGATATATTCACGTTGCATTTTAGTCATGAACTTCAAGACGTACTTCTGGGAAGTAGAAGGCCAAGCAAACATGAACTACTCAGCATAGCCATGTCGATCTTCCATCCATTTGGACTACTCGCAAACATCATGGTTTATATCAAAATAGTAGATGAACTGGATTGAACGAGAGATGGTTGCACTGGAAGGTCGCGGTAAGCGATATTTGTGACCTACGTCTTCCACACAGTTATTTCATCCATCAACCGTTCGAGATCCGGCTGTATATTTTTGTGGATGCCTTCTCTGCTGCAGAATAATGGAGATCAACGTCGTCAGAAGGAAGTATAGAGGTTTCATTCGTGATGGGAAAAACAAGGTGTACATCAATCAAAATATTGGCGATCCCACATCAGGAATTGAAGTATTCGGTGGGGGTCATATTGCAAAAGATAGCGATGAAGTACTACGCTTTCAATATTGAAAAGTGTGTCAAAGACGATTTTTAAATGACCGGACGAGAATGAGTGTCTCTGGTCCAAAGACGTCTAAGTCAAAACAGATGACGAATGATGTCAAGAAGAATTACGAGTCCTCGCTACTCGCTATGCTGGTGAATAGTAACATTGATTGAAGTATCTAAATTCTTCGACTTCCTTAATTTGAAACGGGTAATAGCCTATGTTTTAAGATTCATCAAAAACTTTTTGGCCAAATATCAGCTGAAAAAAGGAGACGAGAAATGGGGCATCCCGGCTCGAGAACTGGACGAAACCGAAGTCCAGATATGTCGACTTGCACAAAAGGATGCATTTTCTCAAGAACTAGCACTTATACGCTAAGGAGATATAAATCCAAAGGGAAATGTTCTGCATAATTTGTGTCCCTATCTGGGTGAACATGCCGTTCTCAGAGTATACGGGACGATTTATGTAGCATCAACAGCACTTGGAAGACTAGGAGGCCAATAATTTGGGACCGTGCCTTAACCAAGTACCATGAAAATGAATTTAATTTTGGTGGGGGCGAAAGCCCCCATTTATTTGGCTTATTACAAGCTACAACTAACTTAAGGCTAAACTTAAAACTAATGGTGAAGGAGTTCGTTTTTGAGGCAGGGAGTGCTGAGGTTAAAATCAAACTGAGTGAGGTTTGAGTTCACTTTTCGCAGCATACGGAAAATTGGTTCATTAAATTCGTATGAAGTGCGGTAGATAGAAAAGACGAGGGCATCTTAAATTTCGTGGGTTGGTATTGAAGAAAATCGAATTATAAAGAAATGCGCAGTCGACAGAGCCTGAAAGAAGTCGATGAATGAAAAGAATGTCTGCAACATATCTGCGTTTCCCTAGAGTACTCAGGTTGATGAGGTTGAGGCGGTCTTGATAGGGAGGCAAGATAAACGGATCGTTCCAAGGAAGACCTCGAAGGGCAAATCGAAGAAATCGACGTTGAACATTCTCGATTCCGGTCACATGAACTTGCTGAAAGGGTGACCCCGCTTGACTGGCGTATTCAAGGAGGGGGCGCACAAAGGTAATTTAGAGGGATCTGGTCACGTAAGGGTCGGACCATCTTTGGACCATCGTTTGGCAAAGCCAAGCGATGAGTTAGCTTTACGAATTATCTCATCAATATATGAACGGAAATTTAGTTCCCTATCGTACAATATTCCAAGATCGCGGAGAGATAGAACGATGGATATAGGTTGACCATGGAAAAGGTAAAGGCGGGCGGAGGACACTTGGTGCTTACGTGATAAGGTAATGGATTGGCATTTGGCGATATTGAGCTCTAAGCGATTTTGTAGGCACCAGTTCGAAAAACTATCAAGGTCTTGTTGAAGGAGACAGTAGTCATGTGGTGAAGAGATGGTTTTGAAAAGTTTGGTATCATCAGCGTACTGAGAGAGGGAAGAGTGTTTAATAACCCTTATGGTTAGAATGAAGAGAAGGGGAGAAGGGGACAAGAAAGGAGTCGATAAGACGGATCTGAAGCGAACTCTGTAAGAATGGTTTTCCAGGTAAGAGGATAACCATTTTAATAATATGGGTTCGAAACCAATGGCAGACAATTTGAAGAGGATTAAGTTGCAGGGAGACCATCTGGGCCGGGTGAGAATTCATCATTAAGATTTTGTAATTTATTTTCAATTACAGCAGGATCAAAAGGCAGGGACAAAAAGGGGCCAACGGAGAAGTTAAGAAGGTGACTGAAGTAAGAGGGGTCTGGTTCAAAAGAGTTGTCGGCGAAAGATTGTTTAAAATAGGTGGCAAAAAAGTTGGCAATGGTTTGCGAATTAGTTGATGATATGTTTTCAAAAGAGAGGGACGGAGGGTAACCGTCAGATTTTTTTTTATAGTTAACGAATTGAAATAATGACTTAGGGTGGTTTATAAGATTTGCTTGCGCATTAATTAGGTGCCGCTGGTAGAGAGATCTATAAAGAAAGTTATCAATAGTCGACATAGTTAGGGGACAAAGCGAGACTGAGGAGTTAATGGGATCAGTTGTGAATATAAGGTCTAATTGCCTTCCCATGTAATTTAAGACCTTGCTAACTTGACATGGACTTGAATCAGTTAGCCGATCTATGAAGAGACATTCCTTAGTGGAGTTGGCATTTGAAGCGATGAAAAAGGATTTATCGTCGGAAAGACTCCACTGCAGCAGAGGTAGATTAAAGTCGCCAAAAATAAGGATGTCATCGAGGGAATCTGATAGGTTAATTATTTGATCAATCGCGTCTATAGCAAGTTGTATGTAACAACACATAACGTACAGGGATCGGTGTGGAAAAGTTATTTTTATTATAACAAAGTCGACCTTAGAAGAGGAAGAAATGGCAATGAGAGAAGAGTCAAGGTCATTATGGATGGCCAGTAGCACGCCTCGAGAGGGAGAGTGAACCAAGGGTTGGGTATGGTCGTCGTCTCGAAATACATTAAAAGTAGAGGGAATAATTCTTGGCTCTTTATGTCGGGGATCAGATTGGTTTCAGTCAGAGCATAGATATCGAAAGAGAGCATGGAATTGGCGCAAAACAGCTTGAGTTTTCGAGTGTAGGCCTCTTACGTTCTGGTAGTAAAATGTAAGAGGAAGATTGTTGTGTAGAGACGAAGGGGAAGGTGGTTGAAGTGGTGATGATGGACGAACAAATTTGTTGTGGTCACTTCGGCTCCGTTGGAGATGTTGTGTCCTTTTAGAGTGTACGTAGTTGCCAAAAGCAGCAAGGTCATCCAATAATTAAAGATCTCGTGGAACTTGATATAGATTTTCTTGAGACTGTCTATTTCAATGGGGAGGCGTTCCTGCTGAATGGAAACCATCACGCTTGTTTTGATTCTACCCTCATAGCAAACTGAGTCAGATTTGTCATGAAGATACGCGAGAAAGAGACGTATATTCTCGTAAACCATTTTTTCTCTTAGCCTGGAGAGTGCATAACGACATTCTGTGGTGTCAATGGTTTGCTGTGTTAGTTTAACTAGAGGCGGTAAAACCGGATCAAGACTGCGAGCGGTGGAGGAAAAGATTGAAGAGGAAGGTGTATTAGATGAGACATTAGATGTGGGCTTCAAAATATGAGTGCTAATAAAGTTAGGGTATTTGGCTCCAGTTGTGAGATTGAAATTAGAGAAAGAATTGGTGGTGAGAGCAGGTGGCGCGGAGCGTTGTAGCGGTTGAGAGGAGCCAGTGCCAGTTGGGTTTAATTTAAACGAAACTTGTTTGTGTGTGGGCTTCGGTGGCGCTGCGGCATTAAGTGCATTTAAAGAAGAAGAAGAAGAAGACGTTTGTTTAGGTATGTTAGGGGGGGTAAATTTGGGGAATAATTTAGTTTTTAGGAACCAGTTAGTGTCAGATTTGGGTCGGGAGTTCGAAACAGGTTTTGAATGCTCATTACTAATCTTAGATTTATTTACAGTCTTATCATTAGTCTTAGATTTAATGCAGAGTTTGTCGGTCGATTTGCTGATGCGCATCTTACCAAGCTTGAAGTCAGTACCAGCAGAGCTTTGAAATATCCATTCGTATCGAGACGGTAAATCGAATTTGAAATTTCGATTACTCTTGTGGCTGGATGGCAGGAGCATTATGCATTGGCTGATGGTAATACCAAATCTCTTTTTGAAAAATTGTGAAATCCATGGGACATCAACGTGGGCGCCTTTGATGAGGAAGGTGGTGAACATCTGGTTCTCCAACCTTAGTTTGTCCAATGACCAAGTACCATGAAAATGAAGAAACGATTGTCAATGAGATCGGTAGAAAGTTTTGGATTCCGCTCCTACGACAACTTGTACGAAGAACTAGAATATTGTACATAGTCTGTAAGCTACGTTCAGCGAAGAACGTAGATGACGGTACAGCTGCCAATCGATCGATTGAGACCGTTCGTAATGCCGTTTTCGTACTCAGGTGTCGATAATTTTGGACCGCTCCAGGCTACTGTAGGCCGACGACGTAAAAAGCACTAGGTTGCTGTGTTTACTTGCCTAACTGTGCGCGTTATTCACTTGGAGTTGTCTACTGACTTGTCGATGGTCGCTTTCATCTTGTCTTCGCAACTTTGTGAATTGCCGTGGGGTACCAGTGAGGCTGTAAAGTGACAACGGTAAGTATTTTGTTGGAGCTGTTCAAACTTCGAGATGTCTTCGACGAAGCTCATGCACAAAGTGAAATATCAACCAGAGCAGTTGAACGGGTTTTCAAATACCCAGCTAACCTGATTGCAGGAGGTGCATTGCGTCAAGCGAGTGTTGTGCCATGTACCCAAAGAATAAGGTCCAAGCTGGAAACGTTGAACATCGCTAACGTGGCAATTGAACACCGCCGTAGTTCCCTCTGTCACTGCCTACCATAAAGAAATTCAACGACTTTGAGTCATTAGCCGAGTTACAGAGGTAGACTATGGTAAGAATTAATTATAACTCATAAAATTCCCTTTTGTACTTTATTACTTCGTAGAAATAAGTATAGACAATTTAAACGCTAAATAAAAACTACAAACAGGCCGATTCCTTCGGATTGCTATTTTTTATTATTTTCTATGCTGAGGTGTCTGTCTTTCGCTGTCAATCTTTTTAAAATGACTATCAGGGATTCACCCTGATTCACGTAGAGGTTCCCTTTGCTCTCTCTCCCTCCTACGATTCCTGCGAAACAGCAAAGAGAGCGACTGCCTCAGCAAATGATTGATGATGATGCACAACGGAGTCAGTTACAACATCAACACCAATACGACCAACAACAGCAAAATCAACAACAGCAGCTAATTCAAGAACCGATTTTAAATCAGCGGCAATAACTAGTTCTATAGGGTGCTACGCATCAAGTGGTAATGTTAGAGATAGTTTATAATAACATTTTTGCTCTTATATCTGAATATGATATTGTAGCATAATAATAACTACGCCCCCTAAAAATATGACGCAACAAATTCCGAAGTGACTTTTCATTCTGGCAGAATTTTGGTTCAAACTGTCCTTTCATTCGAGGTTCGTGTCTGGGACGAAGTCTCCACAGCTCATGTCAACGAAAGAGACGAATAATATCAGGGATAAAAGGGAATTATAACTGCAAGAATTATTTCTCTTGTTCCAGTGGTCGAAGAATTTGCTAGAAGTTTCTGGCTATCAGAAACTTCTGCTATATAAGGACAGATGGCGATTGAGAAAGCAGCAGTAGTTTTTAAACTGTGGCGAAGAGATTAGAAAAGTGATAATGGGCGAAGTTGTAATTTTGTGATAAATTGAAAGTTGAGATTTAACAAGAAGAAGTAATTAGTTTGGATTTGTGAATTAAGTAGATGAAAGGAGATAAAGTGATTTGAGAGGACAGAGACCATTGTAAGGAAAGAATTGCGAAGAATAATATAGTGTGAACCTGAATTGTTCTATAGACTAGAAAATAAAGAAATAAATTTCACAGAATATTGTTTTATCTACTCGAGCCGTAGCTCGCATATTACATTGGTGTCAGAAGCGGGATAAAACTTATTCTGTGAATAACTATTTCCGTGGTGTGAAATTGCACAAAAAAAAAAAAAACGATTTCTGTGTTGAGTTAATTAGTTGAGCAAAATGGGTCGCAAATTGGGAAAACTAACTATAACTCAACTAAAGGCAGAACTCAGTAAGCGGAACCTCGACACAACTGGGGGAAAAGATGCCCTACTGATTCGTCTGGAAGAAGCAGTAACGCAGGAAGGTGAAAATCCGCATGACGTAGAGTTTGACGTGGAAGAGGAACCAGCAAGTACAGCAGCCGACCCGGGTATAACAAGTCTGCTCCTGCAACTTAAGTTAGTCATGGACGAACAAAAGAAAGCAATAGAAGACCAAAGGAATACTCTAGAAGTTAAGCTGGATGAACAAAAGAAAGCAATGGACGACCAGAGAAATTCTCTAGAACTTAAGATGGACGAACAAAAGAATTCTCTAGATGCTCTGGAAAGCAAACTTGATGAGCAAAACAAGAACTTGGAATCCAAATTCGAAGCGATCGAAGAGAAAATCGAGAAGGTCGAGACGCAACTCGAAAAAGTCGAAACTAGATTCGATGAAAACTTTGAGAAGCATGAAACTCAGTTCGGGAAAATAGAGACTCTGTTCGAAAAAGTAGAAAAAAAAGTCGAGAATCTTACTAAGGAACTCAGCAACGTGGAGAGACAGAAAGCACGGGAATATTCCACTGACGGTCTGAGAAGAAAGGAGATGCAGCCTCCTATCTTCGATGGTCAAACATCATGGCCAATCTATAAGAGGCAATTCGAAGCGGCCGCAATGACCAATAGCTGAGACGATGAAGAGAAGTCTATTGCACTCACGCTTGCACTGAGGGATCCAGCTGCGGAGCTCTTGCAGACCATCCCGGAAGATAGTCTGCGGACCAAGCATACCAGGGAATACACCGTGTCAGGGAAATGTCCGTCGTGGAATGCTCATGCCAGAAACAGCCGTCATGGATGACGACAGAGCTCGCGGAAGTCAAATCCGTTGCTGGAATTGCAACCAAACCGGACACCTACAACGGCAGTGCAGAAGTGCACCTAGACGAGGAAATTGTCCACATTGCGGAAGTAGGAGAAGCAGAGAGGAAGCATCTGGCTGTCAGTCAGACTTACCAAAACCAGCAGTCGGGAAATGCGTAAGGACCAACTTCGCGGGGCAGAAGTTGGTTACTGGAATCGAGGCCCCCAGGACCACCATTCAAGTTTCGCAAACCAAACGGGGTAACAAGAGCCTGACAGTGGAGGCACTAATCAACAAGAAGAAGTGCGTAGCCACCATCGACACAGGTGCCACTGCCTCCATTGTACGAAGAGATATCGTCAAAAGCTCCTGGCTGCACAACGCCAACAGCTACTGCCTGAAGACTGCAACAGGGGAAATGGCGAAGGTATTTGGAGAAGTTCGTCTTACGATTACTCTGGCAGGACTGACGTTCTCCCATGCGTTTCTGGTGGCAGATATATGCGACGAGTGCATCATCGGAATAGACTTCATGAAAGCAAATGAAGTAATCCTGGACATCGGGATGCAAGTACTGAGGTATCGAAATGTGGAGATTCCAATGGTGTACGGAAACGAGAGTGCCGTAACTCTCAGGACAGTCATCAGCAAAGACGAAGTTTTGCCGCCGTCTTCAGAGACAATCATTTGGACGAAGCTGGAAGGCGATCTTGGGAGCCACCGATTCTACATAGTAGAACCAGACCCAGAGAAGAATTCTCAAGACTACATCGTGGGAAAGACGTTAGTCTAACCAAAGAACACCATGGTTCCAGTAAGAGTTTTGGACGCAAGACCACACACTGTCAAACTAAGGCGAGGGGAGGTGACTGGAAAATGCACGCCGATTACCGCCGTCGCAACAATATCTGAACGTGATGCTCCAAAACCTCTCCCATCACCTTGGACAGCGGACACGAGAGAGACGATTCTCCAGTCCAGTGAGCTGAATCAGGAGCAGCGAACTATGGCAGAGAATCTTATCAATGAGTACGCTGATGTATGAGCCTCACAGGACGGAGTATACGGCCGAACACACCTGGTACAACATCGAATAAACACTGGTGATACTAGACCAATTCGTCAGCCTGCTAGGCGCCTTCCATTGGCAAAGCAGACAGAAGTTGCAGAGATGGTGTCGGCAATGGAGAAAGAAGGTCTGATTGAAAGTTCCAAAAGTCTGTGGGCATCACCGGTTGTACTGGTTAAGAAGAAAGATGGCAGCACGCGGTTCTGCGTGGACTATCGGCAGCTCAATTACGTCACCAAGAAAGACAGCTATCCTCTGCCACGGATTGACGACATGCTAGACACACTATCAGGAGCCCGATGGTTTTCCACTCTCGACTTGAAGAGTGGCTACTGGCAGGTACAGATTCATCCAGAAGACCGGGAGAAAACCGCCTTCACCGCAGGAAATGGGCTATGGCAATTCACGGTAATGCCATTCGGGCTGTGCAATGCTCCGGCGACTTTCGAGCGATTGATGGGATGTATTTCAAAGGCTTCGAAGTGCCCACCTGAAGCTCAACCCCAAGAAGTGCGCCCTGTTTAGAGCGGAAGTCAAGTACCTGGGACACATAATTTCAGCGAAAGGAGTGAGAACCGATCCAGAGAAGGTCGAAGCGGTGAAAAACTGGCCAGTCCCCAAGGATAAACACCAACTAAGGAGCTTCCTGGGCCTAGCCACCTACTACAGACGGTTCGTGAAGGATTTTGCCGGGATCGCAAAGAGCCTGCACCAGTTGACGGAAAAGGGAAAACAATTCAAATGGTCAATTGAGTGTGAGAAGAGCTTCAAGGCACTTAAACAACGGCTATGCGATGCCCCGATACTGGCTTACCCCGCTCCCGGGGAAACGTTCATTGTGGATGCAGATGCTAGTAATGTCGGGGTAGGAGCCGTACTCTCCCAGGTGCATGACGGCCAAGAGAAGGTGGTTGCGTACTTTAGCAAGGTGCTCTCTAAGCCAGAAAGGAACTACTGCGTGACAGGGAGAGAACTTCTAGCTTTGATCTTGGCTACGAAGCATTTTCACAAATACCTCTACGGGAGGAAGTTCGTTCTTCGCACAGACCATGCAGCCTTAAAATGGCTATTACAGTTCAAGAGTCCTGAGGGTCAGGTCGCAAGGTGGATCGAAAGGCTGCAAATCTACGACTACGAAATACAGCATAGTAAAGGAAAACACCACTCTAATACGGATGCACTGTCCCGGAGACCATGCAGAACGGATTGTAAACATTGTGCGCGTCAGGAAGAACGGGAGCTGGTTTCCATCCAAAGAATGAGAGCCGAACCTATCGCCGGCTGGAGCGTAGATGAGATCCGGAACGCTCAGAAGGAAGACCCGGATATCGAGCCGATTCTGGCTTGGAAGGAGAACATGGAGAAACCGGATCATCAGGACATCTCTCACAGAAGCCCGACCTTAAAGGCATATTTTGCGCAGTGGGACTCCCTCCATGTCCAAGAAGGTGTTCTGAGAAGAAAATGGGAATCCTCCGACGGAAAGTCGTTTGTAATGCAGCTTGTCGTACCGCGGACGAGGGTCAAGGAGGTGTTACAGGAAATGCATGGCGGGGCGACCGGAGGCCACTTGGGAGTGAATAAGACACTAGAAAAGGTACGAGAACGTTTTTATTGGTTGAAAGCGAAGGAAGATATCGAAGACTGGTGCAGAAAATTCGACGTGTGTGCAGCTAGAAGGGTCCGAGAATCAAAACTCGAGGTAAGATGCACCAATACAACGTGGGAGCACCTTTCGAACGAATCGCCATTGACATCGCAGGGCCCTTTCCGGAAACCGACAATGGTAATCGGTATATACTCGTAGTGATGGACTACTTCAGTAAGTGGCCGGAAGCGTTTCCGATCCCTAACCAGGAAGCCAGAACCGTGGCGGAGCAGATCGTCTACAATTGGGTTAGCAGATTCGGTGTGCCCTTGGAATTGCATTCTGACCAAGGGCGGAACTTCGAGTCAAGAAACTTCCAAGAGATGTATCAACTACTCGAAATCAAAAAGACAAGGACAACCCCGCTTCATCCACAGTCGGACGGTATGGTGGAGCGTTTCAATACGACTTTGGACGAACATCTCTCGAAGGTCGTAGGTGACTACCAACGGGATTGGGACCGGCAGATTCCCTTGTTTTTGATGGCCTATAGAAGTGCCGTGCATAGCACTACTCGACATACGCCGTTCGAAATCTTATTTGGTGGAATAGCTCGTTTACCCAGTGAGGTGAAATTTGGATCTCCTACCAATGAGCCCAGAAATGAAGAAGAGTACGTGGCGGACCTTAGGGAAAGGCTTAGGGACATACACCAAAGGACCAGAAGCCAGATTAAGATGACGAGCGACCGCATGAAGACCAGGTATGATGCCAAGGCAACAACGTCAGGATTCCAGGAAGGAGATCTGGTGTGGCTGTATAATCCCCATCGCCAAAAGGGGAAATCACCTAAATTACAGCGGAACTGGGAAGGTCCCTACAGAATAGTAACCCGCATCAACGATGTTGTCTACCGCATCCAGCGAGGACCGAGGGCCAAAATGAAAGTGGTTCATGTGGACCGACTGAGTCGATACAACGGCCGAAATGAGGATGCACTTGTTCGGGACGAACACGTCTAAGAGGGGGGCAGTGTAGCATAATAATAACTACGCTCCTATGTCTATGCAGCAAATTCCGAAGTGACTTTCCATTCTGGCAGAATTTTGGTTCGAACTGTCCTTTCATTCGAGGTTCGTGTCTGGGACGAAGTCTCCACAGCTCATGTCAACGAAAGAGACGAATAATATCAGGGATAAAAGGGAATTATAACTGCAAGAATTATTTCTCTTGTTCCAGTGGTCGAAGAATTTGCTAGAAGTTTCTGGCTATCAGAAACTTCTGCTATATAAGGACAGATGGCGATTGAGAAAGCAGCAGTAGTTTTTAAACTGTGGCGAAGAGATTAGAAAAGTGATAATGGGCGAAGTTGTAATTTTGTGATAAATTGAAAGTTGAGATTTAACAAGAAGAAGTAATTAGTTTGGATTTGTGAATTAAGTAGAAGAAAGGAGATAAAGTGATTTGAGAGGACAGAGACCATTGTAAGAAAAGAATTGCGAAGAATAATATAGTGTGAACCTGAATTGTTCTATAGACTAGAAAATAAAGAAATAAATTTCACAGAATATTGTTTTATCTACTCGAGCCGTAGCTCGCATATTACAATATATAAAAAATATCTTTTCAAGAAGAAAGAATAAATATTTGCAAACATTGAGTGAACCTCAAAGAAAAGTGAATTTCTTGCACGGAAGAATATGTGAAGGAAGAACAGAAAAATGTGTACAAAAAATGAGTCTGATAAATGTAAACAATAGCAATCGCAATTGTGCCATTCAAATTGTTATGTAAAAAATGTTAAGAAGACCAATAATTCAGAGAGAAATGAATCAAAGATTTTAGTGGTTTAATTTGTTTCTAAATTAAAAAACGATGCAATTATGAAAAATAAAATTAGTAAAAAAAATAACTTAACTTCAAAGATATTTGGCTGTGGGAAAAATAGTAAAATTTTTGGAAATGAATCTGTAAATGGTACTGTAAATAAGAGAGAAAAAAATGTATAAGTATGTTTGGGTTAAAAACGAGAATGTACTCATGCACAAGGGGGATAACAATAACTACATTGTTGTTAACTTGAATGAGGATCTTCCAGCACTCCTCAAGTAAATTTTCTAAATATTCCCTCTGGCAACTAGTAAACGTTCATTCTCATGATCTCGTTTTTAACCAGAAATACTTACATAATATTCCTTTTATGCTCCAAAATATCAGAAGTATGCGTACAAATTTTGATAACTTTCTCTTGCATTTAAATTCCTTTATGAATAAGCCAAATTTTATTTTGTTTTTGGAAACGTAGATTTATGAAGAAGATAAGCCGCTTTTTTGATATTGAATTGTATGAATTTATATCTTGCTGCATTAACGAATATTCATCTGGCGGTATCACCACTTTTATTAATAATGCGATAATGAGATATTGAGGTTTACCATTATAAATTGCATAGTTGTGATTTTTTAAATGTAAAATTAAATGACAACAAAATTAACATAATTCTTTATTTATAGATTTAATGAGTCATCAATTTCTAATAACGGATTTTATGAGGAATTAGAAAACCTATTAACAAGCGAGTTATCTAATGATATAATATTATTGGGTGACATCAACATAGATATATTATAAAATTCTATTCTTGTAGACAATTATTTATTTTTACTGTCATCTTATGTCTTGGAGCCATGTATTAATAAGCCAACACATATTTCAAGCACTTCTGGTGTAATAATCTACTTCACTTCGAATGCTGGGAAAACATATTTAGTGAAAGTGATCCTTCCTGGGCTTACTTTACCTTTATGTCAAGCAATATTCGAGAAAAGTGGAGTAAAGTGAGACTAAATTAAAAAGGCTAAAACCTTGGATAATATTTGAGTTACTTAATAAAATTAAAGATAAGAAACCAGTGCCAATCAAGTGCAGTGAAAAAGAAAAAAATAAATAAATCAGTGCCCGTGTTTCCCATCTCCCACCCACACTCACTCGCTGTTGCGCTTCTTCGTTATCGCAATTGGAGCATTTGCTATATATGTACTTACGGGAGTAAGTAAGCCATGCACCAAACGTTACACTCTCTCAGTCATCGCAACTGGGAAGTTGCGATGACTGAGAGAGTGTAACGTTTGATGCATGGCGGATTGTGAATGTTTATCCGATAAGCGGGCCTTATCTGATTCTCGTTTAGGCATAGCACCAGCTTGTTTTGGAAAACTATTTTTGGATCTTCACTTCACAGCTTCACGTAGTTACGTTAGAGTTGTGTCTTTTTGTGTTTCTATGTTGTACTGATGAGGGAATTTAGGGTTGATTTTACCAACGTTTGTGGGTATTTCAATTTCCATAAACCAGCTGTTTTGGCACTAAGCGAAACACAGGTAGTTGAAGAATCTTCTGATTTGAAAAAAGCTAAAATCCACCGCCCGTAAGCAAGTAATTCCCTACTGCTTTACTTATAGAAGCTCTAGTGCGGACAACAACTAAATTTTTGTCGAATTTGATGCACTGTCCGATTCCATCACTCGAATTGTCTCCGGGCTCAGCTTGTAAATGAGCCTACATGTATACCGGATATTAAAAGTCATTCCGCAAACACTTTAGACTTGTTTCTTACTTCGCGCCCTGATAAATACACCATTGATGTTTTAGCGCTTCTAGGTCTGATCATAATATCGCATCAGCTAAATTCTCGTACTCCGACCAGACCGTTAGAGAAAAAACTCCTGAAAGAAAAGTATGGCAATACGAGAAAGCTAACTGGAGCGGCCTTAATAGCTTCTTTAGGAGTTTCAATTGGTCGCTATGCTTCCTCGATAGCGACGTGGATGCCGCACTGATATGATCACCGACACTATCCTCTTATTTATAATTGACTTTATTCCTAACAGAACAAAGAGAATTAAACCTAAGACCAACTCGATCAGAGCTGCAAAGAGGCTATCAGGTTGAAAGAAGTAAGTTTCCGGTCTTATAAAGCCAACAGATCTGAGGAAAACCACAATGCCTACATTCGACCAAAAATTACAAGACCAAAAATTTTGGCAAAACATCCTACAATGTCCCAAAGGTAGTAAAAACGTTTGGCCATTCGTGAAAAATAATAAAAATTCGTCTGCCATGCCTACGCTCATTTACAATGACATTCCAGGTTTCAGCTCCTTAGACAAAGCCAATCTGCTTGCTGTCCAGCTTGCAGCGAACACCACGCTGACAGATAATGCTTTGCCTCTGCATTTCCGTAGGGCAAATCCATTTTCACACTCGTACAGTTGCAGGAGTTCTCAAAGATGTTAGCATACTTAGATCCGCTGGTCCAGATGGTATTCTCCCAAAGTTTTGAAGAGGTTTTTTTCACGCTGGCAAAACCTCTGGGTAAGCTTTTCTGTCTATCCTACTCTTCAGGTCTCTTTCCGAGTAAATGGAAAACAGCGTTTATTCAGCCCGTCAGCTTATGAAATATCTCGATTCACGAAAACTCTTTAATGACCGGCAGTGTGGGCTTCGTAGCAACAGGTCCACTGGTGATTTGATAGCATATCTCATCGAGAAGTGGAACCAATCTCTCCATCACTTCGGCGAAACTAAGATGGTTACGCCTGATATTTTTGTCGAAAATGTGTGCATATGCCGTCGATGAGTCTCTTCTTCATCAGTCGTTCACAGAATTTGACAGAGTGCAGACGTGTTTCGGCTTTCAGTGAAATTGGTAGTAATTTGAACTAGACTATTAAACAGTGTACTTTCAAGTGGCGAGTTAGCCTAGAGGTAGTGGTGGCGTTCTACCAAACCAGTGACCCTGGTTCAATTCCGGACGGGCGAAAAAAATAATTCTGTGTTTTTTTTTTCATTTATGCAATATAGGTGAAATACAAAACACATAAAAGCAAGTATCAGGCTATGGAGAGTGAGCGGTCCGCGCTCCCAATAGCGGGACCAGCTGGTGGGGTGACTGCATCAGCCGATGCAGTACAGGCAGGCCACCCAGCAACAGTGGCAACTGAAAGCAAAGGGAAAAGGAGAAGGGGTTGAAACCTTCTCCCAACCTTGTAAAGCGTCCCTCCACATCAGCTTCAGCTGAACAGCTGCCAGGTGGAGTGAGGGAAGGGGCGCCGAGTACAGCAACAGCAGCAGAAAAGAAGCGGCAAAGGCCGGATGACTCTGTCGAATTCCCGTACATCTCCGATGGTGGGGAAGGCCGCTACATTGGCGATGACGACAATTGCTTAGCGGTTCTGGCATCCTCTGAATCAGATGACGAAGAGGAGCAAGTCCAAACTCTACTAGCAGCACCAGACAGCTTGAGCAAAGAGTGCTTGCAATCAAGGCCAAACAAATGGCAAGAAGAGAGAGGGAGCGGCAGCTAGAGCTCCAGCGCGCTTCGGAACAACAACAGAAGCAGCCAGATGGCCAGCTGCAACAACAACAAAAGCAGCCGCAAATGCAGCAGCAAAAACAACAGCAACAAAATAAGCAGCAACAACAACAGCAGCAGAAAACGCTACAACAACCGCAGCAGCAGCAGAAAATGCAGCAACAGCAGCAGAAAAAGCAGCAACAGCAGCAGAAACAGCAGCAGCAGCAGAAACAGCAGCAGCAACAGCAGCAGAAACAACAGCAACAACAGCAACAACCGCAACAGAAGACGACTACAAAGGCGAGGGTGCCGCCAATTAATACCTACAAGGTGGAGTTGAAGGACACAATTGAACTATGTAAGTCGGCCATAGGAAATAATTTTTCTATTAAAAGATTAAACGAAAATAGACATGCTATTCACTGTAATACAGTGGAAGAATATAAAAAAATTAAAGAATTACTTAGGGAAACGACGACGGAGTTCTTCTCTTTCACCCCGAAGGATGGTCTAAGGAGTATTAAAGTCCTAGACCACCAGGTTGTCGCATGGGGAAAATTAAGAAGAAGCGAAAACGTTTTACAATGTGTTCGTTGCCAAAGGTTCGGGCACGCCGCGTCGAACTGCGAAATGCAGCCTAGATGTGTCAAGTGTGGGAAGAACCACAAAGCAGAGGAATGCACTTTGGGTAAGGATGGAGTGGCAGATAAGAGCAAGCTCTCGTGTGCTTTATGCGAGAACTCGGGACACACCGCAAACTATCGGGGTTGTCTTAAGTTCCAGTATATTAAGAAAGTAAATCTGGTTCGTCAGGAGAAGGTCGTAGTGAAACGTCCACCTGCTCCAATTCAAACACAATCCGTGACTCCCCAAGTGACCTACGCCCAAATGACGGCAGGTCGGGGAAACGCGGAACAGAAAAGACCGAAGGTTGCTTTTCAGGCCCCAACGCCTAGAGCACCGGAGGCTCAAACTGACTTGCTGGCGCTCTATCCAAGGGCAGATAGAGCAGCTTCAACGTCAGGTACAAGAGCAGGCGAAGCGGGTGGACCAGATCTACGCACTTCTGTCGGGCCTAACGCACCTCCAGTCGTAATGGGTACGAACATGGAGGAGCAACCCTTGAAGATCCTTGCGGTGAATGTGAATTCACTGATTGGGATCGAGCGGAGAGCCGTATTGTTTAAGTTGCTAGAAGACCAAACCCCTGATGTGCTTATGGTTAGCGAAACAAAGCTATCCCAGAAGCACAAATTGGTGAACAATAAATACAATATTGTCAGAAGAGACCGACTCAACTCCACACAAGGAGGAGGGTTGCGATCTTCATACGCAAAGAACCGCAATTTAAAGTAATGTACAGCGGTGAAGTGGGAAGATTCCAGGAGCTGGAAGCGTGTATAGTGTGCATCCCTCTCCGTAGTGGAAAGAGGATGTACTTGGTCGCACTCTATGCACCTGAAGCTACTCAATCTACTTTATTTATTTCAGAGCTCGAGACACTTTTTCGATACCTAAGGCTGGAGTCGGAGGAGAATTATTTCATCATGGCCGGAGATCTTAACGCCAAACACAGAGAATAGGGAAATAACACACCAAATCCTAGAGGGAACCTACTATTCAACAATCAGAAGCGGCTCCTATCTGGATCTTATGCTGTTCGACGTACGGTTACAACTGACCGACATGGACCGACAAACTATAAACTGCCTGCACACATTTGTGTATGACAGTGACCATTGCGGACTCAGTGCCGTAATAACGATTCCCAACGAAATTGTGGAGTTGGGGGAGTTTGTCCAAACATACTCCTGCAATTATAGTAGGACACGTTGGACTCGCTTCTCTAGAGTTTTGACAAGAGCACTCTCCTTGAATTTGCTCTACCCACCGTCCAATAGGAATATGTCAAACGAGGAGATTGACTGCTACCTAAAAAAAAGGAACTATGGACAATACGATACCTCGGTATCAACATACTGACAATGCAGACATATTCCGTAATGCAACAATTGACGCACTACAGCAACACAAAAGTAGACTGCTGTCGAGACTAAAAACCTTGTACAGACAGTTTACTGACAGACAAAACTAGGAGGTTAGGACGCTGAAGTCGTTGATTATAAACCTCCAGAAATTAATTTGGGAAAATTACAGACTTTCTGTAAATTTGCATTGGAATAACAAAATTCGGGCTGTAAAATCCAACAACCCGAGTATGTTCAAGCAAATAAATAAAATATTTCGGAGGAATAATCAAAACGACCTTCCTTATAATATCTGCATATGTATATGTAAATAACCACTGTTTAGTTTTATTTGCTGTCATTTATATTATTTCTATTCAACCCTTGCATAAGGCATTGTGTTCCTTTTGGTTGATCAATAAATAAAAAAAAAAAAAAAAACGACCTTCCATGTCTTAAGATCCCCCGAACGACGAACAATGGACAAATACTAATAACAGCAGGTATAGATCCAGATAACGCAGTAGAGCATGACAACTTCTTTGTGATCGAAGATCCGCAGGAGAAGGTAGAGGCTATAGGAGCGCCTTTCCAGGAAGTGTATAAGGTGAATGATACCATTTGCCCGAACCACGACTGGGAAAATCGCGTCCTTGTGCACAACTTCTACCTTCGAAATGATATAGAGCACTGGCGATTCGAGAACATAGGTTTTACCGAGTTCAATGACGATAACATGGCAAATAATGTCATCGCCGATGAAAGGGTACATCCCCCGTTCATATCGAAAGTGGGGCTCCAAGCGATCTTCGACTCATTGAGGAGGAAGAAATCTGAAGGAATCGATGGAGTATCGAACATTGTGCTTCGACATCTCCCTCTAGAAGCGGTGGACATTTACACCACTCTGTTTAACAATGCACTGAATAATGCACATTATCCAGCGCAGTGGAAAACAGCAGTGATACAACCCATCCCCAAAAGGGGTAAGGACACCTCCAATCCGACAAATCTCCGGTCGATAAGTCTCCTTCCGAACATCAGCAAGGTGTTCGAGAAAGTGATCAATAGAGCCCTGCTTAAGTGGACTGAGAACAATAATATAATTCCGGATAACCAATTCAGTTTTAAGGCGGGGCATGATACAATACATGCCGCGGCTAAACTGGTATCGGATATCCAATGGAACAAATGCAAGAAACAGTGCACGGGTGCCTGCCTGATTGACTTGGAGAAGGCCTTCTACACCGTATGGCTAGAGGGACTCTTCTACAAGCTGAATAGGCTGGGCATAAGCAAACCACTACTGTACATACTTCATAACATGCTCACCAGTAGACAGTTCATCGTCAAAAATGGCAATGTGACTTCTGTTGGAACATTTCTAATTAAAAACGGTCTGCAACAAGGTGCGGTTAATTCACCGATCCTTTTCAACATTTACACGAGCGATCTCATAGGATCACTTCACCATGCCATAGCGTACGCAGACGACTTGATCGCGTACAGATCAGGACCAAAAATCGAGGTCATTGCAGTTCTCTTGCAACGTGACTTCGATAAGATTCAGCGATATTGCGATGACTGGAAGTTGAAGATCAACTTCCAGAAATCGGAAACCATTCTTTTTAGGACGCCGTTGTCTGGTGCCTCTAGGGATACCAGAAAGAATTGGCAAAAGTTCTCAATAGTTGGACCGCACGGACAGCCACCTGCGAGTCAAAGTGTAGTCAGATACCTGGGGCTTTGGTTAGACCAATATCTATATTTTAACAAACATATAGATGCTTTTCCCCTTACAAAGAGACTTTTCTATAGCAAGCAACTCGATGCAAGGGTAAAGGTAATCTGCTACATGGCCCTCATCCGGCCCATGCTCGTATATGGATGCCCCGTGAGGTTCAACGTGAGAGCAAGCTTGTTGGAAAAGATTCGGGTGTTTGAGAGGGCTTGACTTCGGGCTTGCCTTCATTTGTACAGAACACCAGAGTCCCAGTACATAAAATTCTATTGTATCCCAATGAGGTCCTATACAACAGGGCTAACCTAATAAGAGTGGATAATTTCGTTATCAAGCTGATTCGAAGGCACATTGCAAGAGCAATGAGCTCGACGAATAACCTGATCTCCGGGGCTTATTACCCCAATTACGAGTATCATGAGAGAGTGCGCCTTAACGGCTTTGTTCCCCCAGAGGCGTTCCCCTATTTTGATAAGAAAGGTCTGATTCAGGACAGATTGGCGGTGCCGCTAATCTTCCATGTTGCTCGGACAGCTGTGGATAGGCGACTCAACTACGACAGAGACGTTGCACATGGCAGTGTGGAGCGTCTCCGGTTTAGTAGGGCGGTATCGGGTCGCGATGTTCAGGACGTACAACGTCAGTAGGGTCATTTCTGGTGGCTAGTCGAAAGAGAGGAAACTCCTTCATCGTTTCCTATTAATCCAGTGTAGTCTGTTTGTTGATAAAAGTTGGCTGTTCTTGCCCATGGCCGACTTACATAGTTTAGGTTTAGGTAGTTTAGGTAGGTGTAGTTAATAATTGAAAAAAAAAGAAAAATAAATAAAAAATATCCACAGAACTTGGATGAAAACAATAAAAAAAATAAAAAAAATAAAAAAAAAATCACAAAAAAAAAATAAAAAAAGAACAGCACTCGATAAAAAAAATAAACAAAAAAATTGACGTAGAAAATACGTAAGGTAGAATAAGATAGGCTAATTTAGAATAAGATAGTTTTAAGATTTATTTTAAGGAAGTTTATGAGTTTTATATATAAGAATACAAGCAAAAGTTCAGTCACTAAGTTTTTATATAATTTTCTTAGTTACAGTTAAAATTAAATAAATGCAATAAATAAAAAATTCATTTCAAGTACGTTACGTCGAAAGACATAGTTTTAAGTATTAGGTTTAACTTAGAGCGTCCGCTTATGGCCAGTAAGTTAGTTAAGCTAGTTTTAAGCGTTTTGTCTAGCAATTAAGTTACAATGAATTTAAAAAATAAAAATGCATTAAAAATGAAATGAAATGAAGTCTCTTCTTCAATAGGTTAGAAATTACCTCTCGGTGCGTTCAATACAAGTTGCCTTGAATGGCTTCAAGTCTGCAATTCACCAAATAAATGCTGGTGCTCCCCAAGGCTCTGTTTTGACTCCGTCTCTCTTTCTTATTTTTATAAATGATCTCTTGTCTGCAACTTCTAATCCAATCTATTCCTTCGTTGACGACAGTACCCTCTGTTTTCCACATTCGTTCCCTAACTCACGTTCTTGATCTTCGGCTTTAGAAAAGAAACGGCAACGTATGTTAAACACATTAAATTCCGACTTGGACAGCATAATCAAATGGGGTTCAACCAACAGAGTGAAATTTAATGCCTCCAAAACACAATGCTGTCTTCTGTCTCTCAAGCGAAACCATAACCCTCAACTATTACCGATGCACCACTTGCATCGCTGTAACCGAAAGACTTACTATTCTCGGTATGTGTATTTATAACCATCTTCGGTGGAATGGTCACATGTTCGAGGTCGCTACAAACGCTGCAAAATATCTAGGATTAAGCGGGGCAAGAAATATTTTACCCCGTCTGATCTGGCCTCAATTTATAAGGTGTTTAGCGGATCAATGCTGGAATATAGCGCCCATATCTGGTCTGGTGTACCCAAGACCGTTCTGCATATACAAGATAGAGTTAAAACTTATAGGTGATAGAGGCATTGTAAAGTACATAAATTCACTCGAACATCGTAGAAATGTCTCGTGTCTTTCCCTGTTTTATCGCTTTTGTATAAAAAATGCTCCAGTGAAATAGCCAGTTGCAATCCCCCCTCACCGCAACCTTCAAACCTTTAAAGCCAACGTGCACAGGCTTCTCCTCTGTTCCACTTCCCCATTTCTCTAAACGCCCGTGCCCTAAAACAATATAAGGGTATTCACGCTCTCTTTGGCGCGCGCAAATTATAAAAAATAAAAAAAAAAATTTTTTTTATATAATTATAGGAAACAATTAGATTTCACTTCCTGCTAATGCAAATAAAGTCAATTTCGAATTAATTATAATGTGTGGTCAAATCCGCATAGAAGAAATTAACATATACATATATACATAATTTACATAATTGACACAGCTTTCGTTAAAAGTTAACATTTAAATTGGTTAAACCTGTTGATCTTGTTCTGTTTAATCTGCGTCTGTTGAGAATTTCTTCATTTGGCAGGGTATTGAAGTTATTATTGGAGTGTGCAATAATTCTTGTCAAGTGCGTATCGCTTGTTTTGGTTATTTCTTCTTCAACCATAGGAATTTGAAGATCACTGTGTATTCCTGGGTTAGGTATGTACCATTCGACGTTGTCTGAAGTTCTTAAGATGTTGTCTTTGTATTATTTTTATGTTAGATTTTTTTTGCTGTACTCCAAAGTTGTGCTCCGTAGGTAGGTATTGGTTTTATGGTAGCTTTATACAGTAGTATTTTGTTATTAATTGACAATGACGAGCCTTTGCGAAGTAGCCAGTAAAGTTGTCTGAATTTGTTCTTTATTTGGTTACGTTTTTGCTGTATGTGGTGCTTCCATATAAGCTTGCTGTCAAGATACATCCCTAGGTATTTCGCTACTGCATCGATGCAGATGTTTTTGTTGTTAATTTTTAATGGCTCAGTGGTATAGTCTTACCTGTACTGTTTTTTCATCGTTTACTTTTATTGGTCAGTCGTCAAACCATTTCAGGGTTTTGACTAGGATTTTGTGGATTTCGGTGCTCGCTGTATGTAAGCTTTTGTTCGAGTAGAGTAGTTTTGTGTCGTCAGCAAAGGTAGCGTTCATTGATGTTGTCTGGGTCAGAAGGGGAATATCGCCGGTAAATAGGTTGTATAATAACGGTCCCAATACACCGCCTTGTGGAACTCCAGATCGAGTTGTATAAGGATCTGAGCATGCGTCCTTGTACTTCACATAGAAATACCGGTCCGTTACGTAACTTTTAATTAATAAGTAGTAGTCAATTGGGAGAATTTGCTCTAGTTTTTTTTTAGTAGTCCTGCGTGCCATACAGAATCAAAAGCTTTGGCGACGTTGAAAAATACCTCGATGCAGAATATTTTCTCTTCTAGGTCAGTTGTTTTATTGGTTACTCGGTGGATTTGCTGAATCATCGAATGTTGTCGTCTGAATCTGAACTGGTGATCAAGAATTGCATTAATGCTTGTCAGGATAGGTTCCATGCGGTCACATAATAGCCTTTCAAAAAGTTTTGATACCACTGGCAGTAGGGTTATAGGTCTGTAAGATGTCGTTTTCGTTGTATCTTTTCTTGGCTTGGGATCGCTCTAACTTCAGCAACTTTCCACACCTTAGAAAAGTGGTGAAGTCTTATCATCGAATTATATACGTTTCGTAGATATTCAAGTGCTTTTTTGTTTTTTAGATGTCTGGTTGTTTTCCAAAGTGATCCTTTCGGAAGTTGGAGTCAGCGATTTTAAATATTTTTTGATGTTATTATTTTGATGTTGTTTTAGTGTTTCTTTTAAATCTGTTATTACTTTGTTGAATTTTTGCTTATCTGCTGGTGATCTTGTCATTTGCCACCTTTTCCTGGTTTCGGTTTTTTTTTAATGAAGTCTGGTGCATACTTCTCAAATTTTTTTGCTCCATTTCAGTTGCTGTCCGGTAGGCAGCCTCGTTGACCATGTCGTTGAAGTAAATAATGGCTTTTGCAATATCCGTCAGCGGTTTAAGAGGAACTTGGATTTGTAGTCTTAGATTAAGGAATTCCTGAAATGCATCCCAGTCTGATTTTTTGTTATACAGTTTTGGTCGTTCATTGTTGGTCATGATGTTGCTTGATTACTCTATTATAACAGGCGAATGGTCGGGATAAAGTTCGAAACAAAATTTTATTTTGAGTTTTGAAGTACATATATTTTTGGTTATACAGGAGTCTGGATTTTTCTTGACCAGTAGGTTGACCAGTAGGTTGGTTCTCATGGGCTTACAAATCCGCAGTTATTGTTTTTAAGGCATCTATCAGATTGTTCCCCTTTCTGTTTGTAAGTCTTGATCACAACTCCGTGTGTTTGGCATTAAAATCTCCTGCAGCTATGAATCTTTGTCCTAGTGTTTCTAGTAGCTATTATATTATTTTGTTGAAATTATATGTTTGGGTTGGCAATAGAAAGCAGAAATTAGTAGTGGTCCGTTATTATCCTCAATTTGTATCGTTGTGGATTGAATATGTTCCATTTTATATTGTTGTAGCTCTGTACATTTAATTTTGTTTTTTATAATGATCGATGTACCCCCATGTGCTGTTCCATCAGGGTGATTAGTAAGGTAGATGTTATGTCCCGCGATTTTTAGATAGCTTTTTTTCAGTAAAGTGCATCTGTTATAATTATTATGACTACGAGTACATTATTGTCGTTGATAAATTGTTTAAGTTCAAGATGGTGTCTGCTTAGTCCAATTGCGTTCCAAAATACGTTTTGAAGAAAATTATGTTTTGGGGTCCATTAGGTTTTGTAATTAACATGGTAAGAATATTCATTTGGGTCATTAATTGTTTCATCATTTGTTTAATCTCTGTAATATCGTTGGTTTGGTGTTGATTATTTAGGGATTGAGTTTTGGGAGCAGAAGTTGCCTCTTCTATTTTGTTGTTTT
Organism: Pocota personata; assembly: GCA_963082735.1. Classification (NCBI taxonomy): domain Eukaryota; kingdom Metazoa; phylum Arthropoda; class Insecta; order Diptera; family Syrphidae; genus Pocota; species Pocota personata. Next base: position 118,174,936 of record OY720429.1, on the reverse strand, counting down.
GTTGGGTTTGGGGTATGTGCACAGAGACTTTGAGAGCATCAGCGTAATTTAAGTCCGTTTTAGGAATGGAGGTGGTTGGTGCTTGATTCTGTTCTGGTTCTTGGTTTAGTTTCCGATTTTGACTTAGTTCTTCTTCCAGTTTAGGTTCTCGATTTGTTTGTTCTTTCGCGTAGCGGTGGGAAACGCTGTAATTTCAGAGTTATGTAAATTTCGCATCCTTTGTAGTTTGCTGTGTGGTTTTCTCCACATAGCGCACATTTAATGTTGATATCCTTTATTGTCAATTGGCAGTCTATTGTTTTCTGTCTACCAGTACATTTGACACATATTGGATTCCATTCAGTAGTTCTTTGTATGTTCGTATTGTTGGCAGTTGCTGCATTGTGAGATGATTCTTTTCGGGTGAGGGGTGTTAAATGAAATTGAACAGTATTCCTTTGACGAAGCATTTTAACAATCGATGTATATATTATGGAGTCGGTCGGTTGAATTCTAATTTCGTTATGGTCTAGTACTTTCAGTTCGAAACTGTTTTCGGCAATTCTATTTAGGGCGGCATTCAGTGTATTTTTGCATTCTATACTTTGGAGATAAATTGATGGAGGTTTGTTAGTTTAACGAAATTCTATTTCATTATAGTTATTTTTCACAGTCTCAGTTTGTTCTTTGTTGACTGTATCTTCGTCTGTGTTAAGAAAAAACTTTACAAAAAAAAAGTTAAAACGAAACAGTCTTTACCTAAGCAAGTTTCGAGAGTTCAAATATGATTCTACAAAAGAATGAAAGTTGGTTAAAGAAATACAGACCAAATCAACTGAAATAAAACAAATCCAAAGCTAAAAAAAATAATGATGTTACCACAACCAAACCCATTAACTGGTAAATGCAATGATTATTTTGCCTCTGTTGGTACTAAAGTGGTGTCAGATAGTTGTGCTGATTCTACTAAATGCGAATACCTACCTGGTGATGTGTCATCCTCTCAGTGCTTCTTTTTCACCCTATCTTATCTTTTGAATAGTACAAAATTATTATCTCTCTTAAAAATTCGAACTATGAATCAACTAAGTTGTTTGTAACTAATTTCGTTAAGAAAATAGCTTTGAACATTTACATTTATTGAAGAAAGGCAATAAAACATCAATAAATCAACGGTCCGGCAATCACATCTATACCAGCCAACATTGAGACTGAAAGAATCGACAATTCGATTGACGATCAGAAAATTTTGGGTGCAATCAAATCGTTTGCACCAATAAAGCACCTGGTATTGACGAGATACATCTTATAATGTCACAAGAATCGGGGGAACATATTATTCCATGGCTCAAGTATATTTATGGTACTTGTCTCAGATTGGGATGTGTTCCAACAGGTTGGCGAGAGATTAGAGTAGTTTTCATACCAAAGGCGGGTAAAATAAACCACGCTAATGCCAAGGGCTACAGACCAATTAGTCTATCTTCATTCTTATTTAAGACACTGGAACGGCTAATAGATATGCACTTCAGAGATGAGATTGGTACTAACTTTTTATTAAAATCACATAGTGCGTACATAAAAGGAAAATCAGTTGATACTGCTCTTCACAAAGTGGTCTCTACCATAGAAAACAATCTTCAAGTGACTGAATACACGATGCGTGCATTCCTTGACATCGAAGTGGCTTTTAATAATGTAAGTACCGAAGCTATAGTAGAGAGTCGGCGCAGGGCACAAATACACTCGGGTATATGCGGGTGGATTGAACTAATGCTTAGTATTCGCATAATCAACTCCACACTAGGGCGCATAAGGGGGAGAAGAAAGCGAGTCGAGCGGGGCACCCCACAAGGCGGAGTCCTTTTACCGCTCTTATTGCTACTTGTTGTGGACGAAATGTTAAATATACTAGAAAGGAATGCTTTCAACATTGCGGCCTATGCCTATGATGTTGCCATCTTGGTATCCGGAAAGAACCTTTCGGTACTCAGCGAGCGACTCAATTATGCCTTAAAACTAGTGAATAACTGGGTCAAAGGCAGGAGTCTGGAAGTGAACCCGGCGAAAACCGAGTTGGTGCTATTTATGAGGAGAAAATCGATACCAGAATACAATTACCGTATGAGTAGTATCGAGCTGATTCCACAAATAACTGCAAAATATCTCGGCGTAATACTGGATACCAAATTAAACTGGAAAGCTAACATTGACTATCGAACCAAGAAGGCATATTTTGCACTATACAAACGGTAGTCCAACAATAAACTCATGGAAAGTATGATGAAAGAAACTTCAGAACTTAAAGATAACAACAAGAAAAAAAGATGAAATTATTGAAAACATGCACAAATTAACACAATGGAGCAACAAATGCTAAAAAATAATCTGAAAATAAAAAATATCCCACCCACAGCAAACGAAGATCTTGTGGACATAGTTAAAGCAATAAGCAAAGCAATAAATCACCACATAAATGACACTGAAATCACCGACATTTATAGAACCAACACGAAAAACGCTAATAGATCGACAATAATCGCATCATTTTCTTCGCATATTTGCAAGACCACTTTCGTCAAACGCGCACGATCAAGTCGCTCTATCGCATTGACAAAGGTAATGGAAAACACCGGCCACTCAAATGCAGCCGTAATCGATGCCACTGTTTATATCAACAACCAGCTGACCAGACAAAACAAACAACTTCTGTGGGTGGCGAAAGAGAAGGCAAAGCAAGAAAATTGGAGATTTGTATCAGAGAATGCAGGAAGAGTATTAGCACGACTAAATGAGAGCACTCCTGTGATTGTTATCGGTACTGTTAACGACGTGAGTAAAATTACCCATTCACAATTGCAACTTAATTGTGTAAGTAATATAGAAAAATAAAAACTGTTTATGAATATGGAAAAGACAAACAGAAACGATAGATTATTAGTTAACTTAGATTTTAAGGTGATGCATGGTTTTAGCAGAATTAATTTAGTTGAACTAAAGAAAATGAATGTTTGTTGCTAATGCTTTAACATAAGATCGTTGCGAAAGAATTAGAATAACTTTTGCGCTAATGTAAAAGATCTTTTTAGCTTATTAAAAATTATTGTTTTACTCGAAATAAATATAAAGAAGGAGGAAAATAAACTGTATACGATAAATGGATTCACTCCATAATTTTTAAACAGGTGTGAACACAGGGGTGGTGGCATTGCAATGTTCATAAAAGATGAAATGGAATAAAATTATTGTAAGCAGCACATCCTATGAGTGCATGATTGTAAAAATAAAAGAAAACACGAAAGTGTGATAAACGTTATCAACGAGATCACAAGGATAGATTCCAACCAAGGAACAGCGACATTAATCGACCACATTGCAGTAAGCATTCCATATAATCCAATTTTGTCAGCAGTAATTGAAAGTGATATTTCGGATCACTACCCAATTTTATATGGCACTTTAACACCAATTGCAACTGACGTAAAAGAAGCGAATACGTCGTATATTCGAAACAACATGGTGGATATGCATATACGTTCTACAAATTGGAAAGAGCTCTTAGTTGAAGATGACGTTGACGAAATCTACCGAAAATTTACTATTAAGATGCAAGACATTTACGAAAGGTCTACAGTAAACAATAGCCTATCAACTAAACGTAGACAAAATTCGTGGATCTAAGCCGACATTCGTTTAAAATGTAAACACAGAGATGAACTGTAGAGGAGATGGAAGAATAACAGGCTTAACCAATCCTACGAAAATGAATGTAAGAGCTTCAGAAATAAATTAAATAAAGAAATTCTAACGCAAAAATCTAATTTTTATAAAAATAAATTTACTCAATCGAGAAAGGATCCTCGCAAAACATGGGCTTTAATCGACGAAATTATGGGAAGAAAAAAGCCCAGCGTTGATGATGCGGTTGTAAGGAACTTTCCTCTAATAACAAGCCTAGCAACCATTTCTAACCAACGCGGCAGTCATTTCGCTGACCAAACACTCCGAATAGTCCATGATTGCAATACAACCACGTCAAATCACGTAAGTAAACTACAGCCAAACAGCATTTTTGTTGAAGAAGCTACTAGTGAAGAGGTGCATGAAATACTGACGTGTTTAAACATGAATAAATCACCAGGAGTCAACGACATTAGAGTAAGAGATATTAAGGTTCATGCTGAAGTATTTGCCCCAATAGTCTCGAAAATAATTGATCAAAGTTTAAACGAACCCAAAATCCGAATTGGTTGCATAACTACTTGTCTGGCAGATCCTTCCGAGTAAAAATTAAAGATTTCTCTAGCGACGACATATCGGCCCCTTATGGAGTACCACAGGGATAAAAACTTGGACTACTTCCTTTCATCCTATTTACGAATGAATTGCTTCGGGTTTTTACCAACAACATTCCATTTGCGTTTGCAGATGATACGGCAATACTTGTTACACATAGGTGTCTCAAAACTGGAATGGAACTACTGCAAACTGAATTTGTTAAGGCAGTTGAGTGGTGCCACGATAACGGGCTTATATTAAATTCGTTGAAAACAAAGATGATGCACATTCGAAGCCCTCATCACAAAAAAAGGGACAAGCAATCAGGTTCAACAGTAACATCTGTGAAAGCACAGGCCAAGCTATTGAAGTTGTGGATAGCTACAAATACTTAGGAGTGATAATTGATAACCATTTTATGTGGAATAAACATATCGATAAACTTCGCCCTGACCTCAAAAAAGCTCTTTTTGGTCTCATCTATCTGGGTTACTATTCGACGCCACAGATCCAGGAGCAGGTGTATTATGCCTTAATGGAATCCAAATTAAGGTATGGAATATTAGCATGGGGCAACGCGTCAAATACACATATCGGTAAGCTGCAGAAACTCCAAGCCACGATCTTAAAGAAGATTAATTCTAGCGTACCACCTAACGCCCATGAAGATAGTAGAATGAAAGTACTAGGAGTTAAGGAGATCTTTAAGATGCCAGTGGCACTCGAGTACTACGACGACAACCGCTTCAAGATACCTATTCGACACCAGCTGAGTACAAGTAGACGCTCCCAGGGGATGCTTCAAATAACTTAAAGCAACAATACGTATGACAAAAGACAGCTAAAGCATAGCATTCCGACCATGTCAAACGAGATTCCCCATTCACTCTCAAGCTTCATAAATTTAAATGTTAAGGAAAAACTTTTAAAATAATTCTTTCTTTCCCAATCATAAAAAAACACTTGAACTTTAAATTTTTTACGTGCACCTACTAAAATAAAGCACATGGTACACTCGTATATTTTGTAATTTGCAAAACAATCTTCTGCAGTTAAGCCTCGAGGCTTCGCGGAAAACCAAACTGTTGTTAACATAATTTCTTGAGATAAATAAAGCTTAATTGAAAAAAAAAAAAATAAATAAATAAATAAATAAAAATAAAAAAAAGTAAGACCCATTTGACCTGTGATTCGATTGTCTGGTGGAAAACGCTCGAGAAGTAATACCAACTTGAAAGCGTTACAAAGATTCAACGGGCAAGCTGTCTAGGGGTGACGGGATCGATGAGATCAACACCGACAGCAGCTCTGGAAAGAATACTAAAGCCTCTTCCACTTGACATATACTGCGGAAACACGGCAGCCAAAACTGCACTAAGATTAAGGGAAGCCGGTCTATGGAAAGCTAAATCCTACGGTCATGCCTCAATTCTAAACCGATGGAATATATTGGGACTCCGGATGGAAACGGACTACATCATCCCCATGGCAAAATGCAACCGAAAGTTCTGTATTAGAATTCTTAGCAGTGAGGAATGGGATGGGGGAAGAGTTTGTTTCGTGAATGAACTAGCCATCCTTACCGATGGATCTATGGACCCTGTGCTGGGTACCGGACCACATTGATATATCCGGTAACGAAAAAGCGGACGAACTAGCTAGAGTAGGTTCACTTATAAGTCCTTCGCGGGCCCTTTCCGGGGCTAGTGTACCGCTTAGCACCCTATACAGGGAGACAGGCATCGAGTATAATGAGGAAGCTAATGAACGCTGTTGTCGATTAGATATATGCGCTACAGCCAGTCAACGACAAAAGGAGATCTATCAATCTTATAGAACAAAGTCGAAGGGATACCCGTATAGCTGTGATTCATATATTTATCTGGGTGGTTTAGTCCAACTGTAGAAGATTGAAATTTTTAGGCTCCCAGGGTTATAAATATTGGGCACAATGGACTCTTAGTAGTCTAAGTGAGCTATTGACAACCCTGTCAACAAGGGCACCCAGTTACCTAACCTAACTTATCTTCTCAAGGATACAACCAAATGCTGTATTTTCCATTTGTCAGGAAAGGTTTCTTCTACAAGACACTTATTCATTGTCGCTATGATTCGGGACGTCGGGTCCGGGCGCTTTATTTTCGCCTATCTTACTGCATGCTTTTAGTAACTCCTCCATAGTAATTAATGAGATATCCTCTAGGTTGACTTTTCTTATGATGTTGCACATAGTGGTTCGTCTTTGGGGGATAAGGTGATCTGCTATGGATCTTAGCATCATTGGTCATGTTATTAGAGGGGTCCTACATCTCTTCAGTTTCATCAAAATTCTATATGCCGAGCCCCATGCAATCTTGACAGAGACGTTTGAAGTATGCAGAGTTGCTCCCCTTGATGGCTCCATTTAAGTTTCGTCTCGTCAGTTTAAGGGTGTCCATGCATTGTTGAAAGTCTGCTCTCCTTCTTGATGGTTGGACTTTGCGCCGGACTTGTATTAATCATGATTCTAGCGAGCAATGATAGCTCTGAACTGCATATTCAAAGTATTTTTTACGTGTCAGCTCTGCATGTATCATTACAACTGCCCTTGGATGTTAGCCACTGTTGTACAATTCTGATTTCATCTGATTGCCCCACCTCTTTCAGCAGTTTAGCTACACAACTATGGCAATATCATCTGCAAAGCTAATTATCTTTGCCTTCTCCGAAATGTATAGTCTTAGTACGCCATCATACAATTATAAGCTGCAATTATAAGCTCCCAATTCGCCGTGTTGAAGTTATCTTTTTAAGTTATTATAGCATAGTACTGCTGGTTTTCACCCTTTCATTGTTGCCCTTCAGTGGCTCTGTCTGCCGTGTTTAGCACTTCTGCGACTGTGTCCATATTGACTTATGGTAATCCTCCCGCATTTCTATGGCGTTTCCAAGATTATGCAGATTATGAGTTCTAAGCAGCATCCAGCATGCAGGAGAGTTGATATGACGAGGATTCATCTGGGGTTTGTTTTCCTTAGAGAGTAGCACAAGTCTTTGTATTTTCCATGGGCTGGAAGACACGCCTTTACTTAGACACGCATTACATACATCCACAAAATAAAGGGTGCTTTTTAAATGTTTGTATTTCGAATTGGCACTACTTTTCCAGCGACAGCCAATTTGACTGCTTACAGCTAATTTGTACTCAGTTTGGTTTACCATTTCACCATGAATAAACTTACGCCAGAACAACTCTTACAAATTGTGCAAATTTATTTCGAAAATCGGGGTCCAGTTTGCGAAACTTACCGTGTGCTACGTCCATTTTACGGTCGACATAATCGTCCATCCGATCAAGTAATTCAAATAACCATGAATCGTTTTTGGTCCACGCATACTCTAATTGATAATAATCCACAGAGACATCGTACAGTGCGCACTGAAGAATCTGTTGCTGCTTTGGAACATGATATTGAGGAGGACCTGAATGAATCGACTCGCCATCGTGCACAGCAATTGGAGCTGTGTTCATCCACTTTATGGAAGATTTTGTTAAGATCCATCTCGTGGAAAAATCTAAGCCGCTTGACCATCGTGTACGTCGTACGTTCGGTGGATGAGCCGAAAATGATATTGCTCTTGATCCTCATTTTCACCACAAAATTATTTTCAGCGATGAGATCTGCTATGCTCATTTTTGGTTGAATGGCTACGTCAACAAGCAAAATTGCCGCATTTGGAGTGAAGAAAATCCACAAGCCATTATTACACCCACAAAAAGTCCGTTACATCTACTAAAAGTCACTGTTTGGTGTGCTTTATGGGCTGGTGGAATTATTTATCCATATTCCTTCCAAAGTGATCCCGACCAGAACGTTACCGTAAATGAAGAGTTCTATAGATCCATTATTCGCATAATGGACCTGTGAAGTCGCCGCAAAGATTCTCTTTCCAATAAAGCCTATACCATGGCCATTACCACGATTTTTTATGTGTTTTATTTCATTTTAAAGTTCTATACCTCTTCAAAAAAAAAAAAACCTTTTTCTATGGCCGGTGTTGGCTTGCCGCTTTCATATTGTGGATCCCATCTTCTCCATGTACTTTTTGATCCCCGAATTTACCACAACCTGCGATTACCTTTTCTGAAGTAAATATGGGGACAGATGCCACTTCCATGTGTCTCTCTTATATGACAAATACGTCTTGTTGTGGAAATAGGCCCATCAGCATGTTACGTAGTGTAACTGCGAGTGTACGTGATGATGTTCTAGAACTTTTCAATTATTTTATGACTATTTGGTATGCCTTGCCAAAGGGTTTCTGATCTGCTTCATTGATGAGATCTATGAAGTTTTGCTTTTTGATATTGTCGATGGCCTGTTTGAAAGCTTGCTGAGCGTTTTTATAGCGTTGATAACAATCGGAGTGCGAGTACTGTCTTCTTGTTTGATGGCATTGGATACGCAGTCTCGTAATTTGTTCATTCCATCTGCTCTGGCCCTCTTTCTTTGTATTGATGCATCACATATCCTTGAGATTTAGTCGTTTTGCTTTGTCGATCGCAGACCCGCTAGGCAATATATTTTCTATGATAAGCTTAAAAAGATCTTCTTCAAGAGTGTTTACGTTCGGCTTTATACATTTTCTTTGTTCGCACAGCTTTTTTCTTCAGTTCTATTTCTCAGATAATTACCTCCGGAGTGATTAATTTAGTTGTATAATCTTCATATTGTCTGCGCACTCATCGCTGCCTAAAAAGCTCATCTGATCATAGCACTCATCGCTGCCTACCGCTTCCAGGAATGTGACTATTATCTTTGCCTTTGTAGAGCATGCACTTTGATTCCGCTATGCAATCCTTTGCTCTATGGCATTTTTCCTCGTACATTATCGGACCGATAATTTTTGCAGTCTCTCACATTATGTCCATATTATACGCATCTGAAGCGGCGCAGGAACATTTCGGGACTTATGTCCCACTTACACATTAACATTCGAGTAAAGGTTTCTATGATATCTAATCTGCAATTAAACAAAACATTGATGATTCGCAAATGATAATGCCAGTGAGTCTCCAATATTCTTGACATACGTCGGTCAGCTATTTTTTAAAAGAGTATTTTCTAAATTTATTAAAAAAACAAACTATGCTATTGGTAAAACCAAAAAAATACTTTAACCTCAAATATCGGGATAATACCAAATTTGGAACATGAGCATAACATGGGATGAAATTGGCCATTGGACAAGTATCATGGACTTTTGTTTGAACACCGCCCTCTCCACCGAACATCACCGCGGCACCATCATATTATTGCCCAACTAACTTTTCTTTGCAGCCGTTTACCTCAAGAACATTAATTACATTATTTGTCAAATCACTTGCATTACGATTTGAACTAACGTCGGAAAAGCCATGCAATTTCTCTTCTATTCCATCTTTTGGGATGTACCGAAAAACTACACTTAGTTGTTCTTTCTGACTCACATCTGGTGTTTCGTCATTCATAATGGACACTTGACTAATTTCCGTTTTAATTTGATGTCTAATCAATGTATTAAATTATTCGGAATATCGTTTGAGAGGCCCGAGAAAACAAAATTGTGTACACTTGTACATTGATCTAAATGAGAGTCAATCTGAGGGTCGTACTTAACTAAATACTCGTATAAGAAAGTTTCTACATAATTGCCACGATTATCCGAGCTGGGTCTTTCAACATGACCTCGGAATGCTAACTCATGTTTACCTAAAAGAATCACCATGTCTATGAAACGCTTAGTTAATAATAATAATAATAACAATTTATTTCGTTTATAATTTACAATGTGTTATAGCCCAATTAACACAATTCGAGATACAGAGATTTGATAAATTTATACCTTTCTACTGGAAAATAATGTTAAATACTTTTAAAGGAAATGTTTGAATAAGAAAAAATACTTTGAGGAAAACAACGGCAAAAACCAGAAATTTAAGAAGAAAAACAAAAATAAATATATAAAAAATATAAGTAATAAAGAAAAGAGATAAATATGTACATATATAGGTATATGTATGTTTAATATACGCAAATATTACAGAATTTAGAACAATTTATAATAAATAATAAATAAATACGTTAAACTACCTATATTGCCAATAATTACTTAATAACTAATTAAAAAATAATAATAGTAATAACAATAAATAAATAGATTAGCTTAAGGTATGTAATATATCAGATTAACAAAAACTAAAATTAATAAATAGATAAGTTAACAGATAAATAAATTAACAAATTAATCAAATAAATAAATTAACAAATACATAAACATTTTAACAGATAAATAAATTAATAAATGAATATATTAACAGATGAATAGATTAGCAAATAAGTTAGCAAATAAATAAACAGCAACGAAAAAGAAAATAAGTTAACAAAGATATGAAGGAACAAAAAGTTAAAAAAATACCAAAAATTATGGAGTTTAACATTGCATTAAGTAAGGGTATGACATTGCACATTTAATTGATTTATTAGGGGATTGTCAGGAATATCTCAACTGATCTTAAATGTGTCATTAAGTTTGCCAATTCTGAAGGAGATCAATTCAACATTAGCTTTTGTATGTAGATCTAATATAGAATGATGCCAGGGAAGTTTTAGTATCGTTTTTAATAGTTTGTTCTGTGAAATTTGTAACTTTGTAATGTGACAATCTGCACAATCACCCCAACCCTAGCATCCATACAATAGAAGAGCTTAAAAAATCGTTTTGTATATTATTATTTTGTTTTCATAAAATAGAAAATCATCACTGTCAAAATGATTTTCTATTTATGAACGGATATAACATTCTTATAGTTATATTTATTTTCTTAATTGTTTGCGAATTATGTTCTTTAAATGTCAATTTTGGGTCAAGATATATGCCCAGATATTTTGCAGAGGGATTCCGTGTTATTGAATGTCTGTTGATTATGAATTGGTTAGCCGGAAGAAAACATGGACTTCTTTTTCGTGTAAAAAAGATAGCTTGCATTTTTTCGGCATTTAGCTTTATTTTCCACTTTCTGTAGTAGCTTTGCAGTACAACCGCATTTTTTAAATTCATCTCAATATTAAGACCGAACTCATGCGATGAAATGATGGCCGTGTCATGGGGATGTGGAATTATACAATACTGGTCCAAGAACCGAGACTTGAGGCGCACCTGCATAAAAATTAATTACATCTGATACGCAACAATTGACATGCACTTTAAAACGACGGTTTGATACAAAACTTTGAACAATTTTACAGAGAAATTGGGGGAAATTTAGCTCTAACATTTTTTTAAGTGAGGGAATTATGCCACACAGAATCGAATGCCTGAATGAATGGGTGTGAGCGCGTGTACTTGGGCTATTTTTTTTTTGTATTACTGTAGTGGAGACGTGTTCGTCTTCGTAGCAGTGAACATTGCTGTTGGTGCAGTGTAGGCGAAGACTAGCGAAAGAAAGTAAAGAGGGGTAACAAAAACAATTACGAGTACGCCCTTTGAATAAAAACTGCTCGGTGAATGCTGTAGACTGCGGTCATTGACTTTCCTAGTGATAGCTGGTCCTGGATTTTTTTTTCTGCGAAGGTCATCATGGACTTGCCTAGGCGCAGACGATTAATCTTGGCCGCTGAAATTAGTCCTTGCATTTTTTTTTCTGACTGCGGTCGTTGACATCTTCTCAGTGATCGCTGGCTGCAGTTTTTTTGTTTTGGGACTGCCTTTCCACTGGCGATTGATTTTGGTCATTGGAACTAGCCGTTGGATATTTGCATTGTTTACCGGCGGCAATCTTGCTAAGAGTGGAAACTCGATCGACTGATAAGGTGCATCGACTTGGCAACTGGGCAAGAGACGGTAGACCGTTGACTTTAGCATTGTTGTGCTGCAGTATTTTGCAGATCGACGATTGCATCGTCGCTTGTGGAGAAGAGTTAGCGGATTTGATAGTGGGATTGTCGACGTTCTGGTCGTAGGAATTTATGCAAATGGCAGAGAGGGCAAAACGTGAAGCGGAGTAGGGTGCGATGACCAGAGATGAGCTCCGTGATGAGCTGAAGAAGTGGTGTTTGGAACAGACAGGTCTGAAGGAGGACCTGTTTGCAAGACTGCTCTGGGCAACAGATCCTATGGCATCCGATGAGAAACCTCCAGAGGCAAAGGGGCCTGCTGAGGCGGATGAACTCCAGCTGCTGCGGAAAGAATTGCAGCGGTTGAGGGAGAAGTTCGCCGAACTTGCGACGAAATACTCGGGGGTTGCTGCGGTCAATAAGCAGTGTGTCGACAACGGAGCCGGAGGAACTGTGAAGGTGCCTAGGGAGTGCAAGTGAAAGCAATGGCTGATGACGTAACCAGGAGAAAGTGTTGCCCGCGCAATCTGTATACTGTGGGAGATGTTGCGGAGATGATACCGGTGTTTGATCCCAAGGCGTACGCTGGGCTATCCTCCAAAGCGCGGAAGAGGAAGGTCTTAGACACGCAGAGAGTCTATGCACTCGATGAGAAGCTAGTGTTGATGGCTGGGACTACGAGTCTAGTGGAAGCGGCGAAATTGTGGAGCGGCAGTGCGACAGCAGAATCTCTGGAGGAGTTCTTCTCGGGCCTGTGTCGTAACCTTCCGACGTTGGACGATGAAGCAGACATCCACGACAGACTGCGTGAGAGGAGGCAACGTCCTGAGGAGGACACAGAGGAGTATGTCTTCGAGATGAAGGCAATAGCATCTCGGGGGCGTATGCAAAAGAGCACCCTGGTAAAATACATTACCCAGGGGATCACAGATGTCGAGTGCCAGGAAGCTTTTCGGGCAGTAAAATCAACTTCGATAAGCGATATACTGGACAGCACTCGTTGGGTCGTTGGACTGAGGGCCAGCGGACGCCGGGTAGCAGAAAGGTATCGACGAAGGGAGGTGGAGAACCGGGAGGCTGGGCGAGTTGTTAATAACTTCGCTTCGAGCAGTGGGGTGAGGTGTTTCGGCTGCCAACAAACGGGACACTACACTGGGAAATACCCGAGCTGAGGGCGGCGCGAGGAACACTCCTGCAGTAAGGAGACCTGAAAGGCCCATGCAGCTACTTTTGAAGGAGGACCAGACGGAGTACGTCAAGGTTGCCACAGTGAACGGATGCCAAGTCAAAGCTTTCATTGATTTAGGAAGCGACTGTGTCACGTTGCGTCATACAATCCCAGATCAAATTGGTGAAGTCGTTTAATTGTCTCTCTTTACGGGCTGCATGGCAGAGACAGCTAGAGCACTGATAGTATCGGGTTCCTGGAGGCGGTGCGAGGAGCAAGCTGGCGTTGGACGATCTTGATGTCGGGGAGTTAGAGGAAGAAGATGAGCAAAAACTCGAGAGGCTTGTTAACGGGTTCCGGGACTGCTTCGCTAAGTGCTCAGAGGAACAGGGAGTTTTCCGCTTTGGTGAATGCTCTATCGAGTTAACAACGACAGTGCCGGTTTGTGTTCAGCCATACAATATTCCGTTTGCAAAGAGGGAGGTAATCAATGAGATGGTGTCCAGATACTAAAGCAGGGAGTAATACGGCCATCATGTTCGGACTATTGAGCACCAGTTACGTTGACCAAAAAGAAGGACGTCAGCGACCGTTTTTGCATTGACTACCGGGCGTTGAACAAGGTGACAGTAAAAAGGAAGTTCCCTATGCCAGTAGTCGAGGAAGTGGTGGAGTCATTATCCGGAAACACGTTTTTCTCGACATTGGATCTGGCATTAGGGCATTGCTCCATCTAAGGATCGCGTTGAAGCAATTTTAAATTTTCCTAACCCGACTTCAGCAAAACAAACCGAACGATTTATTGACATGATAAATTATTATTAGAGGTTTTTACCAAAACTAGCACCACTTCATGAGCATTTAGCGTCCTTCACCAAAACGTTCTCTTAAGTCGACGTTAATCGATTTTTTTGACCAATTGCAGTCATTGCCTTACTTGCACCCATAGGATAGAAGTAGCGTGGGGTCCATATAACACGTTTCCAACCGGCTTTCATTTTCAATTTTCGAATTTCAAAGTTCAAATTTCAACGACACACTGCATTCTTTGCTTATACTCACGCACACACATACAATACAAGTTTACATGGTTATGAGAAGAAAAGGGAAAATAAGCCGAACATTTTCTGTCTTACGCATTCCAGTGGAGTTTATTGAGTGGCAGGCAGGCTTTTAGTTGTTCTCTTTTTTTCCTTCATGCTTTTCGGAGTTGGTTATTCTCAGTCTACCACATACCATAAATTACACGCACGAGTTGCTCGCATTAGGAACATTCGCGGAAGTCAATCGAACCGTATGTGCAATGGCCAAACCTCACTCCGGGGTTGCGACATAAGCCAGGAAATATCGGCGAGGAGTATTTTTCTGAAATCGAAATGACTTATTTTTGCAGTATACACACACATAAGGCTCCTTTTGTTTTTTATTTGAAAATTCAGTTGACTGGTTGTGCGCGTGCGCGGTTTGATCTAATGAAAATTCAGCTATAGAAATTAATTTGTTGTAAAAAAAAGAGTGGAAAAAAAGTGAAAAGTTTGTTATCAATAAGTTTAACATTTAGAAGGGTTTGAATATATTTGATTTAATGCCATTTTCATTACAATAAAATTGTCGTTATTGAGTGTAGATTCAGAGTGTTGCTTGAAAGATTTCCTTCTGAAGGAAACAAATGAGTTTAGCAGATTAACTTTCCGTCAAAAAAAAAAATTTATCAAGCTAGGCCTCTCCATGCTATCTACGAACATGGATTATAGGCCTAAGGATGGTTTTTGTAAACATTTCAATAAGTTTTTTTACAAAAAATATTTTTGGCTGATCGGTAGTTGCACATTGAATAAGAGATTCTGTTTTTTATGCGTTTGAAGTCGTTCAGGTTTCACGGACATAAATAATTTAGTGTAGACTAAATAAAAAATCGACAGTTAATTTAAAGTTAGATTCATTGGCTCTTTAGCTGCGTTGGGAGGTCGGGTTTCGTTGACGATCGATACAATATTCATCCTCCTACAGTCTTTGCCGCAGGCTTATATACCTTTCGTATATAGCGTTACAATTCAGCCATCCTTTCCTCGATCTCGCCCTCAAGTTCAGAGCTGTCATTTTCGATGGTGTTGTCGGGAATACCCTCTTCCGGGAGCATGCACCAGCGCTTCATCTTGTCGGACGCCATGATGGTACTCAGCTTCCTTTGGTTCCGCTGCATGTTGGGGATGTCTTCCACGACGTATCTGTCATTCGGTAGCGTTTTTACGACCACGTATGGGCCGCGGTAGGGTGGCACTAGCTTCCTCGAATCCCGTCGCTGCCGGCTCCTTCTCGATTAGTACAAGGTCCCCCGGCTCATACTGCGTCGGTGGCCTATGCTTTGCATCAAATGCCGCTTTCTGACGTAACTGTGTGTCCTCTATGTTCTTCAGCGCTAGCCTTCGCCGTCTTTCCATTTCATGGGCTTCTACCCACGTCCGTTCACACAGCTCCAGCAGTAGTTTGTCACCCATAATGCTCCTCGGAGTGTACGCAAATAGCAGCTCATGTGGGCTCGTTGTGCAGTTTCGCCCAGTGTTCAATCCCCATTGAACAGCTCGTAAACAGCTTGCCCAATCACCCCCTCTCTCCGTTGAGTGCATACATTTGAGAGAGGCCAGGATTGTTCGGTTGCATCTTTCGACCTGACCATTCGCCCTCGGCGTTCTAACCGCGGTCTTGATGTGCTGGATTCCGTTCTCTTCACAAAAGTGCCTGAACATCCCCGAGGTGAATGCAGTCCCTCGGTCGGTAACTACCCTTCTGGGCAATCCAAAATAGCTCGCCACTCCGGTGAGTACGCCAAGAACACCCTTGCTGTTTGTTGTCTTTACAGCTCGCAGAATGGCGTACTTAGTGAAGTTGTCTATTCTTAGCATAGGCGCATTCGGTGCAGGACTTGATGTAGTTTCTTGTGAAGCCTCTCATCTTCGGGAACCAGAACGTCTTCTTAATCCTCTCGAGCGTCTTTTCATCGGCCAGATGTCCGACATCATCGTGGCACAGTTTAAATATCCTCCACCTTATGGCCCTTGGTACTACCCATCTCTCGGCTTCATCCACCTTCCGGAACAGTCTATGCCCTCGTACAATATAGTCGCGTTGTAGTTGCTTCTTTGCCGATGACATCTCGACTGCCTTCAAGGTGGCGATAATATCCTGCAACTTCTGATCTTGCCATTGCATGGTTGCCACCCAATCCTCATCAGATATGTGAACGTTTAAGATGAGCGCTGACGCCTCCTCTACTGGGTGCACCATTTCCACCGGTTGTCGGCTTAAAGCGTCCACATGTACTGCCATCTTTCCAGGCTGATGGACCGTTTCATAAGGAAACTCCTGCAGTTTGAGCCACTATCGGCCTACACGGGGAATCAGCTTCGCCTTGCTGCTGGTTGCTACTATTACGTCAAAGTCCGTGACGACCTTAAACCGCCTGCCCAGTAGATACACCCTGAAGCGGTTCAGGCTTTCCACTATAACCAGGACTTGAAGCTCATACGAGTGGTACTTTTTCTCATCTGTGGACAGCTTTCGGCTATAGAATGCCACTGGTCGTAGTGAGCTATCCTTGGTTCCTCTCTGCAAGAGAATTCCAGACATCCCGAGAGTTCTGTCCATTCATATGTGTGGTCTGCTTTGGTGATCCTTTGGTGTTCATTTCGCTGGGTTGGAGACCCTCCCCACTCACCCGGTATCCCAGGAACTCTATGTTCGTCTTCAGGAATGCACACTTCGCCATTGATTACATCGTCCAAGTAAACCGCAATGTCTCCTCTTCTCAGACGTGACTTGGGGATATTCATGCACGACTGGAAGTATGCCGGTGCGTTTACCAACCCAAATGGCATTCGGTTGAACTCGTACAATCCGTCGTCGGTAGCAAATGCCGTAAACTTCCTGCAATGTCGAGAAAAACGTGGATAATGACTCCACCACTTCCTCGACTACGGGCATAGGGAACTTCCTTTTTACTGTCACCTTGTTCAACGCCCGGTAGTCAATACAAAAACGGTCGCTGCCGACCTTCTTTTTGGTCAACGTAACTGGTGCTTAATAGTCGGAATTTTGTATGGCTGAACACAAACCGGCACTGTCGTTGTTAACTCGATAGAGCATTCACCAAAGCGGAAAACTCCCTGTTCCTCTGAGCTCTTAGCGAAGCAGTCCCGGAACCCGTTAACAAGCCTCTCGAGTTTTCGCTCATCTTCTTCCTCTAACTCCCCGACATCAAGGTCGTCCAACGCCAGCTTGCTCTTCGCACCGCCTCCAGGAACCCCTTCCGATACTATCAGTGCTCTAGCTGTCTCTGCCATGCAGCCCGTAAAGGAGGGACAATTGAACGACTTCACCAATTTGATCTGGGATTGTATGACGCAACGTGACACAGTCGCTTCCTAAATCAATGAAAGCTTTGACTTGGCATCCGTTCACTGTGGCAACCTTGACGTACTCCGTCTGGTCCTCCTTCAAAAGTAGCTGCATGGGCCTTTCAGGTCTTCTTACTGCAGGAGTGTTCCTCGCGCCGCCCTCAGCTCGGGTATTTCCCAGTGGACAGTCTCTTTTGTAGTGTCCCGTTTGTTGGCAGCCGAAACACCTCACCCCACTGCTCGCAGCGAAGATATTAACAACTCGCCCAGCCTCCCAGTTCTCCACCTCTCTTCGTCGATACCTTCCTGCTACCCGGCGTCCGCTGGCCCTCAGTCCAACGACCCAACGAGTGCTGTCCAGTATATCGCTTATCGAAGTTGATTTTACTGCCCGAAAAGTTTCCTGGCACTCGACATCTGTGATCCCCTGGGTAATGTATATTACCAGGGTGCTCGACATACTCCTCTGTGTCCTCCCCAGGACGTTGCCTCCGCTCACGCAGTCTGTCGTGGATGTCTGCTTCATCATCCAACGTCGGAAGGTTACGACACAGGCCCGAGAAGAACTCCTCCAGAGATTCTGCTGTCGCACTGCCGCTCCACAATTTCGCCGCTTCCACTAGACTCGTAGTCCCAGCCATCAACACTAGCTTCTCATCGAGTGCATAGACTCTCTGCGTGTCTAAGACCTTCCTCTTCCGCGCTTTGGAGGATAGCCCAGCGTACGCCTTGGGATCAAACACCGGTATCATCTCCGCAACATCTCCCACAGTATACAGATTGCGCGGGCAACACCTTCTCCTGGTTACGTCATCAGCCATTGCTTTCACTTGCACTCCCTAGGCACCTTCACAGTTCCTCCGGCTCCGTTGTCGACACACTGCTTGTTGACCGCAGCAACCCCCGAGTACTTCGTCGCAAGTTCGGCGAACTTCTCCCTCAACCGCTGCAATTCTTTCCGCAGCAGCTGGAGTTCATCCGCCTCAGCAGGCCCCTTTGCCTCTGGAGGTTTCTCATCGGATGCCATAGGATCTGTTGCCCAGAGCAGTCTTGCAAACAGGTCCTCCTTCAGACCTGTCTGTTCCAAACACCACTTCTTCAGCTCATCACGGAGCTCATCTCTGGTCATCGCACCCTACTCCGCTTCACGTTTTGCCCTCTCTGCCATTTGCATAAATTCCTACGACCAGAACGTCGACAATCCCACTATCAAATCCGCTAACTCTTCTCCACAAGCGACGATGCAATCGTCGATCTGCAAAATACTGCAGCACAACAATGCTAAAGTCAACGGTCTACCGTCTCTTGCCCAGTTGCCAAGTCGATGCACCTTATCAGTCGATCGAGTTTCCACTCTTAGCAAGATTGCCGCCGGTAAACAATGCAAATATCCAACGGCTAGTTCCAATGACCAAAATCAATCGCCAGTGGAAAGGCAGTCCCAAAACAAAAAAACTGCAGCCAGCGATCACTGAGAAGATGTCAACGACCGCAGTCAGAAAAAAAAATGCAAGGACTAATTTCAGCGGCCAAGATTAATCGTCTGCGCCTAGGCAAGTCCATGATGACCTTCGCAGAAAAAAAAATCCAGGACCAGCTATCACTAGGAAAGTCAATGACCGCAGTCTACAGCATTCACCGAGCAGTTTTTATTCAAAGGGCGTACTCGTAATTGTTTTTGTTACCCCTCTTTACTTTCTTTCGCTGGTCTTCGCCTACACTGCACCAACAGCAATGTTCACTGCTACGAAGACGAACACGTCTCCACTAGAGTAATACAAAAAAAAAAAATAGCCCAAGTACACGCGCTCACACCCATTCATTCAGGCATTCGATTCTGTGTGGCATAATTCCCTCACTTAAAAAAATGTTAGAGCTAAATTTCCCCCAATTTCTCTGTAAAATTGTTCAAAGTTTTGTATCAAACCGTCGTTTTAAAGTGCATGTCAATTGTTGCGTATCAGATGTAATTAATTTTTATGCAGGTGCGCCTCAAGTCTCGGTTCTTGGACCAGTATTGTATAATTCCACATCCCCATGACACGGCCATCATTTCATCGCATGAGTTCGGTCTTAATATTGAGATGAATTTAAAAAATGCGGTTGTACTGCAAAGCTACTACAGAAAGTGGAAAATAAAGCTAAATGCCGAAAAAATGCAAGCTATCTTTTTTACACGAAAAAGAAGTCCATGTTTTCTTCCGGCTAACCAATTCATAATCAACAGACATTCAATAACACGGAATCCCTCTGCAAAATATCTGGGCATATATCTTGACCCAAAATTGACATTTAAAGAACATAATTCGCAAACAATTAAGAAAATAAATATAACTATAAGAATGTTATATCCGTTCATAAATAGAAAATCATTTTGACAGTGATGATTTTCTATTTTATGAAAACAAAATAATAATATACAAAACGATTTTTTAAGCTCTTCTATTGTATGGATGCTAGGGTTGGGGTGATTGTGCAGATTGTCACATTACAAAGTTACAAATTTCACAGAACAAACTATTAAAAACGATACTAAAACTTCCCTGGCATCATTCTATATTAGATCTACATACAAAAGCTAATGTTGAATTGATCTCCTTCAGAATTGGCAAACTTAATGACACATTTAAGATCAGTTGAGATATTCCTGATAATCCCCTAATAAATCAATTAAATGTGCAATGTCATACCCTTACTTAATGCAATGTTAAACTCCATAATTTTTGGTATTTTTTTAACTTTTTGTTCCTTCATATCTTTGTTAACTTATTTTCTTTTTCGTTGCTGTTTATTTATTTGCTAACTTATTTGCTAATCTATTCATCTGTTAATATATTCATTTATTAATTTATTTATCTGTTAAAATGTTTATGTATTTGTTAATTTATTTATTTGATTAATTTGTTAATTTATTTATCTGTTAACTTATCTATTTATTAATTTTAGTTTTTGTTAATCTGATATATTACATACCTTAAGCTAATCTATTTATTTATTGTTATTACTATTATTATTTTTTAATTAGTTATTAAGCAATTATTGGCAATATAGGTAGTTTAACGTATTTATTTATTATTTATTATAAATTGTTCTAAATTCTGTAATATTTGCGTATATTAAACATACATATACCTATATATGTACATATTTATCTCTTTTCTTTATTACTTATATTTTTTATATATTTATTTTTGTTTTTCTTCTTAAATTTCTGGTTTTTGCCGTTGTTTTCCTCAAAGTATTTTTTCTTATTCAAACATTTCCTTTAAAAATATTTAACATTATTTTCCAGTAGAAAGGTATAAATTTATCAAATCTCTGTATCTCGAATTGTGTTAATTGGGCTATAACACATTGTAAATTATAAACGAAATAAATTGTTATTATTATTATTATTAACTAAGCGTTTCATAGACATGTGATTCTTTTAGGTAAACAAGAGTTAGCATTCCGAGGTCATGTTGAAAGACCCAGCTCGGATAATCGTGGCAATTATGTAGAAACTTTCTTATACGAGTATTTAGTTAAGTACTACCCTCAGATTGACTCTCATTTAGATCAATGTACAAGAGTACACAATTTTGTTTTCTCGGGCCTCTCAAACGATATTCCGAATAATTTAAAACATTGATTAGACATCAAATTAAAACGGAAATTAGTCAAGTGTCCATTATGAATGACGAAACACCAGATGTGAGTCAGAAAGAACAACTAAGTGTAGTTTTTCGGTACATCCCAAAAGATGGAATAGAAGAGAAATTTCATGGCTTTTCCGACGTTAGTTCAAATCGTAATGCAAGTGATTTGACAAATAATGTAATTAATGTTCTTGAGGTAAACGGCTGCAAAGAAAAGTTAGTTGGGGAATAATATGATGGTGCCGCTGTGATGTCCGGTGGAGAGGGCGGTATTCAAACAAAAGTCCATGATACTTGTCCAATGGCCAATTTCATCCCATGTTATGCTCATGTTCCAAATTTGGTATTATCCCGATATTTGAGGTTAAAGTATTTTTTTGGTTTTACCAATAGCATAGTTTGTTTTTTTAATAAATTTAGAAAATACTCTAGTCTTTTAAAAAATAGCTGACCGACGTATGTCAAGAATATTGGAGACTCACTGGCATTATCATTTGCGAATCATCAATGTTTTGTTTAATTGCAGATTAGATATCATAGAAACCTTTACTCAAATGTTAATGTGTAAGTGGGACATAAGTCCCGAAATGTTCCTGCGCCGCTTTAGATGCGTATAATATGGACATAATGTGAGAGACTGCAAAAATGATCGGTCCGATAATGTACGAGGAAAAATGCCATAGAGCAAAGGATTGCATAGCGGAATCAAAGTGCATGCTCTACAAAGGCAAAGATAATAGTCACATTCCTGGAAGCGGTAGGCAGCGATGAGTGCTATGATCAGATGAGCTTTTTAGGCAGCGATGAGTGCGCAGACAATATGAAGATTATACAACTAAATTAATCACTCCGGAGGTAATTATCTGAGAAATAGAACTGAAGAAAAAAGCTGTGCGAACAAAGAAAATGTATAAAGCCGAACGTAAACACTCTTGAAGAAGATCTTTTTAAGCTTATCATAGAAAACATATTGCCTAGCGGGTCTGCGATCGACAAAGCAAAACGACTAAATCTCAAGGATATGTGATGCATCAATACAAAGAAAGAGGGCCAGAGCAGATGGAATGAACAAATTACGAGACTGCGTATCCAATGCCATCAAACAAGAAGACAGTACTCGCACACCGATTGTTATCAACGCTATAAAAACGCTCAGCAAGCTTTCAAACAGGCCATCGACAATATCAAAAAGCAAAACTTCATAGATCTCATCAATGAAGCAGATCAGAAACCCTTTGGCAAGGCATACCAAATAGTCATAAAATAATTGAAAAGTTCTAGAACATCATCACGTACACTCGCAGTTACACTACGTAACATGCTGATGGGCCTATTTCCACAACAAGACGTATTTGTCATATAAGAGAGACACATGGAAGTGGCATCTGTCCCCATATTTACTTCAGAAAAGGTAATCGCAGGTTGTGGTAAATTCGGGGATCAAAAAGTACATGGAGAAGATGGGATCCACAATATGAAAGCGGCAAGCCAACACCGGCCATAGAAAAAGGTTTTTTTTTTTTTGAAGAGGTATAGAACTTTAAAATGAAATAAAATACATAAAAATCGTGGTAATGGCCATGGTATAGGCTCTATTGGAAAGAGAATCTTTGCGGCGACTTCACAGGTCCATTATGCGAATAATGGATCTATAGAACTCTTCATTTACGGTAACGTTCTGGTCGGGATCACTTTGGAAGGAATATGGATAAATAATTCCACCAGCCCATAAAGCACACCAAACAGTGACTTTTTGTAGATTTTTTTTTTTTTTTTTATAATTTGCACGTGTTAAAGGGGATATGAATACCCTTAAACTAATTTTTAGAACACGTGCTTTTTTGCAGAAGAGGAAGAGACAGAGAAAAAGACAGAGTGGTGTAGTTTGAAACTCAGGTGGTATTAAGTTTCTGTAAACTCCAAGGGTGGCTGTCCAGATAACTGGGGAGTATTTTGCTTGTTTTTTTTTTCGCTATTGTTGTCGTTGCTTATGATTCACAGTATTTTTTTCCGTCCACCTGATGTCATCACCACGATCAAGTTGCATTTTAGCCATATGACCACCCTACTGCCAGTGTTATGCCTTCACAGTAGAGTTGACTTAGCTTTAGCAAGTGATCGACTTTTTTATTTATTTCATGCGAAATAAATAGATGATTCTTGACATCAGGATTCGAACCGTGAATCAAAACTGTGACAAGCGATGATGTAACCACTACACCATGGCCACCCTCAGATGTAACGGACTTTTTGTGGGTGTAATAATGGCTTGTGGATTTTCTTCACTCCAAATGCGGCCATTTTGCTTGTTGACGTAGCCATTCAACCAAAAATGAGCATAGCAGATCTCATCGCTGAAAATAATTTTGTGGTGAAAATGAGGATCAAGAGCAATATCATTTTCGGCTCATCCACCGAACGTACGACGTACACGATGGTCAAGCGGCTTAAATTTTTCCACAAGATGGATCTTAACAAAATCTTCCATAAAGTGGATGAACACAGCTCCAATTGCTGTGCACGATGGCGAATCGACTCATTCAGGTCGGCTAATAGATATGCACTTCAGAGATGAGATTGGTACTAACTTTTTATTAAAATCACATAGCGCATACATAAAAGGAAAATCAGTTGATACTGCTCTTCACAAAGTGGTCTCTACCATAGAAAACAATCTTCAAGTGACTGAATACACGATGCGTGCATTCCTTGACATCGAAGTGGCTTTTAATAATGTAAGTACCGAAGCTATAGTAGAGAGTCGGCGCAGGGCACAAATACACTCGGGTATATGCGGGTGGATTGAACTAATGCTTAGTATTCGCATAATCAACTCCACACTAGGGCGCATAAGCGGGAGAAGAAAGCGAGTCGAGCGGGGCACCCCACAAGGCGGAGTCCTTTTACCGCTCTTATTGCTACTTGTATCTTTTTAGCTTATTAAAAATTATTGTTTTACTCGAAATAAATATAAAGAAGGAGGAAAATAAACTGTATACGATAAATGGATTCACTCCATAATTTTTAAACAGGTGTGAACACAGGGGTGGTGGCATTGCAATGTTCATAAAAGATGAAATGGAATAAAATTATTGTAAGCAGCACATCCTATGAGTGCATGATTGTAAAAATAAAAGAAAACACGAAAGCGTGATAAACGTTATCAACGAGATCACAAGGATAGATTCCAACCAAGGAACAGCGACATTAATCGACCACAAGCATTAGCATTCCATATAATCCAATTTTGTCAGCAGTAATTGAAAGTGATATTTCGGATCACTACCCAATTTTATATGGCACTTTAACACCAATTGCGACTGACGTAAAAGAAGCGAATACGTCGTATATTCGAAACAACATGGTGGATATGCATATACGTTCTACAAATTGGAAAGAGCTCTTAGTTGAAGATGACGTTGACGAAATCTACCGAAAATTTACTATTAAGATGCAAGACATTTACGAAAGGTCTACAGTAAACAATAGCCTATCAACTAAACGTAGACAAAATTCGTGGATCTAAGCCGACATTCGTTTAAAATGTAAACACAGAGATGAACTGTACAGGAGATGGAAGAATAACAGGCTTAACCAATCCTACGAAAA
The DNA here is from genome assembly GCA_963082735.1 of Pocota personata. NCBI lineage: Eukaryota > Metazoa > Arthropoda > Insecta > Diptera > Syrphidae > Pocota > Pocota personata. The sequence continues at coordinate 118,150,014 of OY720429.1, read as the reverse complement.
TGAATGTAGGAGCTTCAGAAATAAATTAAATAAAGAAATTCTAACGCAAAAATCTAATTTTTATAAAAATAAATTTACTCAATCGAGAAAGGATCCTCGCAAAACTTGGGCTTTAATCGACGAAATTATGGGAAGAAAAAAGCCCAGCGTTGATGATGCGGTTGTAAGGAACTTTCCTCTAATAACAAGCCTAGCAACCCTTTCTAACCAATGCGGCAGTCATTTCGCTGACCAAACACTCCGAATAGTCCATGATTGCAATACAACCACGTCAAATCACGTAAGTAAACTACAGCCAAACAGTATTTTTGTTGAAGAAGCTACTAGTGAAGAGGTGCATGAAATACTGACGTGTTTAAACATGAATAAATCACCAGGAGTCAACGACATTAGAGTAAGAGATATTAAGGTTCATGCTGAAGTATTTGCCCCAATAGTCTCGAAAATAATTGATCAAAGTTTAAACGAACCCAAAATCCGAATTGGTTGCATAACTACTTGTCTGGCAGATCCTTCCGAGTAAAAATTAAAGATTTCTCTAGCGACGACATATCGGCTCCTTATGGAGTACCACAGGGATAAAAACTTGGACTACTTCCTTTCATCCTATTTACGAATGAATTGCTTCGGGTTTTTACCAACAACATTCCATTTGCGTTTGCAGATGATACGGCAATACTTGTTACACATAGGTGTCTCAAAACTGGAATGGAACTACTGCAAACTGAATTTGTTAAGGCAGTTGAGTGGTGCCACGATAACGGGCTTATATTAAATTCGTTGAAAACAAAGATGATGCACATTCGAAGCCCTCATCACAAAAAAAGGGACAAGCAATCAGGTTCAACAGTAACATCTGTGAAAGCACAGGCCAAGCTATTGAAGTTGTGGATAGCTACAAATACTTAGGAGTGATAATTGATAACCATTTTATGTGGAATAAACATATCGATAAACTTCGCCCTGACCTCAAAAAAGCTCTTTTTGGTCTCATCTATCTGGGTTACTATTCGACGCCACAGATCCAGGAGCAGGTGTATTATGCCTTAATGGAATCCAAATTAAGGTATGGAATATTAGCATGGGGCAACGCGTCAAATACACATATCGGTAAGCTGCAGAAACTCCAAGCCACGATCTTAAAGAAGATTAATTCTAGCGTACCACCTAACGCCCATGAAGATAGTAGAATGAAAGTACTAGGAGTTAAGGAGATCTTTAAGATGCCAGTGGCACTCGAGTACTACGACGACAACCGCTTCAAGATACCTATTCGACACCAGCTGAGTACAAGTAGACGCTCCCAGGGGATGCTTCAAATAACTTAAAGCAACAATACGTATGACAAAAGACAGCTAAAGTATAGCATTCCGACCATGTCAAACGAGATTCCCCATTCACTCTCAAGCTTCATAAATTTAAATGTTAAGGAAAAACTTTTAAAATAATTCTTTCTTTCCCAATCATAAAAAAACACTTGAGCTTTAAATTTTTTACGTGCACCTACTAAAATAAAGCACATGGTACACTCGTATATTTTGTAATTTGCAAAACAATCTTCTGCAGTTAAGCCTCGAGGCTTCGCGGAAAACCAAACTATTGTTAACATAATTTCTTGAGATAAATAAAGCTTAATTGAAAAAAAAATAAATAAATAAATAAATAAAAATAAAAAAAAGTAAGACCCATTTGACCTGTGGTTCGATTGTCTGGTGGAAAACGCTCGAGAAGTAATACCAACTTGAAAGCGTTACAAAGATTCAACGGGCAAGCTGTCTAGGGGTGACGGGATCGATGAGATCAACACCGACAGCAGCTCTGGAAAGAATACTGAATCCTCTTCCACTTGACATATACTGCGGAAACACGGCGGCCAAAACTGCACTAAGATTAAGGGAAGCCGGTCTATGGAAAGCTAAATCCTACGGTCATGCCTCAATTCTAAACCGATGGAATATATTGGGACTCCGAATGGAAACGGACTACATCATCCCCATGACAAAATGCAACCGAAAGTTCTCTATTAGAATTCTTAGCAGTGAGGAATGGGATGGGGGAAGAGTTTGTTTAGTTAATGAACTGGCCATCCTTACCGATGGATCTATGGCCACCGCCTACTCTTAGTCTCGAAATATACATCGATCATTTAGACTTAAGAACGGCTGCAGTGTCTTCGAAGCCGAAATTGCAGCAATAAAAAAAGCTGTGGATATGATTATTGAGGAAGATATTTCAGTGCAAATAATTAGCATTTATGTTGATCACCAAGAGGCTTTAAGGCGTTAAAGTCAACATTACTAAGATCAAAGCCCGTAAATTGTTTTTAAAGAACGACTGAATGTTATCTCACCGACGAACACGGTGACCCTGTGGTGGGTACCGGATCACATTGATATATCCGGTAACGAAAAAGCGGACGAACTAGCTAGAGTAGGTTCACTTATAAGTCCTTCGCGGGCCCTTTCCGGGGCTAGTGTACCGCTTAGCACCCTATACAGGGAGACAGGCATCGAGTATAATGAGGAAGCTAATGAACGCTGTTGTCGATTAGATATATGCGCTATGGCCAGTCAACGACAAAAGGAGATCTATCAATCTTATAGAACAAAGTCGAAGGGATACACGTATAGCTGTGATTCATATATTTATTTGGGTGGTTTAGTCTAACTGTAGAATATTGAAATTTTTAGGTTCCCAGGGTTCTAAATATTGGGCACAATGGACTCTTAGTAGTCTAAGTGAGCTATTGACAACCCTGTCAACAAGGGCACCCAGTTACCTAACCTAACTTATCTTCTCAAGGATATTTCTTAATAGGAATATTGAGCAATAGTACCAAATGCTGTATTTTCCATTTGTCAGGAAAGGTTTCTTCTCCAGGACACTTATGCATTGTCGCTATGATTCGGGACGTCGGGTCCGGGCGCTTTATTTTCGCCTATCTTACTGCATGCTTTTAGTAACTCCTCCATAGTAATTAATGAGATATAATCTAGATTGACTTTTCTTATGATGTTGCACATAGTGGTTCGTCTTTGGGGGATAAGGTGATCTGCTATGGATCTTAGCATCATTGGTCATGTTATTAGAGGGGTCCTACATCTCTTCAGTTTCATCAAAATTCTATATGCCGAGCCCCATGCAATCTTGACAGAGACGTTTGAAGTATGCAGAGTTGCTCCCCTTGATGGCTCCATTTAAGTTTCGTCTCGTCAGTTTAAGGGTGTCCATGCGTTGTTGAAAGTCTGCTCTCCTTCTTGATGGTTGGATTTTGCGCCGGACTTGTATTAATCATGATTCTAGCGAGCAATGATAGCTCTGAACTGCATATTCAAAGTATTTTTTACGTGTCAGCTTTGCATGTATCATTACAACTGCCCTTGGATGTTAGCCACTGTTGTACAATTCTGATTTCATCTGATTGCCCCACCTCTTTCAGCAGTTTAGCTACACAACTATGGCAATATCATCTGCAAAGCTAATTATCTTTGCCTTCTCCGAAATGTACAGTCTTAGTACGCCATCATACATAACATTCCACGAAAGGGGACCTAGGACTGAACCTTGCGGAACTCCGCCCGTTATCTTGTACTGCTTTTCTCCGTCATGAGTATCGCATACAATATTCTGTTTTCAAAGTAGTCAGACATAATTTGATTGAGATATTCAGGCATCCCCTTGACCCTAAGTGCTGCAATTATAAGCTCCCAATTCGCCGTGTTGAAGTTATCTTTTTAAGTTATTATAGCATAGTACTGCTGATTTTCACCCTTTCATTGTTTCCCTTCAGTGGGTCTGTCTGCCGTGTTTAGCACTTCTGCGACTGTGTCCATCGTAGATCGTTTCTTCCGGAATCCATATTGACTTATGGTAATCCTCCCGCATTTCTATGGCGTTTCCAAGATTATGCAGATTATGAGTTCTAAGCAGCACCCAGCATGCAGGAGAGTCGGTATGACGAGGATTCATCTGGGGTTTGTTTTCCTTAGAGAGTAGCACAAGTCTTTGTATTTTCCATGGGCTGGAAGACACGCCTTTACTTAGACACGCATTACATACATCCACAAAATAAAGGGTGCTTTTTAAATGTTTGTATTTCGAATTGTCACTACTTTTCCAGCGACAGCCAATTTGACTGCTTACAGCTAATTTGTACTCAGTTTGGTTTACCATTTCACCATGAATAAACTTACGCCAGAACAACTCTTACAAATTGTGCAAATTTATTTCGAAAATCGGGGTCCAGTTTGCGAAACTTACCGTGTGCTACGTCCATTTTACGGTCGACATAATCGTCCATCCGATCAAGTAATTCAAATAACCATGAATCGTTTTTGGTCCACGCATACTCTAATTGATAATAATCCACAGAGACATCGTACAGTGCGCACTGAAGAATCTGTTGCTGCTTTGGAACATGATATTGAGGAGGACCTGAATGAATCGACTCGCCATCGTGCACAGCAATTGGAGCTGTGTTCATCCACTTTATGGAAGATTTTGTTAAGATCCATCTCGTGGAAAAATTTAAGCCGCTTGACCATCGTGTACGTCGTACGTTCTGTGGATGAGCCGAAAATGATATTGCTCTTGATCCTCATTTTCACCACAAAATTATAATGACCCAAATGAATATTCTTACCATGTTAATTACAAAACCTAATGGACCCCAAAACATAATTTTCTTAAAAACGTATTTTGGAACGCAAATGGACTGCAGACACCATCTTGAACTTAAACAATTTATCAACGACAATAATGTACTCGTAGTCATAATAATTATAACAGACGCACTTTACTGAAAAAAAGCTATCTAAAAATCGCGGGACATAACATCTACCTTACTAATCACCCTGATGGAACAGCACATGGGGGTACATCGATCATTATAAAAAACAAAATTAAATGTACAGAGCTACAACAATATAAAATGGAACATATTCAATCCACAACGATACAAATTGAGGATAATAACGGACCACTACTAATTTCTGCTTTCTATTGCCAACCCAAACATATAATTTCAACAAAATAATATAATAGCTACTAGAAACACTAGGACAAAGATTCATAGCTGCAGGAGATTTTAATGCCAAACACACGGAGTTGTGATCAAGACTTACAAACAGAAAGGGGAACAATCTGATAGATGCCTTAAAAACAATAACTGCGGATTTGTAAGCCCATGAGAACCAACCTACTGGTCAACCTACTGGTCAAGAAAAATCCAGACTCCTGTATAACCAAAAATATATGTACTTCAAAACTCAAAATAAAATTTTGTTTCGAACTTTATCCCGACCATTCGCCTGTTATAATAGAGTAATCAAGCAACATCATGACCAACAATGAACGACCAAAACTGTATAACAAAAAATCAGACTGGGATGCGTTTCAGGAATTCCTTAATCTAAGACTACAAATCCAAGTTCCTCTTAAACCGCTGACGGATATTGCAAAAGCCATTATTTACTTCAACGACATGGTCAACGAGGCTGCCTACCGGACAGCAACTGAAATGGAGCAAAAAAATTTGAGAAGTATACACCAGACTTCATTAAAAAAAACGGAAACCAGGAAAAGGTGGCAAATGACAAGATCACCAGCAGATAAGCAAAAATTCAACAAAGTAATAACAGATTTAAAAGAAACACTAAAACAACATCAAAATAATAACATCAAAAAATATTTAAAATCGCTGACTCCAACTTCCGAAAGGATCACTTTGGAAAACAACCAGACATCTAAAAAACAAAAAAGCACTTGAATATCTACGAAACGTATATAATTCGATGATAAGACTTCACCACTTTTCTAAGGTGTGGAAAGTTGCTGAAGTTAGAGCGATCCCAAGCCAAGAAAAGATACAACGAAAACGACATCTTACAGACCTATAAGCCTACTGCCAGTGGTATCAAAACTTTTTGAAAGACTATTATGTGACCGCATGGAACCTATTCTGACAAGCATTAATGCAATTCTTGATCACCAGTTCAGATTCAGACGACAACATTCGATGATTCAGCAAATCCACCGAGTAGCCAATAAAACAACTGACCTAGAAGAGAAAAGATTCTGCATCGAGGACTTTGACTTTTTGTAGATGTAACGGACTTTTTGTGGGTATAATAATGGCTTGTGGATTTTCTTCACTCCAAATGCGGCAATTTTGCTTGTTAACGTAGCCATTCAACCAAAAATGAGCATAGCAGATCTCATCGCTGAAAATAATTTTGTGGTGAAAATGAGGATCAAGAGCAATATCATTTTCGGCTCATCCACAGAACGTACGACGTACACGATGGTCAAGCGGCTTAAATTTTTCCACGAGATGGATCTTAACAAAATCTTCCATAAAGTGGATGAACACAGCTCCAATTGCTGTGCACGATGGCGAGTCGATTCATTCAGGTCCTCCTCAATATCATGTTCCAAAGCAGCAACAGATTCTTCAGTGCGCACTGTACGATGTCTCTGTGGATTATTATCAATTAGAGTATGCGTGGACCAAAAACGATTCATGGTTATTTGAATTACTTGATCGGATGGACGATTATGTCGACCGTAAAATGGACGTAGCACACGGTAAGTTTCGCAAACTGGACCCCGATTTTCGAAATAAATTTGCACAATTTGTAAGAGTTGTTCTGGCGTAAGTTCATTCATGGTGAAATGGTAAACCAAACTGAGTACAAATTAGCTGTAAGCAGTCAAATTGGCTGTCGCTGGAAAAGTAGTGCCAATTCGAAATACAAACATTTAAAAAGCACCCTTTATTTTGTGGATGTATGTAATGCGTGTCTAAGTAAAGGCGTGTCTTCCAGCCCATGGAAAATACAAAGACTTGTGCTACTCTCTAAGGAAAACAAACCCCAGATGAATCCTCGTCATACCGACTCTCCTGCATGCTGGGTGCTGCTTAGAACTCATAATCTGCATAATCTTGGAAACGCCATAGAAATGCGGGAGGATTACCATAAGTCAATATGGATTCCGGAAGAAACGATCTACGATGGACACAGTCGCAGAAGTGCTAAACACGGCAGACAGACCCACTGAAGGGAAACAATGAAAGGGTGAAAATCAGCAGTACTATGCTATAATAACTTAAAAAGATAACTTCAACACGGCGAATTGGGAGCTTATAATTGCAGCACTTAGGGTCAAGGGGATGCCTGAATATCTCAATCAAATTATGTCTGACTACTTTGAAAACAGAATATTGTATACGATACTCATGACGGAGAAAAGCAGTACAAGATAACGGGCGGAGTTCCGCAAGGTTCAGTCCTAGGTCCCCTTTCGTGGAATGTTATGTATGATGGCGTACTAAGACTTTACATTTCGGAGAAGGCAAAGATAATTAGCTTTGCAGATGATATTGCCATAGTTGTGTAGCTAAACTGCTGAAAGAGGTGGGGCAATCAGATGAAATCAGAATTGTACAACAGTGGCTAACATCCAAGGGCAGTTGTAATGATACATGCAAAGCTGACACGTAAAAAATACTTTGAATATGCAGTTCAGAGCTATCATTGCTCGCTAGAATCATGATTAATACAAGTCCGGCGCAAAATCCAACCATCAAGAAGGAGAGCAGACTTTCAACAACGCATGGACACCCTTAAACTGACGAGACGAAACTTAAATGGAGCCATCAAGGGGAGCAACTCTGCATACTTCAAACGTCTCTGTCAAGATTGCATGGGGCTCGGCATATAGAATTTTGATGAAACTGAAGAGATGTAGGACCCCTCTAATAACATGACCAATGATGCTAAGATCCATAGCAGATCACCTTATCCCCCAAAGACGAACCACTATGTGCAACATCATAAGAAAAGTCAATCTAGAGGATATCTCATTAATTACTATGGAGGAGTTACTAAAAGCATGCAGTAAGATAGGCGAAAATAAAGCGCCCGGACCCGACGTCCCGAATCATAGCGACAATGCATAAGTGTCCTGGAGAAGAAACCTTTCCTGACAAATGGAAAATACAGCATTTGGTACTATTGCTCAATATTCCTATTAAGAAATATCCTTGAGAAGATAAGTTAGGTTAGGTAACTGGGTGCCCTTGTTGACAGGGTTGTCAATAGCTCACTTAGACTACTAAGAGTCCATTGTGCCCAATATTTAGAACCCTGGGAACCTAAAAATTTCAATCTTCTACAGTTAGACTAAACCACCCAAATAAATATATGAATCACAGCTATACGTGTATCCCTTCGACTTTGTTCTATAAGATTGATAGATCTCCTTTTGTCGTTGACTGGCCATAGCGCATATATCTAATCGACAACAGCGTTCATTAGCTTCCTCATTATACTCGATGCCTGTCTCCCTGTATAGGGTGCTAAGCGGTACACTAGCCCCGGAAAGGGCCCGCGAAGGACTTATAAGTGAACCTACTCTAGCTAGTTCGTCCGCTTTTTCGTTACCGGATATATCAATGTGATCCGGTACCCACCACAGGGTCACCGTGTTCGTCGGTGAGATAACATTCAGTCGTTCTTTAAAAACAATTTACGGGCTTTGATCTTAGTAATGTTGACTTTAACGCCTTAAAGCCTCTTGGTGATCAACATAAATGCTAATTATTTGCACTGAAATATCTTCCTCAATAATCATATCCACAGCTTTTTTTATTGCTGCAATTTCGGCTTCGAAGACACTGCAGCCGTTCTTAAGTCTAAATGATCGATGTATATTTCGAGACTAAGAGTAGGCGGTGGCCATAGATCCATCGGTAAGGATGGCCAGTTCATTCACGAAACAAACTCTTCCCCCATCCCATTCCTCACTGCAAAGAATTCTAATAGAGAACTTTCGGTTGCATTTTGTCATGGGGATGATGTAGTCCGTTTCCATCCGGAGTCCCAATACATTCCATCGGTTTAGAATTGAGGCATGACCGTAGGATTTAGCTTTCCATAGACCGGCTTCCCTTAATCTTAGTGCAGTTTTGGCTGCCGTGTTTCCGCAGTATATGTCAAGTGGAAGAGGCTTCAGTATTCTTTCCAGAGCTGCTGTCGGTGTTGATCTCATCGATCCCGTCACCCCTAGACAGCTTGCCCGTTGAATCTTTGTAACGCTTTCAAGTTGGTATTACTTCTCGAGCGTTTTCCACCAGACAATCGAACCACAGGTCAAATGGGTCTTACTTTTTTTATTTTTATTTATTTATTTATTTCTTTTTTTTTCAATTAAGCTTTATTTATCTCAAGAAATTATGTTAACAATAGTTTGGTTTTCCGCGAAGCCTCGAGGCTTAACTGCAGAAGATTGTTTTGCAAATTACAAAATATACGAGTGTACTATGTGCTTTATTTTAGTAGGTGCACTTAAAAAATTTAAAGTTCAAGTGTTTTTTTATGATTGGGAAAGAAAGAATTATTTTAAAAGTTTTTCCTTAACATTTAAATTTATGAAGCTTGAGAGTGAATGGGGAATCTCGTTTGACATGGTCGGAATGCTATACTTTAGCTGTCTTTTGTCATACGTATTGTTGCTTTAAGTTATTTGAAGCATCCCCTGGGAGCGTCTACTTGTACTCAGCTGGTGTCGAATAGGTATCTTGAAGCGGTTGTCGTCGTAGTACTCGAGTGCCACTGGCATCTTAAAGATCCCCTTAACTCCTAGTACTTTCATTCTATTATCTTCATGGGCGTTAGGTGGTACGCTAGAATTAATCTTCTTTAAGATCGTGGCTTGGAGTTTCTGCAGCTTACCGATATGTGTATTTGACGCGTTGCCCCATGCTAATATTCCATACCTTAATTTGGATTCCATTAAGGCATAATACACCTGCTCCTGGATCTGTGGCGTCGAATAGTAACCCAGATAGATGAGACCAAAAAGAGCTTTTTTGAGGTCAGGGCGAAGTTTATCGATATGTTTATTCCACATAAAATGGTTATCAATTATCACTCCTAAGTATTTGTAGCTATCCACAACTTCAATAGCTTGGCCTGTGCTTTCACAGATGTTACTGTTGAACCTGATTGCTTGTCCCTTTTTTGTGATGAGGGCTTCGAATGTGCATCATCTTTGTTTTCAACGAATTTAATATAAGCCCGTTATCGTGGCACCACTCAACTGCCTTAACAAATTCAGTTTGCAGTAGTTCCATTCCAGTTTTGAGACACCTATGTGTAACAAGTATTGCCGTATCATCTGCAAACGCAAATGGAATGTTGTTGGTAAAAACCCGAAGCAATTCATTCGTAAATAGGATGAAAGGAAGTAGTCCAAGTTTTTATCCCTGTGGTACTCCATAAGGAGCCGATATGTCGTCGCTAGAGAAATCTTTAATTTTTACTCGGAAGGATCTGCCAGACAAGTAGTTATGCAACCAATTCGGATTTTGGGTTCGTTTAAACTTTGATCAATTATTTTCGAGACTATTGGGGCAAATACTTCAGCATGAACCTTAATATCTCTTACTCTAATGTCGTTGACTCCTGGTGATTTATTCATGTTTAAACACGTCAGTATTTCATGCACCTCTTCACTAGTAGCTTCTTCAACAAAAATACTGTTTGGCTGTAGTTTACTTACATGATTTGACGTGGTTGTATTGCAATCATGGACTATTCGGAGTGTTTGGTCAGCGAAATGACTGCCGCATTGGTTAGAAATGGTTGCTAGGCTTGTTATTAGAGGAAAGTTCCTTACAACAGCATCATCAACGCTGGGCTTTTTTCTTCCCATAATTTCGTCGATTAAAGCCCATGTTTTGCGAGGATCCTTTCTCGATTGAGTAAATTTATTTTTATAAAAATTAGATTTTTGCGTTAGAATTTCTTTATTTAATTTATTTCTGAAGCTCTTACATTCATTTTCGTAGGATTGGTTAAGCCTGTTATTCTTCCATCTCCTGTACAGTTCATCTCTGTGTTTACATTTTAAACGAATGTCGGCTTAGATCCACGAATTTTGTCTACGTTTAGTTGATAGGCTATTGTTTACTGTAGACCTTTCGTAAATGTCTTGCATCTTAATAGTAAATTTTCGGTAGATTTCGTCAACGTCATCTTCAACTAAGAGCTCTTTCCAATTTGTAGAACGTATATGCATATCCACCATGTTGTTTCGAATATACGACGTATTCGCTTCTTTTACGTCAGTCGCAATTGGTGTTAAAGTGCCATATAAAATTGGGTAGTGATCCGAAATATCACTTTCAATTACTGCTGACAAAATTGGATTATATGGAATGCTTACTGCAATGTGGTCGATTAATGTCGCTGTTCCTTGGTTGGAATCTATCCTTGTGATCGTTGATAACGTTTATCACGCTTTCGTGTTTTCTTTTATTTTTACAATCATGCACTCATAGGATGTGCTGCTTACAATAATTTTATTCCATTTCATCTTTTATGAACATTGCAATGCCACCACCCCTGTGTTCACACCTGTTTAAAAATTATGGAGTGAATCCATTTATCGTATACAGTTTATTTTCCTCCTTCTTTATATTTATTTCGAGTAAAACAATAATTTTTAATAAGCTTAAAAGATCTTTTACATTAGCGCAAAAGTTATTCTAATTCTTTCGCAACGATCTTATGTTAAAGCATAGGCAACAAAAATTCATTTTCTTTAGTTCAACTAAATTAATTCTGCTAAAACCATGCATCACCTTAAAATCTAAGTTAACTAATAATCTATCGTTTCTGTTTGTCTTTTCCATATTCATAAACAGTTTTTATTTTTCTATATTACTTACACAATTAAGTTGCAATTGTGAATGGGTAATTTTACTCACGTCGTTAACAGTACCGATAACAATCACAGGAGTGCTCTCATTTAGTCGTGCTAATACTCTTCCTGCATTCTCTGATACAAATCTCCAATTTTCTTGCTTTGCCTTCTCTTTCGCCACCCACAGAAGTTGTTTGTTTTGTCTGGTCAGCTGGTTGTTGATATAAACAGTGGCATCGATTACGGCTGCATTTGAGTGGCCGGTGTTTTCCATTACCTTTGTCAATGCGATAGAGCGACTTGATCGTGCGCGTTTGACGAAAGTGGTCTTGCAAATATGCGAAGAAAATGATGCGATTATTGTCGATCTATTAGCGTTTTTCGTGTTGGTTCTATAAATGTCGGTGATTTCAGTGTCATTTATGTGGTGATTTATTGTTTTGCCTATTGCTTTAACTATGTCCACAAGATCTTCGTTTGCTGTGGGTGGGATATTTTTTATTTTCAGATTATTTTTTAGCATTTGTTGCTCCATTGTGTTAATTTGTGCATGTTTTCAATAATTTCATCTTTTTTTCTTGTTGTTATCTTTAAGTTCTGAAATTTCTTTCATCATACTTTCCATGAGTTTATTGTTGGACTACCGTTTGTATAGTGCAAAATATGCCTTCTTGGTTCGATAGTCAATGTTAGCTTTCCAGTTTAATTTGGTATCCAGTATTACGCCGAGATATTTTGCAGTTATTTGTGGAATCAGCTCGATACTACTCATACGGTAATTGTATTCTGGTATCGATTTTCTCCTCATAAATAGCACCAACTCGGTTTTCGCCGGATTCACTTCCACACTCCTGCCTTTGACCCAGTTATTCACTAGTTTTAAGGCATAATTGAGTCGCTCGCTGAGTACCGAAAGGTTCTTTCCGGATACCAAGATGGCAACATCATAGGCATAGGCCGCAATGTTGAAAGCATTCCTTTCTAGTATATTTAACATTTCGTCCACAACAAGTAGCAATAAGAGCGGTAAAAGGACTCCGCCTTGTGGGGTGCCCCGCTCGACTCGCTTTCTTCTCCCCCTTATGCGCCCTAGTGTGGAGTTGATTATGCGAATACTAAGCATTAGTTCAATCCACCCGCATATACCCGAGTGTATTTGTGCCCTGCGCCGACTCTCTACTATAGCTTCGGTACTTACATTATTAAAAGCCACTTCGATGTCAAGGAATGCACGCATCGTGTATTCAGTCACTTGAAGATTGTTTTCTATGGTAGAGACCACTTTGTGAAGAGCAGTATCAACTGATTTTCCTTTTATGTACGCACTATGTGATTTTAATAAAAAGTTAGTACCAATCTCATCTCTGAAGTGCATATCTATTAGCCGTTCCAGTGTCTTAAATAAGAATGAAGATAGACTAATTGGTCTGTAGCCCTTGGCATTAGCGTGGTTTATTTTACCCGCCTTTGGTATGAAAACTACTCTAATCTCTCGCCAACCTGTTGGAACACATCCCAATCTGAGACAAGTACCATAAATATACTTGAGCCATGGAATAATATGTTCCCCCGATTCTTGTGACATTATAAGATGTATCTCGTCAATACCAGGTGCTTTATTGGTGCAAACGATTTGATTGCACCCAAAATTTTCTGATCGTCAATCGAATTGTCGATTCTTTCAGTCTCAATGTTGGCTGGTATAGATGTGATTGCCGGACCGTTGATTTATGGATGTTTTATTGCCTTTCTTCAATAAATGTAAATGTTCAAAGCTATTTTCTTAACGGAATTAGTTACAAACAACTTAGTTGATTCATAGTTCGAATTTTTAAGAGAGATAATAATTTTGTACTATTCAAAAGATAAGATAGGGTGAAAAAGAAGCACTGAGAGGATGACACATCACCAGGTAGGTATTCGCATTTAGTAGAATCAGCACAACTATCTGACACCACTTTAGTACCAACAGAGGCAAAATAATCATTGCATTTACCAGTTAATGGGTTTGGTTGTGGTAACATCATTATTTTTTTTAGCTTTGGATTTGTTTTATTTCAGTTGATTTGGTCTGTATTTCTTTAACAAACTTTCATTCTTTTGTAGAATCATATTTGAACTCTCGAAATTTGCTTAGGTAAAGACTGTTTCGTTTTAACTTTTTTTTTGTAAAGTTTTTTCTTAACACAGACGAAGATACAGTCAACAAAGAACAAACTGAGACTGTGAAAAATAACTATAATGAAATAGAATTTCGTTAAACTAACAAACCTCCATCAATTTATCTCCAAAGTATAGAATGCAAAAAGACACTGAATGCCGCCCTAAATAGAATTGCCGAAAACAGTTTCGAACTGAAAGTACTAGACCATAACGAAATTAGAATTCAACCGACCGACTCCATAATATATACATCGATTGTTAAAATGCTTCGTCAAAGGAATACTGTTCAATTTCATTTAACACCCCTCACCCGAAAAGAATCATCTCACAATGCAGCAACTGCCAACAATACGAACATACAAAGAACTACTGAATGGAATCCAATATGTGTCAAATGTACTGGTAGACAGAAAACAATAGACTGCCAATTGACAATAAAGGATATCAACATTAAATGTGCGCTATGTGGAGAAAACTACACAGCAAACTACAAAGGATGCGAAATTTAAATAACTCTGAAATTACAGCGTTTCCCACCAAACAAACAAATCGAGAACCTAAACTGGAAGAAGAACTAAGTCAAAATCGGAAACTAAACCAAGAACCAGAACAGAATCAAGCACCAACCACCTCCATTCCTAAAACGGACTTAAATTACGCTGATGCTCTCAAAATCTCTGAGCACATACCCCAAACCCAACAAAACAACAAAATAGAAGAGGCAACTTCTGCTCCCAAAACTCAATCCCTAAATAATCAACACCAAACCAACGATATTACAGAGATTAAACAAATGATGAAACAATTAATGACCCAAATGAATATTCTTACCATGTTAATTACAAAACCTAATGGACCCCAAAACATAATTTTCTTAAAAACGTATTTTGGAACGCAAATGGACTAAGCAGACACCATCTTGAACTTAAACAATTTATCAACGACAATAATGTACTCGTAGTCATAATAATTATAACAGACGCACTTTACTGAAAAAAAGCTATCTAAAAATCGCGGGACATAACATCTACCTTACTAATCACCCTGATGGAACAGCACATGGGGGTACATCGATCATTATAAAAAACAAAATTAAATGTACAGAGCTACAACAATATAAAATGGAACATATTCAATCCACAACGATACAAATTGAGGATAATAACGGACCACTACTAATTTCTGCTTTCTATTGCCAACCCAAACATATAATTTCAACAAAATAATATAATAGCTACTAGAAACACTAGGACAAAGATTCATAGCTGCAGGAGATTTTAATGCCAAACACACGGAGTGGTGATCAAGGCTTACAAACAGAAAGGGGAACAATCTGATAGATGCCTTAAAAACAATAACTGCAGATTTGTAAGCCCATGAGAACCAACCTACTGGTCAACCTACTGGTCAAGAAAAATCCAGACTCCTGTATAACCAAAAATATATGTACTTCAAAACTCAAAATAAAATTTTGTTTCGAACTTTATCCCGACCATTCGCCTGTTATAATAGAGTAATCAAGCAACATCATGACCAACAATGAACGACCAAAACTGTATAACAAAAAATCAGACTGGGATGCATTTCAGGAATTCCTTAATCTAAGACTACAAATCCAAGTTCCTCTTAAATCGCTGACGGATATTGCAAAAGCCATTATTTACTTCAACGACATGGTCAACGAGGCTGCCTACCGGACAGCAACTGAAATGGAGCAAAAAAATTTGAGAAGTATGCACCAGACTTCATTAAAAAAAAACCGAAACCAGGAAAAGGTGGCAAATGACAAGATCACCAGCAGATAAGCAAAAATTCAACAAAGTAATAACAGATTTAAAGGAAACACTAAAACAACATCAAAATAATAACATCAAAAAATATTTAAAATCGCTGACTCCAACTTCCGAAAGGATCACTTTGGAAAACAACCAGACATCTAAAAAACAAAAAAGCACTTGAATATCTACGAAACGTATATAATTCGATGATAAGACTTCACCACTTTTCTAAGGTGTGGAAAGTTGCTGAAGTTAGAGCGATCCCAAGCCAAGAAAAGATACAACGAAAACGACATCTTACAGACCTATAACCCTACTGCCAGTGGTATCAAAACTTTTTGAAAGGCTATTATGTGACCGCATGGAACCTATCCTGACAAGCATTAATGCAATTCTTGATCACCAGTTCAGATTCAGACGACAACATTCGATGATTCAGCAAATCCACCGAGTAACCAATAAAACAACTGACCTAGAAGAGAAAATATTCTGCATCGAGGTATTTTTCAACGTCGCCAAAGCTTTTGATTCTGTATGGCACGCAGGACTACTAAAAAAAAACTAGAGCAAATTCTCCCAATTGACTACTACTTATTAATTAAAAGTTACGTAACGGACCGGTATTTCTATGTGAAGTACAAGGACGCATGCTCAGATCCTTATACAACTCGATCTGGAGTTCCACAAGGCGGTGTATTGGGACCGTTATTATACAACCTATTTACCGGCGATATTCCCCTTCTGACCCAGACAACATCAATGAACGCTACCTTTGCTGACGACACAAAACTACTCTACTCGAACAAAAGCTTACATACAGCGAGCACCGAAATCCACAAAATCCTAGTCAAAACCCTGAAATGGTTTGACGACTGACCAATAAAAGTAAACGATGAAAAAACAGTACAGGTAAGACTATACCACTGAGCCATTAAAAATTAACAACAAAAACATCTGCATCGATGCAGTAGCGAAATACCTAGGGATGTATCTTGACAGCAAGCTTATATGGAAGCACCACATACAGCAAAAACGTAACCAAATAAAGAACAAATTCAGACAACTTTACTGGCTACTTCGCAAAGGCTCGTCATTGTCAATTAATAACAAAATACTACTGTATAAAGCTACCATAAAACCAATACCTACCTACGGAGCACAACTTTGGAGTACAGCAAAAAAAATCTAACATAAAAATAATACAAAGACAACATCTTAAGAACTTCAGACAACGTCGAATGGTACATACCTAACCCAGGAATACACAGTGATCTTCAAATTCCTATGGTTGAAGAAGAAATAACCAAAACAAGCGATACGCACTTGACAAGAATTATTGCACACTCCAATAATAACTTCAATACCCTGCCAAATGAAGAAATTCTCAACAGACGCAGATTAAACAGAACAAGATCAACAGGTTTAACCAATTTAAATGTTAACTTTTAACGAAAGCTGTGTCAATTATGTAAATTATGTATATATGTATATGTTAATTTCTTCTATGCGGATTTGACCACACATTATAATTAATTCGAAATTGACTTTATTTGCATTAGCAGGAAGTGAAATCTAATTGTTTCCTATAATTATATAAAAAAAATTTTTTTTTTTATTTTTTATAATTTGCGCGCGCCAAAGAGAGCGTGAATACCCTTATATTGTTTTAGGGCACGGGCGTTTAGAGAAATGGGGAAGTGGAACAGAGGAGAAGCCTGTGCACGTTGGCTTTAAAGGTTTGAAGGTTGCGGTGAGGGGGGAATGCAACTGGCTATTTCACTGGAGCATTTTTTATACAAAAGCGATAAAACAGGGAAAGACACGAGACATTTCTACGATGTTCGAGTGAATTTATGTACTTTACAATGCCTCTATCACCTATAAGTTTTAACTCTATCTTGTATATGCAGAACGGTCTTGGGTACACCAGACCAGATATGGGCGCTATATTCCAGCATTGATCCGCTAAACACCTTATAAATTGAGGCCAGATCAGACGGGGTAAAATATTTCTTGCCCCGCTTAATCCTAGATATTTTGCAGCGTTTGTAGCGACCTCGAACATGTGACCATTCCACCGAAGATGGTTATAAATACACATACCGAGAATAGTAAGTCTTTCGGTTACAGCGATGCAAGTGGTGCATCGGTAATAGTTGAGGGTTATGGTTTCGCTTGAGAGACAGAAGACAGCATTGTGTTTTGGAGGCATTAAATTTCACTCTGTTGGTTGAACCCCATTTGATTATGCTGTCCAAGTCGGAATTTAATGTGTTTAACATACGTTGCCGTTTCTTTTCTAAAGCCGAAGATCAAGAACGTGAGTTCGGGAACGAATGTGGAAAACAGAGGGTACTGTCGTCAACGAAGGAATAGATTGGATTAGAAGTTGCAGACAAGAGATCATTTATAAAAATAAGAAAGAGAGACGGAGTCAAAACAGAGCCTTGGGGAGCACCAGCATTTATTTGGTGAATTGCAGACTTGAAGCCATTCAAGGCAACTTGTATTGAACGCACCGAGAGGTAATTTCTAACCTATTGAAGAAGAGACTTCATTTCATTTCATTTTTAATGCATTTTTATTTTTTAAATTCATTGTAACTTAATTGCTAGACAAAACGCTTAAAACTAGCTTAACTAACTTACTGGCCATAAGCGGACGCTCTAAGTTAAACCTAATACTTAAAACTATGTCTTTCGACGTAACGTACTTGAAATGAATTTTTTATTTATTGCATTTATTTAATTTTAACTGTAACTAAGAAAATTATATAAAAACTTAGTGACTGAACTTTTGCTTGTATTCTTATATATAAAACTCATAAACTTCCTTAAAATAAATCTTAAAACTATCTTATTCTAAATTAGCCTATCTTATTCTACCTTACGTATTTTCTACGTCAATTTTTTTGTTTATTTTTTTTATCGAGTGCTGTTCTTTTTTTATTTTTTTTTTGTGATTTTTTTTTTATTTTTTTTATTTTTTTTATTGTTTTCATCCAAGTTCTGTGGATATTTTTTATTTATTTTTCTTTTTTTTTCAATTATTAACTACACCTACCTAAACTACCTAAACCTAAACTATGTAAGTCGGCCATGGGCAAGAACAGCCAACTTTTATCAACAAACAGACTACACTGGATTAATAGGAAACGATGAAGGAGTTTCCTCTCTTTCGACTAGCCACCAGAAATGACCCTACTGACGTTGTACGTCCTGAACATCGCGACCCGATACCGCCCTACTAAACCGGAGACGCTCCACACTGCCATGTGCAACGTCTCTGTCGTAGTTGAGTCGCCTATCCACAGCTGTCCGAGCAACATGGAAGATTAGCGGCACCGCCAATCTGTCCTGAATCAGACCTTTCTTATCAAAATAGGGGAACGCCTCTGGGGGAACAAAGCCGTTAAGGCGCACTCTCTCATGATACTCGTAATTGGGGTAATAAGCCCCGGAGATCAGGTTATTCGTCGAGCTCATTGCTCTTGCAATGTGCCTTCGAATCAGCTTGATAACGAAATTATCCACTCTTATTAGGTTAGCCCTGTTGTATAGGACCTCATTGGGATACAATAGAATTTTATGTACTGGGACTCTGGTGTTCTGTACAAATGAAGGCAAGCCCGAAGTCAAGCCCTCTCAAACACCCGAATCTTTTCCAACAAGCTTGCTCTCACGTTGAACCTCACGGGGCATCCATATACGAGCATGGGCCGGATGAGGGCCATGTAGCAGATTACCTTTACCCTTGCATCGAGTTGCTTGCTATAGAAAAGTCTCTTTGTAAGGGGAAAAGCATCTATATGTTTGTTAAAATATAGATATTGGTCTAACCAAAGCCCCAGGTATCTGACTACACTTTGACTCGCAGGTGGCTGTCCGTGCGGTCCAACTATTGAGAACTTTTGCCAATTCTTTCTGGTATCCCTAGAGGCACCAGACAACGGCGTCCTAAAAAGAATGGTTTCCGATTTCTGGAAGTTGATCTTCAACTTCCAGTCATCGCAATATCGCTGAATCTTATCGAAGTCACGTTGCAAGAGAACTGCAATGACCTCGATTTTTGGTCCTGATCTGTACGCGATCAAGTCGTCTGCGTACGCTATGGCATGGTGAAGTGATCCTATGAGATCGCTCGTGTAAATGTTGAAAAGGATCGGTGAATTAACCGCACCTTGTTGCAGACCGTTTTTAATTAGAAATGTTCCAACAGAAGTCACATTGCCATTTTTGACGATGAACTGTCTACTGGTGAGCATGTTATGAAGTATGTACAGTAGTGGTTTGCTTATGCCCAGCCTGTTCAGCTTGTAGAAGAGTCCCTCTAGCCATACGGTGTAGAAGGCCTTCTCCAAGTCAATCAGGCAGGCACCCGTGCACTGTTTCTTGCATTTGTTCCATTGGATATCCGATACCAGTTTAGCCGCGGCATGTATTGTATCATGCCCCGCCTTAAAACTGAATTGGTTATCCGGAATTATATTATTGTTCTCAGTCCACTTAAGCAGGGCTCTATTGATCACTTTCTCGAACACCTTGCTGATGTTCGGAAGGAGACTTATCGACCGGAGATTTGTCGGATTGGAGGTGTCCTTACCCCTTTTGGGGATGGGTTGTATCACTGCTGTTTTCCACTGCGCTGGATAATGTGCATTATTCAGTGCATTGTTAAACAGAGTGGTGTAAATGTCCACCGCTTCTAGAGGGAGATGTCGAAGCACAATGTTCGATACTCCATCGATTCCTTCAGATTTCTTCCTCCTCAATGAGTCGAAGATCGCTTGGAGCCCCACTTTCGATATGAACGGGGGATGTACCCTTTCATCGGCGATGACATTATTTGCCATGTTATCGTCATTGAACTCGGTAAAACCTATGTTCTCGAATCGCCAGTGCTCTATATCATTTCGAAGGTAGAAGTTGTGCACAAGGACGCGATTTTCCCAGTCGTGGTTCGGGCAAATGGTATCATTCACCTTATACACTTCCTGGAAAGGCGCTCCTATAGCCTCTACCTTCTCCTGCGGATCTTCGATCACAAAGAAGTTGTCATCCTCTACTGCGTTATCTGGATCTATACCTGCTGTTATTAGTATTTGTCCATTGTTCGTCGTTCGGGGGATCTTAAGACATGGAAGGTCGTTTTTTTTTTTTTTTTTATTTATTGATCAACCAAAAGGAACACAATGCCTTATGCAAGGGTTGAATAGAAATAATATAAATGACAGCAAATAAAACTAAACAGTGGTTATTTACATATACATATGCAGATATTATAAGGAAGGTCGTTTTGATTATTCCTCCGAAATATTTTATTTATTTGCTTGAACATACTCGGGTTGTTGGATTTTACAGCCCGAATTTTGTTGTTCCAATGCAAATTTACAGAAAGTCTGTAGTTTTCTCTAATTAATTTCTTGAGGTTTTTAATCAACGACTTCAGCGCCCTAACCTCCAAGTTTTGTCTGTCAGTAAACTGTCTGTACAAGGTTTTTAGTCTCGACAGCAGTCTACTTTTGTGTTGCTGTAGTGCGTCAATTGTTGCATTACGGAATATGTCTGCATTGTCAGTATGTTGATACCGAGGTATCGTATTGTCCATAGTTCCTTTTTTTTAGGTAGCAGTCAATCTCCTCGTTTGACATATTCCTATTGGACGGTGGGTAGAGCAAATTCGAGGAGAGTGCTCTTGTCAAAACTCTAGAGAAGCGAGTCCAACGTGTCCTACTATAATTGCAGGAGTATGTTTGGACAAACTCCCCCAACTCCACAATTTCGTTGGGAATCGTTATTACGGCACTGAGTCCGCAATGGTCACTGTCATACACAAATGTGTGCAGGCAGTTTATAGTTTGTCGGTCCATGTCGGTCAGTTGTAACCGTACGTCGAACAGCATAAGATCCAGATAGGAGCCGCTTCTGATTGTTGAATAGTAGGTTCCCTCTAGGATTTGGTGTGTTATTTCCCTATTCTCTGTGTTTGGCGTTAAGATCTCCGGCCATGATGAAATAATTCTCCTCCGACTCCAGCCTTAGGTATCGAAAAAGTGTCTCGAGCTCTGAAATAAATAAAGTAGATTGAGTAGCTTCAGGTGCATAGAGTGCGACCAAGTACATCCTCTTTCCACTACGGAGAGGGATGCACACTATACACGCTTCCAGCTCCTGGAATCTTCCCACTTCACCGCTGTACATTACTTTAAATTGCGGTTCTTTGCGTATGAAGATCGCAACCCTCCTCCTTGTGTGGAGTTGAGTCGGTCTCTTCTGACAATATTGTATTTATTGTTCACCAATTTGTGCTTCTGGGATAGCTTTGTTTCGCTAACCATAAGCACATCAGGGGTTTGGTCTTCTAGCAACTTAAACAATACGGCTCTCCGCTCGATCCCAATCAGTGAATTCACATTCACCGCAAGGATCTTCAAGGGTTGCTCCTCCATGTTCGTACCCATTACGACTGGAGGTGCGTTAGGCCCGACAGAAGTGCGTAGATCTGGTCCACCCGCTTCGCCTGCTCCTGTACCTGACGTTGAAGCTGCTCTATCTGCCCTTGGATAGAGCGCCAGCAAGTCAGTTTGAGCCTCCGGTGCTCTAGGCGTTGGGGCCTGAAAAGCAACCTTCGGTCTTTTCTGTTCCGCGTTTCCCCGACCTGCCGCCATTTGGGCGTAGGTCACTTGGGGAGTGACGGATTGTGTTTGAATTGGAGCAGGTGGACGTTTCACTACGACCTTCTCCTGACGAACCAGATTTACTTTCTTAATATACTGGAACTTAAGACAACCCCGATAGTTTGCGGTGTGTCCCGAGTTCTCGCATAAAGCACACGAGAGCTTGCTCTTATCTGCCACTCCATCCTTACCCAAAGTGCATTCCTCTGCTTTGTGGTTCTTCCCACACTTGACACATCTAGGCTGCATTTCGCAGTTCGACGCGGCGTGCCCGAACCTTTGGCAACGAACACATTGTAAAACGTTTTCGCTTCTTCTTAATTTTCCCCATGCGACAACCTGGTGGTCTAGGACTTTAATACTCCTTAGACCATCCTTCGGGGTGAAAGAGAAGAACTCCGTCGTCGTTTCCCTAAGTAATTCTTTAATTTTTTTATATTCTTCCACTGTATTACAGTGAATAGCATGTCTTTTTTCGTTTAATCTTTTAATAGAAAAATTATTTCCTATGGCCGACTTACATAGTTCAATTGTGTCCTTCAACTCCACCTTGTAGGTATTAATTGGCGGCACCCTCGCCTTTGTAGTCGTCTTCTGTTGCGGTTGTTGCTGTTGTTGCTGTTGTTTCTGCTGCTGTTGCTGCTGCTGTTTCTGCTGCTGCTGCTGTTTCTGCTGCTGTTGCTGCTTTTTCTGCTGCTGTTGCTGCATTTTCTGCTGCTGCTGCGGTTGTTGTAGCGTTTTCTGCTGCTGTTGTTGTTGCTGCTTATTTTGTTGCTGTTGTTTTTGCTGCTGCATTTGCGGCTGCTTTTGTTGTTGTTGCAGCTGGCCATCTGGCTGCTTCTGTTGTTGTTCCGAAGCGCGCTGGAGCTCTAGCTGCCGCTCCCTCTCTCTTCTTGCCATTTGTTTGGCCTTGATTGCAAGCACTCTTTGCTCAAGCTGTCTGGTGCTGCTAGTAGAGTTTGGACTTGCTCCTCTTCGTCATCTGATTCAGAGGATGCCAGAACCGCTAAGCAATTGTCGTCATCGCCAATGTAGCGGCCTTCCCCACCATCGGAGATGTACGGGAATTCGACAGAGTCATCCGGCCTTTGCCGCTTCTTTTCTGCTGCTGTTGCTGTACTCGGCGCCCCTTCCCTCACTCCACCTGGCAGCTGTTCAGCTGAAGCTGATGTGGAGGGACGCTTTACAAGGTTGGGAGAAGGTTTCAACCCCTTCTCCTTTTCCCTTTGCTTTCAGTTGCCACTGTTGCTGGGTGGCCTGCCTGTACTGCATCGGCTGATGCAGTCACCCCACCAGCTGGTCCCGCTATTGGGAGCGCGGACCGCTCACTCTCCATAGCCTGATACTTGCTTTTATGTGTTTTGTATTTCACCTATATTGCATAAATGAAAAAAAAACACAGAATTATTTTTTTCGCCCGTCCGGAATTGAACCAGGGTCACTGGTTTGGTAGAACGCCACCACTACCTCTAGGCTAACTCGCCACTTGAAAGTACACTGTTTAATAGTCTAGTTCAAATTACTACCAATTTCACTGAAAGCCGAAACACGTCTGCACTCTGTCAAATTCTGTGAACGACTGATGAAGAAGAGACTCATCGACGGCATATGCACACATTTTCGACAAAAATATCAGGCGTAACCATCTTAGTTTCGCCGAAGTGATGGAGAGATTGGTTCCACTTCTCGATGAGATATGCTATCAAATCACCAGTGGACCTGTTGCTACGAAGCCCACCATGCCGGTCATTAAAGAGTTTTCGTGAATCGAGATTTTTCATAAGCTGACGGGCTGAATAAACGCTGTTTTCCATCTACTCGGAAAGAGCCCTGAAGAGTAGGATAGACAGAAAAGCTTACCCAGAGGTTTTGCTAGCGTGAAAAAAAACCTCTTCAAAACTTTGGGAGAATACCATCTGGACCAGCGGATCTATGTATGGTAACATCTTTGAGAACTCCTGCAACTGTACGAGTGCGAAAATGGATTTGCCCTACGGAAATGCAGAGGCAAAGCATTATCTGTCAGCGTGGTGTTCGCTGCAAGCTGGACAGCAAGCAGATTGGCTTTGTCTAAGGAGCTGAAACCTGGAATGTCATTGTAAATGAGCGTAGGCATGGCAGACGAATTTTTATTATTTTTCACGAATGGCCAAACGTTTTTACTACCTTTGGGACATTGTAGGATGTTTTGCCAAAATTTTTGGTCTTGTAATTTTTGGTCGAATGTGGGCATTGTGGTTTTCCTCAGATCTGTTGGCTTTATAAGACCGGAAACTTACTTCTTTCAACCTGATAGCCTCTTTGCAGCTCTGATCGAGTTGGTCTTAGGTTTAATTCTCTTTGTTCTGTTAGGAATAAAGTCATTCATAAATAAGAGATAGTGTCGGTGATCATATCAGTGCGGCATCCACGTCGCTATCGAGGAAGCATAGCGACCAATTAAAACTCCTAAAGAAGCTATTAAGGCCGCTCCAGTTAGCTTTCTCGTATTGCCATACTTTTCTTTCAGGAGTTTTTTCTCTAACGGTCTGGTCGGAGTACGAGAATTTAGCTGATGCGATATTATGATCAGACCTAGAAGCGCTAAAACATCAATGGTGTATTTATCAGGGCGCGAAGTAAGAAACAAGTCTAAAGTGTTTGCGGAATGACTTTTAATATCCGGTATACATGTAGGCTCATTTACAAGCTGAGCCCGGAGACAATTCGAGTGATGGAATCGGACAGTGCATCAAATTCGACAAAAATTTAGTTGTTGTCCGCACTAGAGCTTCTATAAGTAAAGCAGTAGGGAATTACTTGCTTACGGGCGGTGGATTTTAGCTTTTTTCAAATCAGAAGATTCTTCAACTACCTGTGTTTCGCTTAGTGCCAAAACAGCTGGTTTATGGAAATTGAAATACCCACAAACGTTGGTAAAATCAACCCTAAATTCCCTCATCAGTACAACATAGAAACACAAAAAGACACAACTCTAACGTAACTACGTGAAGCTGTGAAGTGAAGATCCAAAAATAGTTTTCCAAAACAAGCTGGTGCTATGCCTAAACGAGAATCAGATAAGGCCCGCTTATCGGATAAACATTCACAATCCGCCATGCATCAAACGTTACACTCTCTCAGTCATCGCAACTTCCCAGTTGCGATGACTGAGAGAGTGTAACGTTTGGTGCATGGCTTACTTACTCCCGTAAGTACATATATAGCAAATGCTCCAATTGCGATAACGAAGAAGCGCAACAGCGAGTGAGTGTGGGTGGGAGATGGGAAACACGGGCACTGATTTATTTATTTTTTTCTTTTTCACTGCACTTGATTGGCACTGGTTTCTTATCTTTAATTTTATTAAGTAACTCAAATATTATCCAAGGTTTTAGCCTTTTTAATTTAGTCTCACTTTACTCCACTTTTCTCGAATATTGCTTGACATAAAGGCCCAGGAAGGATCACTTTCACTAAATATGTTTTCCCAGCATTCGAAGTGAAGTAGATTATTACACCAGAAGTGCTTGAAATATGAGTTGGCTTATTAATACATGGCTCCAAGTCATAAGATGACAGTAAAAATAAATAATTGTCTACAAGAATAGAATTTTATAATATATCTATGTTGATGTCACCCAATAATAATATATCATTAGATGACTCGCTTGTTAACAGGTTTTCTAATTCCTCATAAAAACCGTTATTAGAAATTGATGACTCATTAAATCTATAAATAAAGAATTATGTTAATATTGTTGTCATTTACTTTTACTTTTAAAAAATCACAACTATGCAAATTATAATGGCAAACCTCAATATCTCATTATCGCATTATATATCGGTTCTTAAACTAGCTGCTGTTGTTGATTTTGCTGTTGTTGGTCGTATTGGTGTTGGTGTTGTAACTGACTCCGTTGTGCATCATCATCAATCATCTGCTGAGGCAGTCGCTCTCTTTGCTGTTTCGCAGGAATCGTAGGAGGGAGAGAGAGCAAAGGGAACCCCTACGTGAATCAGGGTGAATCCGTGATCGTTATTTTAAAAAGATTGACAGCGGAAGACAGACACCTCCAGCATAGAAAATAATAAAAAATAGCAATCCGAATTAATCGGCCTGTTTGTAGTTTTTATTTAGCGTTTAAATTGTCTATATTTATTTTTACGAAGTAATAAAATACAAAAGGGAATTTTATGAGTTATAAGGAATTCTTACTCACTATAAACCTCCTTAAAACTTACTACCAAGAACTTCTAGAACATCTCCGAACACAGTTGTGGAATGTCTTCTAGAACATTTCCGAACACAGTTGAGGACCGTGTAATATAATATCCTCACAAGGAAAGCTTAAAAAGGAGTGGAAAGTGATTAATAGCGTAATCAATCGTAATGCTACTAACCAAAATAATGCTCTTTATTTAAAAAACGGAAGTGTTACTATTTCGGAACCTACAGCAATAGGTAATGAATTCAATGACCATTTTTCATCGGTTTCAGCCGTTTCAAAGATTTTGTTCCGGATTTGTCAATAGTACTTTCCAAAGAAATAGCTTCTTTTTTGAACCAATTTCTGGGCTTGAAATTCTAAAGACTATTCATTCCTTAGACAATTCCTATTCCTGTGGTAGCGATGGTATTTCTAACATTATACTGAAGAACGTTGCCTTTAATATTGCTGATATTTTGGCACATCTTTTCAATTTAAGCATCGTGTCTGGACTCTTCCCTGAAGAACTAAAATGTGCCATTGTTATTCCTCTTTTCAAAAGGGGTAACAGAAATGAAAAAAATAACTATAGACCAATCTCGTTATTGTCTTCAATCTCCAAAGTATTTGAGAAATGTGTTAAAAAAAGGGTTTTGGAATTCGTAAAAAAAATATTTTTTTCAGCCCCATGCAGTTTAGGTTTAGAGCTGGGCTATCTACTGAAGATGCTCTCTTAGATTTATGTTCCCTTATACAGAGAGGTTTGGACAACAAAAAATTTTGTTCTGGACTTTAACATTCTTTTGAAAAAGCTATATAATGCGGGTTTTCGTGGTTTTATGTATAGTTGGTTTCTGTCCTATCTTAAAAACAGAAAACAAAAAGTGAAAGTTGAAACTAGTTTAAGTAACTCTAAGATTATTAATCTAGGTGATCCCAAAGGCTCTGTGCTTGGTCCTATACTGTACCTCATTTAGATAAATTCTCTGTTTGTCCAACCATTTGTAGGAAAAAGTTAGAGCTTTTGCTGATGATCTTGGTATCGCATATGGTTCAGTCAATCCCTTAAACCTAGTAGCTAGTATAAATAAAGACGTTGAATTCCTAAGAATTTGGTTTGCGAAACATGAGCTAGTAGTTAGCAATAAAACGAAACTTATGTTTTTCAGCCAAATTAATCATGATGCTCCAGATATCGAGATCATATTTCATGCATCTAATTGTGGAAGGTACAACTTGTTTCACTGTATGCCTATTGACCAATGTTCCTATGTCTCCTTCTGCGTCATCAAGGTTACCATGTGTGTCTGTGTGTGTGTGTGTGTAGATAAGAAATGGCTTCAAGGTCGTTATATGTGTTTTTTTTTTTGGATTGCGCCAGGGATGTGTAATCTTCATAGATACTAGTAGCCCGAGTGCTACTAGCATGCACGATTCGCAAACCTGAGTACTCGATGCCAGGAATACGCCTACGTACTAAACACACACCCTACACACTTCAACGACTCTCCTCGCGGGACTGCCGTTAGGTATTACTTCGCGGGGCTGGTTAGCAATTATGCTATGCTTCTTGTATTGCTGCTTCTGATGCTTCTGTTGCTTCTGCTGCTCTTCTTAGCTTTTCTATTCTCCGCAACTCTTTTTGTAGATTTGTTACGAAAGAACATATTGCCATCCAATTTTCTTCCAACCGTAACATATGGTCGAGGAGTAATGACGGACTTGGGAGAGTAATTCTCCATGCCGTGAAAAGTGTGCAGTAAAACACTGCGTGCTCCGTATCCTCATCTTCACCTGGGGATTCCGGGCAGAATGGTGAGTTGTCGTGTCCGAATCGGTGTAGATATTTGCGGTAGCCACCGTGGCCAGACAGGAACTGCGTTAGATGGTAGTTGCAGTCTCCATGCTTTCGACTTATCCAATCTTGGATTGTCGGTATAAGTTTGTATGTCCATCTGCCTTTTGTTGTATTTGCCCAACGAGCTTGCCACATAGCTGCTGACGCTGCCCTTTATTCAATTTTTATCACCTTGATACCAGTGGCGTCTTCATGACTCAATGCTCTTCTGTTATATATCCTCAGCATTTCATCTGCGAGAATATCGATGGGGACCATTCCAGCTATGACAAATGCAGCTTCGTCAGAGATGGTTCGAAAGCCGCTGATTGTCCGTAGCGCACAGAGTCTGTATGATGACGATAGTTTCCTTTTGGTCTCCTTCGTCCTCATTGCCTCCGCCCAGACTGGGGTGGCATATAACAGAACTGAGGTGATAACTCTAGAGAGTAGAATCCTTCTAGCGTATCCGGGTCCACCGATGTTAGGCATGATACGCGAGAGAGCTCCCTGCATTTGCGATGCTTTTTGGTAACAAAATCAACATGCGTTTTAAACCGTAGCCTGTTGTCCAGCATTACTCCAAGGTATTTAACTGCCTCTTTCGACCTGATGGTTTGGTTACCAACCTGAAAGTTGGCAAATTCGACAGTTTTCCGGCTGGTTATAAGAACAGCTTCTGTTTTATGGTCAGCTAGTTCTAGTCCGGCGGATATTAGCCAATCTTTTCTCCGGGCAATTGCTTAATTTGTAGCTGATTCTACTGCACGGATTTGTTTAGCTACTGTCACGGCTGCAATGTCATCGGCGAATCCAATTATCGTTACTCCCCCAGGTAGCGCTAATCGTAGGACTCCGTCGCACATGATGTTCCTCAATAGTGGCCCTAAAACCGATCCCTGTAGAACTCCCGCAGTTACATTGTAGTATTTTACGCCTTCATCTAATAAACGACCAGTTCGCAGAGTTAAATGCGTTTTTAATGTCTAGCGTTACTACTGCACAATACTCCTTTGTGCTGTATAGCCCTCTTTCTCCTTCAATGGCACCTTTGGCGATATCAACTACCGCTCTTATGGCATCAACAGTAGATCGTGTTCTTCTGAAGCCAAATTGGTGATCTGAGAGGGCTCCTTTCTCTTCTGCTACGGCGAGTAATCTATTATAGATTATCTTCTCGAGGATCTTTCCCATGGTTTCCAATAGGCAAATTGGGCGATAGGATGATGGTTCTCCTGGGGGCTTCTTTCCTTTTGGCAGTAGGACCAAATGCTGCGTTTTCCATTTTTCGGGAAAGGTTCCTTCTTCAAGGCACTGCTTCATTGTTGTTATGAAGAGGTCTGGTCTTTTTGTTACAGCTGCCTTTACTGCCTTGTTCGGGATGCCGTCGGGTCCCGGAGCCTTGTTGTCACCTATCTTGCTGCATGCCCTTAGCAGTTCCTCGTGAGTAATTAAAGGAATATCTTCCGGATTGACTTCTCGTATAATATTGCACATAGCAGCAGGCCTTTGAGGGAACAGGTGCTCTACTATGGATCTCAGCATTATCGGACATGTTATTTGAGGAGTCCTATAGCCCTTTAATTTCGTCATCACCATTCTGTATGCCGAGCCCCATGGGTTGATGTCGGCTTCTTGACAGAGACGTTTAAAGCATGCAGTTTTGCTTTCCTTAATGGCTCTATTTAAGCTACGTCTCGCCAGTCTAAGGGTGTCCAGGCATTGTTGGAAATCCGCCCTCCTTCTTGATCGTTGGACTTTACGCCGGGCTTGCAGACATTTTGCCCGGAGTTCGCCTATTTCCTCGTTCCACCAGTAACACGGTGATGCGTTCCTGGTGTTTGTTCTCCTAGGCATTGATGCGTCGCACGCTGTGGTGATGGTGCCTGTGAGGTGGTGAGCGAGGGTCTCCGCTGTTCCGCTTGGAGCTTGATCACCGTTCAACATCTCTTCGAATGCATCCTTATCGATGCATTCCATTTTGGGCCAGTAAGTTTTGGGAGCTGGACTGGTTTTTTTCCCTTTTATTTCCAGTATTATCACCTGATGGTCGCTGTGTGAATATTCCTCACTGACCCTCCACTTTATGGTTTTCAGGATGGAGTTGCTCGCAAAGGTGATGTCAATAATGGACCCTACTCCAGCCTTCCGGTAAGTATTTGTCCGGCCCTTATTAGCAATGCCTATCGCTAGGGGAGCGAATGTTTCCAATAAGACATGTCCTCTGGTGTTGGTGAGCCTGCTGCCCCATTCTGTTGCCCACGCGTTGAAGTCTCCTCCTATAACCACTGGGGCTCTCTGGAGCGCATCCGTGGTTAGATTATTATACTCGCTGGCCGTCAAACTGGGTCGGGCATAGCAGCTATAAAAATGGATCCCATTTATTTTCGCCCGCCCGAAGCCGACTGCTTGGTCGTTTGTTTCTTGAAAGGCATAGCGTCCACACATCCATATCGCCGCCTGTTTTGCCTTATCGCAGATCCAATTGTTGTTCTCTTCGGGACATTTATATGGTTCACTGATCATAATAACGTCAGCGCTTTCATCCTTGGCCGTTTGTGCTAGGATGTCCTGTGCTATTCTACAGTGATTAAGATTTATCTGTAGAATCTTCATGGTATTTTGCTTGTAATAGCTCTCCGAAATACTGGGCATTTGCTACTGCCGGCTACATGCTGCGCGGCGTCCAGGTGGTCTTTCTTGCAGAACATGCAGGATGGATCCTTGTTGCAATTCTTCGCTATGTGGCCTTCTCCTCCACATCTCCTACATAGCTTGGAGCGGTCTTCCTCGCTTTTGCATTGCCAGGCTAGATGACCAAACTCTAAACATTTGAAGCACTTTTTAAGGAGGGTTCGTTCGCGCATGCGACAGTTAACCCAGCCGATTTTAATCCTTCCTGCTTCTACCAGCTTTCTTACGTCTACTGCGGGAAAGCTGATCGTTGCTGTTTGTGTTCCTCCGTACGCCCTCCGCAGGGACAAAATATCTGCCGGTGAATCTTTCACTCCAAACTGGGCTTCGATTGCATTGATTACGTCGTCTATAGTCGTGACCTCATCGATGTCTTTGATCTCAAGGGTGGTGCGATGCGTAATCGAACTTACATTCGCTTGCTCTGCTAGAGCTTCACTAATGACGCCTTTAAATTCGTTTGTCTTATTTCCCGTCTCCTTGAATTGTATAAGGAGGTCTCCCTTCTGTGTCCTCCTGATTTTAGTTACCGCCTTTCCCACTGTTTCCAGTTTGGGGTCGTATGAGAGGGACCCCGTCGCTTTAATGACGATAGCGTCAGGTCTAGGTCTTTTGACCTCTTGTTGCTTCTTTTTGGCGATCTTCTTTTTGGTGGTATTTACCCATTCTTCTTCTCCTGCCGCTTGCTTCTTGTTTGTGGCTGTAACTTTTTCCTTAGTTCTGACCACTGGGATCTCTACGCCGGTGCTTCTCCTTGGTGTTTATCAATGGAGTTTGTTTTTGTTTACGCTTTGGCTCCGAGCGCTTTTTGCCTGTATGCTTGATGTATTTTTCTGCGTCTGTTTTGGCTTCGGTGGTTCGTTGTCTGCCGCGCCACTGTTGATGGCTGTTGCTGTTTTCGTTTTGGCTCCGGGGGTTCGTCGTCTGCAACTTGTCTTCTCTTGGGTTCAGATGTTGTTTTTAGCCATGGCGAAGTTTGCGACGAGTTGTTCCGGCGAATCACTTGCTTTGCTTCCTCATCGTGTAGCTGAATCGCCGAGAGCTCGTAGAGAGCTCTGATGCTTTCAATAGCATCTCGCATCGCTTGGTGGATTGAACGCCTTTTGCCATCTTCCAGCATTTCTACCAGACCTCTAATTTGCTCACCTAACTTGTGGAAATCAGTTTTATGGGTTGGTGGTTCGACCGTCACCTTTCGTATTGCGGGTGACTCGCGTCGTTCCGCACTTCTTTGTGATGCTGCTACTTGGTCAATTGGTGACCTCAGCATCCTTGATCCCCTCTGGAAGGGGTTCTCCTCATTCTCCTCTACTTCAATTTCTCCGGTGCTTTTGTTTGTTTTTGTTGTAATTTGTTGAAATGGCTTATGAAATAAAAGGTTCTTCAATGTCGTTCAAGGTCATTAATAGAAATTACGTCATTTGTAGATTAGCAATAAAAAAAATTTTCAAGATTAAAAATGTTCAATTTTATTAATAGATATGACATCGTTCTTAGATGAACAATAAAAAAAAAACTTTTCAAGGTCAATGACGTCATTGGTAGATATGTAATAAGAACAATTCTTCAAGGCCATGAAGTTGATGATAAGAAAAAAAACTATTCAGGGTCATTGAGCGTGATAAGAAATTCAAGGGTATTAATAATAATAATAATGATAATGTGTCATGAGTTACATATTCAGAGTTCAGTAAACCTCTGAACTAGTCATTGGGGAACTTGTTGGGGTAGGTTAATTGTGCGATGCTATTGTTTTAAGAGTAAGTATAAAAGAAGATACTTGAATGAGGGGGGTAGCACATAATGATCGATGTTCTATGAGAGCAGAAATAAAGAGATTAAGATTGAATCAAGCGAATTAGGAAGAGATTCAAGACGTTTTAAAAAATATGTTAAGGAGTATAAAGTTCAATTCAGGTTGAATGTGAAACCATTGGGAAGATTTTTGTTGTAAACCTCTGAATTAGTTATGTTTTGGTGTGAGACTTTAAAGGATGAACATAAATTCTGTGTACACAAGAATGGAGAGCGTTATCGATTGGTAAAAAAAAAATGGATTGATAGAAAAAAAAAAAACAGCACTTGATAAAATAAAAAAAAAAAAAACAAAAAAAAAAAAAACAAAAAAAAAAAAAAGTACGTATTTAATTACGTAAGTTACGTAAGGTAGAGTAAGATAGATTAAGGTAGAATAAAATATTTTAAGATTTATTTTAAGGTAGTTTATAAGTTTATATATAAGAATAAAAAAAAATAATGTTCATTCACTAAGTTTTTTATCAAATTTTCTTAGTTACAATTAAAATTATATGAATAAAATAAATAGAAAATGCTCAAGTACGTTACGTCGAAAGACATAGCTTTAAGTATTAGGTTTAGCTTAGAGCACCCGCATAGGGCCAGTAAGTTAGAATAAGAATAGTTAAGTTAGTTAAGCTAGTTTTAAGCGTTTTTTGTCTAGCATGTAAGTTATAATGAATTAATCAATAAAAAATGCATTAAAAATGAAAAAAAAATGAGTTATCGATTGGGGATGTCACAATAATTGAACAGGTTTTAGAAATCTATGCGACTCCAGAAGATGGAAACCGAACGCTATTGGCAAAGATTTTAAATAGCGGAAAAAAAAAAAAAAAAAATATTATTAAAAAAACGAGATTATTTTACCAAATTATGATCGTGTTCAAATCGATTTGTCGTTTGTGCTTTTAAAACATCTGAATTATTCAGATTTAAATACAACAGCAATAAGCACTACTGCTCCCACGAGTACAGTCATTACCACTACTACTTCATCGTCTAATATAAATGATGGCGAGGATCTTACTGAAGATGTAGACACTTTTGAATATGTGAATGAAGAAGAGGCTATAGAGGCATTCAGGCAAGATTTAATACGAAAGGAAATAAATATTGCTGGTTATATTCAGAGTCAATACTTCTTTTATAGGCATTTCAAGTTGGAGTTTGATGAAAACAAGGAACTAAAAATTCGATGTTCTTACGATAGCAATTTCTTTAGCTGAGCACATCTTGTTCACACATACCAAGTACAATCAGAGACATCGAAAACAATGAAACCCACTTTTTTTTTCTGATAAAGCCATTGAGCTTGTCTTCTTAGCGATGGTAATAGTTGATTAGAGTTGAATGGAGGTTTTATAATGAAATGATGATGATAATCATTGTGCAGTATAGATACTTCTTTTGCGATAAACTTGTTATTTTCTCCCTTAAAGCCTTGAACATCGAGAATAAAATCCATTTTTTATCTTGTCCGTTCATATGTTTACTGAATAAAAGCTGATATTAAACTAACTTAATTCATTTCGCGAGAAACTATTTGATTCAAGGAATTATAGTTTACAATACGATCATGCAACATTAAACAGTATGCTGATGTATTAGAAGGGATTATTTTTGCTGTTTTGATTTCAATGCGAATTCAGCAATTAGTCGATATAGTAGTTTTTTTTTTTGAAAATCACAGTACATATTGTAAAGTAAACTGTAATTACTTTTATCAAATGATAAATATAAATCTTCACATGGATAAGCTTCAGAATTTAAATAGGCTTTCACATTAGTTACATCGCAATGATCAAAACTAGTTGGATTTCCTTTAAGTAAATTTCGTTTATTGGTTTGCAGAGCAAGGATGATGTAGAGTGGTTTCTCCATTTGAGAGGTTGTCTTCACGTTCCAAATGTAATGCAGGATATTCATATAGTTCCCAGTTTCGAAAAGCAATCTTTATATTGTGTCCATTAGTAATAGGTTTGTACAGTTTTAATTTGAAAGAATCGGCCAATGTAATATGAGGAATTTTCCATTGTACCTTAAGCAAGTTTATCTTTGCTTTTTCATCCTCTTCAGCTATTAATGAATTTTCATCAGTGCGTGAACGTGTTCGAATTAAATCATGTCGACCGTTCGGAATTATTCGCTTGTAGTCTTCAGCAAATCCTAATAATTTATTTAGGGGTATACAAAAATTAAAGAAGAAACCATTAACACTGATTGAAGAATTTGGTGACCAAGATGCGTTAAGCAGCATATCACTTTCATTTTTATTTAAAGATATATAGTTTTTAATAGTTGATGTGATGCCAACATTACGTTTGCTATCAATTTCAACACCATTTAATTCGTAACGAATTTCGTCGAATAAGAAAGCTATTCCATTATTTATAAGTTTTGTTTTCGCAACTGCAGATTCATCAGTTTTCGAAACAGTGCCTTCAATATAAATGTAGCTTTCTGAAGGTAAAATATTAAGATTTTGATGTTGGACACAAATTTGAATAATATCATTTTTCTGGAAATTATTCAAATATGGTGAGTATGTATGATATTCCAATTTTGAAATACTCTCCTCAAATGTTGGTTCTTCAAAAATATTCAACATCTCTCTCTCGCTCTCTCTCTTTCTCTCTCTTTTGTTCGTTGTCAATGGTGGATTTTTGTTTTTTAATTTTTCAATTTGTATCCCAAAGATAATAGAAATTGTTGATTTTGTATAGTAAGTTGATGTGATGTTCGCCCACCAGTTGTTGGTAGTATATTGATAGAATTGATAGTACTTTGCATTCTTTTATAGAAATGATTTGATGAGTGTAAAGAAGAATTATCATATATTATTATTATTGAGGTTTGAGATGTAATCGAACGGTTATGGTTTTACCTCTGAAATTTATAAAATTTCCGTCTTGATCAAAGAGATTTATAATTATAGAACTTATCCTCTTAACGTTCACGTAAATAGATGACATTTAGTGGTACTTCAATTATTTTATACCCTGGGCTAACCTTCACAGAAAATTCATGTAGTATATGAGCCGGACGATTATTGATAAATGTTCCATCTATTAAATTGCAATCAATTCGAACAATGTTCACTCTATTGATTTCAACATAGAGATCTGATTCATGTGTTACATTTGCAGATAATTTTTTCTTGCTGAATCCTAAAAGCGAACCAATCGTATTAGGTTGAGAGAAATCAATTTCTTTAGTGCTATAAATTTCACATTTTAATGTATTATTGTTTGTTTTTATTTTGATTATGGGTTTTTTTTCAGAATCATCATCATTTACTTGTTTGAGAATCTCTTGAATAAAGTTATTAATATCTTCAATCTCATATGAGCCGATAGGAAGTGCAATCACATCCTCATCGAAATGTAGTAAATTATTTACATTATCTACATTAGGTATAGAATTATAAGTTTGAAAATCAATTAAACCACACACATAATCAGAAGTTAAGACAATCGGGGGGAAATAGTCCGCAGTTAGAGTGGAATTATTTCCGCTTAGTGTAAGTGTTAACGACTTTGCTATTCAAATAGAAATGAAAGGGATTTCTTTTTGATTTATTTATTTATTGAATCAATTAAGAATTTCAAACATAAATGACCACGTATGTAGGTTTTAAAATTTTGACAGTTGTTGTAGTTGTAATTTATATATTTGCCTAAATATTTGACAACTTCAATAGGAGGCTTTAAGTTAACAAAACTGTAAAAGTATTTAATGTTATTGTTCTTCTTAGTGTATGCTACCCAATGAGTGCCCGGTCCGCGTTCATCATCTAAATTAATTACACCACATTCGTTCACTAAAGGTTTTACTGGTAATGTGTTTCGCATGAAAACACCACGAAAATGTGTTATGTTTTCCTTTCCAAAGTTTGTAATGTCAATATTTGATAGGGGACGATTGGGTAGCGATTCTAATAGTTTTTTGAATCTGATGGTTTTAGAAAAAGTCCCAATCCATTCTTATATGGTTGAAGATAAAGTCCTTTACCATTCTTAATTTGCACTGCTTCCATGGCTTGGTTATATCTTTTATTCTCTTCTAACTATTGCTTAGCAACTCTTGTAGCCTTTCCTTCTTTGGCTATTGCAGCAGCTCCTCCAGATAGAGATCCAATCGCTGATAGTCCAGCAAAGATAGGCAACAATGGTAAGAAGCCACCAATTTTTGGTAATGGTATTATCCGTGGAATTGTAATATTCTTTCGTTTATTTCTAAGAACACTTTTAGCTGCCTTTCAGGCAGCTCTTACAATTTCGGAGGGGTCCTCGCTTCTCGGTTTCCTTATAGCAATTCTTGCCTCGTTAACTGCCTCTTTAAACAAATTAACTTTTTTGCACTTTGAAGGATTACGTTGACGATGACGACTTTTTTCTTTTCCAGTCTTAATATTTTGTATACCCATACCAAGCTTAGTTTTAGCCTTCATAATATTCGTAACCAACAGACTATTTACTATTTACTTTTTCCGATACTGATGAATCTTTAGCTTTTACTCTTTGCCAAGCCTTTTTGGTTAAAATTCTATCTGCAATATGTCTCTCGCTCAAGTTTTTATTATTTGCATACGCAATATCGTGTTCTCGACACGCTTCATCCAATTGATTAATTCCTCGATCTCCTCTTACGAGTCGTTCCTTTAGTTTAGTTCCGGGACCACAAAAATTATACGATGGAAGATGTAATTCAAATGGTAATTTATTAATCATGGAATTCACTAGTCCGTATCCCTGGAATGAATGTTTGCAACTGATGTGATTCACTCGATAATCTGTCATTATATCACTTTATTATTGGACGTGTTAATCAATTATGAACTGATTGACTATAAAACATAATGTTTTATACTGATCTATTTCAGGCAGTAAAATGAGGTTTATAAAGCAACTAGATATCATTAAAGTTAAGAATTTCGATAAGAGTAGAAAAATTAGAGAAAAAAAGAAACATGGACCATTATTTCCAAATAGTATTCGAGGGATCATTCCACAATGGTCCATCAAATTGTGGAAAAACAAATGTCAGGTCGAGCATTCTTCTAGATCCCAATGGTTTAAAATTTGAAAACCTTTACATATATTCAAAGTCTCTACATCAACCAAAGTATGTATACTTGAGAAAAATAATAAAATCTATCAAAGAAATGTGATACAGCGAATTTTCAAATAATTGTGAAATTATGTCACCTTCCGAAGCGAATCGAAATTCAATATTTATATTTGATGATGTAGTCTGTGATAAACAAAATAACATCAGGGATTATTTCTGTATGGGACGACATAATGGAGTGGATAGTTTCTACTTGTGTCAATCTTATACACATATACCAAAGCATTTGATTCGAGGTAATGCAAACTATATTATTCTTTTTAAACAAGATGAACTTAATCTTAAATATATACACAATGATCATATAAATTCAGATATGACATTTAATCAATTCAAGGAGCTATGTTCCAGATGCTGGAAAGATGCATATGGGTTCTTGGTCATCGATAAAGATAGCAATATAGAGAAAGGGCGGTATAGAAAATCATTTAAGGAAATTGTTTTTTTGTAAAGCTATTCAGTCATTAAATACTTATTCATATGATTGCATCTGGTTTGAAACCATCCTGTTTAGAACTGACCATGTTTTTTGGAACCACCCTGTTTGAAACCGCCTTTGTTTGAAACCGCCCCTGTTTGAAACCGCCCCTGTTTGACACCATGTCTTTAAAAAAAAATATGGACGTCGATGAAAATATACTTAAAGATCTTAAAAAACTAAGAAAGCCTTGCAGAAAAAGTATACACTCCTCAAGACTGGAAGAATTATGAAAGAAACAGAGTTTGAACATACTTTTAAACCAATAGTTGAACCCTTAAAAGAAATCGTGAAAAATGTCAAAAGTGACAACACTCGAAATAGCGATACAATGAAAGATACAAATCAAACGATGAAACGTAATCGACGACGGTTACATTTTCAAAGCTCGTCATCACCATTAAAAGAAAGTCATAATTTAAAGGAGAGTGTTGAATTTACTTCTACAGAATCATTTCTACCTGACAATGATTTATCATTTAGAACACCTACAAATTTCGATAGCGATAATCTTGATCAAAGTACCCCGCTCAATCGATCAACACCATCAGATGCGAATCGTGACAAATCTATGGTCCCTATTTCGATGTACAGCCAAATTCAACGAAATTAGGTAGATCAAGTTTTCTAATCAACGAGCAAAATGATTTCGTTATTGACGATGAAATCTTCAAGGGCACAGATGGTCTTTATGAGTTAATTTTCCGCAAAAATCCACGAAAAGTCAAGTATAATAATGACGATTTGGATCAGTATCAGAAAATATTACAAAAAACAAATGTGCATATGAAAAACTTTGCTAGTAACGAACAAATTAAAGGCAACAGAGGTCAAAAGTATAAGCAAATTATTCGAACTTTAATTCAAGAATGATCTCCAAAAGATGGTAGGAAAATTACTAGAGCTTTCAAAAGGAAAATTGGTAAAACATACAGTAATTCATTTAACATGATATACTCAAGTAATCCTATTGATTATATCTACTGGGATAATCCCAATGAACTCGTAGATAGACTAAGACTTTCAATTGCCTCTCAAAGAGCCAGCAATAATAGTCATCATAATGAGATAAACTCAATTGTCGAAGAGCTGCGTTAATCAAATATCATTTATTAACCAAAATTCTTGACAAGCACATCATTATTTAACAGAATGAGTGTCAATAAGTTTGGAAGAA
Organism: Pocota personata; assembly: GCA_963082735.1. NCBI lineage: Eukaryota > Metazoa > Arthropoda > Insecta > Diptera > Syrphidae > Pocota > Pocota personata. Next base: position 118,110,382 of record OY720429.1, on the reverse strand, counting down.
GCTCCAACCGATTTTATAGACCAATAGTTGGTCCTCAAGGACCTTCCGGTGAAGGATTTAAACTACTACCGAATGGTAATTTTAATATTGAAGGAAAATGCATAGATAATGTTGGGAAACCCACTACGCTACACCAGGCAGCCAACAAGGAATATATTGATGATAATATTGACTTCCAAGATAAATCAATATTTATTCTTCGACAGTATGTTGATAGTAATTTTAATGCACTCATGGAGACTATAAATACTGAAACTACGAAAACGTTAAAACTGCATCCGAGTGGATATTTTGATGGTGAGCATAAAGCTTTGAAAAACATTAAGGAACCCACTGACAAAGATGACGTAACAACAAAAAGCTATGTCGATAATCAAACGAATGAAGTATTAAAAAATTATCTTCTTGCCATCGATGAGAAATTAGAAAACAACGATAAAACATTGAGGTCATACATTGATGAATAAAACTTGAATGCACTCAATTTGTTGAATGAATTTAAGAACTATTTCCTTGATATCCTCAAAAAGTACGATGAATATAATAAAAGTAATCCCAATATAGTAGAAAAGAAAAATATGCAATTTCCACCAATTTAAAAAAATTGATTATGAAAATCTATCAGTACGCATTTGGAAGATCATCAGCAACAATGTCTAACATAAACACTTCTTTGATTTTCGATGAGATTTTACAGTTCTTAAAAATGAATCAATACACTCTACTAGAGGAACATTACCAGGAAATTATAGGATGTATTGCCTTTCTAAGGAAATTTGAGAACGTGTCTCGCACAACATCTGATCATGGCTGTCATTTTGTAAACTGTCCTTGATCATCAAATTTATGCAAGGATGGTCCTGATACTTGTGCATGTTATACGATAGAATATAAAATGATTAGACTGTCATTGTATGTAAAATTAAAGTAAATAAAACAAGTTTCAACAAGCTTATTTTCATTCGTAGTACTTTGCTTTTTTATTCATTCCATAGCAATATGAGTAAGAGAAATGTTGTTGAGGAATTGCATAGGCCTGCACGTAGGAATTTCATCGGACGTCGAGTTGTAAGGGGTTTGATGACTTGTGGCAAGCAGACTTAGTAGAAATGATACCTTATAGTAAACAGGACAATATAACATGTATAACTACATAATGACAGTGATCGATACTTTTTCAAAGTATGCGTGGGCAGTTCCTTTGAATAAAATCAATTTTTGACAGTTCCCGTAGAACACTAAAAAATCTACAAACCGATGATGGCAAAGAGTTTTTCAATAAAATCTTTCAGGATTTAATGAAGACGCATAATATTAATCATTATTCGACACATAATAATGCATCAATTGTTGAACGCTTCAATAGAACCCTTAAGGAGAAGATGTGGAAAGAATTCAGTTTTAATGGTAACTACAAATGGCTATCGATTTTAAACGATTTGGTTCATGAATATAATCACTCTAAACATAGAACTATAAAAATGCGACCAGTTGATGTCAATAAGAGAAATGCAAAAGAACTATTGTCTACTGTTTACAGTCGAATAAAAATCGCTCCAAGAGGAAAATTTAAAGTTGGCAATACTGTTCGAATAAGCAAGTTTAAACATGAATTTGAGAAAGGTTATATTATATATGGACAACTCAAATATTCAAGATAAGAAAAGAAAAAATAACAAATCCCGTCACATATCTCCTTGAAGACATTCAACGGCAGTTTTTACGAAGAAGAATTACAAATTACCAAATTTCCAAATACATTCCTTGTAGAGAAAGTGTTGCAAACAAAAGGAGAAAATATCTACGTCAAATGGTTGGGTTTTCCCTCTCAGTATAATTCGTGGATAAATAAAACAGATTTGATGTGAATCCCTCCTTCACACCATCCCCTCAATATGGATATAAAAGAAGATATAATCGTAGAGTGTATTGTTATTAAAACATTTGGTGTAGGATATCTTGTTCGATTGTCTAATAATAATAATGTTGAAGGTCTAATGATGTGGGTTAATTATAAAAATAGAATTTACAGACCATTTGTTAACGAAGTAATTAAATGTAAAATAACAAATGTATTGGAGGGATTTATTGATTTAATCAATGTTGATAAATAAACAAAAAGCATAATTATTATTTTCGAAAAAAAATGTTTGTTTTATTAAAAAAATATTCTCTTAAGATATATTCATATGATATGTTTGTTTTGCTTTTCGAATATCCAGTACTTCATAATTAGATTTATATTCTGTATCATATTTAGTTATATGCTCTATTTCTCCACTACTTAAAATTCTTTCAGTTTCGTACTCGAGGTATTCAAGACATTTGATTACCAATGATTTATTTTCAAAATTGCTATCGTAAGAACATCGAATTTTTACTTCCTTGTCTTCACCAAATTCCAGCTTAAAATGTCTGTAAAAGATGTGATCACTCTGGATGCAACCAGCAATGTTCAATTCCTTTCGTATCAAGTCTTGCCTAAATGCTTCTACAGCTTCTTCTACACTCAAATATTTTATTGTCTCAACATCTTTCGCAATGTCTTCGTTCGGATCTATTATTAATGAAGAGGTTGTAGTACTAATAGCAGTTGTTGTTGTTGTGTTTAACTCTGGATTAATTTGATGTTATAAAAGAATAAATGTTAGATCAATTTGTACACGATCATGATTTGGGAAAATAATTTCAAATTCTAGATTGGATGAATTGCTATTATTTAATAACATTCTTGATGATGATGGCGCAGCAAAGGATGCCGCAATAAATAATAAAAAACTTATGGATGCAGCCAATATTATTGCTTTGTTGTTGAATAACTACTGAACGCCAAACGATAAATGATTTTCTATTTTACACCTTAGACCGAAGAATTTTCATATTCTTCTTCCAAATTAAAATTATCATTATTTACTTCACGCTTTTTATCACTCTTTGATATTCTAATCGTGATCTTATCTTGTTCTCGTTCAATAATTTCCTTCTCTCTTGATTGTTTTCTTCATTCATTTCATCATCAATCAGAATGGCTGCAGCAAATTCCCAATCAGTTTCATCACCAAAAAAAACAATCTGGCAAAAAGTAATTAGTTCTTGACCTTTTCCCACAAGTAGGGTCTACTGTTCCCATTAGCGTTATATGACTTCCAATAACTTCTAATTTTATATGTTGACCTTTCTCAATATTCTTAACTTTTAAGATTTGCATTTTGCTTGCCGATTCACCATTTAAGATTCTTAACAATAGTGTTTTTCCATCTTCTGGTGTTGCATATACATACTTCTAAAATGTTATCAATTATGGTAACGTCACCGAATGAAAACTCTTTCCAACCTTGTGTGCAGACACAAAACTTGTGTCCATCTTTTAAACTTTCACACCAAAATATTGTCTCATTCAAAGTCTTTTTTCTTTACTTTTTCAAACAACAATTCCACAGCCCTGTCTTGTTTAATGCTTGAAACAGTCTTTCTATCGGTTTGAAAGTCAACTTGAACTTGATTAAACAATTTTTGATATGATTGATCAACTACCATCTAACGCAGTTCCTGTCTGGCCACGGTGGCTACCGCAAATATCTACACCGATTCGAACACGACAACTCACCATCCTGCCCGGAATGCCCAGGTGAAGATGAAGATACGGAGCACGCAGTGTTTTACTGCACACGTTTCACGGCATGGAGAATTACTCTGCCAAGTCCGTCATTACTTCTCGACCATATGTTACGATCGGAATAGAATTGGATGGCAATATGTTCCTTCGTAACAACTCTACAAAAGGAGTTGCGGAGAATAGAAAAGCTAAGAAGAGCAACTGAAGCAGCGGAAGAAGCTGACATAAGAAGCATAGCATAAACTGCTAACCAGCCCCGCGAAGTAATACCTAACGGCAGCCCCGCGGGGAGAGTGGTTGAAGTGTGTAGGGTGTGTGTTTAGTACGTAGGCGTATTCCTGGCATCGTTTACTCAGGTTTGCGAATCGTGCATGCTAGTAGCACTCGGGCTATTAGTATCTATGAAGATTACACATCCCTGGCGCAATCCAAAAAAAACACATAACGACCTTGAAGCCATTTCTTATCTACACACACATACACACACACACACACATACACACATGGTAACCTTGGCTGAAAAGGTTAAAGGAACCCCTATGAACTCTCTGCGACAAGACGAGTAGGCACCGTCTTCCATATATGTGCTTTCCACCTCAAGGTGGCTACGAGGGATACAGAAAGGAGAAAATGGCGAGATCCGGACAAACCCGCCACATCGTAAAATGCGCAGCTTCTTTGCCCGAAAGGGATGCTGCATATATACATACATATATATATGTATATACATAGGTATATATATATATATATATATATATATATATATATATATATATATATAAATAACCATATCCACTACCCTAAAACATTAAGACTGAGCCCAGTAAGGTCTTAATTATAGCATACTGGAAAACGAATTGGAATGACAGCTATGAGGGCTGACGTTTGTAGTATTCTGTTACCTGAGTAAGCAAGAGTGAAATCTTGCAGAAATGGCTTTCAGGCTAATGCTACAAGCGCCTCCATCCCGTTAAAACCTTGGCAGGCCTAAAAGTACGTTCAATGTTTCGTCACCATTAATTTGGTGGTGTAGGTCCAGATGTAACATTCCTGGTTAGCACCGATCCGGCTCTGGCACAAAACCCCATAAGGGCTTGTGTCAACCCTCGCATGGCCTCACTGTTTGCAAAGACAACCATGGGATCCTTAGGTGACTACACATTCGAACATTGATAGCGGCTTTGAGTGGGGATCCACTAGAAATGATTACAACAAAAACAAACAAAAACACCGGAGAAATTGAAGTAGAGGAGAATGAGGAGAACCCCTTCCAGAGGGGATCAAGGATGCTGAGGTCACCAATTGACCAAGTAGCAGCATCACAAAGAAGTGCGGAACGACGCGAGTCACCCGCAATACGAAAGGTGACGGTCGAACCACCAACCCATAAAACTGATTTCCACAAGTTATGTGAGCAAATTAGAGGTCTGGTAGAAATGCTGGAAGATGGCAAAAGGCGTTCAATCCACCAAGCGATGCGAGATGCTATTGAAAGCATCAGAGCTCTCTACGAGCTCTCGGCGATTCAGCTACACGATGAGGAAGCAAAGCAAGTGATTCGCCGGAACAACTCGTCGCAAACTTCGCCATGGCTAAAAACAACATCTGAACCCAAGAGAAGACAAGTTGCAGACGACGAACCCCCGGAGCCAAAACGAAAACAGCAACAGCCATCGAGTGGCGCGGCAGACAACGAACCACCGAAGCCAAAACAGACGCAGAAAAATACATCAAGCATACAGGCAAAAAGCGCTCGGAGCCAAAGCGTAAACAAAAACAAACTCCATTGATAAACACCAAGGAGAAGCACCGGCGTAGAGATCCCAGTGGTCAGAACTAAGGAAAAAGTTACAGCCACAAACAAGAAGCAAGCGGCAGGAGAAGAAGAATGGGTAAATACCACCAAAAAGAAGATCGCCAAAAAGAAGCAACAAGAGGTCAAAAGACCTAGACCTGACGCTATCGTCATTAAAGCGACGGGGTCCCTCTCATACGACCCCAAACTGGAAACAGTGGGAAAGGCGGTAACTAAAATCAGGAGGACACAGAAGGGAGACCTCCTTATACAATTCAAGGAGACGGGAAATAAGACAAACGAATTTAAAGGCGTCATTAGTGAAGCTCTAGCAGAGCAAGCGAATGTAAGTTCGATTACGCATCGCACCACCCTTGAGATCAAAGACATCGATGAGGTCACGACTATAGACGACGTAATCAATGCAATCGAAGCCCAGTTTGGAGTGAAAGATTCACCGGCAGATATTTTGTCCCTGCGGAGGGCGTACTGAAGAACACAAACAGCAACGATCAGCTTTCCCGCAGTAGACGTAAGAAAGCTGGTAGAAGCAGGAAGGATTAAAATCGGCTGGGTTAACTGTCGCATGCGCGAACGAACCCTCCTTAAAAAGTGCTTCAAATGTTTAGAGTTTGGTCATCTAGCCTGGCAATGCAAAAGCGAGGAAGACCGCTCCAAGCTATGTAGGAGATGTGGAGGAGAAGGCCACATAGCGAAGAATTGCAACAAGGATCCATCCTGCATGTTCTGCAAGAAAGACCACCTGGACGCCGCGCAGCATGTAGCCGGCAGTAGCAAATGCCCAGTATTTCGGAGAGCTATTACAAGCAAAATACCATGAAGATTCTACAGATAAATCTTAATCACTGTAGAATAGCACAGGACATCCTAGCACAAACGGCCAAGGATGAAAGCGCTGACGTTATTATGATCAGTGAACCATATAAATGTCCCGAAGAGAACAACAATTGGATCTGCGATAAGGCAAAACAGGCGGCGATATGGATGTGTGGACGCTATGCCTTTCAAGAAACAAACGACCAAGCAGTCGGCTTCGGGCGGGCGAAAATAAATGGGATCCATTTTTATAGCTGCTATGCCCGACCCAGTTTGACGGCCAGCGAGTATAATAATCTAACCACGGATGCGCTCCAGAGAGCCCCAGTGGTTATAGGAGGAGACTTCAACGCGTGGGCAACAGAATGGGGCAGCAGGCTCACCAACACCAGAGGACATGTCTTATTGGAAACATTCTCTCCCCTAGCAATAGGCATTGCTAATAAGGGCCGGACAAATACTTACCGGAAGGCTGGAGTAGGGTCCATTATTGACATCACCTTTGCGAGCAACTCCATCCTGAAAACCATAAAGTGGAGGGTCAGTGAGGAATATTCACACAGCGACCATCAGGTGATAATACTGGAAATAAAAGGGAAAAAAACCAGTCCAGCTCCCAAAACTTACTGGCCCAAAATGGAATGACAGATCTTTCGATAAGGATGCATTCGAAGAGATGTTGAACGGTGATCAAGCTCCAAGCGGAACAGCGGAGACCCTCGCTCACCACCTCACAGGCACCATCACCACAGCGTGCGACGCATCAATGCCTAGGAGAACAAACACCAGGAACGCATCACCGTGTTACTGGTGGAACGAGGAAATAGGCGAACTCCGGGCAAAATGTCTGCAAGCCCGGCGTAAAGTCCAACGATCAAGAAGGAGGGCGGATTTCCAACAATGCCTGGACACCCTTAGACTGGCGAGACGTAGCTTAAATAGAGCCATTAAGGAAAGCAAAACTGCATGCTTTAAACGTCTCTGTCAAGAAGCCGACATCAACCCATGGGGCTCGGCATACAGAATGGTGATGACGAAATTAAAGGGCTATAGGACTCCTCAAATAACATGTCCGATAATGCTGAGATCCATAGTAGAGCACCTGTTCCCTCAAAGGCCTGCTGCTATGTGCAATATTATACGAGAAGTCAATCCGGAAGATATTCCTTTAATTACTCACGAGGAACTGCTAAGGGCATGCAGCAAGATAGGTGACAACAAGGCTCCGGGACCCGACGGCATCCCGAACAAGGCAGTAAAGGCAGCTGTAACAAAAAGACCAGACCTCTTCATAACAACAATGAAGCAGTGCCTTGAAGAAGGAACCTTTCCCGAAAAATGGAAAACGCAGCATTTGGTCCTACTGCCAAAAGGAAAGAAGCCCCCAGGAGAACCATCATCCTATCGCCCAATTTGCCTATTGGAAACCATGGGAAAGATCCTCGAGAAGATAATCTATAATAGATTACTCGCCGTAGCAGAAGAGAAAGGAGCCCTCTCAGATCACCAATTTGGCTTCAGAAGAACACGATCTACTGTTGATGCCATAAGAGCGGTAGTTGATATCGCCAAAGGTGCCATCGAAGGAGAAAGATGGCTATACGCTGGACATTAAAAACGCATTTAACTCTGCGAACTGGTCGTTTATTAGATGAAGGCGTAAAATACTACAATGTAACTGCGGGAGTTCTACAGGGATCGGTTTTAGGGCCACTATTGAGGAACATCATGTGCGACGGAGTCCTACGATTAGCGCTACCTGGGGGAGTAACGATAATTGGATTCGCCGATGACATTGCAGCCGTGACAGTAGCTAAACAAATCCGTGCAGTAGAATCAGCTACAAATTAAGCAATTGCCCGGAGAAAAGATTGGCTAATATCCGCCGGACTAGAACTAGCTGACCATAAAACAGAAGCTGTTCTTATAACCAGCCGGAAAACTGTCGAATTTGCCAACTTTCAGGTTGGTAACCAAACCATCAGGTCGAAAGAGGCAGTTAAATACCTTGGAGTAATGCTGGACAACAGGCTACGGTTTAAAACGCATGTTGATTTTGTTACCAAAAAAAGCATCGCAAATGCAGGGAGTTCTCTCGCGTATCATGCCTAACATCGGTGGACCTGGATACGCTAGAAGGATTCTACTCTCTAGAGTTATCACCTCAGTTCTGTTATATGCCGCCCCAGTCTGGGCGGAGGCACTGAGGACGGAGGAGACCAAAAGGAAACTATCGTCATCATACAGACTCTGTGCGCTACGGACAATCAGCGGCTTTCGAACCATCTCTGACGAAGCTGCATTTGTCATAGCTGGAACGGTCCCCATCGATATTCTCGCAGATGAAATGCTGAGGATATATAACAGAAGAGCATTGAGTCATCAAGACGCCACTAGTATCAAGGTGATAAAAATTGAAGAAAGGGCAGCGTCAGCAGCTATGTGGCAAGCTCGTTGGGCTAATATAACAAAAGGCAGATGGACATACAAACTTATACCGACAATCCAAGATTGGATAAGTCGAAAGCATGGAGACTGCAACTACCACCTAACGCAGTTCCTGTCTGGCCACGGTGGCTACCGCAAATATCTACACCGATTCGGACACGATAACTCACCATCCTGCCCGGAATGCCCAGGTGAAGATGAGGATACGGAGCACGCAGTGTTTTACTGGACACGTTTCACGGCATGGAGAATTACTCTGCCAAGTCCGTCATTACTCCTCGACCATATGTTACGGTTGGAAGAAAATTGGATGGCAATATGTTCTTTCGTAACAACTCTACAAAAAGAGTTGCGGAGAATAGAAAAGCTAAGAAGAGCAACAGAACCAACAGAAGCATCAGAAGCAGCAATACAAGAAGCATAGCATGAATTGCTAACCAGCCCCGCGAAGTAATACCTAACGGCAGTCCCGCGGGTAGAGTGGTTGAAGTGTGTATGGTGTGTGTTTAGTACGTAGGCGTATTCCTGGCATCGAGTACTCAGGTTTGCGAATCGTGCATGCTAGTAGCACTCGGGCTACTAGTATCTATGAAGATTACACATCCCTGGCGCAATGCAAAAAAAAAAAAAAAAAACATGTTAACCTTGATGACGCATTTCCTGGTCTAGAACCCGCATAGCCCTACTACTTATTACGAGGGCTTGTGGCCCTCTCGGCTGTGCCAATAAGCAACATCAACAAAACAAAAAAACAGAAAATCCATACATGGAACTTTATGATATACACCCGCAGTCAGCAATCTCGGCGATCGTCCAGTTTTCTCCGATCCGTCATCTCGTTGTCCATGTCCTGTTCTTGTGCGTCCTCGCACATACATACCCCATTTCAGAGGTGGGTGTTTTTGATTTATTTAGGAAATTAGATCCCAATTAACAACTAGAAAAAGAAAATAAAAATGTCAACATACCTTCTCTGTGGTGACCACATTCAGTATCCCTACTACAGCTTGTCCTTCCCTTTCCTTTTGTTCAATTTTTTTCTGTGCATCCTCAGACACATACCACATTACAGGGTGGGTTTTTATTTAATAATTTATCAATAAATATAAAAAAAAAAACAACGATTTGCCTCGCAATTCAGAAAGAAAATGTCAACAATTGTGTTGACGTGCATCCACCTCATTCGCACAAGCCCTATCCCTCTCTCGCAAATCAATAATTGCGATCGGGAAATTAATTGTGGTTCAGGACATGGATAGAGAATACTAAGCTCGTTTGTTGACCATGACGTATTTTTTTTTTTATATTTTAATTTTTCTTTGTCTTAAGTTATGTCATATTATGAGTATAAGGTAAGTAAGAATTAGTAATATTGTATATCAGCGCTGGTGTATTTATGTATATTATCATTCAGGGATTTTTTTTTAGACAGACGACTTTTGTAACAGTCAATGACGAGACGTAGGACATTGAAAAGGGAAATTTCCAATTTCAATGTTCCGAAAAAAGGCAATACACTACTCATAGTAGCTGACAAAGACAACAAATGACAAAGACAATGTCGAACAAAGAAAAAGAAGGAGACGAAAAGTATTATAGGGCAATGGAAAATAGATAACCCAGATAGATAACAACGGGTTAGAGCATTGACCTCAAGAGAATCACTTTTGCAAAGTCAAGTACAAACAGCTGATCGTTGCGGTTGATAGGAGATTTTTTTTTTTTTTTTTTTAATTTGAACATACAGGTATAAGACTTACTGTGGAACATTTTTTTATCTGGTTTCTTTTAAAGGGATAAACCTGAAGACGTCGCCTAGAAAATCGTGGAGCATTTCGTTGACGGAAATTCACAGAGATTCTGAGATCAAAAGCAGTAGCTCAATGCTCTGCAAACATTTTGCCGCTTAATGTCTCCCAGCCAGAACCTCTTCAAGAAAACACCGCTACAACATGACAAAGTGTGATAAGACGGTGAATAGCTGTGGCGGTGGGTCCGCAAGAACGAACGGCGCAAAGGGGTGCTCCCCTAACAAAACCTTTTTACTACTTTTTTTCTTTTTACTGTTTTTATTCTATATTCTTTTACTACTATTTTTTTTTCTGGAATTATTTTTTACTATTTTTTTAAAAGTTTTTTTATTTTTATCTGATATCCGTTTTTCTATTATTCTATTTTTCCTTTTTTTTTATTTTGCGCTTTTGATAAGTTAATTCATTTGAAGTATTGAAGTAGGAATTAGTTGATTTTTGTTTTGTTATGGAGGTGTTGTGCCCACACACAACGCTACGCTCACACATGACACAGCGACCCAGTCATCCTTTGACGCCAACCCAATTCAGCGACATCAATCACTCTACCCCCTATTAATACACATGCATCTGACCTACTGCGGCGATACACAACGCCAACCCAATTCGGTGACATCAGAACACTCCATTTCAGTGCAGTCATGCAACTGACCTACTGCGGCGACACTGTCCCACTCAAGTGCCCGCAATAAATAACCGGAAAAGGTCACAAAGTATCGATGACAAATGCTACATATTCTTGTGACCGCCTAAACCAAACTAGAGAAAGAATACGTGGCATGAATCGAATTACTTAGATGAACCACAGACCACACAATGGCTAAACAATGTGGAAGAGAACTAGAGGAAACGTTGGGAACGTTTGAATGGGCAGTGCAGTTTCCAAAGCCAAACACAACAGGCCTTTAATTTTATTCCTCGGGCGCGTAAGTAAAACCGCTCGCGCAACATAACATTTGGTGGCAGCGGTGGGATGGTTAAGGAAAAAGCATCTGCCTTAACTCCCGTAACAGTGAAAAAAAAGCAACCACAAAAATTGTTTATAAGTGCATCTAAACTCAATTCAGTGAAAAAAAAAAATAAAAAAATTTCAGTGAACAATAAAAACTAAAGCAATTCAATGAAAATTCAAAATCGCTATCCCATAGAGGTAAGCCAATTGCTGTGGACGAGAGAAGGAAGAAAAAAACTGCCACTCCGAGGCAATAACAACAATAACATCAAGAGCATCCCATAGTCAACAGTGGCAATAGCAACAATAACATCAAGAGCATCCCATAGTTAACAGCGGCAATAACAACAATAACATCGAGAACATCAAATCCAGGCCAACATGTCAATGTAAGCTTTTTTTGGTTGAAAACAAATAGTTATCCAATCTCAGTTTTGCAAGTACTCTTACTCCTATTCCTGAAAGCAATTCAGCAAACTCCCTCGGGAAGTAACCACACGAACTCAAATACTATACCGGTTTCCCACATTCGACCCAAAATGACATTTAATCCTTCACAAGCTATCAAGCTCATACCTGAGTTTGACGGTTCTGTAAGACTTCTCGACCGCTTTGTTCAGTTAGTAGACCTTCAAGAAAGAAAAGTGAGTACAGAAGAGCAAAATTTGGAACTTATTGACATAGTGTAGTCAAAATTAACGGGGAGGGCATATAACGCTATAGTAAGATATAGTAATTATGATGCATGGCCAGAACTAAAAGACGCACTAGTCAAAAGCTTCAGAAAAACCCGGTCTGTACCAGTGATACAGACTGAAATTTTCCAATTCCGGCAAATGTTTAGTGAGTCAGTTATATCCTATACGGAAAGTGCGCATACATTACTCGATGAGCTAAATAATGCAAACGCTTCAACCCAAGACTTATCCGCAAACCAAGCTAACCGTCTACTAAATGAAAAAAATGATTCTAAGGAGTTTTTGCAATTGTCTCATAACCCAGTTAAAGCTTCTGGTAAAAAGCCCGAGATTTGAAGACCCCGATACGGCCGTCGATATCGCTATGGAAGAAGAGAAACTCGCGGTACTCAGACATAACTCGAACGATGGTCAAACGAACAAATATTGCCATAGCTGTAAAACAAAAACGCACAGCACAAACAAGTGTCGAAGACGGAATAATGGATACCACAGTAACAATGATGCAAGACCCACATACTCTCCGACACTAAGACCAACGACCAGTGGTAATTTCACAAACCACAGAACAGTACACAATAATGGCCAACCATTCTTAATTAGGACAAATGTTAACACTGTACAAAGTATCATTCTGTGTAGATACTGCAAAAAGCAGGGGCAGACCATAGACGAGTGCCGAAAAAGGATATTTAATAACAACAGAACAAACTCCAATCAGTGAAACTCCTCGCGACCTGGCCCGTCCAGCACGCGAAGTCAGGTGAAGAATATGAATCAAAGTGCTTAAACCTCACTAAATCTCAGAGACTCTCGAAATCTCAGAACCTCACAAAATCCCAGAACCTCACAAAATCTCAGAACCTCTCAAAATCTCAGAACCTCACAAAATCTCAGAACCTCACAAAATCTCAGACACACACATAACCAAAGTCAAAATTAAATTTTCTGTTCCAGTACCAAAAATTAAACAAAATAGAGCCAGCTTCAAGCTCTAGCTCAACAGAGAACAAAATTATAAACACGAACCTAATCCTAAATCATACCTGCACAACCGATCGAACTCCGACACAAATCGAAAGTCTAAATCAGTTCCTGAAACAAAGTTCCACTTCTTATATGTACTCAGGTAGGAACAATAAGTCAATCGTCAATTTCAGTTCCTTTAATAAAACTTCGAATTTCAAAAGCCAAATCAGAATATCGTCTAAAGAATTCAAATCAAATAATGGTTCTAGACACAGCCGCTGCTATAAGCCTGGTTAAATTAAAGACACTAAACCCCGACGAATGGGTAAATATGGACACCATTACCACATTAACAGGTATCAGTGACATACCCACATCGACACTAGGTACTATCAAGTTAAGACACTATACAGTGGACTTCTGTTACGAGCACACCCCTTCCCTGCGAGATCCGAAAAATTCATAAATTTCATCAACAATAACCACACCGACAGATGGTTACCTACACATATCAGTACTGAAAACAAATAACGAAGAAGCGAATATTGAAAACCTACTCCTAAAATCCGAAGATGTGAGCAACTACGAGGTGTATACCTTAAACTCAACAATGACGCACCAAGTAGTAGAAGAAAGACTGACTAAACTGCAATCAGAATTAAATCTAGAACATTTAAACTAAGAAGAAAAAAGGTCAATAGAAACAATATGTCGGGATTACAATCATCTATTTTTTATCGAAGGCGATCGACTAACGTCCAATTCCGGAATAACACATTCCATCAAAACCAATTCAAACGTACCTCCAGTAAATGTTCACCTATAACGATTGCCTGAAATACATAAAGAAGAAATTAAGAACCAAGTAAACAAGATGCTCCAAAACAACATAATCAGACCAAGCTCTAGCCCTTGGAATGCGCCACTACTCGTCGTCCCCAAGAAGGGAAATCAAAAACGAAGAGTAGTAATAGACTATAGAAAATTAAATGTGTTGCAACGCAACAAACACCTTTCACCCAAACATACTGCACCTCAGCATCTCAACGATCGGCATCTTCCCTTCTGCCTTTATCAAATGATCAAAGCCGACGGCAAATACACATCGCTCACGTAGCTCAGTGGAAATTGGGCGCTCAGAAAAGGCAGCGGAAAAAAAATGAAATGTTTTTATCAATAGGCTCCTCTCACTGAGCGGCTCTCACAACACGCTGGCCAGCGCTGTGTACGTGAGCATGTGTGGGTGGATGCACTCTCGTCTCAACGAGAAAGAATACGCTGTGCGGTATCAGCTAAGCGGTGAAGGTTTTTTCTATATAGTTTTGTAGCTACTAAAAGAAGATCCGCAATGGTTCAATGACCAGCAGAAGATTGGCTTTTGAGATCAGCTGGACCAGGAAGGTATCGTTATGACAACATCGACAAATGTATGATTATTATCAGTTCATCAAGCAGAGTGGCAGTGGAATAAAATCCACATTTAAAGGTTGAATTTACGTAGTTTCCTTTACATTAATTCTGTTTCTTCTCTCGGTCGACTTTTGAATCGGCACTGTGTCAATCAGTCCCCGATCTTTTTGCTAGTGTCCCTAGCGATACATTTGGTCCTTCATAGCCGGATCGGGATTTAGACAATTTAATGTAACAAAAAACTGTTTTATAAAGTGCGTGCAAATTCTAATTGCGAACAATTCGTCGTGTGCGTTGGAGTATTCGCCATAAAATTGGTTCGATAGTTTCGTTTCCTGTGGATGTTTCCTGGATTTCGAGAAGCTGGTGCAACGAGGGAGCAACGCTCGTTATCAGGTGTGTGGCATTTTTTATAACATAATTACAATTAATTTATCGATTCTCGTTGATTTAATTAATAATAATATATAATAATTTCTCTTCGTCTCCATTTCAACATGAGTAAATCTAAGATTTCAAATTTAATCGATTCAACGCTAGGGCGCTTCATCAAAAAATCGTTGCGTCTCCTAGTGAAGAGGCTAAGGTTAAATACATGGAGTCGCTAATATTTCACAAATTAAAAGAGCTCTATTACACATATTCCTCCGATTTAAAGGAGCAATTATGTACTGCTGACAATCACAATCAAACTCAAAGTCTGCTTAATAATTCAATAGCGGGATCAAAGGCCCCATTGGTTGATTTAAAGCTACCCTCAATTAAGATTCCTACATTCTCGGGTTCTTTTCAAATGTGGCCTGAATTTAAGAGTTTATTCGAAAGTTTGGTCAACAAAAATTCGTCTTTATCCGATGTTCAGAAGTTGCATTATTTAAAGGCTAATTTAAGCGGTGCAGCTGAACGGTTGCTTCGAAACACTTCAATTACCGACGGTAATTTTGAGTCAGCGTGGGCAATATTAGTGAAGCGATATCAAAACCTACGTTTATTAAAGGACAATCAATTTAAATTGCTGTTCGATCAACCTAAGTTGTCCAAGGAATCAGCAGACGAAATCAAATCGCTATTAGACACCACAATTGAAGCCAAACAGTCCCTCGAAAATCTCGGAGTCACTGTAGATTCGTGGGAAGGCGTTTTAATTTTCCACACCGTGCAGAAACTTCCGGTCACCACTCGCAGTCAGTGGGAATCCCATATTTCGGCTTATGTGGATTATCCATCATTCAGCATATTCGAAGATTTCCTACTCATGAGATCAAGAACATTGGAAATCCTTGGACAATCCACATCAAGTATCCCTCAATCAAAATCAAAGCAATTCAGCTCAATCACAGTTCGTACACACAACTCCATAATTTCGAAATGTCAGATGTGTCAGGGTTTGCACTCAATTAGGAAGTGTTACAAATTTAAGGCATTGGCTCCACAGAGAAAAAGGGACATAGTCAAAGGGCACAAACTGTGCATCAACTGTCTTTCACACTCGCACGCTACGCAAAATTGCACAAGTACCTTTACATGCTCTGTATGCAAACAAAGGCATCATTCGTTGCTGCATGAAAGCGAGCCCGCTAACACGAACGTAATGCATGCCAACAACTCAACTTCAGCGTTGGTTGGTCAGTCACCTGTCCAACCAGCCTCCATTGCGGCTCAACAGTCAGAAGTTTCAGATGATCCAACCTCCTCCAACAGAATAGCTTCAGTACACAATACGTACGTGGCGGATAACAACAAGTCAAAGGTTGTTCTTCTTGCTACTGCGCTTATCAAGGCTGTCCCAGCGGTGGGCCAACCGTTATTACTGCGGGCACTAATTGATCCAGGATCGGAGGCTTCGTTCATTTCGGAATCAGCTGCACAGCTTTTAAATCTAAGGAGGACAATGAGCTATGTCAACATAATAGGCGTTGGGGAAACCAATAATGGTGTTTCGAGGTCCAAGGTTTCGCTTACAATTTGTTCTAACGTCAACGAAAATTTTACCTTACAGCTTAATGCATTGGTTCTACCCAAGCTAACAGCTATTCTCCCAGGACACAACATTCCCTTGGCTAACTGGATTCACCTCCAAAATATTCAACTTGCTGACCCCACCTTCAACAAACCAAACAAAATTGATATCATACTGGGTAGTGACATATATCCATTGATTCTACTCGACGGCATTGCCAAAGGAGAACCAGGTACACCCATGGCTCAACGAACGGAACTTGGATGGATTCTCTCTGGTTGCACATCTGCTGGCAACCAAGAAACGGTGACATCCTTGCACACCATGACTGAGACGCCCGACTTGGAATCCATGATGCATACGTTTTGGGAACTTGAGGAAGTGACCAGAAAGAAGATATTCTCGGAGGAAGAGAAACAGTGTGAAATGCATTTTTGCAGAACACATCAGCGTCAGCTGGATGGTAAATATGTTGTCCAGTTACCATTCAAGGAAGGGACACGTCCTAACCTAGGTCTGTCATTTAAATCTGCTCTTGTTAGGTATCTTCAATTAGAAAGAAAATTTCAGTTAAACCCATCGATCTATAATGAATATAAAGGCGTTATGGACGAGTATAAAGAATTAGGACACATGACACACGTTGATCCCATGTCGTTAACCTGTGCGCACTATTTTGTTCCCCACCATGCAGTGAGAAAGGAGTCCAGCTCCACCATAAAACTTCGCATTGTATTCGATGCATCATGTAAGACGTCTGACGGCACATCACTCAACGATCATCTGTTTGTTGGTTCACGGTTACAAGATGACATTTTTGATCATATCGCACGCTTTAGGAAGTATAAGATCGGTTTTGTAGCAGACATCAATAAAATGTATAGGCAAATCTGGGTTCCATCTGAAGACGCCGTCTATCAACTAATTTTATGGAGAGATGCAGAAGGAGAGGAAGTAAAAACATACCGCCTCAACACAGTGACATTTGGCACCGCCGCTGCACCATATTTGGCTGTTCGCACACTCCAACAACTTGCTGCAGATGAACATGCAGACTACCCACTTGCATCAGACATTGCTAAAAAACATTTTTACGTGGACGATGTGATTCATGGAGCTGACTCAGAAGAGGAAGCGTTGGATATGCAACGACAGCTTATTACCATGTTAAGGCTTGGAGGATTCCCATTACGAAAATGGGCCAGCAATAGTGAGAAGTTGTTGGCAGCAATTCCAGATGAAGATAGAGAGATACAACTCCCGCTACCGTTTGACGAAGACAACTCAATTAAAACCTTAGGGATCCAGTGGCATCCTGGGAAGGACATTTTTTCATTTAAGGTTAATCTACCAGATGCAAAAACGACAACGAAACGAACCATTTTATCGGACATTGCTCGTCTTTATGACCCAATGGGATGGATTTCTCCTTCCATCATAGTCGGAAAAATGTTGATGCAAGAAATCTGGAAGGAACATCAAACATGGGACAGCGATCTTCCAACTTCAATCGTTTCTAGATGGCATAAGTTTAAAGAGGAGCTAACCGCGCTTAATTATATAGAGATTCCTCGCTGGATCAAGGCGATAAAGGAGTCACGCTTCGAAATCCACGGGTTTTGTGATGCCTCCGAAAAGGCTTATGCTGCAGTTGTTTATGTTCGAGCCATCACTGGAAATGAAACACAAACAAGTCTTCTGGTGTCCAAAACGAGAATCGCACCCTTAAAAACCGTATCGCTGGCGCGCTTGGAGCTATGTGGAGCTCTACTGCTAGCACGCCTGCTGGCTCACACCAAGGACACCATGGAGTTCAATAATCCAAAAATATTTGCTTGGTGTGACTCGCAAATCACCCTAGCGTGGATCAAAACAGCTCCATATCTCCGAACCGCCTTCGTGGCGAACAGGGTCGCAGAAATTCAGGAGTTAATAAACCACAACCAATGGAACTATGTTCCATCGAAGAACAATCCAGCAGATGTGGCATCGAGAGGACTGTCTCCAAGGGATCTTTGGAATCATCAACAATGGTTCAATGGGCCGGAATTTCTGCAGTCGTTTAATGAACAACAATACCCGTCATTCAGTATTCCGCCCACGGACCTAGAAATGAAAGCTTCAAAGGTTTCAAGGGCCAAAAATGAGTTCATCGCATCTGGGTACCCCTTAACAAACATTTTTCAGCTCTGCGTTCACTTCACTGCCTTTGAAGCTAATGAACTTCTTACGAGGTTTTCTTCATTACAACGTTTACTACGAGTCACAGCCTATTGGCTTCGTTTTTTTCACAACTGCCTGAACAAATCGGCACCTTGGTCGGGACCACTGTCGGTCGAAGAAATATCGTTAGCTCGATTACGATTAGTCAACATTGTCCAGCAAGAGTTCTTCGCCGAAGAGATATTAAATTTAACAAAAGGGGAAATGGTTTTCAAAGGTAGCAAACTGGCACGACTGGCACCAATCATCGACGAAAACGGGACACTACGGGTTGGAGGTCGATTAGAAATCGCGGATCTACCTTATTCACAGCGGCATCCAATAATACTGCCCTCGCAAAACTCACTAACCACGCTCATAGTTCATGACGTCCACATAAAATCACTTCATGGTGGTCAGCAACTAATGATGGGAACTCTCCGAGCAGAATATTGGATCTTGCAACTGAAATCGACTGTTAAAGGTTGCATTCACAAGTGTCTTAAATGTTACAGGTACAAAGCGACCCAAATGCAAGAAAAAATGGGCAATCTCCCGGCATTAAGAGTCAATCAGGCGCGCCCATTTCAAACGCCCGGTATGGACATGGAAAGGTCGCTGCAGCAAGATAACGAAAGCGTACATCGCAATATTTATTTGCTTCTGCACAAGGGCTGTGCACCTCGAACTGGTGAGCGACTACAGCACACCCGCGTTTCTCGCAGCCTTCAAACGCTTCACTGCGCGCCGTGGTATCTGCGCCAACCTATACAGCGATTGTGGAACAAATTTTCAAGGAGCCGCAAGGATTATGGATATGCAGACCTCACAATGGTCAAAACAATGGACGGGTGACATCGTGACACAACTGCAAGCAAACGGAACAACTTGGCACTTTAACCCCCCGGCTGCCCCACATTTCGGTGGACTCTGGGAAGCCGGCGTGAAGTCCATGAAGCATCATTTGAAGCGAATCATCGGCCACTATACACTGACATTTGAAGAATATGGAACAGTCTTAGCCCAGGTAGAGGCATGCCTTAATTCGCGACCGCTTTGCCCAGTTACCGAAGATCCTGACGATCTATCCATATTGACGCCAGGACACTTTTTAATCGGGGTCCCTTTAAACGCGGCACCCGAAAGGGATTTGACCGACGTCAAATCAAATTATCTAGATAGATGGCAGCTTATGCAGAGGATCCAGCAGGACTTCTGGAAGAAATGGAAATCTGAGTACCTCGTGCGGCTTCAACAGCGTCCAAAATGGCTTAGTTCGAGCTTGCAAATCAAGGTGGGACAGCTAGTACTACTGCCCGATGAACAAACGCCTCCTACTCTTTGGCGACTCGCTAAAATTGAGGCAGTACACCCTGGAACCGACGGAAAAATTCGTGTCGTCACAATTAAGACGGCAACAACATCTTTAAAACGCCCCATAGTCAAATTGTGCTTTCTGCCAATGCTAAATTAACTTAACGCCCACAAGCACACACTCACACACAAATGAATTCAAATACCTTATCATCAAATTTATACCTAAATGAATTTAATTAACCTAAACTAATTTAATAACTTAAATTAACTAACCCCTATAAACTATTATTGCCACACACCATTCACCGCACCCTATTGTTCTTTACATGTACTCATCAACCGCCAAACCTGGTCGAGAAGCACACTGTCAGCGGATATCTTTCAACAATCAACATACATCTGTAACCGAGAGCTTAAAGGCAAGCATCGAAAAAAAGGGAGACACCGTCCGAAGGCAGCGAAGATTCTTCCTGGGGCCCGGCAGGATATTGCAACGCAACAAACACCTTTCACCCAAACATACTGCACCTCAGCATCTCAACGATCGGCATCTTCCCTTCTGCCTTTATCAAATGATCAAAGCCGACGGCAAATACACATCGCTCACGTAGCTCAGTGGAAATTGGGCGCTCAGAAAAGGCAGCGGAAAAAAAATGAAATGTTTTTATCAATAGGCTCCTCTCACTGAGCGGCTCTCACAACACGCTGGCCAGCGCTGTGTACGTGAGCATGTGTGGGTGGATGCACTCTCGTCTCAACGAGAAAGAATACGCTGTGCGGTATCAGCTAAGCGGTGAAGGTTTTTTCTATATAGTTTTGTAGCTACTAAAAGAAGATCCGCAATGGTTCAATGACCAGCAGAAGATTGGCTTTTGAGATCAGCTGGACCAGGAAGGTATCGTTATGACAACATCGACAAATGTATGATTATTATCAGTTCATCAAGCAGAGTGGCAATATGTCGAATAAAATCCACATTTAAAGGTTGAATTTACGTAGTTTCCTTTACATTAATTCTGTTTCTTCTCTCGGTCGACTTTTGAATCGGCACTGTGTCAATCAGTCCCCGATCTTTTTGCTAGTGTCCCTAGCGATACAAAATGAATCCACAATTCCAGACGCATATCCAATCCCCAACATAAAAGACATTCTCGGGCAACTCGGAGACTCTAAATACTTTTCGATGTTGGATCTAGCAAACGGTTTCCATCAAATAGAAGTTACTGAAGAGGACAGAGAAAAAACCGCGTTCAGCACACCCAACGGTCATTTCGAGTTTAACCGAATGACGTTTGGTCTACGCAACGCCCGACCAACATTCCAGAGACTCATGAATACAGTACTCTCGGGATTACAGGGTATAAGGTGTTTAGTCTACCTCGATGATATAGTAATCTACGGAAAGAATTTGCTAGATCACAATAATAAATCAATAGAGGTGTTCCAGGCGTTAGACAAATTCAAAAATTCAGCTATCAAAGTGCAAATTCCTTCAAACAGAATTAATGTACTTAGGACACGTAATCACTTCAGACGGAGTAAAACCTGAAGTAGAAAAGATTACAGCTATAAACAAAATCGAAAATCCTAAAAACCAAAAACAAATAAAATCTTTCTTGGGTTTAATACAGAAAATTTATCAAAAACTTCTCAAACATAGTTAACATACTAAATAAACTCCTTCGCAAAGACGTACCATTCAAATGGGACGTATTTTGTGATGAATCCTTCAGAAAATTAAAAGAAGCCATGACGAAACCACCTATATTAATCTTATCAAATTTTAATAACTCATTCTACATCACCACTGACGCCAGTAACGAAGTCATCGGCGCAGTAATTTCGCAAAGAGATCAAGACGCAAACGATTTGCCCCTAGCTTACGCTAGTAGAATATTAAATAAAGCAGAAAAGAATTATTCTACCATTGAAAAAGAAAGTCTAGCAGTCGTTTGGATAGTGACACACTTTCGGCCATACGTCTACGATAGACATTTTGAAGTCATTACAGACCATAAGCCACTTGTACGGATGTTTAACTTAAAAGATCCCTCTTCAAGGATAATGTGTTGGCTCATCAAGCTAGAAGAGTACGATTTTACAGTAACCCATAAGGCTGGACATCTAAACACAAACGCAGACGCCCTATCACGGTTAAATACAACAGCCGAAATTAAAGTAATGACACGATGTCAGAATAGATAGATAGCGCTATACAAAAAAGCCTAGACGTCATAGCCATCTCAGATAAGGACAAAGTCAAGCAAATCATGCACGAATTTCACGATACTCCCTTAGGAGGTCATCAAGGAGTCAAAAGGCCCCTAAATCGCAACAAAAGACAATACAAGTGGAAAGATATCGTACTCGTACATCAAATCTTGTGACCTATGCCAAAGAAACAAATTATATTCACGTAGAAAGATACCAATGGTCATTATCACAACGGCAAAAACTATATTCGAAAGAATAGCTCTCGATATGGTGGGACCACTCCCGATCACACAACATTGTAACAAATATATACTTACAATTTAGGATGATCTTACCAAGTTCGCCCAACTCATGGCTTGACGTCATACCGGAACCCACTAACGCAAGAAATATATTAACAAAAACAAATGTAATAATAGCTATAACAATAGTCACAATTGTAATTTCAGTACTACTAATAAGAAAACATCTAAAAATTACGTTGTCAATAAATAACATAACAACAGAGTCAACGGGCAATGTGAACCCCTAGAAAAAAAAATTAAAATTTATCAAAATAAATAAAACAAATATTTTCCTTTGATATATTTACATCTAAGCAATTTTTGTAAAAAAGAAAAATTTTGTTTTCCTTCACATACGTATACATTTACCTATATCTAAGAAACTTTATGTATTTTTTTTTTTTTTTTTTAACTTCGTTTCATATAAATTCCATTAAAATAATACATTATAAATTACATAAGATTTGACAATCAGAATTCGATTGAAATACTATTAGTAACATTTAATATTTTATATACTTCGAGTATTAAAATAGTGTAAAAATGCCACTTCAATGGGCTTTATTAAACTTAGTTTAAATTATGGGTGGGGTGACCCTTAAAAGTTAATTAACATTAAGAAAAAAATAAAAAAATAAATAAAAGATAATAAAAAAAAAACATTAATAAATTACAAATACCAGAAAAAGTAAAGATACAAAAATAGAAAATAAAAACCTTTAGTTACATCAGAATGTCAGAAAAAAAGGATTCTAGACTAGCATAATCATAATTGAAGAGAAAATGTTATTGCTCTAATAGACTGTGGGAGCTTATTAAATAGGCGGCACGATTAAACCGAATAAAAATTGCGAAAAGCAGAAGTACGAAAAGTGGGTACAGACTATAATCTGAAATTAATCTGCAATTAAGATTTCCGGATCTCATAAAGAATATTTTTAACACTTTAAAACAATACAAATGATGGACTGGAAGAATTTTCGTATCACGAAACAATGGAAAACTGCGATGTCGACGTTGTTTTTGGCATATTTTTCTCAAAACATTTTTTTTTGCAGAATTAAGAGAGGCTGAATTTTATTCATATCAGCTCCACCTCAACATGCAATGTTTACCATAATAAACAGTCCTTAGTAGTATATTTGAGCAAAGATTTTTTAGATAAAAAAAATGTCGGAGAGAGTTTCGAAAATATTTTCTTAAGGACTCCGTGTGGTTTGAAAAGCTCATCTTAGAAGCAATAGTAAGCCCCAAGTATTTGAACTCGTCTACTTTCTAGATTAGAAAGCACTTATCACTGCAACTAAGTGAGCTACAAAAAGTTGAGAAAGACACAGCTGAAACACAAGTACAACCTGACAGTTTATATCTTTTACATTCCGGTGCATGAAAGTAAACTTCTGCATTAGTACTGGATGGGGAAGAAATGTTAAAAAAACATTATTTTAGTTTTAGAGCTGATGGCCAATCTATATTCGGCAAACCAGATCCTTAATAAATAAAGATCCCAGTTGAGATCACAAGCCAAATTCAAAGTACTGTCGGAACCGTAGGAACGGACTACATCATCTGTGAAAGCAGTAAGTGTACCTTTGAAATTAAGTTTGAACAGCGAATTGATATAAAGTAGAAATAAAATGGGTCCCAACACAGAACCTTGGGGTACTAATAAATTGAAAAACTAAATTTCACTTCTGGTATCACCATTTTTTACTCTTTGAGATCTATTTAAAAGGTAAGACCTAAACCAATCTAGCATGAAACCACGAAATCCATCTTTTTCAAGTTTCCTCAAAAAGATAGTGTGGTTCACCATATCAAAGGCTTTTGAAATATCTACAAATAAAGCAGCAGTAAACATTTGACATCAAGGTTTGAAAAAACGCTGGAGCAAAAATGTAGAAGGGCAGCTTCAGTTTATTTACCTTGCTGAAAACCAAATTGCGCTTGATTGAAAAACTTAGTCTTATTTTAAAAAGATGATAAACTCTTCCTAACAATTTTTTTAAAGAGTTTGCTAAAAACAGGAAGAAGTGAAATTGGCCTATAATTGTTCATATCCTCTGCCGAACCTTTTTTTAAATAGTGGAACTACGTCCGCGCATTTAAGAGCCTCAGGAAAAACTCCTAAGAAAATGGCTACGGTTAAAAATAACTGCTAGTACATCAACTACGAAGCATCCGATTTGTTTTAAAAATATTGTAGCATAATAATAACTACGCCCCCTAAAAATATGACGCAACAAATTCCGAAGTGACTTTCCATTCTGGCAGAATTTTGGTTCAAACTGTCCTTTCATTCGAGGTTCATGTCTGGGACGAAGTCTCCACAGCTCATGTCAACGAAAGAGACGAATAATATTAGGGATAAAAGGGAATTATAACTGCAAGAATTATTTCTCTTGTTCCAGTGGTCGAAGAATTTGCTAGAAGTTTCTGGCTATCAGAAACTTCTGCTATATAAGGACAGATGGCGATCAAAAAAATGAGACAGTTGGTTTAGAACCGTGGCGAAGAGATTGGAAAAGTGATAATGGGCGAAGTTGTAATTTGGTGATAAATTGAAAGTTGAGAGTGAACAAGAAAAAGTAATTAGTTTGGATTTGTGAATTAAGTAATTGAAAGGAGATAAAGTGATTTGAGAGGAAAGAGACATTGTAAGAAAAGAATTTGCGAAGAATAGTATAGTGTGAACTTGAATTGTTCTATAGAGTAGAAAATAAAGAAATAATTTCACAGAATAATTGTTTTATCTACTCGAGCCGTAGCTCGCATATTACATTGGTGTCAGAAGCGGGATAAAACTTATTCTGTGAATAACTATTTCCGTGGTGTGAAATTGCACAAAAAAAAAAAAAAAAACGATTTCTGTGTTGAGTTAATTAGTTGCGCAAAATGGGTCGCAAATTGGGAAAACTAACTATAACTCAACTAAAGGCAGAACTCAGTAAGCGGAACCTCGACACAACTGGGGGAAAAGATGCCCTGCTGATTCGTCTGGAAGAAGCAGTAACGCAGGAAGGTGAAAATCCGCACGACGTAGAGTTTGACGTGGAAGAGGAACCAGCAAGTACAGCAGCCGACCCGGGTATAACAAGTCTGCTCCTGCAACTTAAGTTAGTCATAGACGAACAAAAGAAAGCAATAGAAGACCAAAGGAATTCTATAGAACTTAAGCTGGACGACCAAAAGAAAGCAATGGACGACCAGAGGAATTCTCTAGAACTTAAGCTGGACGAACAAAAGAAAGCAATGGACGAACAAAAGAAAGCAATGGACGAACAAAAGAATTCTCTAGATGCTCTGGAAAGTAAACTTGATGAGCAAAACAAGAACTTGGAATCCAAATTCGAAGTGATCGAAGAGAAAATCGAGAAGGTCGAGACGCAACTCGAAAAAGTCGAAACTAGATTCGATGAAAATTTTGAGAAACATGAAACTCAGTTCGGGAAGATAGACACTCAGTTTGAAAAAGTAGAAAAGCAAGTCGAAAATCTTGCTAAGGAGCTCAGCAACGTGAAGAGACAGAAAGCACGGGAATATTCCACTGACGGTCTGAGAAGAAAGGAAATGCAGCCTCCTATCTTCGATGGTCAAACATCATGGCCAATTTATAAGAGGCAATTCGAAGCGGCCGCAATGACCAATAACTGGGACGATGAAGAGAAGTCTATTGCACTCACGCTTGCACTGAGGGGTCCAGCTGCGGAGCTCTTGCAGACCATCCCGGAAGATAAACAGCAGAACTACGACTCTCTGGTTCAGGCTATCGAGATGCGGTTTGGGGATGAACACATGCAGCAGGTGTACAGGGTTCAGCTGCGTAGTCGAGTCCAGAAAAGGGGGGAAACGCTCCAACAGTTGCAACCGGATATAGAGCGACTAGCCCATCTTTCATACCCTAAAGCCGGTGAGGAGCTTATCAACGAAATGGCGGTGGAAGCTTTTATTCAGGCCATAGAGGACAGACAACTGCAAATGGCTGTAAGGATGGCTGAAAAGCGAACACTCCCCGAGGCATTGGCATTCGCTTTGTCAATGAAGGCTGCGGACCAAGCATACCAGGGAATACACCGTGTCAGGGAAATGTCCGTCGTGGAATGCTCATGCCAGAGAACAGCCGTCATGGATGAAGACAGAGCTCGCGGAAGTCAAATCCGTTGCTGGAATTGCAACCAAACCGGACACCTACAACGGCAGTGCAGAAGTGCACCTAGACGAGGAAATTGTTCACATTGCGGAAGTAGGAGAAGCAGAGAGGAAGCATCTGGCGGTGATAACATCCATCCTGTCAGTCAGACTTCCCAAAACCAGCAGTCGGGAAATGCGTAAGGACCAACTTCGCGGGGCAGAAGTTGGTTACTGGAATCGAGGCCCCCAGGACCACCATTCAAGTTTCGCAAACCAAACGGGGTAACAAGAGCCTGACAGTGGAGGCACTAATCAACGAGAAGAAGTACGTAGCCACCATCGACACAGGTGCCACTGCCTCCATTGTAAGAAGAGATATCGTCAAAAACTCCTGGCTGCACAACACCAACAGCTACTGCCTGAAGACTACAACAGGGGAAATGGCGAAGGTATTTGGAGAAGTTCGTCTTACGATTACTCTGGCAGGACTGACGTTCTCCCATGCGTTTCTGGTGGCAGATATATGCGACGAGTGCATCATCGGAATAGACTTCATGAAAGCAAATGAAGTAATCTTGGACATCGGGATGCAAGTACTGAGGTATCGAAATGTGGAGATTCCGATGGTGTACGGAAACGAGAATGCCGTAACTCTCAGGACAGTCATCAGCAAAGACGAAGTTTTGCCGCCGTCTTCAGAGACAATCATTTGGACAAAGCTGGAAGGTGATCTTGGGAGCCACCGATTCTACATAGTAGAACCAGACCCAGAGAAGAATTCTCAAGACTACATCGTGGGAAAGACGTTAGTCGAACCAAAGAACACCATGGTTCCAGTGAGGGTTTTGAACGCAAGACCACACACTGTCAAACTAAGGCGAGGGGAGGTGACTGGAAAATGCACGCCGATTACCGCCGTCGCAACAATATCTGAACGTGATGCTCCAAAACCTCTCCCATCACCTTGGACAGCGGAAACGAGAGAGACGATTCTCCAGTCCAGTGAGCTGAATCAGGAGCAGCGAACTATGGCAGAGAATCTTATCAATGAGTACGCTGATGTATTTGCCTCACAGGACGGAGAATACGGCCGAACACACCTGGTACAACATCGAATAGTCACTGGTGATACTAGACCAATTCGGCAGCCTGCTAGGCGCCTTCCATTGGCAAAGCAGACAGAAGTTGCAGAGATGGTGTCGGCAATGGAGAAAGAAGGTCTGATTGAAAGTTCCAAAAGTCCGTGGGCATCACCGGTTGTACTGGTTAAGAAGAAAGATGGCAGCACGCGGTTCTGCGTGGACTATCGGCAGCTCAATTACGTCACCAAGAAAGACAGCTATCCTCTGCCACGGATTGACGACACGCTAGACACACTATCAGGAGCCCGATGGTTTACCACTCTCGACTTGAAGAGTGGCTACTGGCAGGTACAGATCCATCCAGAAGACCGGGAGAAAACCGCCTTCACCGCAGGAAATGGGCTATGGCAATTCACGGTAATGCCATTCGGGCTGTGCAATGCTCCGGCGACTTTCGAGCGATTGATGGAATGTGTCCTGCAAGGGTTAACATGGAAAACCTGTTTGGTATACTTGGATGATGTCATCGTCGTAGGAAAAACGTTTGCGCAACACCGAGACAATCTAAGGGATGTGTTTCAAAGGCTTCGAAGTGCCCACCTAAAGCTCAACCCCAAGAAGTGCGCCCTGTTTAGAGCGGAAGTCAAGTACCTGGGACACATAATTTCAGCGAAAGGAGTGAGAACCGATCCGGAGAAGGTCGAAGCGGTGAAAAACTGGCCAGTCCCCAAAGACAAACACCAACTAAGGAGCTTCCTGGGCCTAGCCACCTACTACAGACGGTTCGTGAAGGATTTTGCCGGGATCGCAAAGAACCTGCACCAGTTGACGGAAAAGAGAAAACAATTCAAATGGTCAATTGAGTGCGAGAAGAGCTTCAAGGCACTTAAACAACGGCTATGCGATGCCCCGATACTGGCTTACCCCACTCCCGGGGAAACGTTCGTTGTGGATGCAGATGCTAGTAATGTCGGGGTAGGAGCCGTACTCTCCCAGGTGCATGACGGCCAAGAGAAGGTGGTTGCGTACTTCAGCAAGGTGCTCTCTAAGCCAGAAAGGACAAGGCGGGAAATTCTAGCTTTGATCTTGGCTACGAAGCATTTTCACAAATACCTCTATGGGAGGAAGTTCGTTCTTCGCACAGACCATGCAGCCTTAAAATGGCTATTACAGTTCAAGAGTCCTGAGAGTCAGGTCGCAAGATGGATCGAAAGGCTGCAAATCTACGACTACGAAATACAGCATCGTAAAGGAAAACTCCACTCTAATGCGGATGCACTGTCCCGGAGACCATGCAGAACGGATTGTAAACATTGTGCGCGTCAGGAAGAACGGGAGCTGGTTTCCATCCAAAGAATGATAGCCGAACCTATCGTCGGCTGGAGCGTAGATGAGATCCGGAACTCTCAGAAGGAAGACCCGGATATCGACCCGATTCTGGCCTGGAAGGAGAACATGGAGAAACCGGATCATCAGGATATCTCTCACAGAAGCCCGACCTTAAAGGCATATTTTGCGCAGTGGGACTCCCTCCATGTCCAAGAAGGTGTTCTGAGAAGAAAATGGGAATCCTCCGACGGAAAGTCGTTTGTAATGCAGCTTGTCGTACCGCGGACGAGGGTCAAGGAGGTGTTACAGGAAATGCATGGCGGGGCGACCGGAGGCCACTTGGGAGTGAATAAGATGCTAGAAAAGGTACGAGAACGTTTTTATTGGTTAAAAGCGAAGGAAGATATCGAAGACTGGTGCAGAAAATGCGACGTGTGTGCAGCTAGCAAGGGTCCGAGAATCAAAACTCGAGGTAAGATGCACCAATACAACGTGGGAGCACCTTTCGAACGAATCGCCATCGACATCGCAGGGCCCTTTCCGGAAACCGACAATGGTAATCGGTATATACTCGTAGTGATGGACTACTTCAGTAAGTGGCCGGAAGCGTTTCCGATCCCTAACCAGGAAGCCAGAACCGTGGCGGAGCAGATCGTCTACAATTGGGTTAGCAGATTCGGTGTGCCCTTGGAATTGCATTCTGACCAAGGGCGGAACTTCGAGTCAAGAATCTTCCAAGAGATGTGTCAACTACTCGGAATCAAAAAGACAAGGACAACCCCGCTTCATCCACCGTCGGACGGTATGGTGGAGCGTTTCAATAGGACTTTGGACGAACATCTCTCGAAGGTCGTAGGTGACTACCAACGGGATTGGGACCGGCAGATTTCCTTGTTTTTGATGGCCTATAGAAGTGCCGTGCATAGCACTACTCGACATACGCCGTTCGAAATCTTATTTGGTGGAATAGCTCGGTTACCCAGTGAGGTGAAATTTGGATCTCCTACCAAGAAGACCAGGTATGATGCCAAGGCAACAACGTCAGGATTCCAGGAAGGAGATCTGGTGTGGCTGTATAATCCCCATCGCCAAAAGGGGAAATCACCTAAATTACAGCGGAACTGGGAAGGTCCCTACAGAATAGTAACCCGCATCAACGATGTTGTCTACCGCATCCAGCGAGGACCAAGGGCCAAAATGAAAGTGGTTCATGTGGACCGACTGAGTCGATACAATGGCCGAAATGAGGATGCACTTGTTCGGGACGAACACGTCTAAGAGGGGGGCAGTGTAGCATAATAATAACTACGCCCCCTAAAAATATGACGCAACAAATTCCGAAGTGACTTTCCATTCTGGCAGAATTTTGGTTCAAACTGTCCTTTCATTCGAGGTTCGTGTCTGGGACGAAGTCTCCACAGCTCATGTCAACGAAAGAGACGAATAATATTAGGGACAAAAGGGAATTATAACTGCAAGAATTATTTCTCTTGTTCCAGTGGTCGAAGAATTTGCTAGAAGTTTCTGGCTATCAGAAACTTCTGCTATATAAGGACAGATGGCGATCAAAAAAATGAGACAGTTGGTTTAGAACCGTGGCGAAGAGATTGGAAAAGTGATAATGGGCGAAGTTGTAATTTGGTGATAAATTGAAAGTTGAGAGTGAACAAGAAAAAGTAATTAGTTTGGATTTGTGAATTAAGTAATTGAAAGGAGATAAAGTGATTTGAGAGGAAAGAGACATTGTAAGAAAAGAATTTGCGAAGAATAGTATAGTGTGAACTTGAATTGTTCTATAGAGTAGAAAATAAAGAAATAATTTCACAGAATAATTGTTTTATCTACTCGAGCCGTAGCTCGCATATTACAATATTGTAGCATAATAATAACTACACTCCCTAAAAGTATGATGCAACAAATTCCGAAGTGACTTTTCATTCTGGCAGAATTTTGGTTCGAACTGTCCTTTCATTCGAGGTTCGTGTCTGCGGTTTCCACAGTTCATGTCTACGAAAGAGACGGATAATATAACGGATGAGAGGGAATTATAACTGCAAGAATGATTGTCATCTTGGAATTTCTCTTGCTCCAGTGGTCGAAGAATTTGCTAGAAGTTTCTGGCTATCAGAAACTTCTGCTATATAAGGACAGATGGCGATCAAAAAGGGGGCAGTAGTTTTTAAACTGTGGCGAAGAGATTAGAAAAGTGATAATGGGTGAAGTTGTAATTTTCTGATAAATTGAAAGTTGAGATTTAACAAGAAGAAGTAATTAGTTTGGATTTGGAAAGGAGATAAAGTGATTTGAGAGGACAGAGACCTTGTAAGAAAAGACTTGCGAAGAATACTATAGTGTGAACCTGAATTGTTCTATAGACTAGAAAATAAAGAAATAATTTCACAGAATATTGTTTTATCTACTCCAGCCGTAGCGCGCATATTACATTGGTGTCAGAAGCGGGATAAAACTTATTCTGTGAATAACTATTTCCGTGGTGTGAAATTGCACAAGCAAAAAAAAAAAAAAAAATTTCTGTGTTAATTAGTTGCGCAAAATGGGTCGCAAATTGGGAAAACTAACTATAACTCAACTAAAGCAGAACTCAGTAAGCGGAACCTCGGCACAACTGGGGGAAAAGATGCCCCACTGATTCGTTTGGAAGAAGCAGTAACGCAGGAAGGTGAAAATCCGCACGACGTAGAGTTTGACGTGGAAGAGGAACCAGCAAGTACAGCAGCCGACCCGGGTATAACAAGTCTACTCCTGCAACTTAAGTTAGTCATGGACGATCAAAAGAAAGCAATAGAAGATCAAAGGAATTCTCTACAACTTAAGCTGGACGAACAAAAGAAAGCAATGGGCGACCAAAGGAGTTCTCTAGAACTTAAGCTGGACGAACAAAAGAAAGCAATGGACGAACAAAAGAATTCTCTAGAACTTAAGCTGGATGAACAAAAGAAAGCAATGGACGAACAAAAGAATTCTCTAGATGCTCTGGAAAGTAAACTTGATGAGCAAAACAAGAACTTGGAATCCAAATTCGAAGTGATCGAAGAGAAAATCGAGAAGGTCGAGACGCAACTCGAAAAAGTCGAAACTAGATTCGATGAAAATTTTGAGAAACATGAAACTCAGTTCGGGAAGATAGAGACTCAGTTTGAAAAAGTGGATACGCAATTCGAGATAGTAGGAAAGCAAGTCGAAAATCTTGCTAAGGAGCTCAGCAACGTGAAGAGACAGAAAGCACGGGAATATTCCACTGACGCTCTGAGAAGAAAGGAGATGCAACCTCCTATCTTCGATGGTCAAACATCATGGCCAATTTATAAAAGGCAATTCGAAGCGGCCGCAATGACCAATAGCTGGGACGATGAAGAGAAGTCCATTGCACTCACACTTGCACTGAGGGGTCCAGCTGCGGAGCTCTTGCAGACCATCCCGGAAGATAAACAGCAGAACTACGACTCTCTGGTTCAGGCTTTCGATATGCGGTTTGGGGATGAACACATGCAGCAGGTGTACAGGGTTCAGCTGCGTAGTCGAGTCCAGAAAAGGGGGGAAACGCTCCAACAGTTGCAAGCGGATATAGAGCGACTAGCCCATCTTTCATACCCTAAAGCCGGTGAGGAGCTTATCAACGAAATGGCTGTGGAAGCTTTTATTCAGGCCATAGAGGACAGACAACTGCAAATGGCTGTAAGGATGGCTGAAAAGCGAACACTCCCCGAGGCATTGGCATTCGCTTTGTCAATGAAGGCTGCGGACCAAGCATACCAGGGAATACACCGTGTCAGGGAAATGTCCGTCGTGGAATGCTCATGCCAGAGAACAGCCGTCATGGATGAAGACAGAGCTCGCGGAAGTCAAATCCGTTGCTGGAATTGCAACCAAATCGGACACCTACAACGGCAGTGCAGAAGTGCACCTAGACGAGGAAATTGTCCACATTGCGGAAGTAGGAGAAGCAGAGAGGAAGCATCTGGCTGTCAGTCAGACTTGCCAAAACCAGCAGTCGGGAAATGCGTAAGGACCAACTTCGCGGGGCAGAAGTTGGTTACTGGAATCGAGGCCCCCAGGACCACCATTCAAGTTTCGCAAACCAAACGGGGCAACAAGAGCCTGACAGTGGAGGCACTAATCAACAAGAAGAAGTGCGTAGCCACCATCGACACAGATGGCACTGCCTCCATTGTAAGAAGAGATATCGTCAAAAGCTCCTGGCTGCACAACACCAACAGCTACTGCCTGAAGACTGCAACAGGGGAAATGGCGAAGGTGTTTGGAGAAGTTCGTCTTACGATTGCTCTGGCAGGACTGACGTTCTCCCATACGTTTCTGGTGGCAGATATATGCGACGAGTGCATCATCGGAATAGACTTCATGAAAGCAAATGAAGTAATCTTGGACATCGGGATGCAAGTACTGAGGTATCGAAATGTGGAGATTCCGATGGTGTACGGAAATGAGAATGCCGTAACTCTCAGGACAGTCATCAGCAAAGACGAAGTTTTGCCGCCGTCTTCAGAGACAATCATTTGGACAAAGCTGGAAGGTGATCTTGGGAGCCACCGATTCTACATAGTAGAACCAGACCCAGGGAAGAATTCTCAAGACTACATCGTGGGAAAGACGTTAGTCGAACCAAAGAACACCATGGTTCCAATGAGGGTTTTGAACGCAAGACCACACACTGTCAAACTAAGGCGAGGTGAGGTGACTGGAAAATGCACGCCGATTACCGCCGTCGCAACAATATCTGAACGTGATGCTCCGAAAACTCTCCCATCACCTTGGACAGCGGAAACGAGAGAGACGATTCTCCAGTCCAGTGAGCTGAATCAGGA
This sequence comes from Pocota personata, assembly GCA_963082735.1. Taxonomy (NCBI): domain Eukaryota; kingdom Metazoa; phylum Arthropoda; class Insecta; order Diptera; family Syrphidae; genus Pocota; species Pocota personata. The sequence goes on along the minus strand of OY720429.1, from coordinate 118,076,483 downwards.
GCAGCGAACTATGGCAGAGAATGTTATCAATGAGTACGCTGATGTATTTGCCTCACAGGACGGAGAATACGGCCGAACACACCTGGTACAACATCGAATAGTCACTGGTGATACTAGACCAATTCGGCAGCCTGCTAGGCGCCTTCCATTGGCAAAGCAGACAGAAGTTGCAGAGATGGTGTCGGCAATGGAGAAAGAAGGTCTGATTGAAAGTTCCAAAAGTCCGTGGGCATCACCGGTTGTACTGGTTAAGAAGAAAGATGGCAGCACGCGGTTCTGCGTGGACTATCGGCAGCTCAATTACGTCACCAAGAAAGACAGCTATCCTCTGCCACGGATTGACGACACGCTAGACACACTATCAGGAGCCCGATGGTTTACCACTCTCGACTTGAAGAGTGGCTACTGGCAGGTACAGATCCATCCAGAAGACCGGGAGAAAACCGCCTTCACCGCAGGAAATGGGCTATGGCAATTCACGGTAATGCCATTCGGGCTGTGCAATGCTCCGGCGACTTTCGAGCGATTGATGGAATGTGTCCTGCAAGGGTTAACATGGAAAACCTGTTTGGTATACTTGGATGATGTCATCGTCGTAGGAAAAACGTTTGCGCAACACCGAGACAATCTAAGGGATGTGTTTCAAAGGCTTCGAAGTGCCCACCTGAAGCTCAACCCCAAGAAGTGCGCCCTGTTTAGAGCGGAAGTCAAGTACCTGGGACACATAATTTCAGCGAAAGGAGTGAGAACCGATCCGGAGAAGGTCGAAGCGGTGAAAAACTGGCCAGTCCCCAAAGACAAACACCAACTAAGGAGCTTCCTGGGCCTAGCCACCTACTACAGACGGTTCGTGAAGGATTTTGCCGGGATCGCAAAGAACCTGCACCAGTTGACGGAAAAGAGAAAACAATTCAAATGGTCAATTGAGTGCGAGAAGAGCTTCAAGGCACTTAAACAACGGCTATGCGATGCCCCGATACTGGCTTACCCCACTCCCGGGGAAACGTTCGTTGTGGATGCAGATGCTAGTAATGTCGGGGTAGGAGCCGTACTCTCCCAGGTGCATGATGGCCAAGAGAAGGTGGTTGCGTACTTCAGCAAGGTGCTCTCTAAGCCAGAAAGGACAAGGCGGGAAATTCTAGCTTTGATCTTGGCTACGAAGCATTTTCACAAATACCTCTATGGGAGGAAGTTCGTTCTTCGCACAGACCATGCAGCCTTAAAATGGCTATTACAGTTCAAGAGTCCTGAGAGTCAGGTCGCAAGATGGATCGAAAGGCTGCAAATCTACGACTACGAAATACAGCATCGTAAAGGAAAACTCCACTCTAATGCGGATGCACTGTCCCGGAGACCATGCAGAACGGATTGTAAACATTGTGCGCGTCAGGAAGAACGGGAGCTGGTTTCCATCCAAAGAATGATAGCCGAACCTATCGTCGGCTGGAGCGTAGATGAGATCCGGAACTCTCAGAAGGAAGACCCGGATATCGACCCGATTCTGGCCTGGAAGGAGAACATGGAGAAACCGGATCATCAGGACATCTCTCACAGAAGCCCGACCTTAAAGGCATATTTTGCGCAGTGGGACTCCCTCCATGTCCAAGAAGGTGTTCTGAGAAGAAAGTGGGAATCCTCCGACGGAAAGTCGTTTGTAATGCAGCTTGTCGTACCGCGGACGAGGGTCAAGGAGGTGTTACAGGAAATGCATGGCGGGGCGACCGGAGGCCACTTGGGAGTGAATAAGATGCTAGAAAAGGTACGAGAACGTTTTTATTGGTTAAAAGCGAAGGAAGATATCGAAGACTGGTGCAGAAAATGCGACGTGTGTGCAGCTAGCAAGGGTCCGAGAATCAAAACTCGAGGTAAGATGCACCAATACAACGTGGGAGTACCTTTCGAACGAATCGCCATTGACATCGCAGGGCCCTTTCCGGAAACCGACAATGGTAATCGGTATATACTCGTAGTAATGGACTACTTCAGTAAGTGGCCGGAAGCGTTTCCGATCCCTAACCAGGAAGCCAGAACCGTCGCGGAGCAGATCGTCTACAATTGGGTTAGCAGATTCGGTGTGCCCTTGGAATTGCATTCTGACCAAGGGCGGAACTTCGAGTCAAGAATCTTCCAAGAGATGTGTCAACTACTCGGAATCAAAAAGACAAGGACAACCCCGCTTCATCCACAGTCGGACGGTATGGTGGAGCGTTTCAATAGGACTTTGGACGAACATCTCTCGAAGGTCGTAGGTGACTACCAACGGGATTGGGACCGGCAGATTCCCTTGTTTTTGATGGCCTATAGAAGTGTTCGAAGTCTTATTTGGTGGAATAGCTCGTTTACCCAGTGAGGTGAAATTTGGATCTCCTACCAATGAGCCCAGAAATGAAGAAGAGTACGTGGCGGACCTTAGGGAAAGGCTTAGGGACATACACCAAAGGACCAGAAGCCAGATTAAGATGACGAGCGACCGCATGAAGACCAGGTATGATGCCAAGGCAACAACGTCAGGATTCCAGGAAGGAGATCTGGTGTGGCTGTATAATCCCTATCGCCAAAAGGGGAAATCACCTAAATTGCAGCGGAACTGGGAAGGTCCCTACGGAATAGTAACCCGCATCAACGATGTTGTCTACCGCATCCAGCGAGGACCAAGGGCCAAAATGAAAGTGGTTCATGTGGACCGACTGAGTCGATACAATGGCCGAAATGAGGATGCACTCGTTCGGGACGAACACGTCTAAGAGGGGGGCAGTGTAGCATAATTATAACTACGCTCCCTAAAAGTATGATGCAACAAAAAGTGACTTTTCATTCTGGCAGAATTTTGGTTCGAACTGTCCTTTCATTCGAGGTTCGTGTCTGCGGTTTCCACAGTTCATGTCTACGAAAGAGACGGATAATATCACGGATGAGAGGGAATTATAACTGCAAGAATGATTGTCATCTTGGAATTTCTCTTGTTCCAGTGGTCGAAGAATTTGCTAGAAGTTTCTGGCTATCAGAAACTTCTGCTATATAAGGACAGATGGCGATCAAAAAGGGGGCAGTAGTTTTTAAACTGTGGCGAAGAGATTAGAAAAGTGATAATGGGCGAAGTTGTAATTTTGTGATAAATTGAAAGTTGAGATTTAACAAGAAGAAGTAATTAGTTTGGATTTGGAAAGGAGATAAAGTGATTTGAGAGGACAGAGACCTTGTAAGAAAAGAATTGCGAAGAATAGTATAGTGTGAACCTGAATTGTTCTATAGACTAGAAAATAAAGAAATAATTTCACAGAATATTGCTTTATCTACTCGAGCTGTAGCTCGCATATTACAATATATTTGAAATACCACCAAAACCACAAGAATTAGAACGTTTTAGAGAACCAATTACCTTCAAGAGCTCAAAAGCAGTTATAGGTTCGAAGGCAAAACTATTACTTTGCAACAGTTCATCACAGTTACCAAAAACCGAACATAAACCGCAACTCAGTTGGGCTATTTGTGTAAGTAAATTGCTGGCCATCCAAGTAAAGTAAGTATTGAAGGCATTAGCAATACCAAGTTCGTCAGAAACTACTCAGTCATTAACACGAATTGCAGTACGCTTTTTAGTAAAAGAAGACGGGTTCAGAATACTATTGACTACTTGCCATTTACTTTTCAAATTTCCTTTAGCAAACATAAATTGATTACGATAATAATTGTCGCGACAAATATATATTTCCTTTTCAAGTTGGAAGCATAACTTTTTGTACTTAATTTTCAACCTGTGGTTGTAGGTATTCTTAGAACACTTAATTCTAAGACTATTTTTAATCTTCACCTTCTTGATAAGTAGACTTGTAATCCAAGGTTTAAGTCTTTTTGTAGATTTATTCAATGGCACTATGGAGGTACAGTCTGTAATGTGTTTACGGAGAGACTCAATAAAAAGAGTATAAGATACCGAAACATCTCTTTCCGCGTAAACATCATCCCCCCCTACCTGACTGCTAACCTCGTCGTGGTGTAGGGGCCGAGTAAGGTCAATGACTCTCGGGGTCTTCCGCCAGAGGAGTCCTGAAACTAAAGGGTAGTCATCCTAACCCATCCTTTTCCCATTCATTCTTCCCTCCCCCTCCAATTATTCCCCCGGGCTGGATTAAGGTGTTATACGACCCGTGCCGAGAATCAACCTGGCTGAGAGCCCGCCCAAAATAGCTCAGTCGCGAACGGAGTATTCGGAGGTCAGGCACCCTCCGAAATAACCCTGCCTTATCTGCATACAGGGGGTGAGTGCAGATGGACAGTTCTTCCCCCTTACTCGTGGGACTCAAACATGAACAACAACAACAACAAAAATACAACAAAACAAAACTTAACGGAAGATGACGAAAACCGTCTCCTAAATCTCTCTGACTCTTGTGCAGAAAGCAATGCTACGATTGACGCCGGTATCGGAAACCTGCTTCTCGATGACAGTGACAGATATTCCGTAGCTAGCTCGGCACTCTCAGGATTGTCAGCCAGCTCAAGATGCAGAGGGATTGCAAACTGTAAACTGACGATTAGGAGACTAGGTACAAAGACATGGAACGAACTAAATGACAAAAACAAAGAAAGGCTACTCAATGCACATGCATACCTGAAGAAGATGCTCGGACCAGATTTCAAGCCGATAGCTTGCCCTCCGGTTAACGCAGTTCCCGCGGTATGCATGAGGAAGGAAGATTCGATGGGGCCGCTGACCTCTTTGATCGGTGAAAGCTGGTTAAAGAGGAAATCGATATCATCGAATAATCCAGTACAAAACAAGACTGGGGCGGAAGGTCTGTCTAATCCAGCCGAGAGTATACCAAATCCATCACCCAGACGTTGCATCAAGCCTTTAGCTTGTACGGGTCTGGTGAAGGACGAAGTATCTCTGGGAGCCGAGAAGAAGGATTCATCATCCTCGAGCATCTTAAGCCATAGCTCATCATGTGAGAGGGTGATGGGGAATTCATCTCAGGCAGGAAAAGACAGACCACAAGTCCCAAAAACGAGACGGACGCAACTAGGGGCCAAAGGACAGCTGAAGTCAACGAAGAAGCTACTAAGCTCGACCAGACACTGCAACAAGTCTTTAACTTGTACAGGTCTGGCGGAAGGTGAGGTAGTTTCCTAGGTAGCTGGAAAGAAGAACCCGCATGCATCAAACATCCTGAGCCATAGCTCATCATGCGAAATGAGTACGGAGACTGCTTACCGGCCAGACGGAGGTAATCCAGAAACCCCGACAATGACATGCGAGATTGAAGGACTTCCGAACCAAACCGGGGATTCTTTGAAGAAGTTCAACGAACATCCTGAGCCGTAGCTCATCATGCAAGGAAGATGTGAGAATCTCTCCCCCACTTGGGGAGGCTCATCCGGACGTCTCCAAAACTACTAACACTAGGAAACCTACCAAATCAACCAAACCGAAGCATTCTATGGGACCGAAAGCGATAGAAAACAGAAGACGACGCAACGCGACCAGATACATTAAAAGGCTAAGCGGACGTGATCCTGAAACCTACACGGTGAAAGAACAACAAGCTCTGGAGAGAGCTAAATGTCTCTTGAAATCGCTTCCCAGTACCACGAACAGAAACGAGACAAGACTAAACAACAATACAAACAGGACTACGACGAAGGCCTGGACAGTATCAAGAAGACTGTCCGTAGCAAGGAAGGAAGATAGATAGATAGAAGATAGACTTAAGAGTATCCGGACCAACCCGCTGCTGGACTCTCAATCCAACTCCGAGCCGGTTATGGGATGGTCATATGGCCAAAATGCAACTTGATCGTGATGATGATATCAGGAGGACGGAAAGAAATACAGTGAATCATAAGCAACGACAATAATAGCGAAAACAAACAAAATACTCCCCAGTTATCTGGACAGCCACCCTTGAAGTTTACAGAAACTTAATACCACCTGAGTTTCAAACCACACCACTCTGTCTTTCTCTCTGTCCCTTCCTTTCCACAAAAACTCAAGTGTTCTAAAAATTAGTATAAGGCTATTCATATCCCCTTTAACACGTGCAAATTATAAAAAAAATAAAAATAAAAATACCGACATACGGACAATACGCCGTCTCCTCAAACAAAAAGGGCAGTGAAGAGAGCTAAGACCTCCTTAGTCGTTGTAAAAGGCCGTCAGGTTGCGATAGTAGATTTCGGTAACACAGAGCGCAAGCTGACTAATGATCAGTGGAGACTCTTAGAGATAAGAATTCTCGATGGTGTGAATGATGCTATCCTGAAATGCGCAGGTTCAATCCCACATTTCGGACAACTAACCACCGTAAGGGGATTCAAAGTGATGGTATGTGAAGTTGAGTTCACTCTCACATGGATAAAGGAATTCATCGGAAAAACGGAAGCCCCATGGCCGAACGCCGAACTTCGATTATTCGAACGGCAGGAGTTAGTAAACCTAACCAGACCCAAAGGGCGTCTACGCATACCGGGTCCATACATCCCAAAAGATAGACTGGAGAGAAACCTTCAGCATCTCAATACGGAAATGCTTAGCCGTAACTGGGAAGTTTTGGAGATGGGTGAACATACGGAGGAAGGAACGGAGGTTGTTTTACTGCTCAACCACCGTACAATGCAATTACTGCGAGCCATAAACTATAAGGTCCTTATCGGTATATCCCGATGCAAAATTAGCCCGATCGCAGGGACAGCTGGCACTAAAGGAAAGAAAGAGGTAGGTGGTGTTAAAAATTTAAATGATTAAGATAGTGCAAATAAATCTTCACCACAGTAAAGCTGCCAGCGCAAACCTCGTCTACCTCATGAGAGTTAGACACATAGACATCGCCCTTATGCAAGAACCCTGGGTACCAGGAGGCAAAATTATGGGTCTACATGCCAAAGATCTGGTATTGTATAAAACGACAGAGATAAACCCAAATAAAAAATATAGAACATGTATCGTAGCTAGAAAACAAATAAAACTTTTCTTTCTATCTGCATACAGCGATTTTGACAATACAGTGGTTAAATATGAAAGGAAAGGCTTTCCTCCACTAATTATCTCATCTGTGTACATGCCATTTAATGCGACAGAGGGACCACCCCCTGAACTTACTGCATCACTCGTCAGTAAACTAGAGCAGGAAAAGTGGGATATACTGATGGGATGCGACGCGAACTCCCATCACTTCCGATGGGGCAGTGAAGACATCAACAAACGAGGTGAGTTGTTTTTCGAATTTTTAATCGAACATAACCTGTTGGTAGGTAACAAAGGTAATGAACCAACGTTTGTAGTTAAAAATGGACAAGAGGTTATTGACGTTACAGTCACTAGTAACTCCAAAAGTGTAGAAATAGAGGAATGGAAGGTTCTGAAAGAAGAAACCTTCTCCGACCATAGGATGATAGAATTCACCCTAAAAATCAGGAAGGAATTGCCTAAACTATATAGAAACCATAGGAAGACTAACTGGGATCTTTTTAGTAGGGAGGTTAGTAGAATGAAAGGGAATCTACAGGACCATGCTTTTAATGGACCTGCAGAAATTGACGAGGCAACGTCAATATTATCAAAAATATTGGGTAAAGCCTATCAAAACGCCTGTCCGCTGAGGATAAAGAAACAAAGAAACACACCTCCATGGTGCTCTAAAGAACTGTCTAACATTAGGAAAGAAACTAGGAAACTTTTCAATATGGCTAAAAGAACAAGATTAGACGAAGACTGGGAAAATTATAAATCCAGTCAAAGAAAATTCAAAACAGAGACACAGCGCTCTAAGCACAACTCTTGGCAAGCCTTCTGTAGCGAAGTAGTAAGTACCGCTGAATCAGCAAGACTCAGAAGGGTTCTTTCCAAAGTGCCGGTAGCGTTAGGATTCCTAAAAGACACGTCTGGCAATTGGACTGACTCCAATGAAAGGACATCAGAAACTCTACTGGGTGCTCATTTTCCAGGATGTATAGTAGTTAGAGATGACATCCCTAGCAGCAGCAGTAGTAAACACGAAATAGCGCCGTCTGAATTGGTTACGGAAGAAAAAATCGAGTGGGCAATATGTTCCTTATTACCGTACAAATCCCCAGGCACAGACGGAATTTTTCCGATGATGTTACAAACAGCCAAAAAAGACAACGCCGTTTCTAAAGAGACTGTTCCTTGGTAGCATTGAATGGGGTCATGTACCAAAGGAGTGGCGGGAAGTTAAGGTTGTTTTTATCCCCAAAGCAGGTAAAGCTAGTCATACCTGCGCTGGTGACTTTAGACCAATAAGCTTGACATCCTTTATTCTGAAAACCTTTGAAAGACTTATTGACATACACATTCGCAGCAGGCTGAACCCCAGTATCATATGTCCGGCACAGCATGCTTATACGAAAGGTAAAAGTGTTGAAACTGCACTTCATAGTGTTGTCAGTACGATTGAAAAATCATTGAATGATAAAGAGTACACCCTGGCTGCATTCTTAGACATTGAAGGTGCCTTTAATAATGTCACGACAGATTCAGTCGAAGGTGCCTTAAACAACCTGAATATTGAGGACACTCTAATCAGATGGATAGTTTCCATGCTAAGAAATAGGTGCATAAACTCAGAACTAGGTGATGCGAGACTAAGAGTATCAGCTGGTAGAGGCACTCCTCAAGGCGGTGTTCTCTCTCCTCTACTCTGGGTTATTGTGCTAAATGAAGTACTAATAAAACTTAGATTCAGTGGGGTTAAGACCGTAGCATACGCAGATGATGTGGCGTTACTGGCCGCGGGTAAATTCCTTCCAACCCTAAGCGACCAAATGGAAGGCGCCCTTAAGATAGTCAGCAACTGGACTAAAAGAAGTGGACTCGCAATAAATCCACTAAAAATGGAGCTGACACTATTTACGAACATGAAGATAATACCGGAATTCAAAATTCCATCCATTGAAGACACTCCTCTTAGAATTTCTGACAGAGCTAAATATCTAGGATACTAACCAGAGTACAAAGAATGGCGTGCATTGGTGTCACAGGAGCTATGAGAACCACGCCAACTGCAGGATTAGAGACCATACTCAATCTATTACCTTTAGACCTATTTGTGAAGGAATCTGCAGCTAGAAGTGCTTTAAGATTAAGCCAATCTGAAGGTTGGAGGTCAAGCCTGACGGGGCATGCGCATATTTTACGCAAATACATGGGCGGAGATGTTAGCACAGACATGGTGCCTTATTTAGACTTTCATAAGCCGTTTTCTAGTTCATTTCCGAGTCGAGAGGAATGGGAAACTAATATCCCGCAAAATGACAACTCCATCTCCATCTACACTGATGGATCCAAGATGGACGTGGGAGTAGGTGCAGGGATTTTTTCTGGAAACTCAATTTGAACAAGTCAATCCGGATTCCAGACTATAGCTAACTAACTGCTGCCCGGGACGCTGCTATGAAAGCTATACCACCAGATGATATTACATTTTTCATTGACAGCCAAGCAGCGATAAGAGCGATTTCCGCCACGCAAATAAAATCGAATCGCGCTGCTGTCGCGAAGAGCTACGGGTTCTTGGTACGCAACACAATGTAAAGCTCTGCTGGGTATCCGGACATAAGGCGTTTCAGGAAATGAGAAAGCTGTTCAGCTCTAAGTCCTGAACGAGCTGACCCGTCAATTAAGATACCACCCTGCAACCTGAACCTAGAAGTTAGAAATAAAATGATTGCCATAGCAAATAGTAGATGGAGATCATTAGAATCCTGTGTAATTACAAGAAAACTATGGCCGCTCTACGATAAAAATCATACAGAGCAAATCCTACACTTCAACAGATATATCTTATCTGGTTTAGTGGGGATGATAACTGGACACAACTTTTTACGTTATCACACAAAGAAATTGGGAATTAGAGAAGAAGATATATGTAGAGGCTGTGGCAATGAGGACGTACACGAGGATACACCTCACTTCCTGTGCCATTGTGCAGGACTCTACCAGTGGGGAAGCTTCACTCCTTGGGCATCACAATGGATCTATACTGATCAAAGTGTGGCGTAGTTTGTTCACACTCTACGTCAACCCATAAAACCTAAACTAACCTAAACATCAGCCCAAAACTCGTAAAAAAGATTATTTTTGAGCTGAATAAAATCAATTTTAGTCTGTTTTTTGGGGATTTTTTCACAATGACTCTTTTTTCTCTTGAGAATTGTATTAACCAACAGCCCTATCATCGAGTGATCCGAAATTTTAAGATCAAAAATGCATTTTTCGCAGGAGCTCAATGAGAAATTGGCAAATCGTCCATAAATATGATCCAAATAACTACCCGACACCATCCTAGTAGGTTCATTTATAAAAGAAGTAGACCATGCGACGCCAAAAGGTCCAAATATTCAGAAACCATATTGCTACTATCTATTAAATTGAGGTTGAAATCCCCCAAAATAATTAAGTTGCTTAATTTTAAATTTTCTAATAGACAGAAAAATGTTTCTATGTATGCCACAACATTAAATATATGTAGTATATAAACACATAAAAACACATACTCTACATGATTTATTTCAATAGAAACCTTTAGACCGTCAGCGCTGACAAAATCGACAACCTTCGCTTCATTTAATACGTACTCCTCTTTAACAAAGCACCCGACACCACCAGCAGCGTAACTTTCATTTGGGTTCGCAAAGGAATTAAAACCAGGCAAATGATACTCTTTTACTTCAAAGCCGTAAATTAAGATTTCAGTTACAATAACAATATCTGGAATGCTTAAAAAGGAATCAAGGTGGGTGTTTTGGGGGGAGCCGTGGGCGATCCGCACTCCAATAGTGGTGGAACTGCAACCTCTTCTTTTTACAAGAACCCGAACCACGAATAAAACAAAGCAAGCTATGTTACAAACTGTTTTTATTAACTTTATTGCAAATAAAAATGGTTGATGCTCGGGCACATCCTACTTCTTCGGTGGTATCAGCAAAAAGAGCACGAACAAAGGAAGAAATGGCTGGCATGACTCCCGGAAAAGGAGTATATAAGCAAATGAGTGAAGTGAGTGGGGATCGATCAACTTTGGGTGTAATCGACACATGCCATCTGTGTATTCGACGCAAGATGCGCAGTGGATTGAGCTAAGGGTGCGCTGCCACTAGTTTGGCTTAAACATTGCGGCCCGCCTTGCAGATATCCACTCTGCAAAATACTGAATACTAATACTAACTTACGAAGATCCCCTCTCACTCCTTACAAAGGGTATGTTGGTGTACGATTTATTAAGTTTGCCTTTTATAACTAAGTTTAGTACCAACTTATTATAAGTAGGTTTAATTATACATGTGATACAAAATTATAATCAAGTAATTTCAGGTACTATACTAGATATATGTCCGATAGACATATGTGCATTTTTTTTTTTACTATAGAAATGGAGAAAAAATTCAATATGGGCTGACCATTTGGGCATTATATGATTGATGTGTTCTTCCTTATGAATAGCACAGAGGAAAGAGCACAAAGTTTAACAATGGGTCTGATGATATCACCCTGTTGGGTTCGAACACTCGCGACGCGAATTCTTCCATCGTTTCCCGGAAAAACGTTTATAACGCGGCCTAATCGCCACTCCGTGGGCGGTAAATTATCTTTTCTTACGACGACAATATCCCCAATCTGGGGGTTCCTCTGAGGAAATTTCCATTTGAACCGTTTATGCATCTCCTTTAAATATTCTTCTTTCCATCTTCTAGCTGAAGAAGCTTCAATTTTTCCCACCGGTTCACGAGAGAAATTGAAGCGTCTTGCGGAATCGGTTCCGGCAACGAAATAAGAGGTCTTCCGATCAGGAAGAGCTTCTATCCTGCAAAGGAGAGTTGAGAACTCCTCGAAAGTACATTTTGATCCAGCTGCGTCTTGCCTCCAAGTCAGCTTCGTCGAAAGACGGAACTCTTGAAGTAGACCAAAGATTGTCCGCCCAGTTTAAGAATTTAGGATCATGCCACCACAGTTAATTATGTAGAAGCTCATTAGGAGCTATTCCTCTGGTAGCGAGATCAGCAGGGTTATCCTCGGAGGATACATGTCTCCATTCAACCTCTCCAATATATTTTCTAATTTTACTGGTCCGATTGGCAACAAAAGTTCGCCATGAAGACGGGGGCTTCGCCACCCAAGCTAAAACAATAGAAGAATAGGACCATAAATGCACGGATGGATTCTCAGACTTAAACATTGGAAGAATTTTTGCCATGAGTTTAGCAAATAAAACCGCACCACAGAGTTCCAGACGCGGCAGCGTAACTGATTCTACCGGAGCAACTTTCGTTTTGGAACATAAGAGTGTGGATATGATACCTAAGCTACTGTCCTTTATCTGAACGTAAATAGCACCAGCATATGCTTGCTCCGACGAGTCGCAAAATCCATGAATTTGCATAGGATTGTGTAAAGTGGTCCAAACCCACCGTGGAATTTTTAGCTTTGAAAGATCTGTGATCGTCTCGGCAAACGTTTTCCAGGTAGCTAAGGATGAAGTTGTCAGAGTCTCATCCCATTGAGTCTTCTCTTTCCAGTTGGTCTGCAAAAGAATTTTGGCATTAATGAGGACAGGAGCTGTCCAACCGGGTGGATCAACGAGCTTGGCTATGTGGGAGAATACTTCTCGCTTAGTACAGGCGCTCGAAAAAGGTATCGGAGTAATTTTAAAGTGAAAGGTATCCGACTTAGCGTTCCAAAATACGCCAAGCGTTTTAACGGGACTTTGATAGTTTAAATTGATAAATTGATCGTTGAGAATATGATCGGGCGGAACGTTCTGCAACAGTGATGAATAATTCGCCGTCCATTTTCATAGCTGAAAGCCAGCAGTGTTGAAAGTTGCTGTAATTTCCGATTGAGCCCTTATGGCTTATTCTAGAGAATGAAATCCAGCAAGTAAATCGTCCACATAGAAATTGTTGCGAATCATTGCAGCCCCGATTGGATATTTCTCTTGCTCATCATCCGATAGCTATAATAAAGTACGTATTGCAAGGTAGGGTGAGCACTTGACGCCAAAAGTTACTGTTAGCAACTCATAATCTTGTATAGGATTATCAAAATAACTTCTAAAAAGAATTCTTTGAAACGGGGTATGACTAGGATGCACGCGAATCTGTCGGTACATCTGCGCAATGTCCACATTTAAGACGAATTTATACTTGCGCCATTTGAGCATTAAAGCAATCAAATCTTGCTGTAAAACTGGACCTGTATAAAGAATATCGTTCAGGCTGGTTCCATTCTCTGAACCCCTTGATGCATTGAAAACTACTCGCACCTTGGTGGTGGAACTTTCCGGCTTGACCACTGCATGATGCGGCATATAATACGACATAACGTGATTGTTATTCGACAACTCATCAGACTGGACGCGTTTCATGTGACCTACCTGAAGGTATTCTGTTATAACCGCATTGTATTCCCGTTCTAGGACTGGATTTTTCTTCAGGCGACGTTCTAAATATACTTAACGTTTCTCGCTCAAGCGACGTGAGGCACCAAGACTCAGATCCTGAGGAAACTCTTTGGTCAAAGGTAACTTGACCACATATCTGCCATTCGCAGATTCGGTATGTCGACTCCGCATACAGCTTTTCGCAATACTGGTCTTCGTGGGAAAGCGGTTTGGGATCGGTGATCTCCTCTAATTCCCAGAAGCGCTTTATCTCTTCTTCAATACAGACTTGATTAAAATGTGACGCGAATGTTGTGGAAGTCGATGTGCGAATATTGGGAAGTGGACCTGATATTATCCAACCGAATATGGTATTTTGAGCGATAAGTATTCCTAACAAATTGTGTTGAACACCCTCTAGAATAATATCTGGATACAAATCAGCGCCGATAAGTAGATCTACACGAGAGGGTTTATTGTACTGAGGATCAGCAAGCTTAAGCCCGGCGAGCTCGGTCAAATCAAGAGATTTCGCATACTGGGACGGAAGCTGTCCAGTTGGATTATCGACGACAAGAGCTTGAGCCGAGATGCGACTCGGGCTTAAGTTGAACCCTAAAGAAAAATGACACAGATACTTCGAGATTGTAGGTAAAGCTTTGTTAAAGCCAGATATTTGGACGTGAACCTTCGTAACGAGCAAAAGCAATCGAGTCTGGGTAGCTTTGGAAATCAAACTCACTTCTGAGCCCGGATCTATAAGCACTCGTAGAGTAGTGAGAGTGAATAGATATTAAAGCGGTTGCTAAAAGTATCTGCTTCGACGAAGTCGAAAAGTGAGAGTTCACGTTGGGTACAAAGGGTGAGGTAGTGGACTGTATTAATAGCTTAGGTTTTGTGTGGGCTATCACCGTATTGGTTGCATCCAAATTCTCAGGTACGTGAAGCAGTGTGTGATGGCGTTTCTTGCACAAGTTGCAATTGAATTGACTTTTGCATGCTTGGGCAGAATAGTTATAAGCCAAGCAGTTTGAACACAATCGATGAGTTCGAACTGTTTGAACTCGATCCTGTACTTGCATTTGTTTAAACGTAGAACAAAAACGAAATGAATGATTTCCCTGACATATAACACAGGTTGACTGAGAAAGTTTAGTATGATGCGTGTTACACTTTCGACTTGCAGGTGTTTGGAAAGTACTAGAACCCTGCCTAGGTTTAGCAGAATGGCGAATGTCACTTATGGTTTCAAGTGTTTCGTACCGCGCGACTAAGAATTTAATCATATCATTCCACTTTGGAATGCCTGAAGGCTTTTCCAAACTTTGCTCCCACTGTCACAGTGTTTTTTTTGGATAAATTATTTGAAATGAAGAAAGTGAGAAACGAATCCCATGAATCCGTATTAATTTCATGAGATTGCAAGGCCGAAAGGCAATCATTGACATCACGTAGAAGTTGTTTGAGCGACTTATTAGTCTCCACAGCAATATTTGAAAGATTGAACAGAATTTTCAATTGGCTATTCACCAAAATCCGTCGATTTTCATATTGTGCCTTAAGAGCTTGCCATGCTAGATCAAAATTAGCGTCAGTCAAGCAAATTTCGACACAATATTGAACGCGTCACCCCATGTCTTTGCCCGAAGATGAAACAACTTTTGAACAGGGCTTAGCCGGGTATGGTTGAGATATACCACCGAAAACATATCCCGGAAGGATGGCCACGATAGGTAATCCCCGTAAAATATTTCACAATCGCACGGAGGAAGATTGAACGCATGTTTGGAATAATCTTTTCCTTGACAAGATGAAGTTTGATTCTGATCATCTTGTTGAAAATCATTTGAATCGACCCTTTCTTTAATTTCAGACGACTTCGCTTTGGAATCATGAGAACGAAGCTTGTCTGAACAACTCAGGATGAACTCTAAACACGAAATTTAAGTCTCCGTCGAGAGCTTATATTTCGGCTTAACTGCTGTTAGATCCTCTTGTGATAACGGTGTGTCTTTATCACGCACACAATTCGCATAAGTGGCCTTTACATCTGACCATAAATCTTTTAATTTGATTTCCCGCGCTTGTAACGAATTTAACGTTAAAGAATTTGTTGGTACTTCTTTCAAATCGGCAAAGTACTCAACCAAACAATCTGAACTAAAAATTAAACTATCCATGCTTGTAACTAGTACCGTAATAACCGCGCTGTTTTAATAAAATGCATTAAAATATATCTATGGAACACATACCTTTGTCAATTATTGTTGATCTGGATAGTTCACGATCCCTGTTGAATCTCGTGTGGCTGCGACTGCTGGTGGTGTTGATGTCGATGGTGATGTCGATGGTGATAACGATGTTGAAGATGACAATGCTGATGACGATGATGACGATACTGATGATATTGTGACGTTGACTGCTGCTATGCAACTGCACTGTGCACTCAAAAATGTGCTGGTTGCGAATCTGCTGCACAACTACCACCGTTTGAGCAAGTCCGCGTATGGTGCGACTGCTGCTGAGGTTGCTGATGCGCAGTTTAACGTGGTTGCAATTTGCAAAAATGTACTGACAAAAAAACTTGCATGGTCTGAGCACATGTGGTATGTGTATGCGCGGGTTAGCGTGGTTGCAATTTGCGTGCACACTGCACTGGCAAAAAAAACTTGCGTGGTTGCAATTTACAATTTGCGTGCACCATGCACTAGCAAAAAAAAACTTGCGTGATTGCAATCCGCTTCGACTGGACCAATGTTTTGGGGGGAGCCGTGGGCGATCCGCACTCCAATGGTGGTGGAACTGCAACCTCTTCTTTTTACAAGTAGTAAAAAGAGCACGAACAAAGGAAATAATGGCTGACATGACTCCCGGAAAAGGAGTATAAATTAATTTATTTTAAGACGATAATTCTAAAAAAATATTTTTTTATTCGAAATTCAAACTGGCAGCGATTCTGCCTACAATAAAACTGAACTACAAATTACAATTTCTTCTATCTTAAGTACTAATCCATCGGCGCGTTGTTGATGATCAGGCAGCAACAGCATGATGTCTCAGGTATCCTCCACATTCCTTATGGATGCAATTTGGTGCCCCAGACGTGATGTCAGCAAATCCTTTCACGTAGACTGAACACTTGTCATGATTACCGGACGAATCGTGGGAGCGATTCTGGGAATTGTTTGCGCTGCATGATCTCAATGTTTGTTCCGTTAACGCCTCCGCCCTTAAATGCGACGTCACGTATTTTAGGTAATTTTGGATATCCTCGATCCCCAAAGTCGTGGTGAATGATCTTCTTGGAGCGAGAACGGGTGCTTGACCTGCGGGTTCTTGGCTTGCAGGAACGCCCTCTGGGTTTGGAACAGGTTCCTGATTTGCTTCCGAACCACTCTCCTGTCTTAGAGGTCCCTGATTTGCTTCCGAACCACTCTCCTGTCTTAGGTTGCGTCCTAATCGTTTTAAGATGACGATCAGGAAAACTATCAATGTTACCAAGATGATATTGATGGATATATTGACCTTGTTTCTGATTTCGAGCAGGCTGATCTCTTTAGTGCCGTTGACGTGGAGTTGTTTCATCATTTCTAGGGATAGTACTTCTTCGGTTCTTCCTTGCTTCGATGTTGGTTGCAATATCGCCGGTAAGGGTTGATGTTTGGTAACCTCATTTGCTACAATTAGTCTTCCGTCGATGTTGATCGTGGTGTTGAAATGTCGAATAATGATGGTACCTTTTAGCATGATAACATCGTTATTTATACCAATAGGTCCGTTGAATTGATCTAGTAATAAAATGCCGGGGGAGATTTCTTCAACTGCTGGAATGTGCTGATTGTTGATGAGGGTACAGTTTACTGCTTGGCTTCTTAGGAGATTGGGGATACACGTTGTGTTGCTTATATCTAAAATACTCTTACTATGACATATATATAATTTATTGTATTATTTACATTCGTTAATGATTCCATATATTTGGTCCTTACATTCTAAAATTGAGTTAAATGGTATTTTATTGATCTTACTATTAATTTTGACAGCTCTTATAATTGACAAATTACATGTTTCTAAATCGGTTGTAGGAAAACTTAAAATGTACATTATATTTTTATTATTAGAAGCAATTCTAACATCTGCGAATTCTAATGCTTCATCGATATTAATATAAGGAATACCTTTTTCTTTAAACATTTTTTCTGCTATATTAACTTCTGATTTGGATAAGATGAATGAATTTACAATATTGGCTTTTGCCCAATGAATTGCGTATGCTACGGTTGTTACTTCTTCTTTTATTAATTCTAACTTAAACTTAATTTTCATAATAACTTCGTTATAATTCTTTTCATTCTCTTTAAATGTTTTTAATATACTGTTAGTTACATCCGAGATTTCATTTATTCTTTCTATAGTTAATCTATTAATGATTACCTGTTTATTGTTGTTCTTTAATATGTTGTTAATTTTGTTTTTTAGGATTTCATGGTGGTGGTGATCGGGATTGCCCATGATCCACTTCCAAGAGCTTCCGATAATGTCTAAGGATCTCTTTGGACTTATCGTTTATTCTGAGTCTATTTAGATGGTTTTTTATTTGCATAGTTTCATAGGATAGGATGGGAAAGAATGGATTATTGGTTTTCATGGTAGATTTAAGGGTCTGTTCTAGGTTTTCTATTACTTCTTGATAAGCCGTTATGTTGATGACATGTATGATTTTAAATGATCCATTTTGTAGTTTCGCAGTTCCATCATTGATTCTAATTAATTGTGAGTTGGAGTAACCCAGAATTTGAGTTTCAGCGGTGCACAAAGGCAGCAGTAGCCTGTTGAGGAATTCAATTTTTTATAAGACTTTTGTGAATAGTTTTTTCAGACTGTGTTATTATTGTGGTATTTCTATTTTCACCTACTATTTCCTTTCTGTATCTTGGGGAGAGTTTATTCCCTATTCTTTTATTAGTTCTTACATAGATGGTTTCCCCTACGGAATAATTTTTTGGTGGTAATTTTTTCTTATTGTGAAAGTCTCAATCAGCTTCTTGTTTCTTTCTAATTCTTTCAGTATTTTCTCTTCTTTCAAGTTCGAGCTGTTCGGGATTGTTAAGCCTATGTTTTCCAAAAAATACGTCTAATGGTTTTCTTTCTGTTGTTGAGTGTATTGACCTATCGTATTCGTATATTGACATATCTAGTAATTCTGAAAATTAACTGTAGGTTTTGTTACGAGGACCTGTACCTCGCCCAATAACAATAACAAAAAAAAAAAAAAACTAAAAAAGAAAAATTAAAAGAGGTACCTGAACCCAGATGATTTCTCCAGCGATCCCACGACGGTATTTGTCGTCGTCGTCCTCTTGTTCTGTCCTACCGGTCCTTGTGCATTCTCGCACACGCACATCCCATTGCAGGGTGGGGTTTTGATTGACCAATCAATAATAAAAGAAAAAAAAGGAAACAAATTCCAACATACCTGTTGTCCGTGGTACCTACAGACATCATCCCTCCCACAGCCAGGTTCCTTTTGGGTTTTTGGTGTTATTTTGCTTCCTTGTGCACCTTTTGTGCACAGGAAGCGATCCGCACACACCCATCCCAGTCCAAGGGTGGGTTTTCTTTTAATTTATTTCAATAAAAATAAATTTACCAAAAAAAAAATAAAGACAATTACAAAAATAAAAACAGCGATTTGCCTCGCATGAAATAAAGAAATGTCAACAATCAGCTGACATGAGGGAGGGAGATACTCCCGTCTCTCTCTCGCAAGAATGGCGATCGGGAAATTATCTGTGGTTCAGGGATAAGATAAAGAACGTAGAATTCGTTTGTCCATTATTTTTATATTATATGTTTATATATATTTTTTTTGTTGGTCAGAAATTTTGTTTTTGGGTTACGTGAGAAGGGTCGTAGGTTATATTAGTTATGTTAGGTAAGTCAGTTAACAATATTATATGTCAGGTTAGTGTATTTATGTATGTTATCGCTCAGGAATTTTTTTATTCAAAGCGAAAATTTTTGTAACTGACAATGACGAGACGTAGGACATTGGAAAGGGAAATTTCTCATTTAAATGTCCGAAAAAAAAAGGAAAACACTCCCCATAGCCGACAAAGACAAAACATGACAAAGAAAAGGGGAAAAGACTGACGAAAAGAGGACAAAGTCGAAACAAGAAAAGAAAGGGAAAAGTAGGACAATGGGAAACAGATAACCCAGATAAATGACAACGGGTTAGTATATCGACCCCAAGAAAATCATTTTCTCAAGTCAAGTGCGAACAGCTGGTCGCCACAGCTGAGAGAAGAATTGTCGGTGTCATTAAAATACAGTGAGGCGAAGACCCACTGTAGAGATTGATTTTTGTCGATTTTCTTGGGAAAGGTGAGTTGGCACAACTGAATTTTTAAAAGTTTAGTGGCCTAAAATAAATTTCAAATAATAGCACAAACTTGAAGACAGCAGAGAGAACCGGGGGAGCGTATAGCAAAGGGGGTGAACGCAGGCCCCAGAAATTCTGTCACTTGCAGTTTTCTGTCAGGGCTGGTTGAGGCCTACACCTTTGCAACTGGACAAGGTCCGGTGCAGGCAGTGGGTAGCGGTAGCGGTGGTCCGCAATAAGCAAAAGCAGCAAACGGTGCTCCCCCAACAAAAAGAAAAAAAGGCAACGCTTCCAAAAGAGTGCTCCGTGGGACGCGGTGAATCCTAGAGAAGTGCAAAACTAGAATATTTGAAAGTGCTAACACTCCTTCTGAGTTTTGTTAAGACAGTAAAACAGTGAATTTCCCAAAACTGCATAGCCCTGCTATTAAAAATTTTCCTGACATTTTCTTTGGTGATCCAGTGATTTAACTTTTTGAATTTAGAGAAACCCAGAGGGTTAAATTTTGAATTTTTAATCGAATTTTAAGTGTATGGAATTAAATTAGTGGTTAAATTAGAGTTAAATTAGTGTTTAAATTAAAATTAAATTAGTGGTTAAAATTAGAATGCGTAAATTTCTGCTAAGAAGTGTGACGGTGGGTTTTTTTTTGCCGCTTTTTTTTATCTCCGCAATAGGAGCAAAATATCATCCTTCATCGTGCTGCCGGCAGGACAATGGGGGACTGAAGAAACAAAGAGGAAGAAACCGTGAGTACGTAAAAATCTTTTTTAAATATCTAATTGCAATTCTTGGCAGAAAGATTAGGCGATAGTTAACCTTAATAATAGATTTAAGACTAAAATTTATTATAAATTGAATAGGGCGATGAGCCAACCAAGTATTTCTACTCAAACATGAGTGAATAGGATTTTTTTTTTATTTGGTGTGTGGATGGCCGGTCGGGCCATGGGAATGGGAAGGACAAAGTGCGCGGTAGGGAGTAGCTGTAGTATAGTTTAAGATAGTTAGGTTTTAGATTAGGATTTAGTTTAAGACATTAGGTTAGTTTAGGTTTAGTGTAGGATAGGTAGGGTAAGCTTCTCCTGGCCAAGGGCATAAGTCCTTTTCCTTTTTACTTTCTTTTCTATTTTTTTTCATTCCGTTCGATGTCTAAAGAAGAGTAGCTTTCTTCTTTCTTTTGTTTTTTTATCAAAATGGCACGAGATTTTGTGTGCTGAGCATTTGGTGTGAAGTAAGGTGGACAAGAACCACCCCGTCTGACGAGCTGAGCCGAGCAACCGCGAGCGTGCCGCCGTCCTCCTTACTCGCACCGAAGACGCCTCCGTGGCCAACCCTAGCTCACAAAAGTTTTCTCGGACTTAAGACAACGCATTAACTCGTAGAGCGTGGAATGAATCTCTCCACTTGTCAGTTGACCAATCTTGTATAGGGGGTAGCCTTAAATACTTTAATACTGAAAAGGTTTTCTAACATGAACGTTACGGAAGTTGAGCTTAGGGATTTCTCATTGTCTACTACGATGGGCTCTGGGACGCCAAAAGACAATATTATTTCTATGAGGGGTTGCTTTATATCTTCAACAGCTCTTGACTTTATAATTCTGGCCAAAGCATACTTGGGGAATTAGTCTATTGCGGTTCAAATTACCTTCCCATCGATGAAGTAGATATCTATATGTACGATTTGGCCGGGGAACTGAGGAATTGGGGTTGGTTGAAATGTCGTACTTATTTTTCTTACAGACGTTACACATCTTGACGATTCTTCTTATTTTTCTAGCCATACCTGGGAAATAGTATTTTTTTAAGATTTGAACCTTATTTTCCCTTTCATTCCTATGTGCGCGTTTGTGTGTATCAATTATGATGTTGTCCTGGTCCTGTTCGTTGACAACATCTTCCACTTGTATTTGGGTAAACCTTATTCAGAAATTCTTGAAATGAGTCACGTATGCCTGTTGGATCATACCCATGGTTCTTTCGTCCGTTTTAATACCATTGATCACTGATGGGTCCAGGTATTTCTTTAGTATCTCCACTAGCTTATCTTGGCCAAGCACTGGTTCTGTTACAAGATGTTGATGGTAAGTAGGAAAAACAATTTTGAAACTGTGGGAAGGGGTAGTATTTAGTTCAAAGAGAATTTGGTTTTTGAAGACGTTTAAGGGGACATCTACGCTGGGAATGAGTCTGAACTCTTATCGCTATGCTGAGAAGCTGTGAGTGAATTTATTTGTGTCAGATGTTCGTCTTTCCGGGCTTATACTGCAGTTCGTAATCATATTCCTCCAATATTGCCTTGGTGGTCTGTGAGTATCTCCACCTTTGCAGAGTCATATAGGAAATTGCGTAGCGAATTCAATGCCCAAAATATTGCCAACATCTCCTTTTCGTTGGCTGCATAATTCTCTTCCACCTTTGAAAGAGTTCTGGAGATGAACGAGATGGACTGTCATCCTGTGACAAAACAGCACCCAACGCGTAGTTCGAGGCATCTGTGGTGAGCACAAATTCTTTTTTGAAATTGGGGTATGAAAGGATTATGTCCTGGAAAGTTAGTGAATTTTTGAGTTTATTAAAGGCTTCCGTTGCAGCATCGACCAAATATATTTTTTTCTTAGCCGAAAGATTTTTGGACAAACGTCCATCTTCCCCTCTTAAAAGAGCCCTGAGGTGTTTCGCCAGTTTGGCGTAATCTCTGACGAATCGGCGATAATACCCGGTTAGACCTAGAAAAGAACGCAAATCCTTGAGAGTTTTGGGAGGGGGACGGTCAAGTATCGCTTGAACCTTTGCCTGACTGGTTTTTATACCTTCCCGTGATACAACAAATCCGAGAAACTCTACCTCCTGTTTGAAGAACTCGCACTTGTCTAGCTGGATTTTCATGTTTGTTGCTTAGAGGGTGCTGAAGATCTTTTTAATATTCCCAAAGTGTGTTTCTTCGTCTTTACTAAGAATGATTATGTCGTCGATATAGACGAAACATATTTTCCCGATATAGTCTCTGAGAATATCGTCAAGAGCTATTTGAAAAATTGCGGGGGCATTTTTCAGCCCAAATGCCAGTCTTGTGAATTCGTATTTCGTTATGCAGTTTTTTCGATATCAGATGCTTTTAAGGGGATCTGATGAAACCCACTCTTGAGATCAAGAACTGTAAAGAATCTATTCTGGCCTAGCTGTGATAATACATCGTTGATGTCCGGTATTGGGTACCGGTCAGCAATTGTAACTTTTTCTCGCCCGAAGCATCGAGTTTTTTTTGGGACGATCCATACTGGGGAATTGTATGGAGATCGTGATGGTCTTATGAGAAGAAGCTTCCCAATTTGTCGTTCAACCTCATCTTTGAGGGCCATTGGATAGGGGTACATTTTTGAGTAAACAGGTGTGTCTGATGTGGTTCGGATCTCGCCTTTTACGGTGGTCGTATATGTAAGTTTTTCATGTGGTTCATCGAATAGAGCTGGAAATTCATCAAGTAGTTGGTGTAAAGATTGTTTCGGCTAAGCGGACATGTGATTGGTTCTGACTGTTATCGAGTTCACCGACTGAGTGATAAACTGTTTTATTCCTACTTTCGTCTTGCCTCGAATGATCACGTAATCGTGCTTCGTGTGAATTTCGCCTGACAGTTCCTTAAGACTATCATTTCCGAGGATCCCGTGAAAGAATTTTAGGTGTGGCATTAGAAAAAACTTAATTTTGATGTCTCGTTGGCCGAAAAGGTTTAAAAATGTATGATGGGTAATTTCTACGTTTCCTCCAATTGAGCTTGCTAAGAAATGGCGTTCATTCGGTATAGGATTTTTGACTAAGGATGGTTGAATATAATTATTATTGGAGCCGGTATCGATAAATATTTTAAGAATTTTATCGCTCTCTACCCTACCCTCGAAATATGGTAAGGAGGAGCTCAGCGATCTAAAAAATAGATATTTGAAAATTCTGTTTCCAAGTCGGCAGCTGAGGCTGTTTCCTCTCGTTCTTCCACATATTCGTTTAACTTTTGCTCGTAGTTTGCGTCTTCCGCTTCCATGAGAGCATTGTATATTTGCTCGTCCGAATCTGTTTGGGCGGTAATGTGGAAATTCTTTTGGAGCCCATGTGTTGGGGCGAATTGTGGCGGCCTTGGTGCTTGTCGCCATTGCTGAGACCTTTCGCCTTGGTACCTGGCTTGAAGACCCGTGGTCTTTGTTTTCACGCTTTGCATGTTATCCTTGTGGGATCATTAAAACCCTGACCATAATTTGGAGTAAACTGTCTATGATTGCTTGCATTTTGGTTGTAAATCGGTGTGAATTGCCTATGAGGATTGGAATATGGTTGAGTTGCTCTAGGGGCGAAATTTATATGATTTTGTTGGTAAAATTGTGGCCTATTGAAAGGTATGCAAGGCTAAGTGATTACTTGTTTTTGATGATGTGCTGGGACATGCGGGTTTTTAACTGTTCTTTGAACATTTTGTACCAAACACATTCTCATTTTCTGACTCTCAAGTTTTAGACACAAGTGGAGTGCCTGTGGCAAATCAGTAGGCTCTTTTATAGCTAGCAGCATTGATAAATCGCCCTTGAGTCCCTTAATAAAGGTATCGAGAGCTTTATCTCGGTAAAGTTGCGTTAGCAGGTTCATCGATTCTTCACCAACCTCCATGCAAGAGATTTTATTTAATAAGAGTGACAAGTGGGAATACACTGCTTGGTAAAATTCCTGCACAGTGTTTCCTTCTTGAGTAAGTGAGGTCATTTGAGACTCTAAAGTGCTTAGATCTCTTTTATCAGAGTAATGCATGATCAAGCATCTGGAAATGCAGCTCCAATTCAGGGGAATGTTATACAATTCTAAAGCTGTATCGGCACTTCCTGTAATTTTGTTGCGTATGCAACTCAAAATCCCGAAATATTTTGGTGTTCCCCTTATTGGCTCGTACAAAGCTAGGATCCGATCGACACTTTTTTTCCAAGAGCTGAACTGTCCTGGTTCACCGGAAAAATTCCCCAAACATCTAACGACGTCGGGTATCCTATCTAGATCGGTTATTTTGTCCCGATATTCGGGGGAAATTGGCTGATCTACGCCAGCGAAATTATCTATATTAGGCTTAAGTACCTTTTGTATAATATCTCGTCCTTGCCTCTGAAAGACACGGCGGACAATTGATGCGATTAGCGTTTCCAGTAGGGGCGTGGTGCCCACTTCCTGCGCTTCGGCCGTATTTGAAGAGCTTGACTGATAGGAGTTATGGCTGTCATTAAGATTACTACCAGTACTAGGATGGATAGGTTGAAGGGATGGAGTAGGGTCTGTATTGGGTGAGGTCCCGGGTTGGTTTTCGTTGGAGGGATTAGAATTATCTGCTCCCGTTCCGGACCTGAGATGCATGTTTACCATGTTTCTTTTTTTCTTTTTTGTATGTTTTTGTATATGAATATGTTAGTTAAGGGATATGAGATTTTTTGTATTAATTAAATTTATATATGTTTATGAAATCTATATTGATATTGAAAAATTTCTTTGATTATTCTTATTTGGCTAAGTTTACGCAAATCAATTTTCTTTTTACTTATTATTTAGAACTTGTTAAACTCACAAAATATTAATTGTTATTAATATACTTTAATTATTCGATTTTTTTTTTCCTTCTAACTCTTATTATTTTTCTTTCGTTTTTAAATAAATTACTATGAAACTTACTAGGCTAATACTACTATCTGCATTGTTCTAAAGGTGACTGATGAATCCTCGGGTGGTGAAGCGGCTAGTTTGAACAACTTCCCTTTCCTCCGCTGGTGACTACTCGGGGGACTCTTTTCTTCACTCGTAAATTTTTTCTTTTAAGGGTTTTCACTGTCACTGGACCCGGTATTCGTACGCGGTAGCACTGTCACTATTTAAGGGCTCTGACTTACTATAATGTACGAGGTGGCACTATCACTGCTTGAGGGCTCTGGCCTTAATCACTCGTTGCACTATTTCACTAGTAATATTTTGACCGTATGCGGTAGCACTGTCACTACTTTGAGGGCTCTGGCTTACTGCAATGAACAAGAAGGCACTGTCACTACTTAAGGGCTCTGACCGTAATTGCTCGTTGGCCTATTTTATTACTAATATTTTCGCGCACTTGAATACCGGGACCCTGCTCGGGCGCCAATTAATTTATTTTCAAATGATAATTCTAAAAAAAATAATTTTTTATTCGAAATTCAAACTGGCAGCGATTCTGCCTACAATACAACTGAACTACAAATTACAATTTCTTCTATCTTAAATACTAATCCATCGGCGCGTTGTTGATGATCAGGCAGCAACAGCATGATGTCTCAGGTGTCCTCCACATTCTTTCTGGATGCAATTCGGTGCCCCAGACGTGATGTCAGCAAATTCTTTCACGTAGACTGAACACTTGTCATGATTACCGGACGAATCGTGGGAGCGATTCTGGGAACTGTTTGCACTGCATGATCTCAATGTTTGTTCCGTTAACGTATATAAGCAAATGAGTGAAGTGAGTGGGGATCGATCAACTTTGGGTGTAATCGACACGTGCCATCTGTGTATTCGACGCAAGATGCGCAGTGGATTGAGCTAAGGGTGCGCTGCCATTAGTTTGGCTTAAACAGTGGGTAACAAGAGATGAAAAGTTTTCTCTCAAACTTCTAACATTCTTGTGGACGTCGAAAAGTTTTTTATTAGAGTAGGAGCTATTAGTAAAAACATTATCACTGTTTGTGCTATTTAGGTCGTGGATAGAAAAGTCATCATTAAAATCACTATCAATATTCCTTTCAACAAAAAAAAAATAAAATAAAACCGATAAACAAATATCAAACACTAAATAAATGCAAGATCATTAAATGATCTAATAGATATGACTTTTCTCTCTTTGCTACGCATTTTCTTTACATAGCATCTCTCAATTTTACCGCCGGAAACATCAACGGACAATGCATTATGAAAAATTTGCTTGGCTTTGTCCAACAATTTCGATGCAATTACTGAGAAGATGTTGTTATTGCCAATTGAGCCTGTTTTCCAGTCATTCTACTTTCGCCTTCAGCTCTGCATTTTCAGTTCGTAGCCTATTAATTGTTGTGAGAAAACAATTGTTAGTTTCCTCCAACTTTGATAGCTTTAAGTAGATTGTTTGCAAAGTAATTTCGATATCATCTTTTTATGTGGCCGATCCAGTTGCTGATTCAGATGATGGTGCACTCTTGTCTTTTGCTTCACAGTGATTATTGTTGTTGTTAACCATTGGTTCCGGCATAGCCATACATATAGATCTATGCCTAAGCACTTCACACTTGTCACAACGAAAAGATTTTCCACTAGTTTTAAAGTATTCAGCATCTTCCTCAGTGAGATTTACGGTAGGCAACCAAGCGACAGCAACTGTAGTAGAGTCCAGGGTCGGACAACAAACTTCAGACAACCTAACTGACTTGCGAAGGACACAAAACGAATAACACAGGAGATACAAAAGTTAGTCTCTCAAGCGGTAAGGAAGAACCAGGTTGAGATCATGTCGGTGTTCGCCGATAGCATGAAGGACATGATGGCTACCTTACAGGAAAACATCATGGCGATCAACGACAAGATCTGCAACCTGTAACTCTCCGCAGCTGCGCAGAGGGAACCTCCTACGATGAACGACCGACGACAAGACATCGCCCGACAAGGACAATCCACTCCTTCGCACTCACTCAACTGGACGAAACTGTTACATTAACCTATACCGACACTGAACAGATCGACTTTTAACCCGCCACCACACGAACGACAAGTACCTCTACATGAACCGAGAATGACCAGGCTCCACGATTCACCGAACCATTTTCTCCACAGTTTTTGGATAGGAAGATCGGTATCCACAAGTGGGGTATTAAGTTCGTTGGGACATCAAAAACCATGTCCGTAGAAAGATTCCTTTTTCCCGTTGAAACCTTGCAAGCCAGAATGGTATCAACGACCAACAGCTGTTTACCAACTTACATCTCCTCGTAAGCGGTGCTGCAGAGAAGTGGTTTTGGCAATTTCTGCAGGAAATGAAGGCGACAGGTACCTGAGCTACCAGCAACTCAAGGAGGAATTGCTGAAACAATTCAAAAATAACATTAAAGATCATGAGATTCTGAGGGCATTCGTGTATAGGAGGCAGCAACCTCAGGAGTCATTTGACGACCTCTACAGTGACGTACGGACGATGGTACTACAGATAACGAGTCGACCGAACGAACTTGTCTTAGTGGACATACTGAGAAGACCATTATGGACAGGATAGCGATACTAATTTCCGGGTGCTCTATTACGAGCATCCAAGAATTAAGAGATAAATGTGGACGAGGCGAAAAGTACTTGGCGACTAGGGAAACAAAATTCAGACGGCACGTTAACGAAATAGAAGACCTGGCAACGAATATAGGTAAGATTTTAGAGATTTAGAGAAGGAAGAAGTTGCAATTGCTGCGCTTCAACGTAATCGGACCGACCGACATCCGACATACATTAAGACTCACTATACAAGCAATACGAACTCGACTAACAGAACAGACCTGACTAGGAGTCCTGTCTCAATTCCGTCGGGGTGTCAGTACACTTTCCAACGTCTGACGTGCTTTAGTTGTGGTCAAAGGAACATCAACTTTAGTTGTACATAGTGCCACGGAAACCTGAGAGTCGGCAGGGCGACCGGGACGAACCAGCCGACCAAGACCACACTCCTGGAAATCGAGGACAAGACGTAAAAAAATTGAAGAGGGTTCCAGGAGATCATTGGGGGTATCCAACGATGAAGGAAATCCCTCAAAGGAAGAGCCTTCACCAACGCCTGCAGGCGTATAAAACCACCAGAAAGCGTATTTTTGGAGAGGAAGTGACAGTGCCGGTGGAGAAGAGCAGGAACTATTTCAAAATTAAAAGGCTAAGGGAAATATGTGCAATAAATAGACGACAAAAGAGAGATATAGTAGCGACTGTGATAGACATTTTGGACGACAATAGGCCATACGATAAGTTTAGGATAGACAGCGAGGAGCTCATGGGCCTATTGGATAGTGGAGCTTCAATTAGCTGTTTAGGAAAGGGAGCGACTGACTTTTTAGATAGACATAACATCGTAATGACTAGGATAAGTACGGACATACGAACGTCAAACGGAAAATAGAAAAGAAATATTTTTTGTGCCGATCCTGCAGCAGGTCCTTTATTTAGGGGTTAACTTCTGCAAAACGTCGCTCCGAATATCATCAATGAACTCGACATCCCATCGCCGAGGGAAGAACGGCCTCCGGCACTCTCACCAGCGCAAGCCCAAAAACTTGAGAGAATCAAGCTGCTGTCCTCTCCTGCGCGACGTTGGGACTGTGTAGAACCAGCCTTGAAGAACACATAATCGAGGTAGATGACGAGAAGATTCCCATCCAGCAGAGGCACTACTCAGTTTCACCTGCGATCCAGAAGCTCTTGTATGACGAGTTGGATTGGATACTCTCCGTAGGAGTAATAGAAGAGAGCAACAGTGAGAAAACAGACTGTGTCTGGACCCAGGAAAGGTTAATGAAGTAACGAAGATGGATGCTTACCCGCTTTCTCATATCGAAGGGCTGCTGAGTAGGTTGCAGGTCACTAGATTCATTCCAGGGATCGATCTGAAGGACGCAGCGAAAAGAAGGCAGGGAAAAGATAGCGTTCACAGTCCCTGGGAGGGCGTTATATCAGTATACGGTTATGCCGTTCGGACTGTGTAATGCCGCCCAGAGAATGTGTAGGCTTATGGGCAAGGTCATACCCTCTCGCCTTTTTCTATCTCGATGACTTCTTTTTTTTGCTCTCTAAACTTCGGGTCCCATGACAGATTGCTGCAAGAAGTGGCAAGTGTCTGAGGGAAGCGGAGTCGACCATCAACGCTGAGAAAAGCAAATTCTGCTACAAGGAGATTAAATACTTGGGATACATCGTCGGCGATATTTGCCCACGAACTGACCCAGTTCCAAAGACTCCCAAGAAACTCCGTCGATTTCTAGGGATGACTGGTTGGTATAGACGCTTTATTCTCTGAAGAAATGCAAGACATTCGACATTACAAACGAACCAGTGACAGCCTTTCAACAACTTATGACGACTCTAGTGATAGCACCGATACTAATGAACCCGGACTTCACGAGACGATTCCGCATACAATGCGATGCATCAACATCTGGTGTAGGGAGTGTGCTTTTCCAGATAGACACGGAGAACAACGAACGACCTATAGCACTCATGTCCCAGAAGCTCAATTCCGCCCAGCGGAATTATAGCCTAACGGAACTTGAATGTTATTCGGCCGTTTTGTCAGTGAAGAAGTTCTGGGCTTATGTGGAAGGATTAGCTTTCACTATAATAACCGACCACGCAAGTCTGAAGTGGCTAATGATCCAAAAGGATCTGTCTGGCCGCCTGGCTAGATGGAGGCTAAAACTGCAAGGGTTTGACTTCCAGATCGACCATGGGAAAGGTGTCCAAAATGTATATTTGTATATTTATATATTTTCAATTAGCTAAATATGAGCGGTAAAGAAACTTATGAATTATAATTTTTTACAATGTTTATACACATAAATTTAAATCAAGACCTGAGTGAGGAAGGGGAATAAAGGGAGTTTCCAATTGAGTTTTTGCTGTACTGAAAATCGAAAAGGTTATGGCAGTCATTAGCCATGCGTAGCATTCGAGACATAGGCTCATTACATCCGTAATTCGTACGGTAAAACTTGAGACGGAAGAGAGGTACTGACCTCAGAATACGCGGATTGGTGCTGAGTGAGATGGTTTGGAGCAGCATAGGACAATCAATGTTGCCTGCTAATAACTGATGTACAAATAGTATATCAGCAACTTTTCTACGCTTTTCAAACGACTGCATGTTCAGCAAGTTCAAGCGATGCTCGTAAGGAGGTAGGTTGAATCTGTCAGGCCACGGGAGTCCACGTACAGCAAAATGGATGAACCTCTATTGAACACACTCAATTCGATACGAATGTATATCGACATAGGGAGACCAAACTTGGCAGGCATATTCTAGTATTGGTCTTACAAATGTGAAGTACAGAGATTTCGTGACGTAAGGATTTGAGAATACCTTGGACCAACGTTCCACATAACCTAGCGCAGAATTTGCTCTGCTAATAAAATTGTCAATATGACTACGAAAATTAAGCTCACTGTCGTAAATGACACCCAAATCACGCAGAAAGGTGACAGTGGGAACAGGCTCATCGCAAATCACGTACGTTCTAGGAGCTGTCGGAAGACGCTTCCGGGAATAAATAATAGCTTGGCAATTATTGACATTCAATTCAAGAACATTTTTATTACACCAAGTAGAAAAGCTGTTCAAGTCAGATTGAAGTGCACGGGAGTCAGTGGGAGTGGAGATGCGTGCAAAAATTTTCATGTCGTCCGCATAAACTGACAGACGAGAATATTTAATAATGCCATCAACATCATTAATTGACAAAATGAAAATCAGGGGACAAAGATGGCTATCTTGAGGGACACCAGAGGGGACCATAAAGGGATCAGATATAAAGGATCTAAAAAGAACTTCATATTGACGTTCATGAAGGTAAGATTTAATCCACGCAATAAAAACAGACTGAAAACCGAGAGCTTTGAGTTTCAAAAAAACAATTGCGTGCGAAATTTTATCGAAGGCTTTGCTGAAATCGGTAGCAACAACATCGACTTCCTTGCCTTCCTCAAATGCGCACAGAAACCGTGTTGGTGAGGGGAAAATATAGACTTACAATGGAAAAACAATGCATCGTAAGCAATACTTTCGAATAATGTACAAGAAAGTTTAGCTATGGGACGATAATTAGAAATTTAATTTTTCGGGCCTTTTTTATGAAGGGGAATAATAAAAGAGCTTTTCCGAAGCCTAGGGGAAACGGACTGTGAAAGCGACAGTTGGAACAGAGCCGTAAGGGGTTGAGCTAAAGAGTCTACACATTTTTTTAAAACTACGGCAGGTATACCATCCGGACCAGCGGAGTATTCGCATTTAAGTCTTTGGATCTTTTCTTTCACGAGAGCCACTGTTATGTCGATTGAAGTTAAAGAGGTTTGGGCAAAATCTCTCATGTAGGAGAAGTAGGAATGGTCGGGCTCTGATGTGTGGTTAGAGAATGATTGACTGAAGAAATGGGCGAATAAGTCTGCTATTATTCGAGGATCGCTTGACGATATATTGGAGAATATCAGAGTTGATGGGTAGCTGTGTGACTTTTTGTTGGTATTAATGAAGTGAAAAAATCTTTTGGGGTCAGCGATGATGTCAGATTGGATACAGTCAATATATTTGATATAAAGAAACTCACAAAGTTCGGAAAAATGCGTAAGTGCAAGGAGGCAATTGGAAAAGTTAAAATTAGAGCGAAATTCGAGGTAGATACGCCAGAGCTTATTTCTTTTGTTGCGAAGTGAGCGTAATTCCTTAGTATACCAAGGTGGAGATGACGAGAAACTCTTTTGGGGCATGTATGGGACGGATTGCATAAAACAGCTGAAAATTTCAGAGTAGAACAATCCAAGTGCATCATCGATAGAAATGTGTGTACTGTGTTTGCACATGGATAAGCTTAATGCTGGAGGTTGACCTTAATTCGCCATACTTTTCCTCGGAGAAGTATGACGAATTAAGGAAGACAATACATGAGAACAAAGACCGACTACCCGACGTTTGTGTATCCGACGGATTCGTATACAAAAGAACCGACATACTAACTGGTCACGGTATACAAGAAGACAGGGCGTGGAAACTTTGGATTCCGAAGGAGTTACGTGGGAGACTAGTGGAAGCTGCACACAATTCCCCATCTGCAGGTCACAGGGGTATCCAGAAAACGCTGTCGAAGTTGAGACAGATGTTCTTTTGGACAAGCATGGCTACCGATGTCCAGAGCTTGGTCATAGCCTGCGAAGTCTGCAAATGTAGCAAAACCCTTAAAAATCATTTCTCGGTCGCCGATGGGACAACAGACCATTTCAAAGCGGTCTCTCCAGAGACTATACATATACTTTTTAGGACCATACCCACGCACGAAGGGCGGACACACCACATTTTTATAGTCTTGGATCACTTTTTGAAATTTGTGTTTTTAAAACCTATTATCATCCACTTCGATTATTTACCATGTCGCGGTGGTGATGCTCAATAGGATCTAGTGATCCTGGAGGGCGATTGCTGCAGGTACACCAAGCTGTAAGTCTCCAGACGAAGTTCCGAAGCTAAAGAGTAATCAACCTGATTCCAGTGACGGTGTGATCAGATAGTAAACCGCACCCAAAGATGCGAGGCTGAGGGTAAAATCAGTCGCTAACGAGCTCGTTCAGGTGCCCTGGCAAGGACCTGTCGTAAGTTGCCTTATCGCAGCAGAACCGGCTAAGTTGCGATGGATAGTTTCCATACCGGCATACTCGTTCCCACGAGTGCATAAAAGTAAACATACAAACAAAACCAATACAAAAAGTAAAATAGATGAGACCGGTCCTCCTTTGACACCGGATGGCACGGCGATCAAGCTGTTTACCGGTATTACCAACATTAATACACAAAGTATTCAAGATGAGACCGGTCCTCCTTTAAAACTGGACGGTGGCACGGCGATCAAGCTGTTTACCGGTAAAACTCCAAAGGCACTGGACAGCAAAAGGATTGTGGGTTCACATGGTCCTTCTGCTGCAAAAAGCCGCACGGAGCCTAGCCGTATTCTCCAAAAATTCGGCAAAATTCCGGAGAATAAAATGAATGATAGGGTGAAAAACCTAGTCGATTGGGCCAAAAAGATCGTCATTACTCAACCTGACAAGACCAGCAGAGACTTCACGTCTAAAAGACAGAGATCATTGGAAGAATCCGGGTCGGATTCAAAAAGACCTAAGGTGCACAACACCAGCACCTCCACCAGGCCATCCAACGTCACATCGAAGTCATATAGTGAAGTACTCAAGGACAAGTTTATACTGGCTGTCATCGATAAGAACGATATCGATGGTACAATCACTCCGGATAAATGGAGGATGATTCCAGCCAAACTGGCGACTTGCTTCCTTGATATCATGAAGAAAAATCCCGGCCCTCCTCCCAACTGTCGTGACGGCGGTTGACATCAAGGCCATGTCAAGCTGATTGCTTGTGCTGATAAGAGATCCTGTGATCTCTATAAGCTAGCGATTAGCAAACTAGGAGAGATTTGGCCTGGTGCTAAGCTTGAGGTCGTAGCTAGGGAGGATATCCCATGCAGACCAAGAACTCGCACCTGGGTCCCAGCCGAACCCTTTAACACGGAGGACATTATCCGGATCCTCCGAATTAGCAACCCGTCGCTTCCTACTCGCAACTGGACTTTACAGATGGGCGTTAATTGTGATCAATAAGGAATCTCTTGCTCCTTTGGCGAAGACTAAAGGTGTGATTAGCTATGGTTCGATGCCATAAACTTGGAAGTCTACAAACGACGAGGTGGATGTTGAAAAACTTCCCCTCATCCTTCAGACCCCACTGTAGGTAATATAGGCACTGGATGATGACTCTCATAATCCCCCCTTCTATGGAGGATGATGACTCTCAGTCTACCATACAACCGTCTTTAGTCGATGACGGTTCGTTATCAGACTTGGAGATGGTTGATATCTCAGACAAAGCACCTTTGAGTGAGGATGAACTTCTTGGCTTATCTCCAGACTCGGAGGGCTTGAATACCACTGTAGTGGAGGTTTCTCCGCCTGATTGTAGCAAAAATGCTGCAGTTAGTTCAGATTAACCTCCATCACTCCAAAACGGCCTTCGGCGGCCTTTTTCTCCGTCTCTCAAAGGATAGGGAAGATATTGTCCTGATCCAAGAACCTTGGGTTGTTAACAACCTGATTTGTGGATTCAGGATTCCTGGATACTATTCCCTGTATGTCAAGGATAAAGGTAAACCCAGATCGTGCATATTGCTAAAAAGTAGCATTAAAGTAATTTTACTTCCTAATTACAGTGATCGGGATATAACGGTAGCGTTGCTAGAAACAAGCAAACGCTCCAACTATATAGCATCAGCTTATCTCACCCACGATATCATAGACCTCCCTGAACCCAATATGGCACGGCTGGACGCAGACGCTGAAAAAAGTAAAACGGGAGTCATAGTTGGCTGTGATGCTAATGCTCACCACTCCGCGTGGGGTAGCTCTGACATTAACGAAAGAGGTGAGTTACTTTTTGACTATATTTTAGAAACTAACCTCATTTTGTGCAACATCGGTAACGAACCTACATTTGTAATTAGAAACCGTCAGGAGGTTCTAGATATAAGTCTTATCTCCGACAATATTAATCAAATGATCAAGAACTGGAAGGTATCTGGTGAACACTCTTTTTCTGACCACCGATACCTTCAATTTAGTCTTGACGACGATCTTCCAGGCCCATTGGTTTACAGAAATATCCGTAATACTTTCTTAGGGGCAAGAAAAAATCACAATGGTGGACCTCTGATCTTAGACCACTCAGGAATACCTGTAGAAAACTTTTCAACAAAAGCAAAAGTACACGAAATGCATCTGACTGGGACTCGTACAAAGAATCCCTAAAAACATATAAAAAGGAATTAAGGAAAGCCAAACGTAATTCTTGGAGACTCTTTTGTGGTAAAATAGAAGAATCTTCTGAGGCGTCTAGGCTGAGAAATATCCTCTCGACAAATCCTTCAGTGCCCAGCTGTTTACTAAAAACAGATGGGTTTTGGACAACTTCTAGTGTACACACATTAAACTTACTTATTGATACACACTTCCCAAGTAATTCCCTGACTGCCAACAATATTGACTCTATCAAGTCAAATGCTCATGAAACCAACCTTCCAAGTCTGATTGCGCAGGACAAACTCCTTTGGGCACTACATTGCTTCAAACCATATAAATCCGCTGGACCAGACGGCATAACACCTGCTGAACTACAAATGTCATCTGACCTTATCCTGTCACTTCTGAAAAATATTTTTCAGAGCTGTTTGAATCCGCTCTATATTCCGCATATATGGAGAGAAGTCAATGTGGTATTCATATCCAAAGCTGGTAAATATTCACATGCCAGTCCAAAAGACCTCAGACCTATTAGTCATCTTTGTCATCTTTTCTTCTAAAAACACTAGAACGACTGTTTGATATCCACTTACTTGATAGTATTGACACACGACTACTGTCCACGGCTCAACATGCATACTGTAAGGCAAATCAGTCGAAACAGCATTGCATACGTTAGTCAATAAAATCGAATACTCCATGTACCATAAGGAATACACTATGGTAGCTTTTCTAGATATAGGAGGCGCTTTTAACAACGTCTAATCATCTGTGATAATCAAAGCACTGTCAAACCTGAAGACAGATAGTTCACTTGGCAAGCTGATTAATTTACTGCTTGGTCGGATTATCAACTCAAAGCTGGGTGGGACATCGGTCAGAAGATATGTCAGTAGGGGTACCCCTCAAGGGCGCGTCCTATCCCCACTTCTTTGGAATCTGGTGGTCAATGAACTACTGTTAATCCTGGAAGCTGAGGGTTGCAAAGTTATCGCTTATGTAGACGATGTTGCTATAGCAGTCTCCGGTAAACACCTCACTACCCTAAAAGAGCTCCTACAAAACGCTTTGAATAAGCTATCTAGATGGACAGCTCGGTGTGGTCTAGGAGTGAACTACCACAAAATCGAACTAGTCCTCTTCTCAAGGAAATACAAAATCTCACCTATTAACCCTCCATCCCTTAATGGAACAAGCTTACTTTTCTCAAACGAAGCAAAATACCTGGGTCTTATTTTCGACAAGAAACTAAGCTGGAAATCTAATATACAGGAAAGAGTTAAGAAAGCCACTGTCACACTCTTCTCTTGCGAAAAAGCCATCGGGTGCAAATGGGGCTTACAACCCAGACTAACCCACTGACTCTATATCTCGGCCATCAGACCGATCCTCATGTAGTTATCTGGTGGATTGCTTTGGATAAGGCGATAAACCAGAAGTTATTAAGCAAAAAAAGTTAAAACGTTCAGCTTGTTTGTGCATTAGTGGAGCACTGCGGACGACACCTTCCGCAGCTATGGACATTCTTTTTCATTTAACACCCCTTGATATTTATGACAGGCAAATGGCAGCTAACTCAGCTATTCGCGTTAAAGCTACTTCACAGTGGTATAACAAAATGTATGGCCACGCCTCCATCTTAAATAAATTTACCATCTTCCCTGAAGACATTGACTACACCATCCCCAAGTTAAATTTTAACAAAAACTTCCAAGTTACTATCCCTTCCAGAGCATTCTGGGGTGGTTTCTTTCTGATAGGCTTAATTTAAACCTCTCTTTTCGTCTCCCAAACCATGGTAGCGTGTTCCAGGTGGAGATAATGGCAATGAGGGAGGTCTTGTCTTGGCTGACAATCGTGATATCGGCCATTGATATCCGTATCTTTTCAGACACCCAAGCCGCAATCAAATCCCTGGAATCTTCCTCAACATATTCTTTAACAGCTCTAGACTGCCGATCGCCTCTTATAGAGATGGCGGAGCAATTAATATTCACCTAATTTGGGTACCGGGGCATAAGGATATTCTAGGGAATTGTAAGGCTGACGAACTTACTAGACATGGAACAACAATACCCATCCTTCCGGGCAAAAGTTTACTGGGCATGCCTATCGCTACATGCAAACTTAAATTTAAGCTGGATGCTACCGTAAAGACAAATTCTAGGTGGACAAGGAGTATAACTTGTCTAGCGACAAAACAGATTTGGCCCATGCTGGATCTGAAACGCTCAAGGAATTTGATTTTTCTAAATAGTGCTGTTATAGGTGTCATAACTGGACACTGTCTAATAGGCGAGAATGCAACAAGGCTTGGCGTATTCTCTAACGTTTTCTGCAGAAGCTGCATGGACGAGGAGAGGGAAGAGACTATTCTTCACCTTCTTTGCACCTGCCCAGCTCTCTCCGAAAGAAGGAAATTCCACTTAGGAGCCTTCTGTTTCAATGACCTAGATGATCTGAATAATATTGACGTTAGGTATTTTCTACGCTCCATTAGAAGCCCTAAATGGTTCAACGAGTACATAGGCTAGAGAGCGTCTCAAACACATGTGGTATCACATTGGACTTATTATTGGTCTAAGTGCGTTGGCTTCTTTTGCTGAGAGCCACTTCAACCTAACCTAACTGTTGCGGAGTACAATCCACCATACAGCGTCAGTAACCTCTCATAACTATTCGATAACATTGTTTCGGTAATCTCTCGTAACTATTCGATAACGATTGTGAACACTGGTCCGGTTCGCCTCTTGAAGTGTCAAGATCTAATGGCTGGAGTTTCAGGCATTTTCGTTCATTCATATCCGTTGACGCCATTCGAGAGGACGAGCCAGCACAAGTGTAAGTATTTTTTGATCCCTAATAATCAACTAAATATAATTGTATTTTCTCATCAGGAAAATAAAATACTCGTAATAAAATTATTTTTTTTGTATCGTGGCGCCAACATCTTTTATTTTCACTTTGTTTGTGAAGGTTATACGGTGCAGCATCGTAGTTACCCCAAGGAGCATTAATCACCAGCGGAGCGCTAGTGACAGCGGCGAAAGGTGTCATTCACGGAGCACCAGTTCAGCGGAGCGCTAGCGACAGCGGCGAAAGATGTCATCCACGGAGCACCAGTTCAGCGGAGCGCTAGTGACAGCGGCGAAAGATGTCATCCACGGAGCACCAGTTCAGCGGAGCGCTAGTAACAGCAGCGAAAGAAGTCATCCACGCCGCACCAGGCCAGCAGAGCGCCAATTTATATAAAGTTTTCAACGGAGCGCTAATTTATACCAGCGGAGTCAGCGGAGCCCTAAATAAGGCGGTGTTTAACCACGGAGCCCCAGTTGAAAGGGAAAAGTGAGGAAGTCACGGAGCCGCACCACGTGCGACGACTACAGGCGGAACTATTTTTTGCGGGAAGAAAAGACCCACGGGGCCCGCCGAACGGAGAGGGAATCGAACCAACGAAGCGAGTTGCAGTAACCAACAGAACATCAGCAGCCTGCCAGAAGAAAATTAATCCGGATGGGGCAATGACCAAGACTAGGTCAACTAAAGTGGCAGGCAGTCACGCCGTAGACGGTCAGGGTATCGAAGGCGGCAACCAGGATGAGCTTAACGTCACCATGTTACGAGCAGGGATCGACAAATTCGGACCAAACAACAATGGAAGCGAGGCTAGCCGACGTGATGAAGCAGCTGATGTTCCACATCAGGGAACATCAGTTCAGGATGCGGCGACGCATATTGTGGCCACAGCAAAAGAAAGAGGAGACACGACCCAAGGAAGTTCAGCTTTGACTGCGGCTGCAATGCAACGACCACCGCAGCGACCCCTAGTGAATCAGGGACTACGCTGGCTGCTGTGTTAAGCGAGCTGAGCACTACGTTGATCAATGCCAGGCCAAGAAAAGGACGTAAACTCTACGATCTTCCGGAATTCGATGGACGCCCAGAAGACTGGCCGATGTTTAGCGAATCCTTCCCGATCACCACCGAAGAGTACATCTACAGCGATCGGCAGAACCTGATGCGTCTTCAGAAGGCGCTGAAGGGTAAGGCCAAGGAAGCCGTGGAGTGTCTACTCATCCATAGTAGCAACGTTTCGAGGAACATCGACATGCTTAAAAGACGATTCGGAAGGCCGGAGCAGCTTGTGAAGAGTTAAATCACGAGATTACGAGACGTGGCACCAATCTCCGACAACCATATGGAGCAGCTTATGCCGTTCGCGACAAAGGTGCTAAACTTGTCTTCGTTTCTTAAGGCAGCAAAATGTGAACACCATCTAGCCAACCCTACACTCATGGAGGAGATGCTGCTGAAACTGTCGGTGCAAAGGAGGTTAGAATGGGCCCGGCACGCTATGACCCTCGAGTTGACACCAACAATAGAACAGTTCAGTGACTGGGATTTGGCGAGCATGGTAAGCCTAGCCTGCGCGGACTTAAGCGAACCGCAGCAAAACGATGGTAGGCGTGGGAAACGAATGCAGTTATTTTTGGCGAACCATGTAAACGATAGAAGTACGAGATGCAAACTATGCGGGGAGAAACATGAAATCGCAAAGTGTGAGCGTTTCGTCGACATGAGATACGGGCAGAGATGGCGTTGTGCCCGTCATCATAGACTATGCTTCAATTGTCTAGAAGGCGTTCACCGGACAGATAGCTGTACACAACGCAACAAGTGTGACTTGGCGGGCTGTGAGAAAAGGCTGCATAAACTGTTACACGGCTCGTTGGGTGAGACGACGGGACAACCACGCGCATGTCAGGAGCAACCCCAAGTGTTCACTAGCAAGGTTTTGCATCCCGCAAACACGAAACTGCTATCTAAAATCCTACCTGTGAGACTGTACGGAAACGGAAGGGTTATAACGTGCTACACTTTCATCGATGAAGGATCTGCGATTTCGTTAGTGAACAAACGCTTGGCTGATCGACTTGGTTTGAAAGGCCCGGAAGAAAATCTTACAATGCAATGGTTTGGAGATAATACCATCACGGAACCATCCAGTCGAGTGAATTTGGAGGTGTCCGGAGTTAAACAAAACAACAGGAGATTCCAGTTAAAGAACGTCAGGACGGTTAGAGATCTCCGTCTTCCGACTCAAACCTTGGACGTAGCCGACTTACACTCGAAGTATCGCCACATGAAATAACGCCACATGAAATAGCGGCCACTCCGGAACTGTTAATTGGTTTAGACAACGCTCATTTAGGTGTCCCGCGTGTTGCAGATGGATGGAAGGGCCCAACCGTCGTGTTGACGAAACTTGGGTGGGTAGTCTACGGTGACGAAAATAAAACCAACGAGGGTAATTATCGCGCATTCTTCGCACAGATTCCTCGCCAACATACACAGATTCCTCGTAAACAGTTACATCACAGAAGATAATCTTGGAGTGGAGATCGTCGAGAAGGTAACGGACTCTGTTGACGCGACTAGGGCAAAGGAGTTGTTAGAAGGCACGACCAAGCGCGTAGGTGCGCGCTTCGAGACTGGGTTACTATGGAAGTCTGACGACGTAACTTTACCAGAAAGTAGAAAAATGGCGGTGAGAAAATTAGTAAGTCTGGAAAATAAGTTTATGCAGAACAAGAGCTTTCAAGACGAATATACCCGAATCATGCAGGAATACGAAAGAAAGGGTTACTCGAGGAAATTGAGCGAACTAGAGAAGTCGATC
This sequence comes from Pocota personata, assembly GCA_963082735.1. Lineage (NCBI taxonomy): Eukaryota > Metazoa > Arthropoda > Insecta > Diptera > Syrphidae > Pocota > Pocota personata. Next base: position 118,035,407 of record OY720429.1, on the reverse strand, counting down.
AAAGAAGAGCGCGTCTGGTACTTGCCACATTTTGGAGTGGGCAACCCCGACAAACCCGGGAAGTTACGTCTAGTCTTCGACGCCGCTGCACAAGTTAATGGAATCTCGCTCAACTCAGTCCTGCTAAGTGGTCCAGATGAATGTAAACCGTTAACGACGGTTCTGATGAAGTTTAGGCAAAAGCCGATAGGCATCTGCGCCGACATAGTTGAAATGCTCCATCAAGTCAAAACCGCCACCAGGACCAATCGGCTCAACGATTCGTCTGGAGAGCAGATCCGAAGAAATCCATCGGAGAGTACGTTATGACGTCGATGACATTCGGAGCCACCTGCTCGCCCTGTTCGACGCAATTTGTGAAGAATCGAAATGCGGAGGAATTCCGCGCGAAGTTTCCGGAAGCCGTGAATGCCATTCAGAATAATCACTACGTGGAAGACTTCGTTCACAGTTTTGAAACAGATCGTGACGCTGTGCGATTATCGGAGGAGGTTTGGATTCAGAAACAAGGAGGTTTTGAGCTTAAGTGATTTGTATCGAACTCCAAAACAGTTATGAAGAGATTCGACGACCCCGAAGCCCGGCCTCCCGTCTTGAATCTTGACAAAAGCGGTACGAGAAGTTTTCAGAAGGTGCTGGGAATGCACTGGGATACGAGTCAGGATACACTCAAGTTCATCACGACGTTCGCGAAGTTTGATCCAGCATTGTTAAGCGGCACTCGAAGGCCCACCAAACGAGAAATGCTAAGTATTGTCATGTCGGTGTTTGACCCGTTTGGTTTAGTGGCGGAATGGACCCTGGTGGCAAAGTTGGCACTCCAACCTGTGTGGCGAGAGCAAGTAGACTGGGATGAGATCAGTATCAGTAGATTGAAGGAGATAAAGGACATAAGTGTTCCTCGTTGTTATGGTGTTGGATTTACCTCGAAGCTGATAGAACTGCACGTATTCTCCGATGCAAGTGAGCAGGCCTTTGCGGCGGTGGCGTACTGGAGAATTTCCGAAGAAGGAGGAACGGCACGGCTAGCATTCGTGGCTGGAAAAACGAAGTGTGCGCCTTTAAAACGAACCTCTATTCCACTCCTCGAACTACAGTCGGCGGTATTAGCGACACGTCTGCGCGAGATAGTATTGCGATATCATGATGTCACTCCCGACGGGATCTTTATGTGGAGCGATTCGAAGACTGTTTTGTCATGAGTATGCTCGGATCATAGACGATGCAAGCCGTACGTAGCCCATCGGGTGAATGAAATCCTGGACACCACCAAGAACACGAAATGCAGGTGGCTCCCGAGTGCGCTTAACCCGGCAGATTTTGGAACACATATAGGGAAAGTAAGCGTAAGTCATTCTGGCTTGATGGCCCCGAATTCTTGATGAAGAAGGAGTCTGAATGGCCTGTCCCGATGCCCGGCATAAAAACTGGGGAAGAACTTCGCGTGAAGGCGACATTCCTTCTTATAGTTACCAAGGACATATTTGACAAGTTTCCGAATTTAACCGTCTTAGAAGAACTATAGGTCGGGTTTTGAGATTCCTCAAGAACTGCTCCAGGGAGCCGACAGAAAGGGAGCGCGGAGGCTTGAAGGTAAGGGAGTTGGTGTGTGCGGAACTGGCAATTTGCCGTACGGTACAAATTGCGGCGTATCCAGATGACTATCGCTCCCTGCGAGCGGATAGAACGTTGGAACGTGTAAGTAGTCTGCTGAAACTGTCACCATCTCTGGACAAAAATGGGGTGATCAGAATGCATGGACGAATCGATGCAGCTGTGGCCATTCCAGCCTGCGCACGTAGACCAATAATATTGCCCCAACACCATCGAGTGACCGCGTTACTTGTAGACTCATATCATCGAGCGTGGAAGTATCAGAATGAAGGTACCATCATCGCAGAGATACGTCGTCGGTTCTGTATACCGCACATTCGCACGGTAGTACGTCAAGCAACGAGAAGATGCCAGGTTTGCAAAAGGGAACGCGCAAAACCGGATAACCCGCTAATGGAACAGCTGCCGGACGATAGGCTGACTCCATTCGTGAGGCCGTTACGTACGTAGGAGTGGACTACATGGGCCCGTTCCTCGTTACGACTGGGCGGCGCAGCGAGAAGTGATGGATAGCCCTCTTCACTTGCCTTACGGTTAGAGCGGTGTATCTGGAAATCGCCAGGGATCTTACAACCGATACGTGTCTGATGTGTATCCGAAATTTTATCAACAGACGGGGAACTCCCTTACGTATCCGCTCGGATAATGCCACTAACTTCGTCGGAGCGAACGCGGAACTGAAACGGCAGCTATACCCGTTGGATCACAGAATTATCGCAGATGCCCTTGCGAACCTGAAAATCGAATGGATTTTCAACTGTCCTCTGAGCCCCCACGTAGGTGGATGTTGGGAACGCTTAGTGCATAGTGTAAAACGGGCCATGGGACATGCGCTTTACAACAAGAGTCTTCAAGAACATAGCCTCTATAGCCTAGCGTGTGAGGCTGAGAATATAGTAAACTCGCGACCCCTGACTCACATAGCGTTAGACACACCAACCGACGAACCTATAACCCCTAATCATTTTCTCTTAGGTGTACCCAACTCAGAGCAGACGCCCCATCCTCACGAAGAGGAACTCCGTGTGATGCGGAAACAGCGGCGTAAAGTACAGCAACTGCAGCATCGCTTCTGGAATAAGTGGCTGACGGAGTACCTTCCGGACCTATGCTGCCGCACAAAATGGTATCACCCTGTTACACCACTTGCTATCGACGATATCGTCCTGGTGTGCGATAGAAGCATACATCGGTCGACGTGGCCAGTAGGCCGAGTGATTCGAATCTTCCCAGGTAAGGACTCGCAAGTAAGGAGTGCGGAGGTGCGCACTAAACTGAGTATCATTAGACGACCCGCGTGCATGCTGTCGAAATTAGATGTTAGTGAATCTGGGACGTCAAAGATTCACGGGGTCCGGGATGTTGCGGAGTACAATCCACCATGCAGCATCGGTAACCTCTCATAACTATTCGATAACATTGTGTCGGTAATCTCTCGTAACTATCCGATAACGATTGTGAACACTGGTGCGGTTCGCCTCTCGAAGTGTCAAGATCTAATGGCTGTAGTTTCCGGCATTTTCGTTCATTTATATCCGTTGACGCCATTCGAGAGGACGAGCCAGCACAAGTGTAAGTATTTTTTTTAATCCCTAATAATCCACTAAATATAATTGTATTTTCTCATCAGGAAAATAAAATACTCGTAATAAACAAATGCGGTATTCTTATTTTTTGAGTATCGTGGCGCCAACACTAACCTAACCTAAAACCTATTAGGAAGGTAACGGCAGCTGAGTTAGTGAAGTACCTGGAAGAGAGCGTGTTCCATATATTTGGCGTACCGGAGTTTACCCATTCGGACAATGGTAAAGAGTTCATTTCAGAACTGTTTGCCAGCTTTCTGGGAAAATACGGGGTCAAACATATTCCCACCCTGATCTATTCTCCTCAAGTCAATGCGTCAGAACGGGTTACCCGCTCTGTGCTAACGAAGATAAGGTCATGCTTAAGCGGTGATCAGAAGATCTGGGACATCTACGTCAGCGACGCCGCTTTTTCATTGAGGATCGTGATGCGACTACGTTTGAACCCTACTACGCTGTGTTTGGTACCCACCTGTACAACACGCGGTAGGGTATGATATCCTCCGCGAACTAGATACTGTCAAAGATATGGACACCGAAGTTATTAACAATAAGGACAAATTAGAGCTAATCAGGAATAAAATATTTGACAATCTCAGGCTAGCACATCAGAAGACGACCAAAACATACAAAACATGAAGCAGAGGCGTTCGATATAGGGAAGGACAAATAGTATAGAGACGAAATTTCAAACAGAGCAGTTTACCGTACAATTACAATGCTAAGCTGGAACCTAAATTCTTAAAATTAATGGTTTTAAAGCAAAAGGGTAACTCCCTACATGAAATAGGTAACCTAAGAGACGAAAAGGTGGGCGTATACCACGCTAAAGACCTACACACCTAGGCAAGTGATAGGAAACACTATTGACACCCTCATGCATGCCGTTGCTGGATTATTTGTGATATATACGTATGTATTTGGTTATGTCTTACAGATAGAGTATTTATTTATTTATTTATAGAATTTATTTACTTATAGAGATAATTTATTTATTTACAGTTATTAAAAAAAACCCATAGTTTTAAAAAAGAATTCATATACTGAAAGTTAAATTAAAAAAAAAAAAGTTATAAATATAATTAGGACTTGACTTTTACTCGACCGACTTAGCTCGACTTCTTACGACTTACGAGTAGCTTGACTTCTCCCGACCGACTTAATTTGACTTTTCTCGACTGTCCTCTTGTTATCATAATTAAAACGGATAATGCAAGTATAGGGTAAATGGACTATGTTAGGCCCCTACACCCGGCCATCCTGCTAGTCGGCTGCCTCAGTCCACTGGTTTAATTCAGATCGGCATAACATTTTCATGGTGTTAGCTTTAGGAGCTCATTGAATAGCCTTCATCAATATCGTTTTCGTTGTCATCGTAGTTTGGGCCTTCGTGACTACCAACCTTCCGAACATCGTAACGGTCATTCCTCTTCACTTTCACGACCTCATAAGGCCCTACGATTTGTAGAAATAATTTAGTTCCAGGTTCAAACTGCGTTTTTTTGATTGCAACAAGATCGTGAAGTTCGTATTTTGTACCTGCTTTTCGCCTTTTGTTGTACGTTTTACGATTTTCTTCCTGGATCCTGGCTATCCGTTAGTTCGCTTTACTTCGCATATCTTTCCGTTCTTCCTCAAATTCGTCGATCAGCAAGGCTTTCATCATTTTGCGTAAATCAAAGTTCTCAATATTTTTCATATGTACTCCAAACATTAGTTCAAATGGAGTTTTATTTGTGCTTCTGTTGACCATAGCGTTCATAATTCTTTGCAGCTTTGGAACGTGTTTAAACCATTTATCAGGAGCATCCACGGGCAACTTGGATAGCATTTCAATTATGGTCCTGTTGATACGTTCAACTTGTCCATTACCGCGAGCAACTCCAGTAGTGACCAAAGAGTGAATGATGTGTCGTTCTTCGCAGTATTCCTTAAAATTATTTGATGTGTACGCAGAACCTTTATCAGTGATGATTCCCCCCGGATCGCCAAAAATCTCGCTCTGCACTAACAGCTTCTTGGTTACTTCATCTGCACCTGTAGACTTGACACGGTAGAACCACGTAAATTTGGTGAAGGCATCAACAATTATAAATAAGTGTTTTTACAAACAAAACTCTTAACGGTTGATTGAAGTGGCCCAAGGTGATCAAGGTGATAGGTATTCAATGGCGTGTCAAACTTTTCGATAGGATTCAGCAAACATTCTTGTTTTCCGTTTTTCTTCGCTGAAAGAATACAAGCGACACAGTTAGAGATCATTTGTTTTATCTTCCCTGATATATTTGGAATGCAGTACTCCCCTCTTCGCCAGCACTTCATCCTTCCTAGCGTTTATATGTCCATGTTCATGAATATTTCGAAAAAACTGTTTTTAATTCTAAATTTGATACCCAAAAGATAAATTCTTAGCTTTTTGAGGCAAAGTGCTTCTTTTAATGTGCTGAAGGCTATAGCTTGATCAGGTCCAAAGCAATACGGTGCATCTTTAAGAAGAAGGTCAGATAGTGGCTTAGCAATAACGGTGTAGTTTGGAATGAATCGCCTAAAAAATCCTGTAAGGCCCAAAAATGCCTGTATCTTTTTCGTCGTATCTGGTTTCGAGAATTTCTGTACCGCTTGAATTTAGATCCATTTCGGATAATGTGCTCCAAAAACTGTATAGATGGAGTTATAAAATCACATTTTTTCCAATTGATAATCAGTCCATTTTCCGCAGCAACATCGAGCACTCTTTTCAGCTTTCCTAAATTTTCTTTGCTGTGTGCAGCAGGTATAACGACGTCGCCCATATAGAATAACAGAAATCCTTTTCGAACCAAGGGTGAAAGACCGTAATAATAAGTTACAAAACCCGAATGAAACTTTTCGAAACCCATATTGCCCATCTGGGGTTACAAAAGAAGTATATTTACGACTGCCTTCGTGAATTCCGACGTAAAAGAACCCATTTTTGAAATCTAAAGTTGTGAAAATACAAAGTGGAAAAAGGTCTCTTATGATTTTGCTATTAAGCTTCCGATAATCGATGCATAAACGACTTAATCCGTCCTTTTTTTTAATTAGGACGATGGGACTGGCGAAATCGGATTTACTGTGCTGAATAATTCAATTCATATTTACATCTTCTCTTTCCCTCGGCGCTAGCCATCTAGCCTTTTGATACACTGGTTGCTCATTCGGTAAAACTATTTGCATTTCTACACAAGACTTTTCTATCTTTTTGGTTATAGTTGTGGATTAACTCTGTAATATCCATTCAAATTTGAGGATCATCGATTTGGTTTACATTATCAATTACATCCTTTTCTATTAACTGTACAACATCAATTTTTGCAACGTCATTTTCTTCTAAATTAACTCGTATAGGTTTTGTGCTTACCTGAATATTTTCATTCTTGACAGTGACAGTGGAGTTTTTCAAAAAATTCTTCCCCAGTATTATGACATCGGTCATACATTTATCCGGAACAATATGGAATCTGATTTCATGTAAATCGTTTTCGATGAAGACCTTAATAACACAAGGTCCATATGTCATATTTGCTTCACTGCCGCCGAAACCGAATAAATATTCTCCCAAACTATCCATTTTCGCAGAATCGATTCTCCTCCAAGCGCTTTCTTTCATCAAAGAAACATCCGCTCCGGTATCGACTAAAGCATCACAATAATCTCCAGCAATCATAAGTTTCACACAATAGTCCATTTAATTTATTTGCTTTACACTTGTTTGACTACTATTTGCTTTTGTTACCTTTTTTAGGGCAATCTACAGCTATGTGCCCAAACTCGTTACACGAGAAACATCTAGCACCCTTGCTTCTATTTGGGCAACCACTTTGATGATGAGACAGTGAGCCGCAGTTCGTGCATTGTTTCTGGTTGGCTGCGGTATTAACTACAGAAGATGGACTAGCAACTTGAGAACTGCTAAAATTAACATTGCGATTGTGACTTAGAGTGGACTGAAAAATTTTTCTTGAGCTCGCCCAGAGTAGTTGCTTCGTTTTATTAGCAGGACTATCTGCTATACCCTGTATAATATAAGCTATTAGATATTCATCATCAAAATTCCCCCTCATTGCTATTTGCTTAATACTATACATATACTCAAGAAAGGTTTCGTGGGGCTTTTTTTCGAGAGTGCTTTATGAAGAGTAATACACGAAGGAGTCATCCATTTGCTTACGTTGACTTCATCAAATTAATTCATAGGCTTTTAAATTTAAAATAAAAAAACATGCATTGGAAAAATGAGTTTTTTTTTCTTGTGCTTTCTCTTCACAACAACAGGGAGAATTGAGCATTCAAGTTGAAATAATTTCACTCAAATGATTTCGAGATTCCACTCAATAGCATGCACAGAAAATGTCAAAAGTGAGAATAAATGCATGTGTTTCTTTAACTAATAAAAGCTCTTCGGTTTGAATATAAATATGTAAATGTTTTTATATACTGTGCATGCATAGAAACAAAAATTGAACTATCTCACCTTTTGGGCTTATATATTTACTTATTCCATTTAAACTGTTTCTTGTCCATGTACTCGTACCTATATACTTCACATTTAACCAATTTGTACTTTTTTTTTTATAAATTTGTTTAGCCGAATTTGAATATTTTTTATATCTTAGCATCACTTTCTTAATATGTATTTGATTTTTTTTTTTTTTGTGTTTGCACTTCTTATCCAAAATATCAAGTTTGCACTTCTTGCTTTAACTTCTTTACTTTTTATATCCAAATTCACACACCTCACCGAAGTTTTAATTCCATGCACACATTTTTTTAGAAAACGCACGGTACATAGTCTTTAGTCAAATTCTTTTTCTTTTTATATGTTTTTGGAAATCTAAAGCGGCACGGCACTACTTCAGCAACACTTCTGACAACATTTGTAGGGCAGAGGGGAGGAAATTAAAAAAAAAAAAACCAGAGTTTTAAAAGAGAATTCATATATTGGAAGTTAAATTAAAAAAAGAAAGTTATAAATATAATTAGGGCTTGACTTTCACTCGACCGACTTAGCTTGACTTCTCACGACTGACTTAGCTTGACTTCACTCTACCGACTTAGCTTTATTTCTCTTGACGATCCTCTTGTTGTCATAATTAAAACGGATAATGCAAGTGTAGGGTAAATGGACGATGCTAGGCCCCTACACCAGGTGCGCAACTAAGTTTTCGCTGTTTGTCAATAGATGGCTCCAGCAGTAAGTGCTGGTCGATTTTGACATTTGTAAAACGCCACGAACCGAGCTTAAACATACATATGGTAAACAAACTGTTTTGACACATTTGTGATTTTATTTTGGCGTCATATACTTTTGGTTGTGTGAAAATGTCTGATTTTGTGCCAAATAATCGTCATTTGCGGGAAGTGTTGATTTTCTTCTTTCATTCGAAGAAAACGGCAGCTGAAGCGCATCGAGAGCTCCAAAAAGTTTATAGAGATGCTGCTCTAAGTGAAACAACGTGCCGTAATTAATTCCGCCGCTTCAAAGACGGTGATCTCGATGTTGATGACCGTCCGCGTGAAGAAATCCTTCGAAGACGCTGAATTGGAGGCATTACTCGATGAGGATCCGTACCAAAAGCAAGAACAGCTTGCTTCAGCATTAGGAATTACCCGTAAAGCCATTTCCAAGCGATTGCATGCGTTCAGAATGATTCAAACATAAGGAACTTGGGTTCCTTATTATTTGAAGCCAATGGGCATTGAGCGTCATTTTTTCGCCTGTGAATAATTGCTCCAGCGGCAAAAAAGGAAGGGTTTTCTTCATCGCATCGTGACGGATGATGAAAAATGGATTCATTACAGCAACCCAACGAAAAGAAAGTCATTGGGACTACCCGGTCATGCATCTACGTCGTCGGCACGGCCGAATATTCACGCTGCGAAGATTGTGCTATGTATTTGGTGGGACCAGGTCGGTGTCATTTATTATGAACTGTTGAAACCCAACGAAACCATCACTGGGGAACGGTATCGACTTCAATTAATGCCAAACCCGTTAAAACCTACCTGGAAACGCTTAAATGGGAAACCTTACCCCCCCGCCACATTCCCCAGATATTGAGCCATCCGATTATTACGAGTACTTATTCCATTCGTTGGCACATTTTTTTTTTTATAATTTGCGCGCACAAAATGGGATATGAATACCATTAAATTATTTCAGGGCACGGGCGTTTGTGGAAATTGAGAGAGAGAGAAAGAAAGATTGGTGTAGTTGGTTTGTTGGTTTGAAACTTAGGTGGTATCAAGTTTCAGTAAACTCCAAGGGTGGCGTCCAGATAACTGGAGAGCTTGTTTGTTTTGCTTTTTGTCGTTGCTCATGATACACAGTATTTATTTAGATAGAGTATTTATTTATTTATTTATAGAATTTATTTACTTATAGAGATAATTTATTTATTTACAGTTATTAAAAAAAACCCATAGTTTTAAAAAAGAATTCATATACTGAAAGTTAAATTAAAAAAAAGAAAGTTATAAATATAATTAGGACTTGACTTTTACTCGACCGACTTAGCTCGACTTCTTACGACTTACGAGTCGAGGGTAAATGGACTATGTTAGGCCCCTACACCCGGCCATCCTGCTAGTCGGCTGCCTCAGTCCACTGGTTTAATTCAGATCGGCATAACATTTTCATGGTGTTAGCTTTAGGAGCTCATTGAATAGCCTTCATCAATATCGTTTTCGTTGTCATCGTAGTTTGGGCCTTCGTGACTACCAACCTTCCGAACATCGTAACGGTCATTCCTCTTCACTTTCACGACCTCATAAGGCCCTACGATTTGTAGAAATAATTTAGTTCCAGGTTCAAACTGCGTTTTTTTGATTGCAACAAGATCGTGAAGTTCGTATTTTGTACCTGCTTTTCGCCTTTTGTTGTACGTTTTACGATTTTCTTCCTGGATCCTGGCTATCCGTTAGTTCGCTTTACTTCTGTAATATGCGAGCTGCGGCTCGAGTAGATAAAACAGTATTCTGTGAAATTATTTCTTTATTTTCTAGTCTATAGAACAATTCAGGTTCACACTATACTATTCTTCGCAAATTCTTTTCTTACAAGGTCTCTTTCCTCTCAAATCACTTTATCTCCTTTCAATTACTTAATTCACAAATCCAAACTAATTACTTTTTCTTGTTCACTCTCAACTTTCAATTTATCACCAAATTACAACTTCGCCCATTATCACTTTTCCAATCTCTTCGCCACGGTTCTAAACCAACTGTGTCTTTTTTGATCGCCATCTGTCCTTATATAGCAGAAGTTTCTTATAGCAAGAAACTTCTAGCAAATTCTTCGACCACTGGAACAAGAGAAATAATTCTTGCAGTTATAATTCCCTTTTATCCCTGATATTATTCGTCTCTTTCGTTGACATGAGCTGTGGAGACTTCGTCCCAGACACGAACCTCGAATGAAAGGACAGTTTGAACCAAAATTCTGCCAGAATGGAAAGTCACTTCGGAATTTGCTGCATAGACATAGGAGCGTAGTTATTATTATGCTACACTGCCCCCCTCTTAGACGTGTTCGTCCCGAACAAGTGCATCCTCATTTCGGCCATTGTATCGACTCAGTCGGTCCACATGAACCACTTTCATTTTGGCCCTTGGTCCTCGCTGGATGCGGTAGACAACATCGTTGATGCGGGTTACTATTCTGTAGGGACCTTCCCAGTTCCGCTGTAATTTAGGTGATTTCCCCTTTTGGCGATGGGGATTATACAGCCACACCAGATCTCCTTTCTGGAATCCTGACGTTGTTGCCTTGGCATCATACCTGGTCTTCATGCGGTCGCTCGTCATCTTAATCTGGCTTCTGGTCCTTTGGTGTATGTCCCTAAGCCTTTCCCTAAGGTCCGCCACGTACTCTTCTTCATTTCTGGGCTCATTGGTAGGAGATCCAAATTTCACCTCACTGGGTAAACGAGCTATTCCACCAAATAAGATTTCGAACGGCGTATGTCGAGTAGTGCTATGCACGGCACTTCTATAGGCCATCAAAAACAAGGGAATCTGCCGGTCCCAATCCCGTTGGTAGTCACCTACGACCTTCGAGAGATGTTCGTCCAAAGTCCTATTGAAACGCTCCACCATACCGTCCGACTGTGGATGAAGCGGGGTTGTCCTTGTCTTTTTGATTCCGAGTAGTTGACACATCTCTTGGAAGATTCTTGACTCGAAGTTCCGCCCTTGGTCAGAATGCAATTCCAAGGGCACACCGAATCTGCTAACCCAATTGTAGACGATCTGCTCCGCCACGGTTCTGGCTTCCTGGTTAGGGATCGGAAACGCTTCCGGCCACTTACTGAAGTAGTCCATCACTACGAGTATATACCGATTACCATTGTCGGTTTCCGGAAAGGGCCCTGCGATGTCAATGGCGATTCGTTCGAAAGGTGCTCCCACGTTGTATTGGTGCATCTTACCTCGAGTTTTGATTCTCGGACCCTTGCTAGCTGCACACACGTCGCATTTTCTGCACCAGTCTTCGATATCTTCCTTCGCTTTTAACCAATAAAAACGTTCTCGAACCTTTTCTAGCGTCTTATTCACTCCCAAGTGGCCTCCGGTCGCCCCGCCATGCATTTCCTGTAACACCTCCTTGACCCTCGTCCGCGGTACGACAAGCTGCATTACAAACGACTTTCCGTCGGAGGATTCCCATTTTCTTCTCAGAACACCTTCTTGGACATGGAGGGAGTCCCACTGCGCAAAATATGCCTTTAAGGTCGGGCTTCTGTGAGAGATGTCCTGATGATCCGGTTTCTCCATGTTCTCCTTCCAGGCCAGAATCGGCTCGATATCCGGGTCTTCCTTCTGAGCGTTCCGGATCTCATCTACGCTCCAGCCGGCGATAGGTTCGGCTCTCATTCTTTGGATGGAAACCAGCTCCCGTTCTTCCTGACGCGCACAATGTTTACAATCCGTTCTGCATGGTCTCCGGGACAGTGCATCCGCATTAGAGTGGAGTTTTCCTTTACGATGCTGTATTTCGTAGTCGTAGATTTGCAGCCTTTCGATCCATCTTGCGACCTGACCCTCAGGACTCTTGAACTGTAATAGCCATTTTAAGGCTGCATGGTCTGTGCGAAGAACGAACTTCCTCCCGTAGAGGTATTTGTGAAAATGCTTCGTAGCCAAGATCAAAACTAGAAGTTCCCGCCTTGTCACGCAGTAGTTCCTTTCTGGCTTAGAGAGCACCTTGCTGAAGTACGCAACCACCTTCTCTTGGCCGTCATGCACCTGGGAGAGTACGGCTCCTACCCCGACATTACTAGCATCTGCATCCACAACGAACGTTTCCCCGGGAGTGGGGTAAGCCAGTATCGGGGCATCGCATAGCCGTTGTTTAAGTGCCTTGAAGCTCTTCTCGCACTCAATTGACCATTTGAATTGTTTTCCCTTTTCCGTCAACTGGTGCAGGTTCTTTGCGATCCCGGCAAAATCCTTCACGAACCGTCTGTAGTAGGTGGTTAGGCCCAGGAAGCTCCTTAGTTGGTGTTTGTCTTTGGGGACTGGCCAGTTTTTCACCGCTTCGACCTTCTCCGGATCGGTTCTCACTCCTTTCGCTGAAATTATGTGTCCCAGGTACTTGACTTCCGCTCTAAACAGGGCGCACTTCTTGGGGTTGAGCTTCAGGTGGGCACTTCGAAGCCTTTGAAACACATCCCTTAGATTGTCTCGGTGTTGCGCAAACGTTTTTCCTACGACGATGACATCATCCAAGTATACCAAACAGGTTTTCCATGTTAACCCTTGCAGGACACATTCCATCAATCGCTCGAAAGTCGCCGGAGCATTGCACAGCCCGAATGGCATTACCGTGAATTGCCATAGCCCATTTCCTGCGGTGAAGGCGGTTTTCTCCCGGTCTTCTGGATGGATCTGTACCTGCCAGTAGCCACTCTTCAAGTCGAGAGTGGAAAACCATCGGGCTCCTGATAGTGTGTCTAGCGTGTCGTCAATCCGTGGCAGAGGGTAGCTGTCTTTCTTGGTGACGTAATTGAGCTGCCGATAGTCCACGCAGAACCGCGTGCTGCCATCTTTCTTCTTAACCAGTACAACCGGTGATGCCCACGGACTTTTGGAACTTTCAATCACACCTTCTTTCTCCATTGCCGACACCATCTCTGCAACTTCTGTCTGCTTTGCCAATGGAAGGCGCCTAACAGGCTGACGAATTGGTCTAGTATCACCAGTGTCTATTCGATGTTGTACCAGGTGTGTTCGGCCGTATTCTCCGTCCTGTGAGGCAAATACATCAGCGTACTCATTGATAAGATTCTCTGCCATAGTTCGCTGCTCCTGATTCAGTTCACTGGACTGGAGAATCGTCTCTCTCGTTTCCGCTGTCCAAGGTGATGGGAGAGGTTTTGGAGCATCACGTTCAGATATTGTTGCGACGGCGGTAATCGGCGTGCATTTTCCAGTCACTTCCCCTCGCCTTAGTTTGACAGTGTGTGGTCTTGCGTTCAAAACCCTCACTGGAACCATGGTGTTCTTTGGTTCGACTAACGTCTTTCCCACGATGTAGTCTTGAGAATTCTTCTCTGGGTCTGGTTCTACTATGTAGAATCGGTGGCTCCCAAGATCACCTTCCAGCTTCGTCCAAATGATTGTCTCTGAAGACGGCTGCAAAACTTCGTCTTTGCTGATGACTGTCCTGAGAGTTACGGCATTCTCATTTCCGTACACCATCGGAATCTCCACATTTCGATACCTCAGTACTTGCATCCCGATGTCCAAGATTACTTCATTGGCTTTCATGAAGTCTACTCCGATGATGCACTCGTCGCATATATCTGCCACCAGAAATGCATGGGAGAACGTCAGTCCTGCCAGAGTAATCGTAAGACGAACTTCTCCAAATACCTTCGCCATTTCCCCTGTTGCAGTCTTCAGGCAGTAGCTGTTGGTGTTGTGCAGCCAGGAGCTTTTGACGATATCTCTTCTTACAATGGAGGCAGTGGCACCTGTGTCGATGGTGGCTACGCACTTCTTCTCGTTGATTAGTGCCTCCACTGTCAGGCTCTTGTTACCCCGTTTGGTTTGCGAAACTTGAATGGTGGTCCTGGGGGCCTCGATTCCATTAACAAACTTCTGCCCCGCGAAGTTAGTCCTTACGCATCTCCCGACTGCTGGTTTTGGGAAGTCTGACCGACAGGATGCTTCCTCTCTGCTTCTCCTACTTCCGCAATGTGGACAATTTCCTCGTCTAGGTGCACTTCTGCACTGCCGTTGTAGGTGTCCGGTTTGGTTGCAATTCCAGCAACGGATTTGACTTCCGCGAGCTCTGTCTTCATCCATGACGGCTGTTCTCTGGCATGAGCATTCCACGACGGACATTTCCCTGACACGGTGTATTCCCTGGTATGCTTGGTCCGCAGCCTTCATTGACAAAGCGAATGCCAATGCCTCGGGGAGTGTTCGCTTTCCAGCCATCCTTACGGCCATTTGCAGTTGTCTGTCCTCTATGGCCTGAATAAAAGCTTCCACCGCCATTTCGTTGATAAGTTCCTCACTGGCTTTAGGATATGAAAGATGGGCTAGTCGCTCTATATCCGCTTGCAACTGTTGGAGCGTTTCCCCCCTTTTCTGGACTCGACTACGCAGCTGAACCCTGTACACCTGCTGCATGTGTTCATCCCCAAACCGCATCTCGATAGCCTGAACCAGAGAGTCGTAGTTCTGCTGTTTATTTTCCGGGATGGTCTGCAAGAGCTCCGCAGCTGGACCCCTCAGTGCAAGCGTGAGTGCAATAGACTTCTCTTCATCGTCCCAGCTATTGGTCATTGCGGCCGCTTCGAATTGCCTCTTATAAATTGGCCATGATGTTTGACCATCGAAGATAGGAGGCTGCATCTCCTTTCTTCTCAGACCGTCAGTGGAATATTCCCGTGCTTTCTGTCTCTTCACGTTGCTGAGCTCCTTAGCAAGATTTTCGACTTGCTTTCCTACTATCTCGAATTGCGTATCCACTTTTCCAAACTGAGTCTCTATCTTCCCGAACTGAGTTTCATGTTTCTCAAAATTTTCATCGAATCTAGTTTCGACTTTTTCGAGTTGCGTCTCGACCTTCTCGATTTTCTCTTCGATCACTTCGAATTTGGATTCCAAGTTCTTGTTTTGCTCATCAAGTTTACTTTCCAGAGCATCTAGAGAATTCTTTCCTTCGTCCATTGCTTTCTTTTGTTCATCCAGCTTAAGTTCTAGAGAATTCTTTTGTTCGTCCAGCTTAAGTTCTAGAGAATTCCTTTGGTCGCCCATTGCTTTCTTTTGTTCGTCCAGCTTAAGTTCTAGAGAATTCCTTTGATCTTCTATTGCTTTCTTTTGTTCGTCCATGACTAACTTAAGTTGCAGGAGCAGACTTGTTATACCCGAGTCGGCTGCTGTACTTGCTGGTTCCTCTTCCACGTCAAACTCTACGTCGTGCGGATTTTCACCTTCCTGCGTTACTGCTTCTTCCAGACGAATCAGTAGGGCATCTTTTCCCCCAGTTGTGTCGAGGTTCCGCTTACTGAGTTCTGCCTTTAGTTGAGTTATAGTTAGTTTTCCCAATTTGCGACCCATTTTGCGCAACTAATTAACTCAACACAGAAATCGTTTTTTTTTTTTTTTTTTTGTATTGTGCAATTTCACACCACGGAAATAGTTATTCACAGAATAAGTCTTATCCCGCTTCTGACACCAATGTAATATGCGAGCTGCGGCTCGAGTAGATAAAACAGTATTCTGTGAAATTATTTCTTTATTTTCTAGTCTATAGAACAATTCAGGTCCACACTATACTATTCTTCGCAAATTCTTTTCTTACAAGGTCTCTTTCCTCTCAAATCACTTTATCTCCTTTCAATTACTTAATTCACAAATCCAAACTAATTACTTTTTCTTGTTCACTCTCAACTTTCAATTTATCACCAAATTACAACTTCGCCCATTATCACTTTTCCAATCTCTTCGCCACGGTTCTAAACCAACTGTGTCTTTTTTGATCGCCATCTGTCCTTATATAGCAGAAGTTTCTTATAGCAAGAAACTTCTAGCAAATTCTTCGACCACTGGAACAAGAGAAATAATTCTTGCAGTTATAATTCCCTTTTATCCCTGATATTATTCGTCTCTTTCGTTGACATGAGCTGTGGAGACTTCGTCCCAGACACGAACCTCGAATGAAAGGACAGTTTGAACCAAAATTCTGCCAGAATGGAAAGTCACTTCGGAATTTGCTGCATAGACATAGGAGCGTAGTTATTATTATGCTACACTTCGCATATCTTTCCGTTCTTCCTCAAATTCGTCGATCAGCAAGGCTTTCATCATTTTGCGTAAATCAAAGTTCTCAATATTTTTCATATGCACTCCAAACATTAGTTCAAATGGAGTTTTATTTGTGGTGTTTAAACCATTTATCAGGAGCATCCACGGGCAACTTGGATAGCATTTCAATTATGGTCCTGTTGATACGTTCAACTTGTCCATTACCGCGAGCAACTCCAGTAGTGACCAAAGAGTGAATGATGTGTCGTTCTTCGCAGTATTCCTTAAAATTATTTGATGTGTACGTAGAACCTTTATCAGTGATGATTCCCCCCGGATCGCCAAAAATCTCGCTCTGCACTAACAGCTTCTTGGTTACTTCATCTGCACCTGTAGACTTGACACGGTAGAACCACGTAAATTTGGTGAAGGCATCAACAATTATAAATAAGTGTTTTTACAAACAAAACTCTTAGGGGTTGATTGAAGTGGCCCAAGGTGATCAAGGTGATAGGTATTCAATGGCGTGTCAAACTTTTCGATAGGATTCAGCAAACATTCTTGTTTTCCGTTTTTCTTCGCTGAAAGAATACAAGCGACACAGTTAGAGATCATTTGTTTTATCTTCCCTGATATATTTGGAATGCAGTACTCCCCTCTTCGCCAGCACTTCATCCTTCCTAGCGTTTATATGTCCATGTTCATGAATATTTCGAAAAAACTGTTTTTAATTCTAAATTTGATACCCAAAAGATAAATTCTTAGCTTTTTGAGGCAAAGTGCTTCTTTTAATGTGCTGAAGGCTATAGCTTGATCAGGTCCAAAGCAATACGGTGCATCTTTAAGAAGAAGGTCAGATAGTGGCTTAGCAATAACGGTGTAGTTTGGAATGAATCGCCTAAAAAATCCTGTAAGGCCCAAAAATGCCTGTATCTTTTTCGTCGTATCTGGTTTCGAGAATTTCTGTACCGCTTGAATTTAGATCCATTTCGGATAATGTGCTCCAAAAACTGTATAGATGGAGTTATAAAATCACATTTTTTTGCAATTGATAATCAGTCCATTTTCCGCAGCAACATCGAGCACTCTTTTCAGCTTTCCTAAATTTTCTTTGCTGTGTGCAGCAGGTATAACGACGTCGCCCATATAGAATAACAGAAATCCTTTTCGAACCAAGGGTGAAAGACCGTAATAATAAGTTACAAAACCCGAATGAAACTTTTCGAAACCCATATTGCCCATCTGGGGTTACAAAAGAAGTATATTTACGACTGCCTTCGTGAATTCCGACGTAAAAGAACCCATTTTTGAAATCTAAAGTTGTGAAAATACAAAGTGGAAAAAGGTCTCTTATGATTTTGCTATTAAGCTTCCGATAATCGATGCATAAACGACTTAATCCGTCCTTTTTTTTAATTAGGACGATGGGACTGGCGAAATCGGATTTACTGTGCTGAATAATTCAATTCATATTTACATCTTCTCTTTCCCTCGGCGCTAGCCATCTAGCCTTTTGATACACTGGTTGCTCATTCGGTAAAACTATTTGCATTTCTACACAAGACTTTTCTATCTTTTTGGTTATAGTTGTGGATTAACTCTGTAATATCCATTCAAATTTGAGGATCATCGATTTGGTTTACATTATCAATTACATCCTTTTCTATTAACTGTACAACATCAATTTTTGCAACGTCATTTTCTTCTAAATTAACTCGTATAGGTTTTGTGCTTACCTGAATATTTTCATTCTTGACAGTGACAGTGGAGTTTTTCAAAAAATTCTTCCCCAGTATTATGACATCGGTCATACATTTATCCGGAACAATATGGAATCTGATTTCATGTAAATCGTTTTCGATGAAGACCTTAATAACACAAGGTCCATATGTCATATTTGCTTCACTGCCGCCGAAACCGAATAAATATTCTCCCAAACTATCCATTTTCGCAGAATCGATTCTCCTCCAAGCGCTTTCTTTCATCAAAGAAACATCCGCTCCGGTATCGACTAAAGCATCACAATAATCTCCAGCAATCATAAGTTTCACACAATAGTCCATTTAATTTATTTGCTTTACACTTGTTTGACTACTATTTGCTTTTGTTACCTTTTTTAGGGCAATCTACAGCTATGTGCCCAAACTCGTTACACGAGAAACATCTAGCACCCTTGCTTCTATTTGGGCAACCACTTTGATGATGAGACAGTGAGCCGCAGTTCGTGCATTGTTTCTGGTTGGCTGCGGTATTAACTACAGAAGATGGACTAGCAACTTGAGAACTGCTAAAATTAACATTGCGATTGTGACTTAGAGTGGACTGAAAAATTTTTCTTGAGCTCGCCCAGAGTAGTTGCTTCGTTTTATTAGCAGGACTATCTGCTATACCCTGTATAATATAAGCTATTAGATATTCATCATCAAAATTCCCCCTCATTGCTATTTGCTTAATACTATACATATACTCAAGAAAGGTTTCGTGGGGCTTTTTTTCGAGAGTGCTTTATGAAGAGTAATACACGAAGGAGTCATCCATTTGCTTACGTTGACTTCATCAAATTAATTCATAGGCTTTTAAATTTAAAATAAAAAAACATGCATTGGAAAAATGAGTTTTTTTTTCTTGTGCTTTCTCTTCACAACAACAGGGAGAATTGAGCATTCAAGTTGAAATAATTTCACTCAAATGATTTCGAGATTCCACTCAATAGCATGCATAGAAAATGTCAAAAGTGAGAATAAATGCATGTGTTTCTTTAACTAATAAAAGCTCTTCGGTTTGAATATAAATATGTAAATGTTTTTATATACTGTGCATGCATAGAAACAAAAATTGAACTATCTCACCTTTTGGGCTTATATATTTACTTATTCCATTTAAACTGTTTCTTGTCCATGTACTCGTACCTATATACTTCACTTTTAACCAATTTGTACTTTTTTTTTTATAAATTTGTTTAGCCGAATTTGAATATTTTTTATATCTTAGCATCACTTTCTTAATATGTATTTGATTTTTTTTTTTTTTGTGTTTGCACTTCTTATCCAAAATATCAAGTTTGCACTTCTTGCTTTAACTTCTTTACTTTTTATATCCAAATTCACACACCTCACCGAAGTTTTAATTCCATGCACACATTTTTTTAGAAAACGCACGGTACATAGTCTTTAGTCAAATTCTTTTTCTTTTTATATGTTTTTGGAAATCTAAAGCGGCACGGCACTACTTCAGCAACACTTCTGACAACATTTGTAGGGCAGAGGGGAGGAAATTAAAAAAAAAAAAACCAGAGTTTTAAAAGAGAATTCATATATTGGAAGTTAAATTAAAAAAAGAAAGTTATAAATATAATTAGGGCTTGACTTTCACTCGACCGACTTAGCTTGACTTCTCACGACTGACTTAGCTTGACTTCACTCTACCGACTTAGCTTTATTTCTCTTGACGATCCTCTTGTTGTCATAATTAAAACGGATAATGCAAGTGTAGGGTAAATGGACGATGCTAGGCCCCTACACCAGGTGCGCAACTAAGTTTTCGCTGTTTGTCAATAGATGGCTCCAGCAGTAAGTGCTGGTCGATTTTGACATTTGTAAAACGCCACGAACCGAGCTTAAACATACATATGGTAAACAAACTGTTTTGACACATTTGTGATTTTATTTTGGCGTCATATACTTTTGGTTGTGTGAAAATGTCTGATTTTGTGCCAAATAATCGTCATTTGCGGGAAGTGTTGATTTTCTTCTTTCATTCGAAGAAAACGGCAGCTGAAGCGCATCGAGAGCTCCAAAAAGTTTATAGAGATGCTGCTCTAAGTGAAACAACGTGCCGTAATTAATTCCGCCGCTTCAAAGACGGTGATCTCGATGTTGATGACCGTCCGCGTGAAGAAATCCTTCGAAGACGCTGAATTGGAGGCATTACTCGATGAGGATCCGTACCAAAAGCAAGAACAGCTTGCTTCAGCATTAGGAATTACCCGTAAAGCCATTTCCAAGCGATTGCATGCGTTCAGAATGATTCAAACATAAGGAACTTGGGTTCCTTATTATTTGAAGCCAATGGGCATTGAGCGTCATTTTTTCGCCTGTGAATAATTGCTCCAGCGGCAAAAAAGGAAGGGTTTTCTTCATCGCATCGTGACGGATGATGAAAAATGGATTCATTACAGCAACCCAACGAAAAGAAAGTCATTGGGACTACCCGGTCATGCATCTACGTCGTCGGCACGGCCGAATATTCACGCTGCGAAGATTGTGCTATGTATTTGGTGGGACCAGGTCGGTGTCATTTATTATGAACTGTTGAAACCCAACGAAACCATCACTGGGGAACGGTATCGACTTCAATTAATGCCAAACCCGTTAAAACCTACCTGGAAACGCTTAAATGGGAAACCTTACCCCCCCGCCACATTCCCCAGATATTGAGCCATCCGATTATTACGAGTACTTATTCCATTCGTTGGCACATTTTTTTTTTTATAATTTGCGCGCACAAAATGGGATATGAATACCATTAAATTATTTCAGGGCACGGGCGTTTGTGGAAATTGAGAGAGAGAGAAAGAAAGATTGGTGTAGTTGGTTTGTTGGTTTGAAACTTAGGTGGTATCAAGTTTCAGTAAACTCCAAGGGTGGCGTCCAGATAACTGGAGAGCTTGTTTGTTTTGCTTTTTGTCGTTGCTCATGATACACAGTATTTATTTAGATAGAGTATTTATTTATTTATTTATAGAATTTATTTACTTATAGAGATAATTTATTTATTTACAGTTATTAAAAAAAACCCATAGTTTTAAAAAAGAATTCATATACTGAAAGTTAAATTAAAAAAAAGAAAGTTATAAATATAATTAGGACTTGACTTTTACTCGACCGACTTAGCTCGACTTCTTACGACTTACGAGTCGAGGGTAAATGGACTATGTTAGGCCCCTACACCCGGCCATCCTGCTAGTCGGCTGCCTCAGTCCACTGGTTTAATTCAGATCGGCATAACATTTTCATGGTGTTAGCTTTAGGAGCTCATTGAATAGCCTTCATCAATATCGTTTTCGTTGTCATCGTAGTTTGGGCCTTCGTGACTACCAACCTTCCGAACATCGTAACGGTCATTCCTCTTCACTTTCACGACCTCATAAGGCCCTACGATTTGTAGAAATAATTTAGTTCCAGGTTCAAACTGCGTTTTTTTGATTGCAACAAGATCGTGAAGTTCGTATTTTGTACCTGCTTTTCGCCTTTTGTTGTACGTTTTACGATTTTCTTCCTGGATCCTGGCTATCCGTTAGTTCGCTTTACTTCGCATATCTTTCCGTTCTTCCTCAAATTCGTCGATCAGCAAGGCTTTCATCATTTTGCGTAAATCAAAGTTCTCAATATTTTTCATATGCACTCCAAACATTAGTTCAAATGGAGTTTTATTTGTGGTGTTTAAACCATTTATCAGGAGCATCCACGGGCAACTTGGATAGCATTTCAATTATGGTCCTGTTGATACGTTCAACTTGTCCATTACCGCGAGCAACTCCAGTAGTGACCAAAGAGTGAATGATGTGTCGTTCTTCGCAGTATTCCTTAAAATTATTTGATGTGTACGCAGAACCTTTATCAGTGATGATTCCCCCCGGATCGCCAAAAATCTCGCTCTGCACTAACAGCTTCTTGGTTACTTCATCTGCACCTGTAGACTTGACACGGTAGAACCACGTAAATTTGGTGAAGGCATCAACAATTATAAATAAGTGTTTTTACAAACAAAACTCTTAACGGTTGATTGAAGTGGCCCAAGGTGATCAAGGTGATAGGTATTCAATGGCGTGTCAAACTTTTCGATAGGATTCAGCAAACATTCTTGTTTTCCGTTTTTCTTCGCTGAAAGAATACAAGCGACACAGTTAGAGATCATTTGTTTTATCTTCCCTGATATATTTGGAATGCAGTACTCCCCTCTTCGCCAGCACTTCATCCTTCCTAGCGTTTATATGTCCATGTTCATGAATATTTCGAAAAAACTGTTTTTAATTCTAAATTTGATACCCAAAAGATAAATTCTTAGCTTTTTGAGGCAAAGTGCTTCTTTTAATGTGCTGAAGGCTATAGCTTGATCAGGTCCAAAGCAATACGGTGCATCTTTAAGAAGAAGGTCAGATAGTGGCTTAGCAATAACGGTGTAGTTTGGAATGAATCGCCTAAAAAATCCTGTAAGGCCCAAAAATGCCTGTATCTTTTTCGTCGTATCTGGTTTCGAGAATTTCTGTACCGCTTGAATTTAGATCCATTTCGGATAATGTGCTCCAAAAACTGTATAGATGGAGTTATAAAATCACATTTTTTCCAATTGATAATCAGTCCATTTTCCGCAGCAACATCGAGCACTCTTTTCAGCTTTCCTAAATTTTCTTTGCTGTGTGCAGCAGGTATAACGACGTCGCCCATATAGAATAACAGAAATCCTTTTCGAACCAAGGGTGAAAGACCGTAATAATAAGTTACAAAACCCGAATGAAACTTTTCGAAACCCATATTGCCCATCTGGGGTTACAAAAGAAGTATATTTACGACTGCCTTCGTGAATTCCGACGTAAAAGAACCCATTTTTGAAATCTAAAGTTGTGAAAATACAAAGTGGAAAAAGGTCTCTTATGCTTTTGCTATTAAGCTTCCGATAATCGATGCATAAACGACTAAATCCGTCCTTTTTTTTAATTAGGACGATGGGACTGGCGAAATCTGATTTACTGTGCTGAATAATTCAATTCATATTTACATCTTCTCTTTCCCTCGGCGCTAGCCATCTAACCTTTTGATACACTGGTTGCTCATTCGGTAAAACTATTTGCATTTCTACACAAGACTTTTCTATCTTTTTGGTTATAGTTGTGGATTAACTCTGTAATATCCATTCAAATTTGAGGATCATCGATTTGGTTTACATTATCAATTACATCCTTTTCTATTAACTGTACAACATCAATTTTTGCAACGTCATTTTCTTCTAAATTAACTCGTATAGGTTTTGTGCTTACCTGAATATTTCCATTCAAAATTTCCATTCATTTTTTCAAAAAATTCTTCCCCAGTATTATGACATCGGTCATCCATTTATCCGGAACAATATGGAATCTGATTTCATGTAAACCGTTTTCGATGAAGACCTTAATAACACAAGGTCCATATGTCATATTTGCTTCACTGCCGCCGAAACCGAATAAATATTCTCCCAAACTATCCATTTTCGCAGAATCGATTCTCCTCCAAGCGCTTTCTTTCATCAAAGAAACATCCGCTCCGGTATCGACTAAAGCATCACAATAATCTCCAGCAATCATAAGTTTCACACAATAGTCCATTTAATTTATTTGCTTTACACTTGTTTGACTACTATTTGCTTTTGTTACCTTTTTTAGGGCAATCTACAGCTATGTGCCCAAACTCGTTACACGAGAAACATCTAGCACCCTTGCTTCTATTTGGGCAACCACTTTGATGATGAGACAGTGAGCCGCAGTTCGTGCATTGTTTCTGGTTGGCTGCGGTATTAACTACAGAAGATGAACTAGCAACTTGAGAACTGCTAAAATTAACATTGCGATTGTGACTTAGAGTGGACTGACTTTTGATATTTTCGAAAACTAAAAATTTTTCTTGAGCTCGCCCAGGGTAGTTGCTTCGTTTTATTAGCAGGACTATCTGCTATACCCTGTATAATATAAGCTATTAGATATTCATCATCAAAATTCCCCCTCATTGCTATTTGCTTCATACTATACATATTACTCAAGAAAGGTTTCGTGGGGCTTTTTTTCGAGAGTGCTTTATGAAGAGTAATACACGAAGGAGTCATCCATTTGCTTACGTTGACTTCATCAAATTAATTCATAGGCTTTTAAATTTAAAATAAAAAAACATGCATTGGAAAAATGAGTTTTTTTTTCTTGTGCTTTCTCTTCACAACAACAGGGAGAATTGAGCATTCAAGTTGAAATAATTTCACTCAAATGATTTCGAGATTCCACTCAATAGCATGCATAGAAAATGTCAAAAGTGAGAATAAATGCATGTGTTTCTTTAACTAATAAAAGCTCTTCGGTTTGAATATAAATATGTAAATGTTTTTATATACTGTGCATGCATAGAAACAAAAATTGAACTATCTCACCTGTTTGGGCTTATATATTTACTTATTCCATTTAAACTGTTTCTTGTCCATGTACTCGTACCTATATACTTCACTTTTAACCAATTTGTACTTTTTTTTTTATAAATTTGTTTAGCCGAATTTGAATATTTTTTATATCTTAGCATCACTTTCTTAATATGTATTCGATTTTTTTTTTTTTTGTGTTTGCACTTCTTATCCAAAATATCAAGTTTGCACTTCTTGCTTTAACTTCTTTACTTTTTATATCCAAATTCACACACCTCACCGAAGTTTTAATTCCATGCACACATTTTTTTAGAAAACGCACGGTACATAGTCTTTAGTCAAATTCTTTTTCTTTTTATATGTTTTTGGAAATCTAAAGCGGCACGGCACTACTTCAGCAACACTTCTGACAACATTTATAGGGCAGAGGGGAGGAAATTAAAAAAAAAAAACCAGAGTTTTAAAAGAGAATTCATATATTGGAAGTTAAATTAAAAAAAGAAAGTTATAAATATAATTAGGGCTTGACTTTCACTCGACCGACTTAGCTTGACTTCTCACGACTGACTTAGCTTGACTTCACTCTACCGACTTAGCTTTATTTCTCTTGACGATCCTCTTGTTGTCATAATTAAAACGGATAATGCAAGTGTAGGGTAAATGGACGATGCTAGGCCCCTACACCAGGTGCGCAACTAAGTTTTCGCTGTTTGTCAATAGATGGCTCCAGCAGTAAGTGCTGGTCGATTTTGACATTTGTAAAACGCCACGAACCGAGCTTAAACATACATATGGTAAACAAACTGTTTTGACACATTTGTGATTTTATTTTGGCGTCATATACTTTTGGTTGTGTGAAAATGTCTGATTTTGTGCCAAATAATCGTCATTTGCGGGAAGTGTTGATTTTCTTCTTTCATTCGAAGAAAACGGCAGCTGAAGCGCATCGAGAGCTCCAAAAAGTTTATAGAGATGCTGCTCTAAGTGAAACAACGTGCCGTAATTAATTCCGCCGCTTCAAAGACGGTGATCTCGATGTTGATGACCGTCCGCGTGAAGAAATCCTTCGAAGACGCTGAATTGGAGGCATTACTCGATGAGGATCCGTACCAAAAGCAAGAACAGCTTGCTTCAGCATTAGGAATTACCCGTAAAGCCATTTCCAAGCGATTGCATGCGTTCAGAATGATTCAAACATAAGGAACTTGGGTTCCTTATTATTTGAAGCCAATGGGCGTTGAGCGTCATTTTTTCGCCTGTGAATAATTGCTCCAGCGGCAAAAAAGGAAGGGTTTTCTTCATCGCATCGTGACGGATGATGAAAAATGGATTCATTACAGCAACCCAACGAAAAGAAAGTCATTGGGACTACCCGGTCATGCATCTACGTCGTCGGCACGGCCGAATATTCACGCTGCGAAGATTGTGCTATGTATTTGGTGGGACCAGGTCGGTGTCATTTATTATGAACTGTTGAAACCCAACGAAACCATCACTGGGGAACGGTATCGACTTCAATTAATGCCAAACCCGTTAAAACCTACCTGGAAACGCTTAAATGGGAAACCTTACCCCCCCGCCACATTCCCCAGATATTGAGCCATCCGATTATTACGAGTACTTATTCCATTCGTTGGCACATTTTTTTTTTTATAATTTGCGCGCACAAAATGGGATATGAATACCATTAAATTATTTCAGGGCACGGGCGTTTGTGGAAATTGAGAGAGAGAGAAAGAAAGATTGGTGTAGTTGGTTTGTTGGTTTGAAACTTAGGTGGTATCAAGTTTCAGTAAACTCCAAGGGTGGCGTCCAGATAACTGGAGAGCTTGTTTGTTTTGCTTTTTGTCGTTGCTCATGATACACAGTATTTATTTAGATAGAGTATTTATTTATTTATTTATAGAATTTATTTACTTATAGAGATAATTTATTTATTTACAGTTATTAAAAAAAACCCATAGTTTTAAAAAAGAATTCATATACTGAAAGTTAAATTAAAAAAAAGAAAGTTATAAATATAATTAGGACTTGACTTTTACTCGACCGACTTAGCTCGACTTCTTACGACTTACGAGTCGAGGGTAAATGGACTATGTTAGGCCCCTACACCCGGCCATCCTGCTAGTCGGCTGCCTCAGTCCACTGGTTTAATTCAGATCGGCATAACATTTTCATGGTGTTAGCTTTAGGAGCTCATTGAATAGCCTTCATCAATATCGTTTTCGTTGTCATCGTAGTTTGGGCCTTCGTGACTACCAACCTTCCGAACATCGTAACGGTCATTCCTCTTCACTTTCACGACCTCATAAGGCCCTACGATTTGTAGAAATAATTTAGTTCCAGGTTCAAACTGCGTTTTTTTGATTGCAACAAGATCGTGAAGTTCGTATTTTGTACCTGCTTTTCGCCTTTTGTTGTACGTTTTACGATTTTCTTCCTGGATCCTGGCTATCCGTTAGTTCGCTTTACTTCGCATATCTTTCCGTTCTTCCTCAAATTCGTCGATCAGCAAGGCTTTCATCATTTTGCGTAAATCAAAGTTCTCAATATTTTTCATATGCACTCCAAACATTAGTTCAAATGGAGTTTTATTTGTGGTGTTTAAACCATTTATCAGGAGCATCCACGGGCAACTTGGATAGCATTTCAATTATGGTCCTGTTGATACGTTCAACTTGTCCATTACCGCGAGCAACTCCAGTAGTGACCAAAGAGTGAATGATGTGTCGTTCTTCGCAGTATTCCTTAAAATTATTTGATGTGTACGCAGAACCTTTATCAGTGATGATTCCCCCCGGATCGCCAAAAATCTCGCTCTGCACTAACAGCTTCTTGGTTACTTCATCTGCACCTGTAGACTTGACACGGTAGAACCACGTAAATTTGGTGAAGGCATCAACAATTATAAATAAGTGTTTTTACAAACAAAACTCTTAACGGTTGATTGAAGTGGCCCAAGGTGATCAAGGTGATAGGTATTCAATGGCGTGTCAAACTTTTCGATAGGATTCAGCAAACATTCTTGTTTTCCGTTTTTCTTCGCTGAAAGAATACAAGCGACACAGTTAGAGATCATTTGTTTTATCTTCCCTGATATATTTGGAATGCAGTACTCCCCTCTTCGCCAGCACTTCATCCTTCCTAGCGTTTATATGTCCATGTTCATGAATATTTCGAAAAAACTGTTTTTAATTCTAAATTTGATACCCAAAAGATAAATTCTTAGCTTTTTGAGGCAAAGTGCTTCTTTTAATGTGCTGAAGGCTATAGCTTGATCAGGTCCAAAGCATTACGGTGCATCTTTAAGAAGAAGGTCAGATAGTGGCTTAGCAATAACGGTGTAGTTTGGAATGAATCGCCTAAAAAATCCTGTAAGGCCCAAAAATGCCTGTATCTTTTTCGTCGTATCTGGTTTCGAGAATTTCTGTACCGCTTGAATTTAGATCCATTTCGGATAATGTGCTCCAAAAACTGTATAGATGGAGTTATAAAATCACATTTTTTCCAATTGATAATCAGTCCATTTTCCGCAGCAACATCGAGCACTCTTTTCAGCTTTCCTAAATTTTCTTTGCTGTGTGCAGCAGGTATAACGACGTCGCCCATATAGAATAACAGAAATCCTTTTCGAACCAAGGGTGAAAGACCGTAATAATAAGTTACAAAACCCGAATGAAACTTTTCGAAACCCATATTGCCCATCTGGGGTTACAAAAGAAGTATATTTACGACTGCCTTCGTGAATTCCGACGTAAAAGAACCCATTTTTGAAATCTAAAGTTGTGAAAATACAAAGTGGAAAAAGGTCTCTTATGCTTTTGCTATTAAGCTTCCGATAATCGATGCATAAACGACTAAATCCGTCCTTTTTTTTAATTAGGACGATGGGACTGGCGAAATCTGATTTACTGTGCTGAATAATTCAATTCATATTTACATCTTCTCTTTCCCTCGGCGCTAGCCATCTAACCTTTTGATACACTGGTTGCTCATTCGGTAAAACTATTTGCATTTCTACACAAGACTTTTCTATCTTTTTGGTTATAGTTGTGGATTAACTCTGTAATATCCATTCAAATTTGAGGATCATCGATTTGGTTTACATTATCAATTACATCCTTTTCTATTAACTGTACAACATCAATTTTTGCAACGTCATTTTCTTCTAAATTAACTCGTATAGGTTTTGTGCTTACCTGAATATTTCCATTCAAAATTTCCATTCATTTTTTCAAAAAATTCTTCCCCAGTATTATGACATCGGTCATCCATTTATCCGGAACAATATGGAATCTGATTTCATGTAAATCGTTTTCGATGAAGACCTTAATAACACAAGGTCCATATGTCATATTTGCTTCACTGCCGCCGAAACCGAATAAATATTCTCCCAAACTATCCATTTTCGCAGAATCGATTCTCCTCCAAGCGCTTTCTTTCATCAAAGAAACATCCGCTCCGGTATCGACTAAAGCATCACAATAATCTCCAGCAATCATAAGTTTCACACAATAGTCCATTTAATTTATTTGCTTTACACTTGTTTGACTACTATTTGCTTTTGTTACCTTTTTTAGGGCAATCTACAGCTATGTGCCCAAACTCGTTACACGAGAAACATCTAGCACCCTTGCTTCTATTTGGGCAACCACTTTGATGATGAGACAGTGAGCCGCAGTTCGTGCATTGTTTCTGGTTGGCTGCGGTATTAACTACAGAAGATGAACTAGCAACTTGAGAACTGCTAAAATTAACATTGCGATTGTGACTTAGAGTGGACTGACTTTTGATATTTTCGAAAACTAAAAATTTTTCTTGAGCTCGCCCAGGGTAGTTGCTTCGTTTTATTAGCAGGACTATCTGCTATACCCTGTATAATATAAGCTATTAGATATTCATCATCAAAATTCCCCCTCATTGCTATTTGCTTCATACTATACATATTACTCAAGAAAGGTTTCGTGGGGCTTTTTTTCGAGAGTGCTTTATGAAGAGTAATACACGAAGGAGTCATCCATTTGCTTACGTTGACTTCATCAAATTAATTCATAGGCTTTTAAATTTAAAATAAAAAAACATGCATTGGAAAAATGAGTTTTTTTTTCTTGTGCTTTCTCTTCACAACAACAGGGAGAATTGAGCATTCAAGTTGAAATAATTTCACTCAAATGATTTCGAGATTCCACTCAATAGCATGCATAGAAAATGTCAAAAGTGAGAATAAATGCATGTGTTTCTTTAACTAATAAAAGCTCTTCGGTTTGAATATAAATATGTAAATGTTTTTATATACTGTGCATGCATAGAAACAAAAATTGAACTATCTCACCTGTTTGGGCTTATATATTTACTTATTCCATTTAAACTGTTTCTTGTCCATGTACTCGTACCTATATACTTCACTTTTAACCAATTTGTACTTTTTTTTTTATAAATTTGTTTAGCCGAATTTGAATATTTTTTTATATCTTAGCATCACTTTCTTAATATGTATTTGATTTTTTTTTTTTTTTTGTGTTTGCACTTCTTATCCAAAATATCAAGTTTGCACTTCTTGCTTTAACTTCTTTACTTTTTATATCCAAATTCACACACCTCACCGAAGTTTTAATTCCATGCACACATTTTTTTAGAAAACGCACGGTACATAGTCTTTAGTCAAATTCTTTTTCTTTTTATATGTTTTTGGAAATCTAAAGCGGCACGGCACTACTTCAGCAACACTTCTGACAACATTTGTAGGGCAGAGGGGAGGAAATTAAAAAAAAAAAAACAGAGTTTTAAAAGAGAATTCATATATTGAAAGTTAAATTAAAAAAAGAAAGTTATAAATATAATTAGGGCTTGACTTTCACTCGACCGACTTAGCTTGACTTCTCACGACTGACTTAGCTTGACTTCACTCTACCGACTTAGCTTTATTTCTCTTGACGATCCTCTTGTTATCATAATTAAAACGGATAATGCAAGTGTAGGGTAAATGGAAGATGCTAGGCCCCTACACCAGGTGCGCAACTAAGTTTTCGCTGTTTGTCAATAGATGGCTCCAGCAGTAAGTGCTGGTCGATTTTGACATTTGTAAAACGCCACGAACCGAGCTTAAACATACATATGGTAAACAAACTGTTTTGACACATTTGTGATTTTATTTTGGCGTCATATACTTTTGGTTGTGTGAAAATGTCTGATTTTGTGCCAAATAATCGTCATTTGCGGGAAGTGTTGATTTTCTTCTTTCATTCGAAGAAAACGGCAGCTGAAGCGCATCGAGAGCTCCAAAAAGTTTATAGAGATGCTGCTCTAAGTGAAACAACGTGCCGTAATTAATTCCGCCGCTTCAAAGACGGTGATCTCGATGTTGATGACCGTCCGCGTGAAGAAATCCTTCGAAGACGCTGAATTGGAGGCATTACTCGATGAGGATCCGTACCAAAAGCAAGAACAGCTTGCTTCAGCATTAGGAATTACCCGTAAAGCCATTTCCAAGCGATTGCATGCGTTCAGAATGATTCAAACATAAGGAACTTGGGTTCCTTTTTATTTGAAGCCAATGGGCGTTGAGCGTCGTTTTTTTCGCCTGTGAATAATTGCTCCAGCGGCAAAAAAGGAAGGGTTTTCTTCATCGCATCGTGACGGATGATGAAAAATGGATTCATTACAGCAACCCAACGAAAAGAAAGTCATGGGGACTACCCGGTCATGCTTCTACGTCGTCGGCACGGCCGAATATTCATGCTGCGAAGATTGTGCTATGTATTTGGTGGGACCAGGTCGGTGTCATTTATTATGAACTGTTGAAACCCAACGAAACCATCACTGGGGAACGGTATCGACTTCAATTAATGCCAAACCCGTTAAAACCTACCTGGAAACGCTTAAATGGGAAACCTTACCCCACCCGCCACATTCCCCAGATATTGAGCCATCCGATTATTACGAGTACTTATTCCATTCGATGGCACATTTTTTTTTTTATAATTTGCGCGCACAAAATGGGATATGAATACCATTAAATTATTTTAGGGCACGGGCGTTTGTGGAAATTGAGAGAGAGAGAAAGAAAGATTGGTGTAGTTGGTTTGTTGGTTTGAAACTTAGGTGGTATCAAGTTTCAGTAAACTCCAAGGGTGGCGTCCAGATAACTGGGGAGCTTGTTTGTTTTGCTTTTTGTCGTTGCTCATGATACACAGTATTTTTTTTCCCTCCACCTGATGTCATCATCACGATCAAGTTGCATTTAAGCCATATGACCACCCTACTGCCAGTGTTATGCCTTCGCAGTAGAGTTGGCTAAGCTTTCGCAATTGATCGACTTTTTTATTTATTTCAGATGAAATAAATAGATGATTATTGAGATCAGGATTTGAACCGTGAACGAAGTGCGTAACAAGCGTTGATGTTACCACTACACCACGGCCACCCCTGGTCTGGCTGATCAGCAGTTCCGCTCATATGAAGACATCAAGAAATGGCTTGATTCGTGGATAGCCTCAAAAGATGAACACTTTTACCGCAATGGTATTCGAACTCTGCCAGAAAGATGGGAAAAAGTAGTAGCTAGTGATGGGCAATACTTTGAATGATTCATTTATAACCATTTTTCGCAATAAAGTTGCATTTTCATCAAAAAAAAACAGCGAGAACTTAGTTGCGCACCTAATATTATATTATATTATTATTTATAGAGTCTATTTATTTAATATGCAGTTTATTTATTTTTTTTTTTACAGGGATTGTTTATTATATTATAGTATGTTTAGATTATATGTAGGTTCTTTATTAGTATTAAGGGAGGCGACCTGGATGCATCCGAATGCACCACTGTAATTTGTAGGTAGCACACGGGTACATTCAAAAGCCTCGGTGATATATGAACTGTGATAGCCCGATAGAAAGAGTATAAAAGTGCTTAGCTAACCTCAATGGTCGAAGCAGAGTACTCTCAGGGCGGTGACCCTTGCCACACGTTGAGCGATGTCGACAAAACAAACAAAAATTAGAGCATTAGAGAAACGGGTACATTCAAAAGCCTCGGTGATATATGAACTGTGATAGCCCAATAGAAAGAGTACAAAAGTGCTTAGCTAACCTCAATAGTCGAAGCAGAGTACTCTCAGGGCGGAGACCCTTGCCACACGTTGAGCGATGTCGGCAAAACAAACAAAAATTAGAGCAAAACAGAGCAATCCGCTGGAGCAAGCCAACCTACAGCTAACGAAGCAGGTCCCTTTTTTTCGAGGCCTGTTGGCTCACGACCACTCTCTAACCATAGTCGAGCCTGTTACGAGGGCCTGTGGCAGTCTCGGCTGTGCCGATCAGCAACAAAAAAAAAATATATCAATACTTTATGATATCCACCCGCAGTCAGCAATCTCGGCGATCGTCCAGTTTTCTCCGATCCGTCATCTCGTTGTCCATTTCCTGTTCCTCTGCGTCCTCGCACACACATACCTCATTTCAAGGGTGAGTGTTTTTGATTTATTTAGGATTTTTTTTTTTGTGTGTAGCTGGGTGAAAAATCATCAAAAGACATCACATGCGAGCTTTGCGATAGTGTGGAACTCTAATACACTAAAAACACGCGGAGAAAGCATGATTTAATTTCATCCTTCCAATTATCGCGCCTAGTCGTCAAACTAATCAGCAATTTCTCTTTAATACTTGAAGGTTTGTATATTCAGTTACTGAATACTGAGTATCTTTTTAGTTACTTATTATTTCGGAGTACCTACCCAATCACTCTTTTGATCATGTTCAAAATTTTTATTTAGTTTTATTTATTTTTTATTTTTTTTTTATTTTTTTGTCCTAGTTAACTAGTTCGATGGGTTTTACTCTTGCTAATCTTCGGACTAAATTGTTATTATTAAGTAGTTCAACTGGTTCTGAATTGGTGTGATTGCGAAGTTTAACTTCATGTCTTCTTGCTACCTTGCTCCTGACCTCGTCCTCTATTTAAAATTTTAGATTTCTATGTAGATCAACGTTACGTATCTACCATGGCGCATTAACTATACTGCGTAGTACTTTATTCTGGAAGCCTTGTATGCTTCGTAGGTTTGTCTTACTTGTACACCTCCAAAGCTGGAGACCATATGTCCATATTGGCTATAATACTTGCTTGTAGAGCAGTAATTTATTGTATATCGAGAGACAGGAATACCTCCCTAAGAGCCAATACATTCTTTTATATCGTATGTTGTTATTTATGTACACAGGTATGTGTTGTACATTTTTATTGGTAAAGTTTATGTAAACTGACTTTAGTTCATTTAATTTTATTTGCCATTTTTTGGAACATTCATAAATATCATTTATTGCCCGTTGTAGTGTTCCAGTAACCTCTTGCACGGTATTACCGACAGCAAGTACAGCAGTATCATCTGCAAATGTGACAACAGAAGTTTCCTCATTTTGTTGTAGGTCATTGGTGTATAATAGAAACAAGACAAGTCCTAATACACTACCTTGGGGTACACTAGCTTTTATATGTTTTAATGTGCAGTACTCATCTTCTTGCTTTATTCTAAATAATCTCTGCATTATATATGACTCTAGGATTTCCGAGTATTGTTTTGGTAGATATTTATACCACACCTTATCAAAATCCTGTGTTATTTCAAGGAAGATGGTAGAGCACATTTATTTCTCTTCTAGGGCTTTTTCTATTTTATCAGTTATTCGGTGAACTTGATCTATAGTTGAATACCTACCTTTTTAAAGCCAAATTGATGGTTTGGTATCAATGTCTTTTCTTCTATGATCGGATGGAGTCGTTTTAGAAGAATTTTTTCGAATAGGTTTGACAGTATTGGCAGCAAGGAAATCGGACGATATGAGATAACTTCGCTTGGTAGTATGCCAGGTTTTGCTATCATAATTACTTCTGTGACTTTCCACATTCATGGAACATACCTTAGTCTGAATGCTGCATTTATTATTTGTGCTAGTTTTTTCATACCTATTCTAGATAATTTTTTCAGAATTTCTCCAGTAATAAGACCAAATCCCGGAGCTTTTTTGTGGATTAATCTTTTCTTTTATTCCTTTAGCTATTTCGTTAGAGGTTACTGGTGGAATTAATCTATCCTTTTCATACATTTTTTCTATTTCTTGGAGGCAGTCATTATCTTAGTATGGTTGAAATACGTTTTCGAGATTTTCAGCAAATACGTCTGCCTTGTGCTTGTTTGTTTTACCCAGTTTCCACTGCTGTTTTTAATTGACGGAATATATGCCATTGGTCTTTTCATTTTTTTGTAGCCTTCCAGAGTGAATATTCTGTAATAGCATCGTTTGTCAAATTGGTAAGGTATCTTTTCACCGACGCATTTTTCAATTCTCTTATCTCTTTTCTTAGCTTATTAGTTAAGCAATTAAGTCTTGTTTTGTCACTTGGCGCTCTTGATAGTTGCCAGCTTTTACGACCTTTTCTCCCTTCAGCTATTAAGTCACATATTTGTTTGGGATATACATTTCTTTTTACTTTACTGTTTGATTCAGGTGTTGCAGCCCAAACAGCCTTTTGTATATTTAAGGTGAAAGTCTGAGACCGCCAGAGAGTATGGAACCTCAGCATCGTTTGTCCGATCCTGAAGAAAGGAGACCCTCTGCACTGCGTTAACTACAGAGGTATAAGTCTTCTCAACAAACCGATAGTCAACAACCTGATAGGTCCTTATCAGTGCGGTTTCAGGCCCGGCAAGTCCACCATTGACCAAGTATTCACACTACGGCAGATCTTGGAAAAAACCCATGAATATGAAATCGATACGCACCACCTTTTTTCTTCGATTTCAAAGTTGCCTATGATAGATTGTATAGAGACGAGTTATATAGAGCCATGTCGAGTCTTGGCATCCCTGCCAAACTTGTCCATTTATGCAGGATGACGATGGAGAACTCTCGCTGCTCCATCAAAGCCAGAAAGAACACCACCGAACCATTCAATGTCAGGAATAGATAAGGTAGATAAGGTGACGCGCTATCATGTGATCTCTTTAACATTATACTTGAAAGAATTGTACGAAACTCACAAGCCAACACCGGAGGTACAATCTTTTACAAGTCTGTGCAACTACTCGCTTATGCCGACGACATTGACATAGGCCGTCAGTGGGGCGTTTGCGAGTATTGAGACCGAGGCAGCAAAGATGGATTTAGCGGTTAATGAAGGCAAAACAAATTATATGCTGTCTACAAAAAATGACACCCAACATCTGCGTCTTGGACAGAACGCCACAATAGACAGATATAATTTTGAGGTGGTAAAGGAATTTGTCTACCTAGGCTCTATGGTGAGCTCTGCAAATGACACCAGTGGAGAGATCAAATGAAGAATTACTCTTGCTAATCGTTGTTTCTATGGGCTAAGAAGGCAACTGAGTAACAAAGCCCTATCTCGAACTACTAAGGTAACCCTTTATAAGATGCTGCTGTATGGCGCAGAGGCATGGGCTTTGTCAAAATCGGATGAGGATGCGCTTGGTTACTTTGAGAGAAAAGTTCTTCGAGTGATCTTTGGTCCCGTCTGCATAGACGGCGAGTGGAGGAGAAGATATAACGCCGAGCTATACGGCCGTTACAATGACATCGACTTAGCCAGAAGAGTTCGTATACAACGACTAAGATGGCTGGGTCATGTAGAGAGGATGGAGCCCAACGTTCCAGCCCGGAAAGTCTTCGAATCCACCCCGGATGGACAGCGCAGTAGAGGACGACCTCGCGGAAGGTGGCGCAAACAAGTGGGGAGGGACCTCAACCAACTTGGCGTGCGTAACTGGAGGCAGCTGGCTCATAACCGGGCTGGCTGAAGAGGTTTGTTGGTTGAGGCCCAGGTACACCCCGGAGTGTAGCGCCACCTAAGTAAGTAAGTAAGTAAGTAAGTAAGTAAGTAAGTAAGTAAGTAAGTAAGTAAGTAAGTAAGGTGAAAGTCTGTACTTCTCTTTCTAATTCTTCTATTGTGTTGATTGTTGTAGATAGTTCGATGCACTCTTAGAGCAATTGCCTGAAGTAACTCCAATCTGTTAGCTTCTTTACTAGACATGGGTTGTTTTCCTTCAATATAACTTTACTACCAAGTGTAAGAAGCACAGATGAGTGATCTGAGTTAAGATCAAGTCCTTCTTCTACTTTGGTAGTATTTAAGGATATATTCCTGGTTATAAAGAAGTCGACAACATCTAGGATTTTGTTCCTATCTATGGGCCAGTAAGTAGGTTTCCCTTTGAGTGATATTTGGCTTTAATTTTCCTTATGGATTTTTCTTATGTTTCAGCAGAACGTCGCAAAATTCTTGGTTGTGAGATTGATACTTTCCCAAAATAACGGTCTTGTATCTTGCTCTTCAAGATTATTCACAGACAGCAACGATACTCAATCTTTACAATAAACTCACCTTCTCTCGGTCTACCTGCTGTATTACAATAAGACCATCTATTCATACCTGAATGACATCCCGCAGACATTTTTTTATTCATGCTGTTCGTCTTTGGAACTATCTGCCTCACCAGGTGAGGTCTATAATCGAATATAGACAATTTACGTCGGCCTGCTTTTCTCAATTTGTATCCTAACTGAAATTATTCACATTCCTTTTTTTATTCTTTTAGTCTACTTAATGTTCATTAAATTACTTTTGTACTTACCTTTTCTTCTTTTTATTATTATATAAGTTTTCCTGAAATCTTTGATTTTTATTATGTTTACTCCTTACCTACCTGCTCTTATATGTTCAGCGATTCTTTGTTAACCAATAAATATCAAATATCAATAAATATTGTAACATGCGAGCTACGGCTCGAGTAGATAAAACGATATTCTGTGAAATTTATTTCTTTATTTTCTAGTCTATAGAACAATTCAAGTTCACACTATACTATTCTTCGCAAATTCTTTTCTTACAAGGTCTCTTTCCTCTCAAATCACTTTATCTCCTTTCAATTACTTAATTCACAAATCCAAACTAATTACTTTTTCTTGTTCACTCTCAACTTTCAATTTATCACCAAATTACAACTTCGCCCATTATCACTTTTTCCAATCTCTTCCCCACGGTTCTAAACCAACTGTGTCTTTTTTTTTATCGCCATCTGTCCTTATATAGCAGAAGTTTCTGATAGCCAGAAACTTCTAGCAAATTCTTCGACCACTGGAACAAGAGAAATAATTCTTGCAGTTATAATTCCCTTTTATCCCTGATATTATTCGTCTCTTTCGTTGACATGAGCTGTGGAGACTTCGTCCCAGACACGAACCTCGAATGAAAGGACAGTTCGAACCAAAATTCTGCCAGAATGGAAAGTCACTTCGGAATTTGCTGCATAGACATGGGAGCGTAGTTATTATTATGCTACACTGCCCCCCTCTTAGACGTGTTCGTCCCGAACAAGTGCATCCTCATTTCGGCCGTTGTATCGACTCAGTCGGTCCACATGAACCACTTTCATTTTGGCCCTCGGTCCTCGCTGGATGCGGTAGACAACATCGTTGATGCGGGTTACTATTCTGTAGGGACCTTCCCAGTTCCGCTGTAATTTAGGTGATTTCCCCTTTTGGCGATGGGGATTATACAGCCACACCAGATCTCCTTCCTGGAATCCTGACGTTGTTGCCTTGGCATCATACCTGGTCTTCATGCGGTCGCTCGTCATCTTAATCTGGCTTCTGGTCCTTTGGTGTATGTCCCTAAGCCTTTCCCTAAGGTCCGCCACGTACTCTTCTTCATTTCTGGGCTCATTGGTAGGAGATCCAAATTTCACCTCACTGGGTAAACGAGCTATTCCACCAAATAAGATTTCGAACGGCGCATGTCGAGTAGTGCTATGCACGGCACTTCTATAGGCCATCAAAAACAAGGGAATCTGCCGGTCCCAATCCCGTTGGTAGTCACCTACGACCTTCGAGAGATGTTCGTCCAAAGTCCTATTGAAACGCTCCACCATACCGTCCGACTGTGGATGAAGCGGGGTTGTCCTTGTCTTTTTGATTCCGAGTAGTTGACACATCTCTTGGAAGATTCTTGACTCGAAGTTCCGCCCTTGGTCAGAATGCAATTCCAAGGGCACACCGAATCTGCTAACCCAATTGTAGACGATCTGCTCCGCCACGGTTCTGGCTTCCTGGTTAGGGATCGGAAACGCTTCCGGCCACTTACTGAAGTAGTCCATCACTACGAGTATATACCGATTACCATTGTCGGTTTCCGGAAGCGTTTCCGATCCCTAACCAGGAAGCCAGAACCGTGGCGGAGCAGATCGTCTACAATTGGGTTAGCAGATTCGGTTTGCCCTTGGAATTGCATTCTGACCAAGGGCGGAACTTCGAGTCAAGAATCTTCCAAGGGATGTGTCAACTACTCGGAATCAAAAAGACAAGGACAACCCCGCTTCATCCACAGTCAGACCCTCTTAGACGTGTTCGTCCCGAACAAGTGCATCCTCATTTCGGCCATTGTATCGACTCAGTCGGTCCACATGAACCACTTTCATTTTGGCCCTCGGTCCTCGCTGGATGCGGTAGACAACATCGTTGATGCGGGTTACTATTCTGTAGGGACCTTCCCAGTTCCGCTGTAATTTAGGTGATTTCCCCTTTTGGCGATGGGGATTATACAGCCACACCAGATCTCCTTCCTGGAATCCTGACGTTGTTGCCTTGGCATCATACCTGGTCTTCATGTTCTCCTTCCAGGCCAGAATCGGCTCGATATCCGGGTCTTCCTTCTGAGCGTTCCGGATCT
This sequence comes from Pocota personata, assembly GCA_963082735.1. Taxonomy (NCBI): domain Eukaryota; kingdom Metazoa; phylum Arthropoda; class Insecta; order Diptera; family Syrphidae; genus Pocota; species Pocota personata. The sequence continues at coordinate 117,996,026 of OY720429.1, read as the reverse complement.
CATCTACGCTCCAGCCGGCGATAGGTTCGGCTCTCATTCTTTGGATGGAAACCAGCTCCCGTTCTTCCTGACGCGCACAATGTTTACAATCCGTTCTACATGGTCTCCGGGACAGTGCATCCGCATTAGAGTGGAGTTTTCCTTTACGATGCTGTATTTCGTAGTCGTAGATTTGCAGCCTTTCGATCCATCTTGCGACCTGACCCTCAGGACTCTTGAACTGTAATAGCCATTTTAAGGCTGCATGGTCTGTGCGAAGAACGAACTTCCTCCCGTAGAGGTATTTGTGAAAATGCTTCGTAGCAAGATCAAAGCTAGAAGTTCGTTTTCTGTTATTGGGTAGTACTGATTTCCCCGGTGGATTCTATAATAAGGGTGCGTGTTTTTTTTTATAGCATTCACTGTCTATGCCATGTCCGTATACATATGTACTTCTATTACTGCGATCAGGTCAACCATGCTGAGGTACCCCATACTCTCAATCGACAATATTTTATAGATGAGTAGAAGTATGCTCCATACCAAATCATTCCAAATAGTGCTTGGTTCAATTGCGACATAAACTGAATACAATTGTTTGCAGCATCACACTATTGTAACATGCGAGCTACGGCTCGAGTAGATAAAACAGTATTCTGTGAAATTTATTTCTTTATTTTCTAGTCTATAGAACAATTCAAGTTCACACTATACTATTCTTCGCAAATTCTTTTCTTACAAGGTCTCTTTCCTCTCAAATCACTTTATCTCCTTTCAATTACTTAATTCACAAATCCAAACTAATTACTTTTGCTTGTTCACTCTCAACTTTCAATTTATCACCAAATTACAACTTCGCCCATTATCACTTTTTCCAATCTCTTCCCCACGGTTCTAAACCAACTGTGTCTTTTTTTTTATCGCCATCTGTCCTTATATAGCAGAAGTTTCTGATAGCCAGAAATTTCTAGCAAATTCTTCGACCACTGGAACAAGAGAAATAATTCTTGCAGTTATAATTCCCTTTTATCCCTGATATTATTCGTCTCTTTCGTTGACATGAGCTGTGGAGACTTCGTCCCAGACACGAACCTCGAATGAAAGGACAGTTCGAACCAAAATTATGCCAGAATGGAAAGTCACTTCGGAATTTGCTGCATAGACATAGGAGCGTAGTTATTATTATGCTACAATATCAAGAAGTTTTTTTCCTCTTGCGTTAGTCTTGATCCCCAAAATTAGTTTTTGGCGTTGAAGTCTCCGCCTATTATGAATTTATTTCCGAGTATACGGAAGAGGCTTTTGAAATCATTTTTTTTAGCCTAAAGCTAGGAGAACATTATACTGCTGCTACCGTTATCTCGCTGCATGTTTTTATTTTGACTGATGTGGCTTGTATTTCACACGACTGATATTTTTCGTCTTCGTGTTGATTAATGCTTTCTCTAATTATAACTGCAGTATTATGAGATGTATTATGAGAATGTGGGGTGTGGTATATCTTGTAATCGTGCAGTTTAGAGTTTGTTTCAAGTTTGTAGTGTGTCTCGGTAACAAGACATAATATTTCAATATTTTTGATGTCGAGAGTCACTTGCAATTCTTCCCTACGATTCTCGAGAGCATTGGCATTTCATAATAAGATTTGTATGTTTTTAACCATTAGAATCTTTTGGGCACACTTCTTTTGTTGCTGTTTTATTTTTCAAGGGAAGTTATTCTTTCCCGAATTTTCTTATTGATCTTTTCCATATCTTCCATTCTGGTTAGAAATTTTTGCATAATATTTTTCATCACATTGCTGGATTTCAGGATTTCGACTTGATTTGAAATAACCTGCGCTTATGTTTTCTCAGGCCCGGATTTGGAATTTAGGTTCCCATTTTTGTTCATGGACAGATTTTTTTTAACTTTTTAGTGATTTTATTTATCTGGGGTTTCGTTATTGGTGTCAAGTCCTTTTTGATTTTGTTTTCTTTGTCTTTAGATGTGTATTTTTTTTACAGGCTTGTGCATTTTCTTTTGCTTATTATCTTTTGCCTGCTGTAACTCTTTTGCTACTACACAGCCTCTGTAGTTCGCTAGGTGTCTTTCATTACAGTTGGCACATTTCGAGGGTGCCTTTTTATCCCATATGGAGTTTTTTGTATGATGGTCGCCTGCGCATTTAACACATTTTGGGTTAGAATTGTAGTATTTGTGAGGGTGACCATACTTTTAACAATTCTTACATTGGGGAACTAGCTTTGTTTTCCACAGAGGTTGAATTTTTACTTTCATTAATAACATATCTTTGATTACATAAATTCTCTTTATGTCCTCGTCTATCTCAAAAGTGAGCATGTACATCGCCAGCGGTTCTTTGCTTCTGTACCTAGGCATATTAACAACTTCTAGTATTTTGAAGTTTTTCTTTTTGAGGTCATTAGATATGCTTTCAGGTGAGCATGAAAAATTAAATTTTTTTTTGCGACAACCTAACGAATACCATTGCATTTTTTTGGTTAAGTAGTTTTGTCAAGTTTCTGTAGGAATCTTCGTTTTCCACATTAATTTTGACGTCATTTTTGTTTATTAGAGCTGTATTACCTTTAATTTTATTTTCCTCCAAAATATTCAGTAAGCCTACGTACTTCGTTATACAGAGTACGATAATTGGAGGAGGTTTTATTGGCTTGGGTATTTTTTTTTTTATTTTGAATTTTTTCTGCATTTTTGAGGTTCACTTTTGGTGATGAAAGCTCCGGAGACATGTTTTTTTTTCTTTTTTTGTTTATTTTCTCCCTGTTGGGGGATGGCTCTGTCTCTCTTCGTAATTCTTCTTCATCCGTAGAATATACGACAGCTTTGGTAGCTCATTTTTATTATTCACCTGTATTTTAAGCAGTTGCAATTCAAATTTTAATTTATTGATTTCGCTTGTCAGCTTTTCACTGAGTTGCTTAAAATCGTCCCTTTCTTCACAGGCTTTTTTGTATTTAGCCTCCAACACTGAATTTTCTTTTGTTGGTTGTGATGGTGTTGATCTTACCATTTTACGACTCTTTATGAAAGGGTCTTCAAGTGCTAGCAATAAATGGTTCCCCCCAGAATCCATGGAACCGGCCTACGAAGAGGGTGGATTCACCAGGTTATTACCACCTGGGGTATTTATATTATCTGTTTTGTTCATTGCATTATTAGCTTAACTTTTTTTCAAAAAGTTTTAAAAAATTTTGACTTTAGTCGTCTCTTACGACAGGCATGCCTACCTCGGGTATATTCCAACCCCTAACCCGAAGGGGATATTTAGGAAATTAAATCCCAATTAACAAGAAGAAAAGGAAAATAATATTTTCAACATACCTTCTCTGTGGTGTCCAAATGCAGTATCCCTACTGCAGCTTTGTTCTCCCTTTTCCTTTTGTTGAATTTTTTGTTTGTGGGTTTTTATTTAATATTTTATCAATAAATATAAAAAAAATAAATAAATTACAAAAAAAAAAACACAACAATACTAAGCTCGTTTGTTGTACATGAGGTATTTTTTTTTTTTATTTTAATTTTTCTTTGCCTTAAGTTATGTCATATTATGAGTGTAAGGTAAGTGAATTAGTAATATTGTATGTCAGCGCTGGTGTATTTATGTATATTATCATTCAGGTTTTTTTTTTTTTTTAAACGTAGGACATTGGAAAGGGAAATTTCCAATTTCAATGTTCCGAAAAAGGGGAATACACTACTCATAGTAGCTGACAACGACAACAAATGACAAAGAAAAGGGGAAGAGGACTAACAAAGAGAGGACAATGTCGAACAAAGAAAAAGAAAGACACGAAAAGTATTATAGGGCAATGGGAAACAGATAACCCAGATAGATAACAACGGGTTAGAGCATCGTCCTCAAGAGAATTATTTTTGCAAAGTCAAGTACGAACAGCTGGTCGTTGCGGTTGATAGATTTTTTTTTTTTTTTTTTTGAATTTGAATAGGTCTAAGACCTATTGTGGAACATTTCTTTATCTGGTTTCTTTTAAAGGGATAAACCTGAAGACATCGCATAGAAAATCGGTGAGCATTTCATTGAAGGAAATTCACAGAGATTCTGAGGCAGTGATAATCGAAAAGCAGTAGCTCAGGGCTCAGTAAACATTTTGCCGCTTACCGTCTCCCAGACAGAACCGCTTCAAGAAAACACAGCTATAATAGGACAAAGTCTGGTAAGACGGTGAATAGCGGTGGCGGTGGTCCACAAGAACGAACGGCGCAGAGGGGTGCTCCCCAAATAGAAAAATTCAACGCTTCAAAGGAGGTGCTCCGTGGGACACAGTGTTCATACGAGTAAATTCTGTAGTGGAATAATTTTTCTTTGAAGTTCCTTTAATTGCCTTGCCACAGTGCATTGTGAATTTTTATGAGTAACCTTTTTATTATGAAGTGCTTTTTAATTTTCTTACCCCAATATTTAATTAAAAAAAAAAATAAAAATTTTCTTTGAATTCCAAATAAGATTACTCAGTGTTATTTTCTTTTGGTAAAACGATACATGGAAAATAGTGTAGTCGTTTAGTTTTTTTAAAAATAGATTTAAAAGCAATTTTATTTACCAGTGAATTAGATTAATGCGTAAGTTTAGAAAAAAAAAAAAATATATAGAGTGTGAATTCTGCTAAGAATAAACAGTATTCAGTGCCGCGTTCAACTCCACTAATAAGAGCAAACAACATCCTTCAATGTGCTGCCGGCAGAACATCGGGGGACCTAAGAAACCGTGAGTACCTTTCTTATTTTTTGAAAAGAAGATTTTATATTCTTAGCAGAATATTAGGGCTTAATTTTAGCAGTAGTCGTAAGTTTGATTTTTATAATAAATAGAGTAAGGTGCCCTATCAAACAATATATAATAACTCGGTGGTCTAAATTTTCATAATGTGCGGATAATTTTTTTTTCTTTTGGTGTGTGGATGACCGGTCGGGCCGTCCTTCTGTAGATGAACGATGACGGGACAATTACAAACAAGGACGACGTAACACGACCACTAATAGACTTCCGCTACGACTGTCTTAGGTCACCACTGGGAAGCACCTCTAGGGGCTATCTCTCGCAAACCTTTGCCAGAGAGATAGGAATTGGATGTGTCACAAGAAACGCAGGGTGGGCGGGCCAACTTTTGCCACTTCTACCAGGTATACCTCGGGTACTTGATGAACCCGTTTAGCGAGGAGAGACTTAGGGGAAGGATAATTTGCGTGATAGGGAGTAGACGAGCTGAGCCGAGTAACCGCGAGCGTGCCGCCGTCCTCCGTACTCGCACCAAAGACGCCTCCATAGCCAACCCTAGCTTACAACACTTGCCATCAATTTCTTCCATGTGGCCTAATCCTATGTATTCCTTCATGAATATAGCGTACTGTTGACGAATCACCAGCATTTTATTCAACCTTTTCTCTAAGCTCAGAAATCTTCGGGTAGTTATTTCCCTTAATTCTCCAAGACTGGCCGTATTATTTTTAAATGGGAGCTTCACGATGCAACGACCAAAATTTATCCTTGTTGTAGATGTTGTGAAGATTTCCTCGCATTGCCGTTCATCCTTAGTCAATAGTTTCTGATTGATTGTCGATGCAGATGGAGCTTCCTCTAAGCTCCAAAATCGTTGTACAAGATTGTCTAAGGTGGAAGTGTCCACCCCGATGTCGTAAAATAATGTTGCAGGTACTTCAAATACAGTCTTTCCAACAACTACCCATCCAAGTAATGTGTTTTATAAAGTGAGCCCTCCGTTATTAATTTTAATTTGGCCTACCGACAGTAACTCGGGATAAAGTTCCGCTCCCATGAGAATATCAACTTTTTGGGGTTGGTTAAATGTTTTGTCCGTCAATTTGATGTTCTACGGTACTAGCCATTGACTACTGCCGATATATTGACTTGGTTGTCGTGAAGTTATGGTTTTCAAGGCATAATCTTGTAAATTCGCGCTGTAACCAGTAACGCGAGATTGAAGGCAAATATTAACCTTCTTACTGATTTGGGTGGGTGTATTTCCCATTCCTGAAACTTGCAACGATTCATTCTTCGAAATTAGTCGTAGTTGATTTACTAATTTCTCTGTGATGAAACTCATTTGAGTCCCTGAATCCAGCAATGCTCTTGCCTTAGTGGGGCTGTTATTCCGAGTGAGTACATTAATAACAGCCGTTCCGAAGAAAACTTATTTTGATGCTGCAGCGTCTAATTGGTTGCTGATAGACTGGTTCTATTGTCAATCATTGGACTTTGAGCTGCAATTTGTTGTTGGACCTCTGGTGTTTGGATATGGAGCAGGGTATGGTGAAATTTGTTGTATTTAGTGCAGTGTCCGGAAGTGCGCCTGATGATCAAATCGTAAGCAGTTGATACACCTGCTAAATGCCTTTATTTGCTTAAATCTTTCTTTAGGAGAGAGCTGCATAAACTTAGGACACTTAAAGATGGGATGACTCTGTTGATTGCAAATGGCACATCTATTGCCCTCTTTTCCGACTGTAAGGGATACTCGTGGTGATCGTTTAATATCATCTGAATTTATTTTGTAGTTTTTAGTACCCAGTGCCTCTAAGGATTGGAATCTTGTTTCCAAAAATTAATCGAAGCCAGGGAAGGTGGGAAGTGCTTTTGGTTGCTTGAGGGAATGCTCCCAAATAGTTAGTGTGCTCCTATCCAACTTCTTTAGAAGAATATTCACCAGAAGTGGATCCCAATTTTTGATATCAATGCCATTGCTGCAATGCCTTAATTTGATTTGCTCTTTCGTGTTGGATGCTTGTTTACTAAAGACGTTACCAAAAGCCGGATATTTTCATACCGCTCTGATATTACCTTCCATGCATCGCCATAATTTGCATCGGATGTCGTAAAATGGCTAATCAGTTTTTCTGCTTCGCCCATGAGAGTTGTCTTTAAATAGAACAACTTTTTGCATTTAGCGATTTGCTGATTATGCACTAATTCCGTATTATATATAAATATATATATATCACTATACTGCCTCCATTTTCTGCATGACGATTGATCGGGAAACTACTGACTGTCCAAAACATGGATTGGACCAGTAGCGCAACAATCAAGTTCGTAATGTAGTGCTTGCTTTACCTCCTCGTGGTGGTCCCCGGGCAACTGCATGTATAAATCCTTATACATATAGGCCAAAATTGCAAGTGCAAGATTGTCTAGGGTCTTATGCCTAGGCTAGGTAACCTGGGCCAGCAACCCGCGTTACCGAAACTACAATAGCTATGGAAACCGACACAATGCCTCGGATAAGGACTGATAATACGTTGACGACCTTTGGCTATCGTACCCGGACTAAGATTGGTTTCTGGAATGTGAAGACGCTCCTTGACTCTCAGAGTGAAGGACCTCAGAACGCCAGATTCCTTCAATTGGAGCATGAGTTCATGCGATATAGGCTGGACATATTGGGAGTAAGCGAGATAAGATGGTTAGATGCGGGTGAGTACCAATCCCCAACGCGTAATACTGTATTACTCTACTCCGGAAGACCAACCGGAAACCCCCGTGGATATGGAGTTGGACTGCTGCTAACGCCAACAGCACGCAGAGGCCTAATTACCTGGCAACCGCACGGTGATAGGATTTTAACGGCCAGATTCCGGACGAGAGTACGTCGCGTCACCATCATACAGTGTTACGCCCCCACGGATGGTTCGTCTGAGGAAGAAAAGGAGAACTTCTACAACCAGTTGGGAGCTGTTCATAATGCAACACCCAATGGCGACATTGTCATTGTGATGGGGGACCTGAATGCCAAGGTAGGCTGCGACAACGAAGGGCTCAAACATGTTATGGGACGGCACGGACTAGGCAATCGGAATGACAACGGCGAAAGATTTGTTGACTTTTGCAACGCAAATCGTCTTGTCATAGGTGGCACCATGTTTGAGCACAAAGCCTGCCATAAAATCAGTTGGGTGTCAACTGACAGGCAAGCAACCTCCAACCAAATTGACCATTTTGCCATCAGTCGTCGTTTTAGAAGTAGTCTCCTAGACGTCCGAAACAGGCGAGGTGCCGACATGGGGTTGGTACGAGATCACCATATTATGATAGCTACTCTCCGACTACGCACTGCTGCCGTTCGTAGATCTAACGACACAAGAATACCTAGGTTCAATGTAGACCGACTGAGAGTTCCCACAGTGCGCCAAGAATTAAGGGACCATCTCTCACGTGGAGTGGAAACAATCAGCAGCTCCCTGCTCGCCACCATCCAAGACCATTGGTGCGCTGTGAAAACTGTTTTCACATCAGGTGCTGAAAGGATTGTCGGTCGATCACAGGGAAACCATAGGGCGTGGCTTTCCGAGGATACCTGGAGAAGGATCAACGAACGAAAACAGCTAAGAGCTCAAATTGCAGCAACTCCAGCAGCAGGGAGAATCGAGCTTGAGTCCCTATATCGCGTGAAGATGAGAGAAGTACAGCGTAGCGTGAGACGTGACAAGCGCAATTACATCAATGCGCTGGCTACGGAAGCAGAAGAAGCAGCAGCGAGGTGCGACAGCAGAACCGTTTATAGAATCACTAAAGAGCTTATAGGTGGCCGAAGCTCTACTCAACACCCAGTGAAAGGCTTAGACGGTTCGTTGCTAATATCGGATGAGGATCAACTGAAGAGATGGAAGGAGCATTTTGCTTCGGTTCTAAACCGAGTATTCGCCAGCAATATGCACCCAAGTCAGACTGAAGTGTCCGTAGAAAGAAGTTCCCGAATTCGCACCACAACCCCCAGTAAAGAAGAGATTATTACCGCAATCAAAGCACTGAAAACTAATAAGGCGGTAGGACTTGACGGCATACCCGCGGAGCTTTTTCAAGCTGCGCCAACAGCATCGGCAGAGCTACTGTTCCCACTTGTCGGGAGAACATGGGAAGACGAGAGTTTTCCAGATGAGTGGAAAAAGGGAATGATTGTCAAGCTCCCTAAAAAAGGCAACCTAATGCAGTGCGAAAACTGGAGAGGTATCTGCGTGCTGCCTGCTGTAGCCAAGATAATAGCTAGAATCATCCTGGAGCGAATCAAAGAACACCTTGAAGACACCCTTGACGCCGAACAAGCAGGTTTCCGCTCTGGATCCTCCTGTGTCGACCACATCAACACCCTGCGGATCATCATCGAGCAATGTGTTGAATATCGATCACCACTTCACCTGTTGTTCATCGATTTTGAAAAGGCGTTTGATAGTGTCAATCGGGAATTTATTTGGCGTGCCTTGCGCAGGAGAGGCTTTCCGGATAAATTAATAGCAATTATCAAAGCTACATATGATGGGTCCACATGTCACGTTTTGCACAGAGGAAGGCTGTCTGAGGAATTCGAAGTCCAAAGTGGGGTTAGGCAAGGCTGCACACTTTCACCAATATTGTTTTTATTGGTGATTAGCGATGTGCTGAATGCGGCCTTATCAACAGGAAATGGAGGAATTCGATGGACTCTTACATCTGAACTCAAACACCTCGACTACGCCGACGATGTATGCCTACTGTCTCACAGAATAATGGACCTTCACCAAATGACAGCAAATGTGGAGAGGGAAGCAGACGTCGTTGGGCTGAAAATTAACTCGGCAAAAACAAAAATGATCAGCCTAGGACCAAACTCATCAACTCATATATGCATTGCTGGACAAACGGTTGAGAGAGTAGAGAGTTTCCAATACCTTGGGAGTATTGTCTCAACCGATGGCGGAACCGAACTGGATATAGCCAGCCGAATAGGTAAAACAAAATCTGCGTTTGGGATGCTATCCATAGTTTGGCGAAGTAATGCAATTAGCTTAAACACCAAGCTACGACTGTTCCGTTCCAACGTTGAATCCGTGTTGCTATATGGATGTGGTACCTGGAGAGTGACCGTCACTATCACGAGGAAGCTGCAAACGTTTGTCAATAGGTGTCTACGTTACATCTTAAGGATATTCTGGCCAAACCGTACCTCTAACGAACAGCTGTATCAGAGAACGGGCCATGAACCTATAGGCACAACCATACGACGACGAAAGTGGCAGTGGATCGGTCACACTCTCCGAAAGGGTGACAGGTCCATAGCTAACCAAGCGATGCAATGGAACCCGCTTACCCAGGATGGCAGGATACGCGGCGGTCCTAGGAGTACGTGGCGCAGAACAGTTGAGAAGGAAGCACGGCAACTGGGAAAGAGTTGGGGAGAGCTGAGGCACATTTCCAGAAATCGCACACGATGGCGCGTAGGCGTTGTAGAGGCCCTAGGACCCACAAGGGGATACAGGACATAAAAAAAAAATCCATTTTAAGTAGTCCCCATCGAATTTTGGTAGGGTGATCTTTGACAACTTTAGCACTGCATTCGGCATACTCGTAGCAGAACTTAATGTTTTAGCTTGTTTGTTTTGTTTGCTTTTAGTTTAGTTGATGTTTCATCAACTGTTCCAATTTTGTCGTTAAAGCGAATAGAGAATTATTGACCTTGTCTTCCAACTTATGGTACTCTTCTGATTTGGTAGCCTTCTGCAAGAGGGTCTTCCACCAGTTCCGCGACCAATGGATGCATCTCCTCCATCTGCCCCCAATAGTTTAGGTTAGGTTTAGATTCCATCAGTATATCCGCCTTTTCTCTAATGTATCTTTCTATTCTCTCCCTGTCCCACTTTTCTGTCCATCCGTGGTTTAAATATGTAGGTCTGCTTTTCTATTTCTATTTGTTAGATTATTTTAGTTTTTATATCTCCACGAGATTTTTGTACTTGGTCAGGTGGCGTGTGGGGGAGGGGAAACAAGAACTATTCCGTCCGACGAGCTGAGCCGTGCGATCGCTAGCGTGCCACCATCCTCCTTCCCTGAGCCGAAGATACCTCCGTGAGCCTGCCTTGGTTAATAACAATGACGCCCAAAGTTTTGTAATGGTTTTAGAAGCCCAATTGCGACTCCCAGTGGATGATCTTCATTCGTAGAAAGTCGTCGCCGTAGACTCATTGATATCAGCCTTATCGCGATTATACATATTGTAGCATAATAATAACTACGCGCCTATGTCTATGCAGCAAATTCCGAAGTGACTTTCCATTCTGGCAGAATTTTGGTTCAAACTGTCCTTCATTCGAGGTTCGTGTCGGGGACGAAGTCTCCACAGCTCATGTCAACGAAAGAGACGAATAATATTAGGGATAAAAGGGAATTATAACTGCAAGAATTATTTCTCTTGTTCCAGTGGTCGAAGAATTTGCTAGAAGTTTCTGGCTATCAGAAACTTCTGCTATATAAGGACAGATGGCGATCAAAAAAAAAAGACAGTGATTTTTAAACTGTGGCGAAGAGATTAGAAAAGTGATAATAGGCGAAGTTGTAATTTTGTGATAAATTGAAAGTTGAGAGTGAACAAGAAAAAGTAATTAGTTTGGATTTGTAAATTAAGTAATTGAAAGGAGATAAAGTGATTTGAGAGGAAAGAGACCTTGTAAGAAAAGAATTTGCGAAGAATAGTATAGTGTGAACTTGAATTGTTCTATAGAGTAGAAAATAAAGAAATAAATTTCACAGAATATCGTTTTATCTACTCGAGCCGTAGCCTGCATATTACATTGGTGTCAGAAGTGGGATAAAACTTATTCTGTGAATAACTATTTCCGTGGTGTGAAATTGCACAAGAAAAAAAAAAAAAAAAAAAAAAAAAAACCATTTCTGCGTTGAGTTAATTAGTTGCGCAAAATGGGTCGCAAGTTGGGAAAACTAACTATAATTCAACTAAAGGCAGAACTCAGTAAGCGGAATCTCGACACAACTGGGGGAAAAGATGCCCTACTGATTCGGCTGGAAGAAGCAGTAACGCAGGAAGGTGAAAATCCGCATGACATAGAGTTTGACGTGGAAGAGGAACCAGCAAGTACAGTAGCCGACCCGGGTATAACAAGTCTGCTCCTGCAACTTAAGTTAGTCATGGACGAACAAAAGAAAGCAATAGAAGATCAAAGTCATAAGCTCGATGACCAAAGGAATTCTCTAGAACTTAAGTTGGATGAACAAAAGAAAGCAATGGATGAACAAAAGAAAGCAATGGACGAACAAAAGAAAGCAATGGACGAACAAAAGAAAGCAATGGACGAACAAAAGAATTCTCTAGATGCTCTGGAAAGTAAACTTGATGAGCAAAACAAGAACTTGGAATCCAAATTCGAAGTGATCGAAGAGAAAATCGAGAAGGTAGAGACGCAACTCGAAAAAGTCGAAACTAGATTCGATGAAAACTTTGAGAAGCATGAAACTCAGTTCGGGAAAATAGAGACTCAGTTCGAAAAAGTAGAAAAACAAGACGAAAATCTTACTAAGGAACTCAGCAACGTGAAGAAACAGAAAGCACGGGAATATTCCACCGACGGTCTGAGAAGAAAGGAGATGCAGCCTCCTATCTTCGATGGTCAAACATCATGGCCAATTTATAAAAGGCAATTCGAAGCGGCCGCAATGACCAATAGCTGGGACGATGAAGAGAAGTCCATTGCACTCACACTTGCACTGAGGGGTCCAGCTGCGGAGCTCTTGCAGACCATCCCGGAAGATAAACAGCAGAACTACGACTCTCTGGTTCAGGCTATCGAAATGCGGTTTGGGGATGAACACATGCAGCAGGTGTACAGGGTTCAGCTGCGTAGTCGAGTCCAAAAAAGGGGGGAAACGCTCCAACAGTTGCAAGCGGATATAGAGCGACTAGCCCATCTTTCATACCCTAAAGCCGGTGAGGAGCTTATCAACGAAATGGCGGTGGAAGCTTTTATTCAGGCCATAGAGGACAGACAACTGCAAATGGCTGTAAGGATGGCTGAAAAGCGAACACTCCCCGAGGCATTGGCATTCGCTTTGTCAATGAAGGCTGCGGACCAAGCATACCAGGGAATACACCGTGTCAGGGAAATGTCCGTCGTGGAATGCTCATGCCAGAGAACAGCCGTCATGGATGAAGACAGAGCTCGCGGAAGTCAAATCCGTTGCTGGAATTGCAACCAAACCGGACACCTACAACGGCAGTGCAGAAGTGCACCTAGACGAGGAAATTGTCCACATTGCGGAAGTAGGAGAAGCAGAGAGGAAGCATCCTGTCGGTCAGACTTCCCAAAACCAGCAGTCGGGGGATGCGTAAGGACCAACTTCGCGGGGCAGAAGTTGGTTACTGGAATCGAGGCCCCCAGGACCACCATTCAAGTTTCGCAAACCAAACGGGGTAACAAGAGCCTGACAGTGGAGGCACTAATCAACAAGAAGAAGTGCGTAGCCACCATTGACACAGGTGCCACCGCCTCCATTGTAAGAAGAGATATCGTCAAAGGCTCCTGGCTGCACAACACCAACAGCTACTGCCTGAAGACTGCCACAGGGGAAATGGCGAAGGTATTTGGAGAAGTTCGTCTTACGATTACTCTGGCAGGACTGACGTTCGCCCATGCGTTTCTGGTGGCAGATATATGCGACGAGTGCATCATCGGAATAGACTTCATGAAAGCAAATGAAGTAATCTTGGACATCGGGATGCAAGTACTGAGGTATCGAAATGTGGAGATTCCGATGGTGTACGGAAACGAGAATGCCGTAACTCTCAGGACAGTCATCAGCAAAGACGAAGTTTTGCCGCCGTCTTCAGAGACAATCATTTGGACGAAGCTGGAAGGTGATCTTGGGAGCCACCGATTCTACATAGTAGAACCAGACCCGGAGAAGAATTCTCAAGACTACATCGTGGGAAAGACGTTAGTCGAACCAAAGAACACCATGGTTCCAGTGAGAGTTTTGAACGCAAGACCACACACTGTCAAACTAAGGCGAGGGGAGGTGACTGGAAAATGCACGCCGATTACCGCCGTCGCAACAATATCTGAACGTGGTCCTCCAAAACCTCTCCCATCACCTTGGACAGCGGAAACGAGAGAGACGATTCTCCAGTCCAGTGAGCTGAATCAGGAGCAGCGAACTATGGCAGAGAATCTTATCAATGAGTACGCTGATGTATTTGCCTCACAGGACGGAGAATACGGCCGAACACACCTGGTACAACATCGAATAGACACTGGTGATACCAGACCAATTCGTCAGCCTGCTAGGCGCCTTCCATTGGCAAAGCAGACAGAAGTTGCAGAGATGGTGTCGGCAATGGAGAAAGAAGGTCTGATTGAAAGTTCCAAAAGTCCGTGGGCATCACCGGTTGTACTGGTTAAGAAGAAAGATGGCAGCACGCGGTTCTGCGTGGACTATCGGCAGCTCAATTACGTCACCAAGAAAGACAGCTACCCTCTGCCACGGATTGACGACACGCTAGACACACTATCAGGAGCCCGATGGTTTTCCACTCTCGACTTGAAGAGTGGCTACTGGCAGGTACAGATCCATCCAGAAGACCGGGAGAAAACCGCCTTCACCGCAGGAAATGGGCTATGGCAATTCACGGTAATGCCATTCGGGCTGTGCAATGCTCCGGCGACTTTCGAGCGATTGATGGAATGTGTCCTGCAAGGGTTAACATGGAAAACCTGTTTGGTATACTTGGATGATGTCATCGTCGTAGGAAAATCGTTTGCGCAACACCGAGACAATCTAAGGGATGTGTTTCAAAGGCTTCGAAGTGCCCACCTGAAGCTCAACCCCAAGAAGTGCGCCCTGTTTAGAGCGGAAGTCAAGTACTTGGGGCACATAATTTCAGCGAAAGGAGTGAGAACCGATCCAGAGAAGGTCGAAGCGGTGAAAAACTGGCCAGTCCCCAAGGATAAACACCAACTAAGGAGCTTCCTGGGCCTAGCCACCTACTACAGACGGTTCGTGAAGGATTTTGCCGGGATCGCAAAGAACCTGCACCAGTTGACGGAAAAGGGAAAACAATTCAAATGGACAATTGAGTGCGAGAAGAGCTTCAAGGCACTTAAACAACGGCTATGCGATGCCCCGATACTGGCTTACCCCACTCCCGGGGAAACGTTCATTGTGGATGCAGATGCTAGTAATGTTGGGGTAGGAGCCGTACTCTCCCAGGTGCATGACGGCCAAGAGAAGGTGGTTGCGTACTTCAGCAAGGTGCTCTCTAAGCCAGAAAGGAACTGCTGCGTGACAAGGAGAGAACTTCTAGCTTTGATCTTGGCTACGAAGCATTTTCACAAATACCTCTACGGGAGGAAGTTCGTTCTTCGCACAGACCATGCAGCCTTAAAATGGCTATTACAGTTCAAGAGTCCTGAGGGTCAGGTCGCAAGATGGATCGAAAGGCTGCAAATCTACGACTACGAAATACAGCATCGTAAAGGGAAACTCCACTCTAATGCGGATGCACTGTCCCGGAGACCATGCAGAACGGATTGTAAACATTGTGCGCGTCAGGAAGAACGGGAGCTGGTTTCCATCCAAAGAATGAGAGCCGAACCTATCGCCGGCTGGAGCGTAGATGAGATCCGGAACGCTCAGAAGGAAGACCCGGATATCGAGCCGATTCTGGCCTGGAAGGAGAACATGGAGAAACCGGATCATCAGGACATCTCTCACAGAAGCCCGACCTTAAAGGCATATTTTGCGCAGTGGGACTCCCTCCATGTCCAAGAAGGTGTTCTGAGAAGAAAATGGGAATCCTCCGACGGAAAGTCGTTTGTAATGCAGCTTGTAGTACCGCGGACGAGGGTCAAGGAGGTGTTACAGGAAATGCATGGCGGGGCGTCCGGAGGCCACTTGGGAGTGAATAAGACGCTAGAAAAGGTACGAGAACGTTTTTATTGGTTAAAAGCGAAGGAAGATATCGAAGACTGGTGCAGAAAATGCGACGTGTGTGCAGCTAGCAAGGGTCCGAGAATCAAAACTCGAGGTAAGATGCACCAATACAACGTGGGAGCACCTTTCGAACGAATCGCCATTGACATCGCAGGGCCCTTTCCGGAAACCGACAATGGTAATCGGTATATACTCGTAGTGATGGACTACTTCAGTAAGTGGCCGGAAGCGTTTCCGATCCCTAACCAGGAAAGCAGAACCGTGGCGGAGCAGATCGTCTACAATTGGGTTAGCAGATTCGGTGTGCCCTTGGAATTGCATTCTGACCAAGGGCGGAACTTCGAGTCAAGAATCTTCCAAGAGATGTGTCAACTACTCGGAATCAAAAAGACAAGGACAACCCCGCTTCATCCACAGTCGGACGGTATGGTGGAGCGTTTCAATAGGACTTTGGACGAACATCTCTCGAAGGTCGTAGGTGACTACCAACGGGATTGGGACCGGCAGATTCCCTTGTTTTTGATGGCCTATAGAAGTGCCGTGCATAGCACTACTCGACATGCGCCGTTCGAAATCTTATTTGGTGGAATAGCTCGTTTACCCAGTGAGGTGAAATTTGGATCTCCTACCAATGAGCCCAGAAATGAAGAAGAGTACGTGGCGGACCTTAGGGAAAGGCTTAGGGACATACACCAAAGGACCAGAAGCCAGATTAAGATGACGAGCGACCGCATGAAGACCAGGTATGATGCCAAGGCAACAACGTCAGGATTCCAGGAAGGAGATCTGGTGTGGCTGTATAATCCCCATCGCCAAAAGGGGAAATCACCTAAGTTACAGCGGAACTGGGAAGGTCCCTACAGAATAGTAACCCGCATCAACGATGTTGTCTACCGCATCCAGCGAGGACCAAGGGCCAAAATGAAAGTGGTTCATGTGGACCGACTGAGTCGATACAATGGCCGAAATGAGGATGCACTTGTTCGGGACGAACACGTCTAAGAGGGGGGCAGTGTAGCATAATAATAACTACGCGCCTATGTCTATGCAGCAAATTCCGAAGTGACTTTCCATTCTGGCAGAATTTTGGTTCAAACTGTCCTTCATTCGAGGTTCGTGTCGGGGACGAAGTCTCCACAGCTCATGTCAACGAAAGAGACGAATAATATTAGGGATAAAAGGGAATTATAACTGCAAGAATTATTTCTCTTGTTCCAGTGGTCGAAGAATTTGCTAGAAGTTTCTGGCTATCAGAAACTTCTGCTATATAAGGATTAGCAAGACTTTCGACTTGCTTTTCTACTTTTTCAAACTGAGTCTCTATCTTCCCGAACTGAGTTTCATGTTTCTCAAAATTTTCATCGAATCTAGTTTCGACTTTTTCGAGTTGCGTCTCGACCTTCTCGATTTTCTCTTCGATCACTTCGAATTTGGATTCCAAGTTCTTGTTTTGCTCATCAAGTTTACTTTCCAGAGCATCTAGAGAATTCTTTTGTTCGTCCATTGCTTTCTTTTGTTCGTCCATCGCTTTCTTTTGTTCTTCCAGCTTAAGTTCTAGAGAATTCCTTTGATCTTCTATTGCTTTCTTTTGTTCGTCCATGACTAACTTAAGTTGCAGGAGCAGACTTGTTATACCCGGGTCGGCTGCTGTACTTGCTGGTTCCTCTTCCACGTCAAACTCTACGTCGTGCGGATTTTCACCTTCCTGCGTTACTGCTTCTTCCAGACGAATCAGTAGGGCATTTTTTCCCCCAGTTGTGTCGAGGTTCCGCTTACTGAGTTCTGCCTTTAGTTGAGTTATATCCACAAACGTACATCCACAACGAACGTTTCCCCGGGAGTGGGGTAAGCCAGTATCGGGGCATCGCATAGCCGTTGTTTAAGTGCCTTGAAGCTCTTCTCGCACTCAATTGACCATTTGAATTGTTTTCCCTTTTCCGTCAACTGGTGCAGGTTCTTTGCGATCCCGGCAAAATCCTTCACGAACCGTCTGTAGTAGGTGGCTAGGCCCAGAAAGCTCCTTAGTTGGTGTTTGTCTTTGGGGACTGGCCAGTTTTTCACCGCTTCGACCTTCTCCGGATCGGTTCTCACTCCTCTCGCTGAAATTATGTGTCCCAGGTACTTGACTTCCGCTCTAAACAGGGCGCACTTCTTGGGGTTGAGCTTCAGGTGGGCACTTTGAAGCCTTTGAAACACATCCCTTAGATTGTCTCGGTGTTGCGCAAACGTTTTTCCTACGACGATGACATCATCCAAGTATACCAAACAGGTTTTCCATGTTAACGCCGGAGCATTGCACAGCCCGAATGGCATTACCGTGAATTGCCATAGCCCATTTCCTGCGGTGAAGGCGGTTTTCTCCCGGTCTTCTGGATGGATCTGTACCTGCCAGTAGCCACTCTTCAAGTCGAGAGTGGAAAACCATCGGGCTCCTGATAGTGTGTCTAGCGTGTCGTCAATCCGTGGCAGAGGGTAGCTGTCTTTCTTGGTGACGTAATTCAGCTGCCGATAGTCCACGCAGAACCGCGTGCTGCCATCTTTCTTCTTAACCAGTACAACCGGTGATGCCCACGGACTTTTGGAACTTTCAATCAGACCTTCTTTCTCCATTGCCGACACCATCTCTGCAACTTCTGTCTGCTTTGCCAATGGAAGGCGCCTAGCAGGCTGACGAATTGGTCTAGTATCACCAGTGTCTATTCGATGTTGTACCAGGTGTGTTCGGCCGTATTCTCCGTCCTGTGAGGCAAATACATCAGCGTACTCATTGATAAGATTCTCTGCCATAGTTCGCTGCTCCTGATTCAGCTCACTGGACTGGAGAATCGTCTCTCTCGTTTCCGCTGTCCAAGGTGATGGGAGAGGTTTTGGAGCATCACGTTCAGATATTGTTGCGACGGCGGTAATCGGCGTGCATTTTCCAGTCACCTCCCCTCGCCTTAGTTTGACAGTGTGTGGTCTTGCGTTCAAAACCCTCACTGGAACCATGGTGTTCTTTGGTTGGACTAACGTCTTTCCCACGATGTAGTCTTGAGAATTCTTCTCTGGGTCTGGTTCTACTATGTAGAGTCGGTGGCTCCCAAGATCTCCTTCCAGCTTCGTCCAAATGATTGTCTCTGAAGACGGCGGCAAAACTTCGTCTTTGCTGATGACTGTCCTGAGAGTTACGGCATTCTCATTTCCGTACACCATCGGAATCTCCACATTTCGATACCTCAGTACTTGCATCCCGATGTCCAAGATTACTTCATTTGCTTTCATGAAGTCTACTCCGATGATGCACTCGTCGCATATATCTGCCACCAGAAACGCATGGGAGAACGTCAGTCCTGCCAGAGTAATCGTAAGACGAACTTCTCCAAATACCTTCGCCATTTCCCCTGTTGCAGTCTTCAGGAAGTAGCTGTTGGTGTTGTGCAGCCAGGAGCTTTTGACGATATCTCTTCTTACAATGGAGGCAGTGGCACCTGTGTCGATGGTGGCTACGCACTTCTTCTCGTTGATTAGTGCCTCCACTGTCAGGCTCTTGTTACCCCGTTTGGTTTGCGAAACTTGAATGGTGGTCCTGGGGGCCTCGATTCCAGTAACCAACTTCTGCCCCGCGAAGTTGGTCCTTACGCATTTCCCGACTGCTGGTTTTGGGAAGTCTGACTGACAGGGTGGATGTTATCACCGCCAGATGCTTCCTCTCTGCTTCTCCTACTTCCACAATGTGAACAATTTCCTCGTCTAGGTGCACTTCTGCACTGCCGACTTCCGCGAGCTCTGTCTTCATCCATGACGGCTGTTCTCTGGCATGAGCATTCCACGACGGACATTTCCCTGACACGGTGTATTCACTGGTATGCTTGGTCCGCAGCCTTCATTGACAAAGCGAATGCCAATGCCTCGGGGAGTGTTCGCTTTTCAGCCATCCTTACGGCCATTTGCAGTTGTCTGTCCTCTATGGCCTGAATAAAAGCTTCCACCGCCATTTCGTTGATAAGTTCCTCACCGGCTTTAGGATATGAAAGATGGGCTAGTCGCTCTATATCCGCTTGCAACTGTTTTAGCGTTTCCCCCCTTTTCTGGACTCGACTACGCAGCTGAACCCTGTACACCTGCTGCATGTGTTCATCCCCAAACCGCATCTCGATAGCCTGAACCAGAGAGTCGTAGTTCTGCTGTTTATCTTCCGGGATGGTCTGCAAGAGCTCCGCAGCTGGACCCCTCAGCTATTGGTCATTGCGGCCGCTTCGAATTGCCTCTTATAAATTGGCCATGATGTTTCACCATCGAAGATAGGAGGCTGCATCTCCTTTCTTCTCAGACCGTCAGTGGAATATTCCCGTGCTTTCTGTCTCTTCACGTTGCTGAGCTCCTTAGCAAGATTTTCGACCTGCTTTCCTACTATCTCGAATTGCGTATCCACTTTTCCAAACTGAGTCTCTATCTTCCCGAACTGAGTTTCATGTTTCTCAAAATTTTCATCGAATCTAGTTTCGACTTTTTCGAGTTGCGTCTCGACCTTCTCGATTTTCTCTTCGATCACTTCGAATTTGGATTCCAAGTTCTTGTTTTACTCATCAAGTTTACTTTCCAGAGCATCTAGAGAATTCTTTTGTTCGTCCATTGCTTTCTTTTGTTCGTCCATCGCTTTCTTTTGTTCTTCCAGCTTAAGTTCTAGAGAATTCCTTTGATCTTCTATTGCTTTCTTTTGTTCGTCCATGACTAACTTAAGTTGCAGGAGCAGACTTGTTATACCCGGGTCGGCTGCTGTACTTGCTGGTTCCTCTTCCACGTCAAACTCTACGTCGTGCGGATTTTCACCTTCCTGCGTTACTGCTTCTTCCAGACGAATCAGTAGGGCATTTTTTCCCCCAGTTGTGTCGAGGTTCCGCTTACTGAGTTCTGCCTTTAGTTGAGTTATATCCACAAACGTACATCCACAACGAACGTTTCCCCGGGAGTGGGGTAAGCCAGTATCGGGGCATCGCATAGCCGTTGTTTAAGTGCCTTGAAGCTCTTCTCGCACTCAATTGACCATTTGAATTGTTTTCCCTTTTCCGTCAACTGGTGCAGGTTCTTTGCGATCCCGGCAAAATCCTTCACGAACCGTCTGTAGTAGGTGGCTAGGCCCAGAAAGCTCCTTAGTTGGTGTTTGTCTTTGGGGACTGGCCAGTTTTTCACCGCTTCGACCTTCTCCGGATCGGTTCTCACTCCTCTCGCTGAAATTATGTGTCCCAGGTACTTGACTTCCGCTCTAAACAGGGCGCACTTCTTGGGGTTGAGCTTCAGGTGGGCACTTCGAAGCCTTTGAAACACATCCCTTAGATTGTCTCGGTGTTGCGCAAACGTTTTTCCTACGACGATGACATCATCCAAGTATACCAAACAGGTTTTCCATGTTAACGCCGGAGCATTGCACAGCCCGAATGGCATTACCGTGAATTGCCATAGCCCATTTCCTGCGGTGAAGGCGGTTTTCTCCCGGTCTTCTGGATGGATCTGTACCTGCCAGTAGCCACTCTTCAAGTCGAGAGTGGAAAACCATCGGGCTCCTGATAGTGTGTCTAGCGTGTCGTCAATCCGTGGCAGAGGGTAGCTGTCTTTCTTGGTGACGTAATTCAGCTGCCGATAGTCCACGCAGAACCGCGTGCTGCCATCTTTCTTCTTAACCAGTACAACCGGTGATGCCCACGGACTTTTGGAACTTTCAATCAGACCTTCTTTCTCCATTGCCGACACCATCTCTGCAACTTCTGTCTGCTTTGCCAATGGAAGGCGCCTAGCAGGCTGACGAATTGGTCTAGTATCACCAGTGTCTATTCGATGTTGTACCAGGTGTGTTCGGCCGTATTCTCCGTCCTGTGAGGCAAATACATCAGCGTACTCATTGATAAGATTCTCTGCCATAGTTCGCTGCTCCTGATTCAGCTCACTGGACTGGAGAATCGTCTCTCTCGTTTCCGCTGTCCAAGGTGATGGGAGAGGTTTTGGAGCATCACGTTCAGATATTGTTGCGACGGCGGTAATCGGCGTGCATTTTCCAGTCACCTCCCCTCGCCTTAGTTTGACAGTGTGTGGTCTTGCGTTCAAAACCCTCACTGGAACCATGGTGTTCTTTGGTTGGACTAACGTCTTTCCCACGATGTAGTCTTGAGAATTCTTCTCTGGGTCTGGTTCTACTATGTAGAGTCGGTGGCTCCCAAGATCTCCTTCCACCTTCGTCCAAATGATTGTCTCTGAAGACGGCGGCAAAACTTCGTCTTTGCTGATGACTGTCCTGAGAGTTACGGCATTCTCATTTCCGTACACCATCGGAATCTCCACATTTCGATACCTCAGTACTTGCATCCCGATGTCCAAGATTACTTCATTTGCTTTCATGAAGTCTACTCCGATGATGCACTCGTCGCATATATCTGCCACCAGAAACGCATGGGAGAACGTCAGTCCTGCCAGAGTAATCGTAAGACGAACTTCTCCAAATACCTTCGCCATTTCCCCTGTTGCAGTCTTCAGGAAGTAGCTGTTGGTGTTGTGCAGCCAGGAGCTTTTGACGATATCTCTTCTTACAATGGAGGCAGTGGCACCTGTGTCGATGGTGGCTACGCACTTCTTCTCGTTGATTAGTGCCTCCACTGTCAGGCTCTTGTTACCCCGTTTGGTTTGCGAAACTTGAATGGTGGTCCTGGGGGCCTCGATTCCAGTAACCAACTTCTGCCCCGCGAAGTTGGTCCTTACGCATTTCCCGACTGCTGGTTTTGGGAAGTCTGACTGACAGGGTGGATGTTATCACCGCCAGATGCTTCCTCTCTGCTTCTCCTGCTTCCACAATGTGAACAATTTCCTCGTCTAGGTGCACTTCTGCACTGCCGACTTCCGCGAGCTTTGTCTTCATCCATGACGGCTGTTCTCTGGCATGAGCATTCCACGACGGACATTTCCCTGACACGGTGTATTCACTGGTATGCTTGGTCCGCAGCCTTCATTGACAAAGCGAATGCCAATGCCTCGGGGAGTGTTCGCTTTTCAGCCATCCTTACGGCCATTTGCAGTTGTCTGTCCTCTATGGCCTGAATAAAAGCTTCCACCGCCATTTCGTTGATAAGTTCCTCACCGGCTTTAGGATATGAAAGATGGGCTAGTCGCTCTATATCCGCTTGCAACTGTTTTAGCGTTTCCCCCCTTTTCTGGACTCGACTACGCAGCTGAACCCTGTACACCTGCTGCATGTGTTCATCCCCAAACCGCATCTCGATAGCCTGAACCAGAGAGTCGTAGTTCTGCTGTTTATCTTCCGGGATGGTCTGCAAGACCTCCGCAGCTGGACCCCTCAGCTATTGGTCATTGCGGCCGCTTCGAATTGCCTCTTATAAATTGGCCATGATGTTTCACCATCGAAGATAGGAGGCTGCATCTCCTTTCTTCTCAGACCGTCAGTGGAATATTCCCGTGCTTTCTGTCTCTTCACGTTGCTGAGCTCCTTAGCAAGATTTTCGACCTGCTTTCCTACTATCTCGAATTGCGTATCCACTTTCCCAAACTGAGTCTCTATCTTCCCGAACTGAGTTTCATGTTTCTCAAAATTTTCATCGAATCTAGTTTCGACTTTTTCGAGTTGCGTCTCGACCTTCTCGATTTTCTCTTCGATCACTTCGAATTTGGATTCCAAGTTCTTGTTTTGCTCATCAAGTTTACTTTCCAGAGCATCTAGAGAATTCTTTTGTTCGTCCATTGCTTTCTTTTGTTCGTCCATCGCTTTCTTTTGTTCTTCCAGCTTAAGTTCTAGAGAATTCCTTTGATCTTCTATTGCTTTCTTTTGTTCGTCCATGACTAACTTAAGTTGCAGGAGCAGACTTGTTATACCCGGGTCGGCTGCTGTACTTGCTGGTTCCTCTTCCACGTCAAACTCTACGTCGTGCGGATTTTCACCTTCCTGCGTTACTGCTTCTTCCAGACGAATCAGTAGGGCATTTTTTCCCCCAGTTGTGTCGAGGTTCCGCTTACTGAGTTCTGCCTTTAGTTGAGTTATAGTTAGTTTTCCCAATTTGCGACCCATTTTGCGCAACTAATTAACTCAACACAGAAATCGTTTTTTTTTTTTTTTGTATTGTGCAATTTCACACCACGGAAATAGTTATTCACAGAATAAGTCTTATCCCACTTCTGACACCAATGTAATATGCGAGCTGCGGCTCGAGTAGATAAAACAGTATTCTGTGAAATTATTTCTTTATTTTCGAGTCTATAGAACAATTCAGGTTCACACTATACTATTCTTCGCAAATTCTTTTCTTACAAGGTCTCTTTCCTCTCAAATCACTTTATCTCCTTTCAATTACTTAATTCACAAATCCAAACTAATTACTTTTTCTTGTTCACTCTCAACTTTCAATTTATCACCAAATTACAACTTCGCCCATTATCACTTTTCCAATCTCTTCGCCACGGTTCTAAACCAACTGTGTCTTTTTTGATCGCCATCTGTCCTTATATAGCAGAAGTTTCTGATAGCCAGAAACTTCTAGCAAATTCTTCGACCACTGGAACAAGAGAAATAATTCTTGCAGTTATAATTCCCTTTTATCCCTGATATTATTCGTCTCTTTCGTTGACATGAGCTGTGGAGACTTCGTCCCAGACACGAACCTCGAATGAAAGGACAGTTCGAACCAAAATTCTGCCAGAATGGAAAGTCACTTCGGAATTTGCTGCATAGACATAGGAGCGTAGTTATTATTATGCTACAATATATTTTCTTTTACTTTTTCAATTTTACTTCTTTTATTCTTTTATTTAAGAACTGGCTAAGCTCTTTATTTAATCATAGATCAATGACGGCTGTCCAGTCCTCAGGCAAAGAGCCAGGGGATCTCGTGTTGTAGTTTCAGGTCTATGAAGAAGCAAAGAGCGGAACGAAGTGGAAAGATTAAACGCTGGCTGCTGTTCGAAGAATATAGAATTTCAACCCGATTCTTCCTGAAGAGTGAGTGTACATCTTGAAGCTTTGTTCTTATTGGTGTTTATTTTCGAGTCCTGGGCAACCATCTGCCAGGTTATTTACCAGGCAGTTAAAAGTGGTAAGGAAAAATGGATTTACACCAACACTCATTGAGTACCAGAGGCAGCAGTCGCAGACGTGGTATATAAATGACCGACAGTGAACTCTATTACTCGTACATGACAAACAGACCTCACTAACCCGCAAAACTGAAACTGGGAAACCTAGATCAAATTCACACACCATCGCGTATGTTAAACAGTTCTATTTAACACCAAACAACTTTCTTAATCAGTTTAATAGTAAACCTTTCTTATATTCTTTTCATTTGTTTACCACTTTTGCTTTTTAAACTGGATGCAAAACTAAAATGGAAGGAACATGTGAAAAAGAAAGTAGAAGACCTAAATATTAAATATATAAAACTATATTGGTAGTTAGGATATGACTCAGAACTGTCCATTGAGAATAAAATCCTGTTATATAATCACATACTAAAACCCGTTTGGAGATATGGTATCCAATTATGGGTTTGTACAAAGAAAACGAATGTACAAATAATACAAACATTTCAAAATAAGGTCCTTCGGGGAATAGTGAATGCCTCATGGTATATTAGAAATAGTGACTTGCATCGAGATTTACAGATTGACCTCATAACAGATTTTTTATTTTTTTTTTATGTAATTTGCACGTGTTAAAGGGGATATGAATACCCTTATACCAATTTTTAGAACACTTGCGTTTTGTGGAAAGAGGAAGAGACAGAGAGAAAGACAGAGTGGTGTAGTTTGAAACTCAGGTGGTATTAAGTTTCTGTAAATTCCAAGGGTGGCTATCCAGATAACTGGGGAGTATTTTGTTTGTTTTCGCTATTATTGTCGTTGCTTATAATTCACAGTATTTTTTTCCGTCCTCCTGATGTCATCATCACGATCAAGTTGCATTTTAGCCATATCTAATAATATATAAAATATATATATAAAATAACACTGGCAGTAGGGTGGTCATACTGCCAGTGCTATGCCTTCACAGTAGAGTTGACTTAGCTTTCGCAAGTGATCGACTTTTTTATTTATTTCATACGAAATAAATAGATAATTCTTGACATCAGGATTCGAACCGTGAATCAACAGCGTGACAAGCGTTGATGTTACCACTACACCACGGCCACCCTACAATTGTGATGTGATTAAAAAGTACACAGTGCGTCACAAGGAGCGTTTGCAGATGCATATTAATCCTGAGATAGATGACGTCTTATATGTACGATATAATATTCGTAGTTTAAGAAGAACCAACCCCATGAACTTTTTTTTGGCAATTATGAGAGCCCGTATTAAAATTATAA
Source organism: Pocota personata (assembly GCA_963082735.1). NCBI lineage: Eukaryota > Metazoa > Arthropoda > Insecta > Diptera > Syrphidae > Pocota > Pocota personata. Next base: position 117,969,959 of record OY720429.1, on the reverse strand, counting down.
TACTTTCTCAAAACCGACTTAACGTTGAAAATGAAATCTTTTGTCGATCCCTAGTTAATTAGTCATGATCAAGGAGGTGTTTTTAGTTCGTTTAGAGTCCCACACTACTTTGAGTTTCGAACCCCACTGTGTCTTTCGAGATTTTCACCTTCATTAACAAAAAAAAAAAAAAAAACTTTTCCTTTTTCATTAAGTCCTAGTTATTTTTTGTTTTAGATACATTTTAGTTCTTGGCGCACTTTAAAGTGCTCTACATATTTACTTTTTGGTTTTGATATACAATTTGGTTTTGAATTAATTTCTGAATTTATTAGTAACACAGTGCTGGAAGTCCGAAGTAGCTGAATTCTAAATCGCGCTTTCAAATTTATTATGAAAAGTTCGAATAGTAGAGGTGCAGTACCGAAGAGCACCTCGTCTGAAATTGTGGGGCGAGTCACAAGACAAAGAGCGCAGAGACTCAGATTTGGATAGGACTTTCTCATACAAAAGGCTAGTAGGCACACTGCCGCGAAGACTGGAAATATACAAGATGTTAACGTTACTGGTCCTTATTGAGACCAAAGTCTGGCAACAGCAGAAGTGAAAGGACGATAATTACGAACCTACACTGACGTACCCAAACATGACAAAAAAGAAGAAGGAGGGACAAAACACATAATATGAGGAGAATACTACGCCAGCGGAAAAAAAAAAAACTGGCAATAGACGTACTAGGGGAAGACACTGTAAACGGCCAACAACGTACAGACAAAAAAGGCAAATTACCCGCACTTTCTACAGAGAACAATGGAACATAACAGACAAATACGAGAGTGTTAACCCAAAGCATGAAGGGGATGATATTCCAGTCGTTCACAAACTTTCATAGTGTGTAGACGTGTTTCGGCTTCTTCTTTAAATTCAGTGTGAGTGCAAGTAGAGAATTAGAATTTGACCGTCAACCCAGCGACCTGGGTTGAATTCCCAATCGGGGAAAATAGTAGACTTTTTTTTTTTTATTTAAAAAAAAAAAGTGCTAACAAAATTAAGCAAAGTGACGACGCAATGAACGCGATGAACGACAGCGAGCGGTCCGCGCTCCCAATAGCGGGACCTGCTGCTGGGACGAATGTATCAGCCGATGATCCAGTGAAGTCAGCCCACAGTAGCAACAGATGGCACTGGGAAGAGGAGGAGGAAGCTGAAATCGACTTCCAACCCAGCAAAGTGACGACGCAGGCGATGAACGACAGCGAGCGGTCCGTGCTCCCAATAGCGGGACCTGCTGCTGGGACGAATGTATCAGCCGATGATCCAGTGAAGTCAGCCCACCCAGCAACAGTAGCAACAGATGGTACTGGGAAGAGGAGGAGGAAGCTGAAATCGACTTCCAACCCAGTAAAGCGCTTTAACAACACAGCTTCAACTGAAAAGCTGCCAGGTGGAGTAATGGAAGCGGGCCTGGTACAGCAGTAGCAGCAGAAAAAAAAGCCAAAGGTCGTCAGATGACGACGACCAATACCCATACGTCTCCGACGCACAGTAGGGAAGGCCATTATATGGGGGACACCAACAGTTTTGCTTCTCTGGCCACTTCCGAGTCCGAAGACGAAGACGAGGAAGCAGAAAACCTCAATAGTAGCATTAGATAGCTGCAACAAAGGGTGCGTGCTATTAAGGCTAAACAAATGGCCAGAAGAGAAAAAGCGACAAAAACAGAAAGCCAGCTGCAAAAACAAAAGCAGCCGCAACTACAATAGCAGAAGCAGCAGTAGAAATAACAGCAGAAGAAACAGCAGCTACAACAGGAACGGCAGACAAAGCAGCAACAACAACAGCAGCTGCCAAAGCAGCTACACCAACAGCAGCAACAACAATGGGAGTTGCCAAAGCATCAACAACAACAACAGCAGAAAAAGCAGCAACGACAACAACAGCAGAAACCGCAGCAACAATAACATCAGCAGAAACAACAACCACTTCAGAAGAAGACTACAAAAATCAGGGTGCCACCGATTAACACCTTCAAGACCGAGTTAAAAGATACCATTGAGCTATGTAAGTCGGCCATAAATAATAATGTTTATATTAAGCGATTAAATGAAGATAGGCATGCTATCCATTGTAACATAGTGGAACAGTATTATAAAATCAAAGATTTACTATAGGAATCGACGATGGAGTTCTATGGAGGGGGTTAGAACCGTCTACTGATCCGGAGATGCTCCATAATCTGCTTAAGGAGAAGGAGTGCGATGAGCTCCATTTCGTAGGGGTTAAGTCATTCACCACAGATAGGACCAAAAGGGAAGCGGAAACTACCGTTTTTCCTTGTTCAGCTCTCACCCAACAGCAAACTGGATGGTCTAAGAAGTATTAAAGTCCTAGACTACCATTTTGTAGCATGGGAACAATTAAAAAGGAGCGAAAACATTTTATATGTGTTCGCTGTCAAAGGTTCGGTAACGCCGCGCACAACTGCGCAATGGGGCTTCGATGTGTTAAGTGTGGGAAGTACCACAAAGCAGAAGAATGCACTCTGGGTAGAGATGGAGTGACAGATAAGAGCCTGCTCTCGTGTGCTTTATACAGAAACACGGGATACACCGCAAACTATCGGGGTTGTCCTAAGTTCCAGTATATTAGGAAAGTAAATCTGGTTCGTCAGGAGCAGGTCGTAGTGAAACGTTCTGCTCCAATTCAAACACAATCCATGACTCCCCAAATGGCGGTAGGTCGGGGAAACACGAACAGAAAAGACCGAAGGTTGCTTCTCACGCCCCCGCGCCTAAAGCAGCGGAGGCTCAAACTGACTCGCTGGGCATCTTGCTCTCTATCCAAGGTCAGGTGGGTCAGCGTTATAGCTGATTTACGCGATAGAAGTTATAACTTTCTTGACGCTGTGAACCTCTTAAAAAAAGAAAGAAAATGACCCGACCTTGGAGAAGAAGCTATAGTGAAAAGCAAGCTTCCGCTTTTTGTGCTATCGTTTGATAAAACAGAAAGCCAGGAAAAGATATACAATATTCGTTCAATCATGAGTATGGTCGTTAAAATCGAGCAGCTACGTGATAGAAATATCGACATATGTTTGATCTCCAAAACACATTTAACAAGGGAATCGCAAATAAAGATAAGAGGCTACGCTGGTTATCACGCCTATCATCCTTCTGATAGAGCGCGGGGCGGTTCGTCCTTATTCATTAAAACTAACATTGATATTAACATAGAGCTCTAAAAACTTCAGTTGTGCGCGGTAAGGGTTAAAAATAAACACTTGAGCTACAATATAGCGTCTGTTTATTGTCCGCCGCGATGCACTCTCGAAAAAGACGACTACTTTCGTGTCTTCAATGCCCTTGGTTCAAATTTCCTTATTGGTCGAGATTTCAACGCGAAGCACACCTTCTGGGGTTCAAGATGTACATCATCAAAAGGAAAAATTCTCTACGAAGTGGCAAATGAATTCGGCTGTTGTTTTTATTCAACGGGAAAACCAACCTATTGGCCAACTGACTCAGAAAAAAATTCCGGATCTGATCGATTTTTTCGTTTCAAAAGGCATTTACGAAAAGTTTATTACAGTCGAAGAAAGTTTTGATGTCTCTTCTGAGCACTCTACTTTAGTTTTATTACTTGGTGAGCGTTGATCAGGAAAAAAGGACCTCCAAGACTTACTAGCAATAGAACAAACTCGGAGGGCTTTAGAAATGATTGCGAAACAAATATCGCCCTAAATATATCACTTAAAACACCTTGTGAACTGGAGGACGAAGTTGATCGTTTCGTGGAAGCAATCCAAAGAGCAGCATGGAGAAACATGCCTTCTACAAGCTATAAGATTAACGGCAACGAAAGGTATCCAAGTGAAATCACTGAACTGGTGAGGGAGAAAAGAAAAGCACGAAAGAAATGGCAAATCACTCGTGCACCGCAGCATAAAAAGGTCCTCAACCGACTATGCTGTCGCCTTAGAGATAGTATTCGGGAATTTAAAAGCAATAAGATAGAGCTACCGCGAAAATCTCTCCACTGGAAGAGAATCAAATTATTCACTTTGGAAAGCGCTAAAAGGCATCCGGAAACTTCAAATGCAAGCACCACTAATTCGAAAAAAACGATAGAACTTGGGCCAAGAGCGACAAAGAAAAGGCAGAACTTATTGCTTTGCACTTAGAAGAAACGTTTAAGCCATTCGACGGGCCTTTGATAACGCCGGACTCCCCAGTTACGACAACTGACAACTTTAAAGTAAAAAAAGGTGCATTGATTGAACTGAGGGAAGTGATTAAAAATTTAAAGATGTTCAAGGAATTGCCGACTAAAGCTCTTTTAAAACTGCTATATTTGATTAAGGCTTCGTTGAGATTGCTCTACATTCCGAGACAATGGAAAGTCGCCGAGATTATAATGGTCTAGAAACCAGGCAAACCTTGAATGAGAAGAAATCATATCGGTCTATTTCCCTATTGCCGGTTATCACTAAAATATTCGAAAAATTACTCTCTAAGCGACTGCAACCGTAATCGACGAAAGACGTCTGATTCCTGACCATCAGTTTGGATTTAGAATCAAACATTCTGCAATCGACCAAGTTCACAAAATAACTGACGTGATTGAGAAAACTCTCGAAGAAAAAAAGATCTGTTGTGGTGTATTTCTTGACGTCTCACAAGCTTTCGATAAAGTTAGGCTTGGTGTATAAATTGCAACGACTACTGCCACGGCAACTCTTTGTAATCTTATGATCGTACCTCACCGAGTTCAAGGAGATGGCGGCCGGAGTCAGGAAGTGTCCTTCGCCCGCTTCTATATGTACTCTACACGCTTGTTATCCCGCAGAAAAGAAACTGCGTCGTCGCCACGTTTGCGGATGATACGGCGATATTGACAACGGGCGATACAATTGAAGCTGCAACTGAAAAACTGCAACATGCTGTTAATAAAGTCCACGCTTGGACGAATTCTTGGCGTATTGTGCTGAACAAAAGCAAATCTACTCACCCCAACTTTACCTATGAAAAGTGAAATACCGTACGCGAACGAAGCAAAATATCTTGGAATGACTCTAGATGTTAAGCTTAAATGGAAATCGCACGTAAAAAAGTAACGCGACGAGCCCGAAAACAAATACCGACAAATGTACTGGCTACTCGGAAAACATTCGAAGTTGAGCCTACATAACAAACTGCTTATCTATAAGCAAGTGCTAAAGCCAATGTGGACGTATGGTCTACAGATTTGGGGTTGTGCCAGAAAAAACAATAGAAACATCCTACAAACTTTTGAAAATAAAGTTTTTAGAACGATCGTTAGCGCACCGTAGTACGTACGTAACGAAGATATTGACCGGGACCTGGGAATTCCGAGCGTCGTCGAAGAGATAACATATTTTGCTCGTAAACACAAAGATCGTGTTCACGGCCATTGTAACCGTACCGTCATTCAACTACTTGACGCGAACAATTCAATTCGTCGTCTGCCAAGAACAAAACCTTGTGACCTCGCGTCATAGTATATCCCGGTCGTGAAAACAGCACGATCTTTCATTGGAATTTAACTTGTCTAAAGCGCTACATTCATTTTAAGGTAATTACGAACATCTTTTTCCAAAAATCACAAGCCTCGTAAGCGAAAATAAAACTGCTGGATAAGCGTCGTCTTACTTGTAGTATTAATCTTGAAAAGTGGTGTTTTTAGTGAGTAAAAATCTCACACTACCATAAGCACGCGAGTAATATATGCAACACCAGCAACTCTGGTCATTTCCCCAAAACCACCAAGAGCAACAACATTCAATGATCCAATTGCATCACCACCAATCGATGACATAGCAAGTACAATCAACCCGAACATAAATGCAAATATGGGTCAACTCATTTCAGCAGTATCAGCAATATCAACATATAAAACGACAAACGGAACCACAGACAATCGTCCAATAATTCGTCGATAGCTTTAATCGCAGCTACGCCAAGACAACGGGTTAAAGTTAAATGTCAATATTGTACATTAAACTTACAATATCTAATAAAGACGAAAGGTCCAGTTGAGGCCTGGGTAAATAAAAATATAATTGTGTCTTTTTTTTTAACCCAGCTGCACTCGACAACTTTACTGGCGCAGTCGGTGTTCCTCTGTCCCATCGAATTAGAGGAAAGTGGAACGAAGCCGTGAGTGATAAAAACACAGCGTAGTTAGTAAAAAGAAGCCGTGCGGGAAAAAAACACAGCGTAGTTAGTAAAAATAAGCCGTGAGTGATAAAATCACAGCATAGTGAAAAACCAAAACTCTAAGTGTTACGAGCACAGCAGTTAACAAAGTGTATTGAAGACCAATTTACCAGTGCACGAAGAAACAAACCGGGAAACAGTGAACCTAATAAATATTAAAATGGCTCAACAAAACAACTTAGAACAATGCCTGCTTGCACTAACAGAAATAGTGGCACGACAAAATCAACCTCAAAATTGAAGAACAATGATAGAGAAGGAAATAAAATTCCTGCAGCCTTTTAGCGGCGAACCAGGAACCTTACCTTCTTTCATCGCCACAGTGGACCAAGTCCTGGTGGAACATGACGACCAGGCACAACAAGTGTTCAACCTGATTTATAATGAAAGAATAACTGGAGCAGCAAAGAATTACTTAGCCACGGAAGCACCAGCAACATGGGACGAATGTAAGCAGAAACTAAAAATACACTACAGACCAGAGAAAGACCCGAAAACCATTAACAATCTCAAGGTATTTTCTATTAATCATTTATTAGATACGATTCAGGAAATTGTGAATTATATTACGGAATGTGCAGCATTTAATGAAAATGGTTTAGACATAGCTTTTTGCTTTATAGTTCAATAATCCTAGAAATTAAGCAAATCACTGCAAGGTCATTAGCAGCTGAAATTCACGATAAATACAGTTTATCAAGTATAAGAACAATTTTATATAAATATGATAAATACGTAGGCCAAGACAAATTTAACCTTCATTTGGAAAAAACACATACAACATAATACAGAAACACTCCTAGCCATCGTAATAATAATAGGTACACTATTAATAGCACAAACCGACATTTAAACTCAGAACAGATTAGACGAAATGAGTCAAGCCAAATAAGACAAAATTTGAACCAAGTTTTCAATCAGTCATATCAAAATAGGATTCAGAATAAAATACACAACAATAACTTAAGAAATTCTGGACTATATAGAGCAGGTCAGGGTAGAGTTGAACCGATGGATGTAGATGCCCTTAGTAAAAGCGAAGAGGTTAATCAAATAGAAGACCACGAGTTTTTTATAAACTAGCCTCGGACAACAGGAAAATATGTATAAAATTAACTCTCGAAGAAAATGACTACATAGCGATGATCGATACGGGATCTACTATAAGTCTTTTAAACTCAAATCGGGTACCATCAAGTCTTTATGAAACAATTGAAGGAAATCCAATCCAAATAAATATTATTCAAGGTAGAATTAAGTGTAATACTGAACAAATAAAAACAAAATGTCCAAGCCAATTTGGCCAGCCGTGCAATGCAAGAATGAAATGGACCAAAGTAGCAATAAACAAACTATACGATTTTCTTATCGAAATGGATTGGATAGGACGTAATACAAAAACCATAGACTTCCAAAATGAAGAGATTGTTTTATTTAATGGAAAGCATCTTCCATTCTTAGCCAAATCACTGAAAGAAGTAATTGTGCTAGATATAAGCGAAGTATGCGAGATTCAAACAAATCACCTCAATGAAGTGGAAAAACAATCAATAAAAGTACTCCTGAATAAATATAAAAAACTGATATTTAAAGAAGGAGACCAGTTAACAAATACCAATGCAGTGGTACATGAGATAAAAACCACCACAGACCAACAAATAAATTCTAAATTATATAGATATCCTCCAAAATATGAAGCCGAAGTTAGTAGACAAATGGATGAAATGGAGAAACAGGAAATTATTAGAAAAAGTAACAGTCGTTATAGCTCACCAATAATAGTTATTCCGAAGAAAAGCGACAATTCAGGAAAAGAAATATATAGGATTGTAGTAGACTATAGAAGACTAAACTAGGTTACTATTGATGATAAATATCCACTTCCCAATATTGATAGTAAAAATAAATAATTAAATATTTGGCGCAACAGCTCTTTAAGTGCCAGGGCCTAACTTCTCGCAACCACTCGTGTTGTGTGCGTTATATTTTTCACACGAATGGAAGGGACCTACAGTTTAGTGCCGTATGCCGTATTGTTTTGAGAAGCTTTCTCGTGACAACAATACTCTCGGATATTTGTCAGAAGTTCGCGAGAGGTGGGATCGTGAAAAAACTTTTTGGCGTTTTCTGGGATTCGAACTTGGAACCTCTTGCCTAGTGATCCGACACACTAACCACTACGCCCACAATATTGATAGTATATTGGATAAATTGGGTAAAGCTCAATATTTTAGTACCTTAGATTTAGCTAAAGGCTAACATCAGTTCCTTGTCGCAGAAAAGGACATTCAAAAAACAGCTTTCGTTACACCCGCAGGCTTATACGAATACGTAAGGATGCCGTTCGGTTTAAAGAACGCACCCGCTACGTTTCAACGACTAATGAACAATATCTTACGTGATTATATTAACAAAATGTCTACCTAGATGACATACTAATATTCTCCACAACCTTAGAAGAGCATATCGAATCGCTAGATAAAATATTTAGGAAAATACAAGATAACAACCTGAAGATACAAGCAGATAAATGTAGCTTTATGAAAAGAGATACAGAATTCTTAGGGTACATACTAACGAGTGAAGGAATAAAACCAAACCTAAATAAAATCAAAGATACCGAAAATTTAAGCATACCCAAAACAGAAAAACAGCTTAAATGTTTCTTAGGCATGACAGGATACTATCGGAAATTTATTAAGGATTATGCTAAGATTGCTTATCCGATGATACGATACCTAAAGAAAGATGAAAAAATAAATATAAAAGACCCACAGCCTTTGAAAATCTAAAAGCACTAATCACTGCACATCCAATATTAAAATACCCAGAGTATGACAAACCATTTGATCTAACAACGGATGCAAGCAATCATGCCATTGGTGCCGTATTATCACAAAACGGACACCCAGTTTGCTTTGTATCCAGAACTTTAAACAAGCACGAACAAAATTACAGCGTTACCGACAAAGAATTCCTAGCTATTGTTTATGCAGTAAACTATTTTGCTCCATATCTGTATGGAAGCAAATTTAAGGTTATCACGGATCATGTCCCGATTAAGTATTTAAATAATAAGTATAGAGGTAAAGAGTTCTCACAACGCAATAAAAGACGGATTCTAAAACTCCAAGAGTATAACTTTGAAATAGAGTACTTGAAAGGAAAAGACAATAAAGTCGCTGATTTTCTTAGTAGAATAGAGAATACACCCAAGATTAATGAAGATAATGATATGGAATCAAATATGGCATTAACAGAAACTATACATTCAGTGGACGAACAACAATTAGACCATATAGGTATAAAAGAAGAAATTGTTAATAAATACAAAACTCAGTTGATACTAACATATAGAGTTAACAGAGAGATAGAAGTCTTACATGGACGTAGAATCATATCGTTAAACCCACTTGAGGGAACAGATAAAATAAAAGATGTATTAATTAGGTTTATGAAGAAAGAAGTAGTCGGAATATACTCTGAAATAAATGATCACGACTATAATAAGGTTCAACTAGTTATAATACAATTATTTCCACAGGACAAACACATAAAATTTATTAGGTGTTCACAAAGAGTTGCCGAAATTAAAACCGAGGAGGAGGCACACAAACAAATTTCTATTTATCATATTTGGGAATCCATGCATAGTGGAATAAATGAAACCTATTATGCACTTAAAAACAAAATATTTTTTCCTAAACTCCATGAACAGATACAGCTAGTAATAAATAATTGCAAAAAATATCAAGAAATAAAACATGATAGGAGACCAATCAAACCCAAGTTCCATATAACAGAAACGCCAACACATAAAAATCAAATTATCCATTTGGACATATTTCATACACAAAAAAAATTTTTCGTAACTATTATAGACAAACTAACTAAATTTGCAGTAGCTTATAAAATAACAGACAGGAATTGGAGAAGTAAAAAAGCAATATTAATAGAACATTTTGCTAAGTTTGGGAAACTAAAAAAAGATAATTACAGACAACTAATTCAAATCAGAACATATTATAGACTTTCTTAATGAAAGTAAGATCGAAATACATTGGGCAAAACCTAATAGCCACAACACAATTTTAGAACAAATAACAGGCATCGAAGAAAAGGACTTATCAGTAGAAATGAAAATACAAGTAGTATTAGATAATTATAATAACAGGTACCATTCAACCATTAAAACCACACCTAGGAAAGCTAAGGAAGAAATAGATTCGGAAATATTAAACAAAGTAGTTCAACAGACTAAAAATAGGAAAATGAACAAGTTCAGTAAAAAAAGAGAAGATTACACAGAAAATAGACAGGAAGGACATATCAAGAATTATAAACATGTTAGGCATAAGGAAGAAACTAGATACAAAATTAAGAAACTCGAAAAAATACATCCAAGTAACACTAAAAGACCATATAAATTCACAGGTAAAATTTCTAATAACATTACTATTAATACCAACAATACTCGGAGCACTCCATGCAACAGCAATTAACGAACAGACAGGATATTTAAAAATTAAAGTAAAAGAGGTACAAATAACTAACCAAACAAACACTATCTTACACTTAATTAATCCAGAAGAAATATTAGATACCATTTCGTTCATACAAGTTAATATAAAACACTTACAAGTTGGAAATGTAGATGTAATCAATAACGAAATAGAAACTTTAAGAGCAAAAATTAGATCAATAATGCCAAATTCAATCGGAAGACAAAAACGAGGATTAGTAAATATAGTAGGAAATATAGAGAAGTGGCCCTTCGGAACAATGGATAATAATGATAGGGAAGAAATTTTGAATCATTTAGATATTGCAGAATAAAATAGTCATAATGCAATACAAACAATTAATGAACAGATGAAAATAAACAAACACTTTAACGAATCAATAGAATCACTTAAGACAATTGTAAGAAATGATAGAAGGTTAATATTAGATAATTTCAACAGAATAGAAAGTACTATAAAAAACATATTAAAACAACAAATGTTTCTGGACCAAATAACAAAATTAAGATTTATAGATAATAAAGTTAACCAAATACAAGACAATATAGTATCAGCAAAACACAATATAATACATCTCAGCATTCTTACATCAAACGAAATAAATGAATATGAGATTGATTTTTATAAACTAAAGCTATTAAAAATGGGTGTTCTTGAATATAAAAATAAATTCATTATCATTGCTGTCAAAATTCCAAAAAACCATATTACAGTAGAACAAACACTAAATATACCATTGCCAAATAAAAATATATTGAAATAGATAATGAAGATGAATCTATCATAGAAATTAATAATCAAACTTATGTATACCAACCAGATGTAACAATTAAAGAATTGAAACAAAGTAAACATTGTGTAATAACGAATAGATGTAAATTAAGGTATAATAATAAAACCCAGATACAGGTTATCGATGATGAAAATATTATAATCAAAAACGCATATGAAGAAGAACTTATACAAAATTGTGACAACAGACAAAAAGGTAGTAAACAAAAACTATCTTATTAACTTCTTTGATTGTCAAATATATTTGTTAAAAGAAACTTTTTATAATCAACAGAAAATTATCCAAGAAAAATTTGTTTATCCCAATAATAATTTGAATTCTTCATTTGGAAGAATTATTTTTTTTGACGAAATTGTTACTGGTAATTTTGAGAACATAAAAGAAATAAGAGAATTGAAATTACATAAAAACATTTCATATACCATAAACTTAAGCATAGTAATAATAATAATATGTATAGCAATACTAGCAACATACTTTTGTAAAAAAAAAAATACATAATAACGAAAGACACCAACAATAGAATTCAGGGGAATTCTTGACTAAACCGAGGAGGAGTAATATATGCAACACCAGCAACTCTGGTCATTCCACCAAAACCACCAAGAGCAACAACATTCAATGACCCAATTGCATCACCATCAATCGATGACATACCAAGTACAAGCAACCCGAACATAAATGCAAATATGGGTCAACTCATTTCAGCAGTATCAGCAATATCAACATATAAAACGACAAACGGAACCACAGTCAATCGTCCAATAATTCGTCGATAGCTTTAATCGCAGCCACGCCAAGACAACGGGTTAAAGTTAAACGTTAATATTGTACATTAAACTTACAATATCTAATAAAGACGAAAGGTCCAGTTGAGGCCTGGGTAAATAAAAATATAATTGTGTCTTTTTTTTTTAACCCAGCTGCACTCGACAACTTTACTCGCGCGGTCGGGCCTTAAGGTAGCTTTAGAAAATTTTCACAATCTCGGCAAAAAAAAAAAAAAAAAGATGGGTCAGCTTCAGCGTCCGGTACAGGAGCAGGCGAAGCGGGTAGACCAGACTTACGCACTTCTGACGAGCCTAACGCACCTCCAGTCGTAATAGGTACAAACATGGAAGAGCAATCCTTGAAGATTCTTGCGGTTAATGTGAATTCAATGATTAGGATCGAGCGAAGAGACCGACGCAACCCGTCACAAGGAGAAGGTGTTGCGATCTTCATTAAAAAACAACTGCAATTTAAGGTAGTGTACTGCGGTGAAGTGCGAAGGTTCCAGGTGCTGGAAGCGTGTATCGTGTGCATCCCTCTACATAGTGGCAAGAGGATGTATGTACATGATAGCACTCTATGCACCTGAAGGTACTCAATCTACGTTATTTATTTCGGAGCTCGAGACACTTTTTCGATGTCTAAAGCCGGAGTCGGAGGAGAATTATTTCCTCATGGCCGGAAATCTAAATCCAAACATAGAGATTGGGGAAATAACACACCTAATCCTAGAGGTGGGGTCGGCACAGTGTCGAGTATAAACTCGATTTGATAGCTATAGATAGTCTGTCGATTCCTAAAAGCGGCTCCTATCTGACAGACACGGATCGACAAACTTTATAATGCCTGCACACATTTGTGTATGACAGTGAACATTACGGCCTTAGTGCCGTAATAACGATTCCCATCGAAATTGCGGAGTTGGAGGAGTTTGTCCAAACGTACTTATACAATTATAGTAGGAAGCGTTGGACTCGCTTCTCCAGAACTTTGGCAAGAGCACTCTCCTCGAACTCGCTCTACCGACTGTCCAATAGGAATTTGTCAAACGAGGAGATTGACTGTTACCTAAAACAAATGGACGAGACAATTAAACGAACTATGGACAGTACGATACCTCGGTATCAACATACTCACAACGCAGACATATTCCGCAATGCAACAATTGTTTCACTACACCAACACAAAAGTAGACTACTGTCGAGACTAAAAACCTTGTATAGACAGTTTACTGATACACAAAACTTAGCGGTTAGGACGCTGAAGTCGTTGCATAAAAACCTCCAGAACGAATAAGTACAGACTTTCTGCAAATTTGCATTGGAACAACAAAATTGGGGCTGTAAAAGCCAACGACCCAAGCATGTTTCCGCAAATAAATGAAGTATTTCGGAATAATAATCAAAACGACCTTCCGTGTCTTAAGATCCCCCGAACGACGAACAATGGACGAATACTGATAACAGCAGGTATAGATCCAGAAAACGCAGTAGAAGATGACAACTTCTTTGTGATCGAAGATCCTTAGGAGAAGGTAGAAGCTACAGGAGCGACTTTCCAGGAAGTGTACAATTTGAATGATACCATTTGCCAGAACCACGACTTGGAAAATCGAGTCCTTGTGCCACAACTTCTATCTTCGAAATAATATAGAGCGTCTGAGAACATAGGTTTTGCTAAATTCAATGACGATACCATGGCAAATAATAGATACCAGAAAGAATTGGCGAAAGTTCTCAATCGTGGGACCGCATGGACAGCCACTTGCGAGTCGATGTGTTGTCAAATATCTAGGGCTCTGGCTAGACCAATATCTATATTTTAACAAACATATGGATGCTGCTCTGGCCAGCCAAAGGTGCTTTTGCCCTTACAAAGAGACTTTTTTATAACAACCAACTCGATGCAAGGGAAACGTAATCACATGTGGTTCAACATGGGTCTCAATTACGACAGATACGTTGCACACAGCAGTGTGGAGCTTCTCCGGTTTAGTAGGGCGGTATCGAGTCGCGATATTGAGGACGTACAACATCAGTGCGGACGATTCTGGTGGCTAGCCAAAAGAGGGGAAACCCCTTCGTCATTTCACCATAATCCAGTGTAGGCTGTTTGACGTTCGAAGTTGGCTGCTCTTTAGCTATGACCGAGTTACATAGTTTAGGTAGGTAGGTAGGTAGGTGTGGTTGTGACAGCATACTGTGCTGAAACATAATTAGCACAAAGGCGCCGTTTTAATACCACAACTCAAGTGACCTAAATTGTTGTTGGGCTTGTGGGAAAGGAGTGAAAAGATTATTTAAATCCACCCCGTGGCATTGTGGAAACTGATAATGTCCCCGATGCTTGTCTCCGCCAACTCCGCAATACTATCAAAAAGGTGTCTGCCAAGTATACGGTGTCTGACCCTACTAAGGGCCGGACGCTTACAAATTAAGTGAAGGATTGTTTCAGGCTCGTCGGCCATATTGCAGCTACGACAATGTGCATTAAAATTAATGCCCAGTCTGGCTGCGTGGACCCCTATGGGCCAATGTCCAGTGTTAATTGCCAGAACTCTAGCAATATCTGCCCGATTTCTGTTTAATAGCTCTTGTTTGTTCAGTTATACTTGGGCCACATCTGCCTGGATATGACATAGTTCTGCAACCTTCGCCATCTATTAACAGCATCTGCAAGGAAATGAGCACAAATTCTACCCTTAAGGGCCCCTAACGGAATGTTGACATCCTCCGCACGGGAGCAGTCAAGGGCCGATCCACACCTTGCCAATTCATCGCCCCTTTCGTTTCCGTCAATGTTACTATGACCAGGCACCCAGATGAGGATGATCCTAGACCGATGACCGAGTGCGGCAAGCTCCCTCCTTGCATTGTTCAAAAGGTTTGGAGGAGGAAGCCGCAGATACGATGGCTTTGATAGCGGCCTGGCTATCAATGAAATTGGCTATGGTGTTAAGTTGTATCGATGTATGTTTGAGGAGACGGCACGCCTCTCGTACAGCAAGAACTTCCGCCTGGAATACGCTGCATGAATTGGGTAAACGGAATTAACTAGAGATATTGAGGGATTCAGAAAAGATTCCCGCCCCTACTCCGAAGTCCATTTTCGACGTGTCAGTGAAAATGGTTGTTTTGAACTCGTTAGTCACCGCGCCACGTTTCCATTCCGCCCTGGAAGGGAACCTCGCAGTGACATCATTGCGAAAGTTCACCCTGAGAATTATGTAGTCGGTCGGATTTGCCTCCAACTCCCGAGATAGCAGATTAAGGATCCTGTTGTGGCCGTAAAGACTATCGCACCAGCTACCTGTTTCTCTTAATCTGACCGCACTAAATGCTGATATGTACTTTAGATGAAGGTCGAGTGTTACAAGGTGAAGGATTACTTTCAAGGCTTCAGTTGGGCATATTCTCATCGCCCCGTAGCACCTAGAGCCGCAGTCCTTTGTACTTTGTTGATGAGTTTAGTAATGTATGCTTTCTTAACCGCCGGCCACCAAACTAGCGATCCATAGGAAAGAATAGGGCGCACCACCGCAGTATACATCCAAATGACCATCTTCGGACGGAGTCCCCATTTCAAGCATAAAAAGCCACACAAGCTTTCTTTACCCGCTGTTCAATGTTAAGCTTTCAGCTTAATTTAGGGTCGAGTACCACACCTAGGTACTTAGCACTAGATGATAAAGAAAGTAATTGGTTATTAAGCCATGGAGGCATGAAAGCCGGTATTTTGGTTTTTGTGGTAAAGAGCATCAGTTCAGTTTTGCTAGGATTGACGCTAAGTCCACATCCAGTGGCCCATGCTGCTAATCTCATCCAAGGCACCTTCCATAATCTCACTGATCATAGAAGGAAACATCCCCGATACCAACAATACCACATCATCCACATACACGACAACGTTGACTCCGTCTCGGTCGAGCCTACACAGAATTTTGTTGATTACCATAAGCCAGAGAAGAGGAGAGATAATCTCACCCTGAGGCGTTCCCCTTACAACGGATATGGTGGAAACACTATTACCGAGTGTCGATTGAATGATTCTGGTTTTTAGCATAGTCACTATCCACTTGCTAATAAACTCCCCTACACCCAGTTGGGACAGAGCTTCCTGAATCAATTCAGTACTAACGTTATTGAAAGCACCTTCAACATATAAAAAGGTGCCTAGAGTAAATTGTTTGTAGTGTATTGTCTTTTCTATCGTACGCACAACTTCATGGAGCGCCATCTCAGTCGATCGCCCCTTAGTGTACGCATGCTGAGATTTTGATAGAAGGGATGTATCTATTGTATTATGGATGTGCGTATCTAATATACGTTCCAACGTCTTAAGGAGGAAAGATGACAAGCTGATGGGTCTGAAATTCTTTGCAGATCCATGTCCCCGCTTCCCCGCTTTCGGAATAAACACAACACGAACACGCCTCCAACTCAGGCGGACGTGGTTTAGAAGAATACAGCTTCTATAGATCGGAACTAGCCAAGGGACCACCTGATCCAGTGTTTTTTGCAGCATTACCGGGAGTATGCCGTCAAGTCCAGCCGATTTATAGGGAGAGAAGATGGAAATGGCCCAAGATGTTGGCCCAAGAATGTTGTCTTAATGTCGTTCGAAGATGAGGATTGCACATCTGTTACGAGGCCCTAGAGACCGCAATAAAAAGTAAACGTACACACAAAAAAAAAAAAAGAAGAAGACACCAATCACTAAAGGTGACACCACTCACGATAGGTGACGCCAGCCACCAACGTGGCACTAGTCACCAAGGGACAAAACAAAAGATAAACAACTACCTACTCTAAATCAAACAAAAAAAAAAAAAAAAAAAAAAAAAGGTACCTCGAACACCAACCAAAGCGGAGGCAGCAGATCCACATCCATGGTAGGGTCTGGGCACAAGAATCCTCGGCTGCCACCAGTGCAAGACGTCCAACAATGCGATCGTCATAATCACAGCACTAAAACAATGTGGATCTCCGTATCCACAGAAAAAGAAAAGCAAAACAAAAAAAACCTAAATACACCAAAACAATGTGGATCTCCGTATCCACAGAAAAAGAAAAAAAAAAAAAACACCAAAACAATGTGGATCTCTGTATCCACTGAAATTACCGAAAACACCAAAGTTAGGATGCACGTACCGAACAAAACCATAGTGCAAATAAAAAAAGGCACTATAACTTTGAATAAAACTCGAAGAAAAAACGAAAACAAGCAGTGTTGCAACCCTGACTTCTTCCGATCTCTCCACACACCACGATCTCGCCTGAATACACCCATTTGAGAAAAGGACAGCTGGTATGACCGGAAGCTTGACACCATTCTTTGATTCCTTTTCTTTTGCGATCTGGTGTCATGCGGTAACGAGGAAGAAAAGACAAGAATTTGTGATTCTCTCTAAAGATATACTGAATAATAAAGAGTTTGTTTCTTAAATTGAGGAAATTGTTCAAATTTATTTTTTTTTTTTTTTTTTTCGAGGGTAGGTAAAAAATCTTCATGAAGACACTATGAGGATCGATAGCGCGTGCTCATAGTAGTATGAGATTTTTACTCACTAAAAAAACCTCCCTTCGTGATAAATTTCTTTGATTACATACTAACTTTTGACTTATCCAGCAGTTTTTCTTTCACGTATTGAGATCGTTTGGCAGGTCCCTTTCCATTGAAAGTTCCTGCTTGTTCCGCAAATCAGGCGCGGTTTCTTGCTATCGCGTTAAGTCGAAAGGTTTAGTCCTTTGTAGACGACGCAGTAGATTCCTCTCATCTAGAATTCGAAGGACTTCATTGTTAACGTGTCCTTGTAATCTGTCTTTATGCTTACGCGCGAAGTTTTTGATTTCATATTCGACTGTCGCAATTCCTAAATCTCTATGGATATCGCTATTTCTAATAAACCACGGTGCATTAATTATTGATCTTAGCACTTTATTTTCAAAAGATTGTAAAATATTGGCATTACTTATTTTGGTACAACCACAAAGTTGTATTCCATATGTCCATATCGGCTTTAGCACTTGCTTGTATAAAAGCAGTTTGTTCTCTATATTAAGCTTGGAATGTTTTCCAAGTTACCAGTACATTTCTCTGTATTTGGTTTCGAGTTCTTTACGTTTTTTCTTCACGTGCGATTTCCACTTCAGCTTAGCATCAAGTGTCATTCCAAGATACTTAGCCTCGTTTGCAAACGGAATTTGAACCGAGTTTGAAAAGATGGGCAAATTATTTATTTTCTTATAAGTAAAATTGACATGAACAGATTTGTTTTCGTTTAAAGCTAGTCGCCAAATCTTTGTCCATTCATTTACTTTATTTAATGCTTCTTGCAATTTTTCAGTCGATTCTTCGATCGTTTTACCCGTTGCCAGGATGGCAGTGTCGTCGGCAAATGTAGCTAATACGGTGCCTTCTTCTTGCGGTATGTCGCGAGTATATAATAGGTACAAAAGCGGTCCAAGGACTCTTCCCTGCGGTATCCCAGCCCTTATTTCTTTAAATTCCGAATATTCGTTTCCGTGTTTGACTCGGAAAAGTCGATTCGTCAAGTATTTTTCTAGAATATTATATAAGTGTTCCGGCAGAACTTGTCATAATTTATATTTCAAGCCTTCATGCCAGACCTTGTCAAAAGCTTGAGAAACATCAAGGAATACGCTCGAGCAAATCTTTTTTTCTTCGTAAGCTTTCTCAATTAAATCAGTTATTCTATGCACTTGGTCTATTGTTGAGTGTTGGTTCTAAACCCAAACTGGTGATTGGGAATAAGAGATCCTTCTTCTATAACCGGCTGTAATCGCTTAAGTACTATTCTTTCGAAAACTTTAGACATAATCGGCAGCAACGAAATAGGTCTATACGATTTTTTATCATTCGGTGGTTTTCCTGGCTTCAGAATCATTATTACTGACGCGACTTCCATTGACTCGGAACATATTCTAATCTTATCGCTGCTTTATTCGGTTTCAGTTTCTTTATTTCTTGTTGAAGTTCGGTCAGCCTTGCATTTCTTACTGTGCAATTGTGAAATGCTATATCCGACGCATTATCATATCAAGCAAGCGCTTGCCCATCAAATGGTTTAAATGTTTCTTCTAAATGGGCGGCAAAGACTTCTGCTTTGTCTTTATCATTCTTGGCCCATTCGTTGTCATTTTTCTTGATTGGGGCCGCTTGTATTTTCGGTTTTTTAATGCCTTTTATAGCTTTCCAGAGCGAATAATTGGAATCTTTGTCCGCTGTTAAGCTTTCAATGCTGGTTTGTATTGTCCGGTTTTTAAAATCAATAATGGCCTTTTTTAGCAAGTTACAGAAGCGATTCAAATGCGATTTATGTTGCGGAGCACGAGTTTGTTGCCATTTTTTACGCGCTTTTCTCTTCTCCCTTACCATTTCTTTCATTTCCGGTGAATATTTTTGGGCATGATTGATTGGCGTTTTCCTTTGATAGGGAGTATTTTTCCACGCGGCGCGCTGCAGAACTTCAACAAAACGATCAATTTCGATTTCGAGTTCAGAAGACGACCTAAGTGATACTCTCAGTTCGATATGTTCTTCAGCGTCTTTTTTAAAGCCTTCCCAATCAGTTTTTCTGCTAGTTAGTCTAGCAGGTACATCTTTTTTAATTAGGCGTTCGCTCATCGTTAGAATGATAGGGGAATGATCGGAAGAGAGATCAAAACTTTCATCAATTTTAATGCATTTGTCTGGTATTCCTTTTACAACAAAGAAATCGATCAGATCGGGTATTTTGATGTTATCAGTCGGCCAATATGTTGGTTTACCAATCGAGTGAAAGTCGCATCTGTGTTGCATGCAGGCGTTGTAAAGTGCTCTGCCTTTTTGTGAGACACATCTTGAACCCCAGAAGGTGTGTTTTGTATTAAAATCACCGCCAATAATAAAATTCGGTCCAAGAGAGTTGAAAATATTTGTAAAATCATTTTTTTCAAGCCTGCAACGCAGTGGACAATAAATAGACGAGACATTGAAAGAGTAATGTCCATTTTTCACGCGTACAGTGCTCACTTGCATTGTTTCAAGCTCTATCATAATCTCTTCAGAGTGTTCGATGCAATCTTTTATGATTATAGACGATCCGCCTCTGGCTCTTTCCGACGGGTGATAAGCGTGATAGGTACTGTATCCAGTAATGTTTACACCCAATAGTTTCGTCAGGTGAGTTTCACAGATCAAACATATGTCAATGTCATTTTCCCGTAGAAATATTTCTAGCTCTTCTAGTCTTTGTATGAGACCGTTGGCGTTCCATGCAACAATTTTAAGAAGTTTCGTCATGTTCGTTTTGAAATGCTCCTATTGTTAAGCTTATATTCAAGCTTCTCCAACCTTTCGACAATTAGCATGTTTGTTTTTGTTTGCTCCTCAAGCCTCGCAAGGATAATGGAAAAGACGTGAGATACGGGGTTTTCCGAATTATCAGCGTTCGTTTTTGTTGATGTTGATGCTTGAGCACGCGTCTGCATGTCAGAATCTGATGGCTTTTCTTTAGGCGCTTTTACCTTAACCCGGTGTGGAATTTGATCGGTGTTTGATGTCGCAGCTTGAGCGTACGTAAGCGCGCCAGGGTCGGCTCGGTTGTCTCTAGTCACTTTTCTTGCAGCAGTTTTCGACTTTTCCTTATTTACCGGTTTTGAGGGTGGGTTTTCCGGCTTCATAAGTCGATCTCTTATTTTTTGTAATTCTTTGGCTACTTCACAGCCTCTGTAATTAGACGGATGCTTACCATTGCAGTTAATACACGCTGCAGGGGTTTTTTTGTTTACACCACACTCTTGACTAAGATGTTTACCGGCGCATTTGACACATCGCGGTTCTTTTCGGCAATATATTTGCGTATGGTTGAATCCTTGGCATCGTTTGCACTGAGGTATCAACCTTGTATTCTTGCGCATGGGTTCGATTTTGTCTACGACATTCAGAATTGTTCTTATTTCGTAAATCTTTTCTAAACTCTCAGCCTTATCAAAGGTTAGCATAAAAAGAGGAAGCTCGCGCTTAACCATCGTTTCCTCGCCTTCCAATTTTTGCTTTTCCCGTTTAATTAAGTTTACCGCATCGACGATTTTAAAGTTTTTGTTCTTCAAATCGTGAACAACGTCTTCCTTTCGGCATGAGGCATGAAGTCCTCTAGCTACGACTCGTATCGGTCTTTCAGATTTATTTTCATACGTATACCACTGGATTTTTTCAGTATTCAGTTTATTAGATACTGAGCGGTAACTGTCTGAGTCCTTTACGTTTACTTTCCATTTGTTGTTGTTGAGCGATGTTACTTCAAAATCGGATAGCAACAAAGGTTTGAGAAAAGAATGCAGTTTATTATAGTCTGCAATTGTTCAAATTTAATTGAAGTTGCCTAAGTGTGGCAACGTTTTACAAATTCTTACTACCGAATGAGCACAAGCATGGTTAACGAGAAGTCACCGCAGTACAACGACGTGGATGGATACAACTGCAAGGCATGTCCAGCGCCAGATTCTGAATGTGATATGGTGCAGTGCGACATGTGCAAATCTTGGTACCATTTCACTTGCGCTGGGGTTAACATGTCCGTCAATGAAAGAGCTTGGTTATGTAGCACATGCCTCCGTGAAACAACAACACTTGCAGCTGCCAATCTCACGAGTGATGCTAAGCCAGCATCAGAGCGCCGTGCACAGGTATCCCCAACAATTGTGACCATCCCAGTGGCACTGCCTCAGCGATCATACAATCAAGACAATACCTCCAATGTCACAGTCATCGAAGTCGTCTGGGTTATCAACTGTGAGACGTTATCAACTCGAGCTGCAAAAATTAGAAGAGGAAAGAACCATGCAAGAAAGGCGAGACCGAGACTATATCGATAAAAAATACACAATCTTAAATCAGTTGGCTAATGAGTCGTCCGAGGGAGAAGAAGAGGAAGAAGCAGATCTAGCTGAAATTAGAGGTAAGGTGAATAATTAGCTTACTACTAAAAGCTCCACTCAGCAGGAAGAAGCTCTCTCTCAAACGGATGAGGAGAATCTTATACGACTACAGAAAGCGTTAAAAGGCAAAGCTTTAGACGCTGTTAGATGTCAGTGGACATATGTGGGAAAAATATCTGTACCTATAAACATCATCGATTGCTCCACAATGATGAGGAGGATATGCCGAAATCACAACCACAGCAAAAACAAAATAGCCATTGTCACGATGAATGAGGTATTTCAACCGCCGCAGTATGATTCCAATACTCATTGCCACAACTCCGATTCCATTCTATTTCGCATAGTTCCTGTGATTCTGTACGGGAACAATAGTCAAGTGCAAACGTTTGCCTTTCTAGATGATGGCTCATCGCTTACTCTAATGGACGAGGAAATAGCCATGCAGTTAAATATTAAAGGTACAGCCCACCCGCTCTGCATTAGGTGGACTGGGGACACTCGACGATATGAATACGATTCCAAAATGATGAGCTTACGAATTTCCAGCACTGGAGACAATGCTGTAAGGCTCAATTTCACGGATGTTCACACAGTCAAGAGTCTACAGCTGCCTATGCAATCGTTGGATCCTGAGAAGCTGAAGGTTCAATATAAACATCTTCAAGGCCTGCCCATTGCGCCTTACAATAACGCTCGCCCAGTTTACTCATTGGCTTAAACAATCTTAAGCTAGGGTTTCCTTTACGGTACAAGGAAGGCTCCTCTGATCAGCCGGTTGCTGCCAAGACCAGGCTGGGGTGGGTAATTCATGGTAGTTGTTCAGATTTATCTTCCACGGGTTCACGCTCCCAGGCCACCTTCCATCTTTGCGGATGTGAGCAAGAGAACAGCCATGGTGAAAGGAATGTCCCTCAATTCGGTTTTCTTAAAGGGGCCAGATCAACTTACCTCCTTGACGTCAGTTCTTTGGAAATTCAGGAAGAGGTCTATAGGCATCTGTGCTGATATTGCGGAGATGTTTCATCAGGTGCGAATCAGGCAAGTTGACCAACATTTCCAACGTTTCCTTTGGAGTAACAGCGACGTTAAGAATCCAGACGTTTATGTTATGGACGTTATGACATTTGGTGCGACGTGTTCACCTTGTTACGCCCAATATATCAAGAACAATAACGCCGAAGACTACGCAATGGATTTTCCCAAGGCAGTTCGATCAATTCTCGATAATCACTACGTCGATGACCTGATGGATAGCGTCGACACGGAAAAGGAAGTGATCAAGCTGGCAAAGGACATCCGATTCATCCATCGGCAAGGAGGTTTTCACATCCGCAACTGGATCTCTAACTCCCATAGGGTGTTGAAAGCATTACAAAGAGATCCTACTGATCAGAAGAATTTGAATATGGACGTTGAACTTGGCACGGAGAAGGTACTAGGCATGTGGTGGTGCACCGCCTTCGACTGCTTCATATACAAGCTGACTTCTAATCCAAAACATAAAGCACTCCTTTTCGGAAGACGCCGCCCAACCAAACGTGAATTATTAAGGGTTTTGATGACTGTCTTCGATCCGCTGGGATTATTAGCGAACTACTTAATGTATGTGAAAGTACTTCTGCAGCAAATATGGAGATCTGCGATCGGCTGGGATGACGAAATCCAGGACGCTGAGTATGAAAGGTGGCTTAAATGGGTTCGCCTTTTGCCGGAGGTGGAAACACTAAAACTTCCTAGAAGATACATTACCCAGAATTTCACGACGCAACCAGAGATCGAACTACACATTTTAGTGGATGCCAGCGAAAATGGTTACGCTGCAGTGGCGTATGCTAGATTCAGCTCCAAAGGATCTGTGCAGTGCTATCTTCTGGGAGCTAAAACGAAGGTGGCTCCGCTTAAAATACTCCCCATCCCGAGACTGGAGTTACAGGCAGCTCTCTCTGATGAGGGCACTAAGTGGCAAAAGACACCTCAGTTCACATCAAATTGCCGATGGTTCATAGGACCCGAATTCCTAAGACAGTCCTCTGATCATTGGCCTCGAGAGCTTCGAACTGATGAATCAACGATTGAAGAACTGAAAACGCAATTCACCGGCATCCATCTGCATGAACGAACTGTGATATTCCAACCGGAAGTTTTTTCGAGCTGGCAGAAACTTCTAAGAAGTACCGCATTCGTTTTCCAATATGTGCACAACCTTCGTTCGAAGAGAGTCGGAGTTCCAAGGAAAACAGGACCTCTCTCGCAGATTGAGCTCCAACTTGCCGAGGCCCGATTGCTCATCGAAGCTCAATCCAGGGCGTATGAGGATGAAATGATTAATTTGTCTACTCAACAAACCATTCGCAAATCCAGTCCCATTTTCAACCTATGTCCAATTTTGGATGAAAAGGGACTCCTTCGGGTGAACAGCAGAATACATTTTTCCAAGTCAGCAAGTGAGGATCTGAAGCGACAGATCATATTACCAAGAGGACATCCTATCACCGATCTCATCCTTATGGACTACGATTGCAGATTTAGACACCACAACCATGAAACGGCGATAAACGAACTTCGTCAACGTTTCCACATTCAGCACATGAGAGCAGCACTCAATGCTGTGAGGGGATCTTGATAATCATGCAAAAATGGCAACACTCGCCCTCAGCCTTCGTTGATAGCTCAACTTCCACCCGCCAGGTTGGCTTCCTTTAGTCGACCGTTTTCTTTCGTTGGCGTCGACTACTTTGGGCCACTAACTGTCACAGTGCTGAGAAGAAGTGAAAAGTGGTGGGGCGTTCTGTTCACCTGCCTTACTACGAAAGCTGTTCACATCGAGATTGCACACTCATTGTCAGCCGACTCTTGCATCTTAGCCATCCGAAACTTTATCGCCAGACGTGGCACACCAACTGTGAAGTGATAATGGCACTAACTTCAAAGGAGCAGAACGTGAACTGGGAGAAGCGCTACGGGTAGTTAACCAGGATAAAATTATGCAAGAGTTCACAACCACCAATACGATGTGGAAGTTTATACCGCCAGCCTCGCCGCATATGTTGGGAGAGACTGGTGCGATCGATCAAGACTGTCCTTTATCAACTGAAGCCACCACGCAACATTTCGGACGAACTATTATGGAGTATGCTCATAGAGGTCGAAAGCATATTAAACTCAAGACCTTTGACATTCATCCCGATCGATGATGAAAGTGATGAGGCGCTGACTCAAATCACTTCCTCCTGGGATCTTCGAACGGAATAAAGCCGATTGCGAAATTTACTGATGAAAAGATGGTGTTAAAGAGTAACTGGAGGACATGACAGCAGCATGCAGAGCAGTTCTGGAGGCGCTGGGTTAAGGAATATCTGCCGACTATTACGCGTCGGACGAAATGGTTTACAGCTGTAAAACCAATAGACATCGTTCTCATTGTTGACCCAAATAACCCAAGGAACCTCTTGCCAAAGGGAAGAGTCATCGGTATCAAGTATTCAAAAGATGGACTGGTAAGAAGTGCTTCCGTGCAGTCATCGAGCGGTATATACGACAGACCGGTCGTAAAGTTGGCGATCTTGGAAGTCAAAGGACCAAAACAGCTAAGCCCAAAGATCATACCGAGGGGAGTTTTACAACCCTGACTTCTTCCGATCTCTCCACACACCACGATCTCGCCTGAATACACCCATTTGAGAAAAGGACAGCTGGTATGACCGGAAGCTTGACACCATTCTATGATTCCTTTTCTTTTGCGATCTGGTGTCACGAGGTAACGAGGAAGAAAAGACAAGAATTTGTGATTCTCTCTAAAGATATACTGAATAATAAAGAGTTTGTTTCTTAAATTGAGGAAATTGTTCAAATTTAATTGAAGTTGCCTAAGTGTGGCAACAAGCAGAAACTAAAATTCGAAAAAAAAACACACGCGGAGATTAGATGGAAGGCAACGATAAAATTGACTTATTTGACAGAAGCGTACACGCTAGTGGTCCTGTTCGCACACAGCTAAACTCTGCCTCTTGGAAAGAAAATTGGACGGGGGAAAACCTCAAGCGAAAAATCGAAGGGAAATGGAAAAGATCTCTATTTAAAACTGGTATACGGTCTGTTTGTAGTAAGTTCTCGAGTATTGATATAGTACATAGATGTTGGGTTAATTAGTGTAGGTTAGTTATATTAATGTAAGGTATGTTATGTTATTATATTGCTTGAATTTAGGTAAATGTATTAATATATTAGAGTGTTATATCTAGGTATTACCATCTTTACGAAGGATATTGGCAAAGGAAATTTCCCTTTTCCAATGTTCCGAAATCAATATGGATGTTGATAAGGACGACCGACATGGACAAAGAGGGAGACAGAGGTAACATGGATGGACGAAGAGAAATATAAGCAACGAATGAAATTGAAGAGGTAACACAATGACCATGATAAAGAGAAAAAAAGAAGGTAGGAAACTAGGGCAAAAGAGCATCGACCGTTGACCACTTTTTTGATTAATTCAAACGAGGACGGTCGATGCACCTACTATAGAGATAGTGAAAAGCTAGAATACAGTGACACACAAAATAAAGGAAAGCAATCCTTTTTTTATCTGTTCGGGTAAGTTTAAAGTGAGTCGTGCTAGAAAAAAGAGGTAATAATAATAATTTTTATAGACAGTAGGCAGAAAGGAAAGATTAGGGGGGAAATAGAATCCTTCGTGGAATGGACATACTGGGAAAGAAATAGCAGAGGCATGTACACATAAAAATCGATTTCGACAAGACAGATAATTTGATCGGTGTAACTTTTGGTGGAATTTTCAGGACTTGGGTCGAGCCGCTACACCCAAGCTTCTGCCGAGATTTTTTTGGATAGTCCCCGGTTTATTTTTGTCCTCAAACAACGGCCAGCGGAGACCGCAAGTCAAACCGGCGAATTGGCCTACCGGTATTCTCTCAGCGGGGTGCAAAGACCACAAGGATGCAAGGCGACTCAACACTGAACAGAGGTGCTCCGCCCCAGAGATACAGTGACATTAAAGCCGCAGCAGAAACAGAATACAACGAAGGAACAACTTTTTTTTTGTGTGACAAAGGAAAAAGAAAAAAAATATGAGCGAAGTGTTCTACTTATGTAGGTAGAGTGTAGCTTAGTTTTTTTTGTAATTTAAAGATTGTAAAGTTAAGGTTAGGAGTGAAGTGGCTCTGCATTTAGCATTGATTTTGTGCCCGCGATATTTCAGCTGGAATTTCAGCATCTGTGATCCCTTCATGTGCTGCCGGCAGGACAACGGGGGACATCAAAATGTGAGTAATTAATATTTTTTTCTGTGAATATTTTTTTTATATGGAGTAGATATGTAGATTAGCTGTAATTGATTTTTTTTTTGGATAGAATTTTATTTTTTTACCTGAATAAACTCAAATATATTTAAAAGAATGATGGGCAGATAATTTCCCCTGTGCGATGATGGTGTGTGGGGGAAGGGGAGGGCCGTCCTTTCGCTGAGCAGGTGCTACGATGACTTGAAAGGACGATTGCACTGACGTGACAAAGACCAGACGTGACGACTTTACGTACTTTGCGTGAACAGTAGACATTGGTGGCTGGATTGAGGCATTAGGGGCCATCTCCAGTGAATATTGGCCAAGGAGATGGCGAAGGTTGTGTCTTTTAGACACAAGGGTGGTGTTAAAGTGAAAATATTTCGTTTGATTAAATTTGCTTCAATTAATATGAGCTAGGGGCAGGCCACGGAGGCGTCTTCGGTGTAGGTGAAGGGGACGGCGGCACGCACGCGGTTGCACGGCTTAACTCGTCGGACGGGGCTGGTTCTTGTCTCCCATCACTCTCACACCACCTACTCAAACACAAAAAGGAATCGTGCCATATGTATAAAAAAGGAACCTAATAGAGAAGAGAAAAGCTAACCTAATTAGACCACGGACGGACTTAAGCAAAGATAGAAAAGAAGACAGGAGAAAAAGAAGAAGAAGCTCAAGGGCTTATGCCCATATCCCGGAGAAAGAAGGGTATGCTAGATCTAACCTAACTATTCTAATCTAAACCTAATCTATACTAAAACTTACGATACGCCCTAACCTATACCTAAACTAACTTATAACTATCCTATTCTAGCCCTATACTACGGCATCTATATCCCCTAGTCTCTCCAGGATGTGGGTTCGTCTCGTCCCGGAGACGTGTCAGATGTTGTTGGCACCGGCATGGCCACCCCACCCTTGTGTCTGGATGACACAACCTTCGCCATCTCCTTGGCCAATATTCACTGAAGATGGCCCCTAATACCACAATCCAGCCACTACTGTCGAATGTCCTGTACTTAAAGTGCGTATGGTCGTCGCGTACGGTCTTTGTCAAGTCGGTGTAGTTGTTCAGTCAAGACATCGTCGCGCCTGATCAACGGAAGGACGGCCTTCCCATTCCCCCACACACCATCATCGCACAAGGGAATTTATCTGTCCATCATTTACCAATAAATACTTAAATTAAATCTGTACATTTGAGTTTATTCAGGTGGAAAATTAAAAATTCTATAAAAAAATCAATTAAAGCTAACCTATCCTAATCAAAGCTAATTCTGCCCTTAGCATTACTCCATTTAAAAGAAGGAATCATAAAAAAAAATTAATTACTCACGTTTTTGTTGTCCCCCGTTGTCCTGCCGGCAGCACAAGAAGAGATCCCAGTTGCTGAAGTTCCAGCTGAAATATCGCGGGCACAAAACCAATACTAAATGCAGAATCACTTCACTCCTAACCTTAGCTTTACAATATTTAAAATATAAAAAAAACTCTAAGCTACACTTCATCGGTAGAGCACTTCTCTCATATTTGTTTTTTTTTTTTTTTTTATCACACAAAAAAAAGGTGTTGCTCCTTCGCGGAATTCTGCTTCTACTGCGGCTTTAGTATCACTGTATCTCTGATACTGCTGCAGCGGCAATGGTACGGAACACTTAGGGCGGAGCACCCCGCTTCAGTTCCCTGTGTGGCCTTTGCTCCTTGCTGTACCTTAGTATGCCCTTGTGGATTACCGGTAGGTTGGCTTGTATTTGCGGATTCCCTTACGGTGTCCACTAGCCGTTGTTACCAAAAAAAAACGGGGCCTATCAAAAAAAACACTGCAGAGGCTTGGGTATGACAGCTCGACCCAAGTCCTGGAAATTCGCCAAAAGTTACACAGGTCAGGTTATTTGGCTCGTCAAAATAGATTTATGTCTACACCTACCTCTGCTATTCGCCCCGGGTCCTCTTCTCGAAGAATACTATGTTATAACCACCAAACGTATCCGCACCTTTTTTCGTCTTCTATAAAAGAATATTATTATTTTTTCTTTTTTTTTTCTAATACCCCTTTATTCGATTTTCACTTACCCGCAAAAATCAAAAAAAAATTGAAGTTCCTTCCCTTTGTTTTGTGTGTCACTGTCTGTTGCTTTTTCCACTATCTGTATTGTCGGGGCATCGACCGTTCTCGATTGAATTTAATCAGAAAAGTGATCAACGGTCGGTGCTCTTTTGCTCTAGTTTCTTATCTTTCTTGATTTTTTTTTTTCTCTTTATCATGGTCGTTGGCTACGTTTCTCTTCGTTCATCTATGTCTTCTCTGTCTCCCTCTGTGTCATGTCGGTCGTCCTTGTCAGCATCTCTACTGCTTTCGGAACATTCGAAAAGGGAAATTCCCTTTGCCAATATCCTTCGTCAAGCTGATAATACTTAGATATAATACTTTAATAAATTAATACATTTACCTAAATTCGAACAATAAAATAATACAACATACCTTACATTAACATAACTAACCTACTCTAATTAACCTCAAATCTATTTACTAATGACAAACTACGGAAATTACTACCAACGGAACGTATATCATTTTAAAATTGGGATCTTTTCCATTTCCCTTCGGTTTTTCGTTTTGAAGTTTTCTCTTTCGTCGAATTTCTTCCCAAGAGGGAGAAAGTTGTGTGCGAACAGGCCTACTAGCCTGTACACTTCTGTCAAAACAAAAGGGGCTCGCTTCTTATTTCGTGATTTTTTTTTTTTTTGATACGGCGGTCGATTTGTTTTGGTTCCTTTTTTTTTTTTTCTTTTTTTTTTTTTTTTTTATTATTATTTTAAATACGTCGTTTGTTCCTGGGTTACCCATGGCCAATGAGGATTCACCTCTTCGGGATTTGGCCATGTACTCGAAGTGGTTGGGGAAGAGACGGTGATATATGGATGTTCTACGTCCAAGTATACCCTATACGGAGGTTCAGTGCCAGCGTGAGTGATTCTGCTCCTCTGTGGATGATGGCCTACTACTAGCTGGTATTGTATGGGTTCGTATTCCTAGCTTCTTAATTTTTCATTATTTATATTTCATATTTGCGTTGTGTGCTTGACTTAGAGTGCAACCTTTAGTGACTAGGGTCACTTTTGGTGACTAGTGTCGCCGCAACCAAATGATTGTTTGTTTTTTTTTTTTTTTTTTTTGTGTGTGTTTAGCGTTGCGGGCATGATGACTAGTCACCTTCGGTGGCTAGTGTCCCTCAGTCACTTGTTTTGTTAATTATTATTTTTTCTTTTTCTCTTTTTTTTTTTTTTTTTTTTTTTGATTTAACTTTTTGTGGTGTGTAAGGCCTCGTAACAAACAGCTAAGCCCAAAGATCTTACCGAGGGGAGTTTTACAACCCTGACTTCTTCCGATCTCTCCACACACCACGATCTCGCCTGAATACACCCATTTGAGAAAAGGACAGCTGGTATGACCGGAAGCTTGACACCATTCTTTGATTCCTTTTCTTTTGCGATCTGGTGTCACGAGGTAACGAGGAAGAAAAGACAAGAATTTGTGATTCTCTCTAAAGATATACTGAATAATAAAGAGTTTGTTTCTTAAATTGAGGAAATTGTTCAAATTTAATTGAAGTTGCCTAAGTGTGGCAACAAGCAGAAACTAAAATTCGAAAAAAAAACACACGCGGAGATTAGATGGAAGGCAACGATAAAATTGACTTATTTGACAGAAGCGTACACGCTAGTGGTCCTGTTCGCACACAGCTAAACTCTGCCTCTTGGAAAGAAAATTGGACGGGGGAAAACCTCAAGCGAAAAATCGAAGGGAAATGGAAAAGATCTCTATTTAAAACTGGTATACGGTCTGTTTGTAGTAAGTTCTCGAGTATTGATATAGTAAATAGATGTTGGGTTAATTAGTGTAGGTTAGTTATATTAATGTAAGGTATGTTATGTTATTATATTGCTTGAATTTAGGTAAATGTATTAATATATTAGAGTGTTATATCTAGGTATTACCATCTTTACGAAGGATATTGGCAAAGGAAATTTCCCTTTTCCAATGTTCCGAAAGCAATATGGATGTTGATAAGGACGACCGACATGGACAAAGAGGGAGACAGAGGTAACATGGATGGACGAAGAGAAATATAAGCAACGAATGAAATTGAAGAGGTAACACAATGACCATGATAAAGAGAAAAAAAGAAGGTAGGAAACTAGGGCAAAAGAGCATCGACCGTTGACCACTTTTTTGATTAATTCAAACGAGGACGGTCGATGCACCTACTATAGAGATAGTGAAAAGCTAGAATACAGTGACACACAAAATAAAGGAAAGCAATCCTTTTTTTATCTGTTCGGGTAAGTTTAAAGTGAGTCGTGCTAGAAAAAAGAGGTAATAATAATAATTTTTATAGACAGTAGGCAGAAAGGAAAGATTAGGGGGGAAATAGAATCCTTCGTGGAATGGACATACTGGGAAAGAAATAGCAGAGGCATGTACACATAAAAATCGATTTCGACAAGACAGATAATTTGATCGGTGTAACTTTTGGTGGAATTTTCAGGACTTGGGTCGAGCCGCTACACCCAAGCTTCTGCCGAGATTTTTTTGGATAGTCCCCGGTTTATTTTTGTCCTCAAACAACGGCCAGCGGAGACCGCAAGTCAAACCGGCGAATTGGCCTACCGGTATTCTCTCAGCGGGGTGCAAAGACCACAAGGATGCAAGGCGACTCAACACTGAACAGAGGTGCTCCGCCCCAGAGATACAGTGACATTAAAGCCGCAGCAGAAACAGAATACAACGAAGGAACAACTTTTTTTTTGTGTGACAAAGGAAAAAGAAAAAAAATATGAGCGAAGTGTTCTACTTATGTAGGTAGAGTGTAGCTTAGTTTTTTTTGTAATTTAAAGATTGTAAAGTTAAGGTTAGGAGTGAAGTGGCTCTGCATTTAGCATTGATTTTGTGCCCGCGATATTTCAGCTGGAATTTCAGCATCTGTGATCCCTTCATGTGCTGCCGGCAGGACAACGGGGGACATCAAAATGTGAGTAATTAATATTTTTTTCTGTGAATATTTTTTTTATATGGAGTAGATATGTAGATTAGCTGTAATTGATTTTTTTTTTGGATAGAATTTTATTTTTTTACCTGAATAAACTCAAATATATTTAAAAGAATGATGGGCAGATAATTTCCCCTGTGCGATGATGGTGTGTGGGGGAAGGGGAGGGCCGTCCTTTCGCTGAGCAGGTGCTACGATGACTTGAAAGGACGACTGCACTGACGTGACAAAGACCAGACGTGACGACTTTACGTACTTTGCGTGAACAGTAGACATTGGTGGCTGGATTGAGGCATTAGGGGCCACCTCCAGTGAATATTGGCCAAGGAGATGGCGAAGGTTGTGTCTTTTAGACACAAGGGTGGTGTTAAAGTGAAAATATTTCGTTTGATTAAATTTGCTTCAATTAATATTACAACTTTCCTAACATCATAAACCTACCCTATTTTAATTTCTATTCAACACAAAACATATGTATATATATTACTATATTCTATTCATGCTTGTTTGTCACTCTTGTTCTCTCAATTCATAAACCTGTTTTGCTGCACTTGTACTCTCTACAGTAATTGTGTAACAATTTAGTCCACGATCACTTTGTAAATTCGTATTCTCGTCCACTTGGATTCCAGCCGGACCAGAGATAAGTACCAGAAATAAATAATTATTTGTTAGATAATTTTCGTCGATTATTTCTTTGGGCTGTCTAGTTTTTTTTTGATTTTTCGTTTAAAAATCTGAGTGCTGGTCCTTCATTTTGTTCGTTATTTCCCAATCATATTCTCTGGTTCAAATCGAGCCGGATTTTGGATTTCGTACTCATCGAGCAAATAATTTTTACTTTGGGATTAACGGAGATCGCGTTGGTCAAAGGGTCATCTGCAGATATATATGCGGATTACTCGATGTGCCAATCGCTGAAGAATTACAGTTTTTGCAAATTCCATCGTTTGATTAACGGACATCGCGTTAATCATATTGTAAAATGCGAGCTACGGCTCGAGTAGATAAAACAATATTCTGTGAAATTTATTTCTTTATTTTCTAGTCTATAGAACAATTCAGGTTCACACTATATTATTCTTCGCAATTCTTTTCTTACAATGGTCTCTGTCCTCTCAAATCACTTTATCTCCTTTCGATTACTTAATTCACAAATCCAAACTAATTACTTCTTGTTAAATCTCAACTTTCAATTTATCACAAAATTACAACTTCGCCCATTATCACTTTTCTAATCTCTTCGCCACAGTTTAAAAACTACTGCTCCTTTCTCAATCGCCATCTGTCCTTATACAGCAGAAGTTTCTGATAGCCAGAAACTTCTAGCAAATTCTTCGACCACTGGAACAAGAGAAATAATTCTTGCAGTTATAATTCCCTTTTATCCCTGATATTATTCGTCGCTTTCGTTGACATGAGCTGTGGAGACTTCGTCCCAGACACGAACCTCGAATGAAAGGACAGTTTGAACCAAAATTCTGCCAGAATGAAAAGTCACTTCGGAATTTTTTTGGTTAATTTTGTAGGGGGCGTAGTTATTATTATGCTACACTGCCCCCCTCTTAGACGTGTTCGTCCCGAACAAGTGCATCCTCATTTCGGCCATTGTATCGACTCAGTCGGTCCACATGAACCACTTTCATTTTGGCCCTCGGTCCTCGCTGGATGCGGTAGACAACATCGTTGATGCGGGTTACTATACTGTAGGGACCTTCCCAGTTCCTCTGTAATTTAGGTGATTTCCCCTTTTGGCGATGGGGATTATACAGCCACACCAGATCTCCATCCTGGAATCCTGACGTTGTTGCCTTGGCATCATACCTGGTCTTCATGCGGTCGCTCGTCATCTTAATCTGGCTTCTGGTCCTTTGGTGTATGTCCCTAAGCCTTTCCCTAAGGTCCGCCACGTACTCTTCTTCATTTCTGGGCTCATTGGTAGGAGATCCAAATTTCACCTCACTGGGTAAACGAGCTATTCCACCAAATAAGATTTCGAACGGCGTATGTCGAGTAGTGCTATGCATGGCACTTCTATAGGCCATCAAAAACAAGGGAATCTGCCGGTCCCAATCCCGTTGGTAGTCACCTACGACCTTCGAGAGATGTTCGTCCAAAGTCCTATTGAAACGCTCCACCATACCGTCCGACTGTGGATGAAGCGGGGTTGTCCTTGTCTTTTTGATTCCGAGTAGTTGACATATCTCTTGGAAGATTCTTGACTCGAAGTTCCGCCCTTGGTCAGAATGCAATTCCAAGGGCACACCGAATCTGCTAACCCAATTGTAGACGATCTGCTCCGCCACGGTTCTGGCTTCCTGGTTAGGGATCGGAAACGCTTCCGGCCACTTACTGAAGTAGTCCATCACTACGAGTATATACCGATTACCATTGTCGGTTTCCGGAAAGGGCCCTGCGATGTCAATGGCGATTCGTTCGAAAGGTGCTCCCACGTTGTATTGGTGCATCTTACCTCGAGTTTTGATTCTCGGACCCTTGCTAGCTGCACACACGTCGCATTTTCTGCACCAGTCTTCGATATCTTCCTTCGCTTTTAACCAATAAAAACGTTCTCGTACCTTTTCTAGCGTCTTATTCACTACCAAGTGGCCTCCGGTCGCCCCGCCATGCATTTCCTGTAACACCTCCTTGACCCTCGTCCGCCTTACGACAAGCTGCATTACAAACGACTTTCCGTCGGAGGATTCCCATTTTCTTCTCAGAACACCTTCTTGGACATGGAGGGAGTCCCACTGCGCAAAATATGCCTTTAAGGTCGGGCTTCTGTGAGAGATGTCCTGATGATCCGGTTTCTCCATGTTCTCCTTCCAGGCCAGAATCGGCTCGATATCCGGGTCTTCCTTCTGAGCGTTCCGGATCTCATCTACGCTCCAGCCGGCGATAGGTTCGGCTCTCATTCTTTGGATGGAAACCAGCTCCCGTTCTTCCTGACGCGCACAATGTTTACAATCCGTTCTGCATGGTCTCCGGGACAGTGCATCCGGATTAGAGTGGAGACTTCCTTTACGATGCTGTATTTCGTAGTCGTAGATTTGCAGCCTTTCGATCCATCTTGCGACCTGACCCTCAGGACTCTTGAACTGTAATAGCCATTTTAAGGCTGCATGGTCTGTGCGAAGAACGAACTTCCTCCCGTAGAGGTATTTGTGAAAATGCTTCGTAGCCAAGATCAAAGCTAGAAGTTCTTTCCTTGTCACGCAGTAGTTCCTTTCTGGCTTAGAGAGCACCTTGCTAAAGTACGCAACCACCTTCTCTTGGCCGTCATGCACCTGGGAGAGTACGGCTCCTACCCCGACATTACTAGCATCTGCATCCACAATGAACGTTTCCCCGGGAGCGGGGTAAGCCAGTATCGGGGCATCGCATAGCCGTTGTTTAAGTGCCTTGAAGCTCTTCTCACACTCAATTGACCATTTGAATTGTTTTCCCTTTTCCGTCAACTGGTGCAGGCTCTTTGCGATCCCGGCAAAATCCTTCACGAACCGTCTGTAGTAGGTGGCTAGGCCCAGGAAGCTCCTTAGTTGGTGTTTATCCTTGGGGACTGGCCAGTTTTTCACCGCTTCGACCTTCTCTGGATCGGTTCTCACTCCTTTCGCTGAAATTATGTGTCCCAGGTACTTGACTTCCGCTCTAAACAGGGGGCACTTCTTGGGGTTGAGCTTCAGGTGGGCACTTCGAAGCCTTTGAAACACATCCCTTAGATTGTCTCGGTGTTGCGCAAACGTTTTTCCAACGACGATGACATCATCCAGGTACACCAAACAAGTTTTCCATGTTAACCCTTGCAGGACACATTCCATCAATCGCTCGAAAGTCGCCGGAGCATTGCACAGCCCGAATGGCATTACCGTGAATTGCCATAGCCCATTTCCTGCGGTGAAGGCGGTTTTCTCCCGGTCTTCTGGATGGATCTGTACCTGCCAGTAGCCACTCTTCAAGTCGAGAGTGGAAAACCATCGGGCTCCTGATAGTGTGTCTAGCGTGTCGTCAATCCGTGGCAGAGGGTAGCTATCTTTCTTGGTGACGTAATTGAGCTGCCGATAGTCCACGCAGAACCGCGTGCTGCCATCTTTCTTCTTAACCAGTACAACCGGTGATGCCCACGGACTTTTGGAACTTTCAATCAGACCTTCTTTCTCCATTGCCGACACCATCTCTGCAACTTCTGTCTGCTTTGCCAATGGAAGGCGCCTAGCAGGCTGACGAATTGGTCTAGTATCACCAGTGTCTATTCGATGTTGTACCAGGTGTGTTCGGCCGTATTCTCCGTCCTGTGAGGCAAATACATCAGCGTATTCATTGATAAGATTCTCTGCCATAGTTCGCTGCTCCTGATTCAGCTCACTGGACTGGGGAATCGTCTCTCTCGTTTCCGCTGTCCAAGGTGATGGGAGAGGTTTTGGAGCATCACGTTCAGATATTGTTGCGACGGCGGTAATCGGCGTGCATTTTCCAGTCACCTCCCCTCGCCTTAGTTTGACAGTGTGTGGTCTTGCGTTCAAAACTCTCACTGGAACCATGGTGTTCTTTGGTTCGACTAACGTCTTTCCCACGATGTAGTCTTGAGAATTCTTCTCTGGGTCTGGTTCTACTATGTAGAATCGGTGGCTCCCAAGATCACCTTCCAGCTTCGTCCAAATGATTGTCTCTGAAGACCGCGGCAAAACTTCGTCTTTGCTGATGACTGTCCTGAGAGTTACGGCATTTTCGTTTCCGTACACCATCGGAATCTCCACATTTCGATACCTCAGTACTTGCATCCCGATGTCCAAGATTACTTCATTTGCTTTCATGAAGTCTATTCCGATGATGCACTCGTCGCATATATCTGCCACCAGAAACGCATGGGAGAACGTCAGTCCCGCCAAAGTAATCGTAAGACGAACTTCTCCAAACACCTTCGCCATTTCCCCTGTTGCAGTCTTCAGGCAGTAACTGTTGATGTTGTGCAGCCAGGCGCTTCTGACGATATCTCTTCTTACAATGGAGGCAGTGGCGCCTGTGTCGATGGTGGCTACGCACTTCTTCTTGTTGATTAGTGCCCCCACTGTCAGGCTCTTGTTACCCCGTTTGGTTTGCGAAACTTAAATGGTGGTCCTGGGGGCCTCGATTCCAGTAACCAACTTCTGCCCCGCGAAGTTGGTCCTTACGCATTTCCCGACTGCTGGTTTTGGGAAGTCTGACTGACAGGGTGGATGTTATCACCGCCAGATGCTTCCTCTCTGCTTCTCCTACTTCCGCAATGTGGACAATTTCCTCGTCTAGGTGCACTTCTGCACTGCCGTTGTAGGTGTCCGGTTTGGTTGCAATTCCAGCAACGGATTTGACTTCCGCGAGATTTGTCTTCATCCAAGACGGCTGTTCTCTGGCATGAGCATTCCACGACGGACATTTCCCTGACACGGTGTATTCCCTGGTATGCTTGGTCCGCAGCCTTCATTGACAAAGCGAATGCCAATGTCTCGGGGAGTGTTCGCTTTTCAGCCATCCTTACAGCCATTTGCAGTTGTCTGTCCTCTATGGCCTGAATAAAAGCTTCCACCGCCATTTCGTTGATAAGCTCCTCACCGGCTTTAGGGTATGAAAGGTGGGCTAGTCGCTCTATATCCTCTTGCAACTGTTGGAGCGTTTCCCCCCTTTTCTGGACTCGACTCCGCAGCTGAACCCTGTACACCTGCTGCATGTGTTCACCCCCAAACCGCATCTCGATAGCCTGAACCAGAGAGTCGTAGTTCCGCTGTTTATCTTCCGGGATGGTCTGCAAGAGCTCCGCAGCTGGACCCCTCAGTGCAAGCGTGAGTGCAATAGACTTTTCTTCATCGTCCCAGCTATTGGTCATTGCGGCCGCTTCGAATTGCCTCTTATAAATTGGCCATGATGTTTGACCATCGAAGATAGGAGGCTGCATCTCCTTTCTTCTCAAACCGTCAGTGGAATATTCCCGTGCTTTCTGTCTCTTCACGTTGCTGAGTTCCTTAGTAAGATTTTCGACTTGTTTTTCTACTTTTTCGAACTGAGTCTCTATTTTCCCGAACTGAGTTTCATGCTTCTCAAGGTTTTCATCGAATCTAGTTTCGACTTTTTCGAGTTGCGTCTCGACCTTCTCGACTTTCTCTTCGATCGCTTCGAATTTGGATTCCAAGTTCCTGTTTTGCTCATCAAGTTTGCTTTCCAGAGCATCTAGAGAATTCTTTTGTTCGTCCATCTTAAGTTCTAGAGAATTCTTTTGTTCGTCCATTGCTTTCTTTTGTTCGTCCAGCTTAACTTCTAGAGAATTCCTTTGGTTTTCTATTGCTTTCTTTTGTTCGTCCATGACTAACTTAAGTTGCAGGAGCAGACTTGTTATACCCGGGTCGGCTGCTGTACTTGCTGGTTCCTCTTCCACGTCGAACTCTACGTCATGCGGATTTTCACCTTCCTGCGTTACTGCTTCTTCCAGACGAATCAGTAGGGCATCTTTTCCCCCAGTTGTGTCGAGGTTCCGCTTACTGAGTTCTGCATCTAGTTGAGTTATAGTTAGTTTTCCCAATTTGCGACCCATTTTGCGCAACTAATTAACTAGCAACTAATTAACTGAGAAATCGTTTTTTTTTTTTTTTTTTATATTGTGCAATTTCACACCACGGAAATAGTTATTCACAGAATAAGTTTTATCCCGCTTCTGACACCAATGTAATATGCGAGCTACGGCTTGAGTAGATAAAACAATATTCTGTGAAATTTATTTCTTTATTTTCTAGTCTATAGAACAATTCAGGTTCACACTATATTATTCTTCGCAATTCTTTTCTTACAATGGTCTCTGTCCTCTCAAATCACTTTATCTCCTTTCGATTACTTAATTCACAAATCCAAACTAATTACTTCTTGTTAAATCTCAACTTTCAATTTATCACAAAATTACAACTTCGCCCATTATCACTTTTCTAATCTCTTCGCCACAGTTTAAAAACTACTGCTCCTTTCTCAATCGCCATCTGTCCTTATATAGCAGAAGTTTCTGATAGCCAGAAACTTCTAGCAAATTCTTCGACCACTGGAACAAGAGAAATAATTCTTGCAGTTATAATTCCCTTTTATCCCTGATATTATTCGTCTCTTTCGTTGACATGAGCTGTGGAGACTTCGTCCCAGACACGAACCTCGAATGAAAGGACAGTTTGAACCAAAATTCTGCCAGAATGAAAAGTCACTTCGGAATTTGTTGCGTCATATTTTTAGGGGGCGTAGTTATTATTATGCTACAATATTTATCACATAATCAAAATTCTGTTCGCTCATAACTGTTTTCCGATTAATTCAGATAGTGTCGATATTCGTGTGCTTGGAATATATAGACTATTTTCACACGTGTTTGATAGAACTTCAGTACAGTTCCTCCCGTGTTCGAATATACATATGTATGATTTGACATTACTTATTAGGAATTATTTCGGTAATCGATTTCGTTTGCGGTAAATAATTTCTACAAAGATTTGCATGAACTTATAGCAATACAAATTGCATGAAAGGTGAATTGCTCTTGCAAAATTAAACAAACATTTTCGCGCGCGTTTACATAAAGCAATTTGTGATATTTCAATCGGTAAATATGCCGGCTAACAAGCTTCCTGTGTTGCGTGCATCTCATGGTAACCTGAAAATCTCGCTAACTAAATTAGCCACTTTCTCGGAAAAAATTAATGAACTTATTACGATTGATGCGCTTGAAGTTCGGTTGGAAA
This sequence comes from Pocota personata, assembly GCA_963082735.1. NCBI lineage: Eukaryota > Metazoa > Arthropoda > Insecta > Diptera > Syrphidae > Pocota > Pocota personata. The sequence continues at coordinate 117,929,617 of OY720429.1, read as the reverse complement.
AGTTAGAGGACCTTTGGGAAAAGTTTTATTTTCCGCAACAGGAAATGTATACCTTTGTTGAGGAAGAGGCGTACGTTGACCCTTAATCGGAATTCGAGGAGTTTGAATAGAAGTATCTGCTCGTCAAATCGGTTTTCGTTTCTTCGATTCGGGAAAGGAAGAAGCCGGAATTAAATACAGCTCAGGCTAATCTTCCAAATAATTCTCAAGCTCCAGTCGTGCAGCAATTGAGCACACCAAATGCATTTACCCACGTTAATGACCATCTTCCAAAGTTTCATATAGAACCCTTCTCGGGTAGTTATTGTGACTGGCGTGACAGCGTTTCGTGATATGTATGAGAGTTCGGTGCATAATAAGACAAACCTTTCGCCAACTCAAAAGTTTCATTTCCTCCGTTCGTCTCTTCGGGGTGAGGCATTAAACTTGCTGTCTCATATCCCACTGTCTGATGCTACCTACGAGCAGGCGTGGGAAAGGTTGGAAAAGCGATATGACCGACCACGTTACGTTGTAAACAGTCTTTTGGAGACATTCATGCAATTACCATCGTTTCACATCTCAAACGTTCGCAGTCTTCGTAAAATATCAGATTGTGCGGACGAGGTTCTATGCGGCCTCAATTCTTTAAATTCGTATGAAAGGGAGCCTTGGGTGATATACGCTTTAGTTAGCAAGGTGGACCCAGAAACTCGGCAGGCTTGGTCAGCTGTTAGTGTAGAGTCAAAGTATCCAACCATAGATCAGTTTTTAACCTTTTTGGAACGTCGTTTTGAGGCTCTGGAATCATGTAAAACAGATGTGAACTAAATAAGAAGACCACAACCTTGAAACGTATGCACGTTGCATCCTCAAGCAAGTGCTCAAAATGCAATACATCTCACGCCATATCTCAATGTCCCGACTTTCTTGCAATGGACTTAGAGTCAAAGAGGGACTTCGTAAAGTCGAAAAAGCTTTGCTTTAATTGTTTGCACAGTGGTCATAGTGCAGTTCGTTGTCAGTCACAGTTTCGATGTAGGACATGTAACTCACGGCATCATAGTTTAGTACATCTTGGGGCAACTAATGCAAACAACACTCACTCGCTTTCTTAAACTACCACTACGTTACATTGTGATCTATCGAATTCGAATCTTCAATCATCGTCTTCTAATTCGAATCGTCCATCGTCGTCGTCTAATTCAAACCTTCCATCATCGTCGTCGTTTAATTCGAATCGTCCATCATCGTCAACCCATCTAAACCAACTCATTACTCATCACTCAATTAACTTCGCTCAATTTCGACCACAAACTTTACTTCCTACAGCAGTTTGTAAAGTCCTAGATAGCAGTGGAAACTACCAGTTAATTCGACTTTTAATCGACTCTGGATCGCAGGTTTTTTTCGTCACCGAGTCTTGCGTTCAGAGACTTGGACTTAGACGAACGAATGCTCGAATCCCAATAAGTGGGATTAGTGAAACCTGTGCTGGGACATCTAGAGGCCTAGTCTCAATGGTAATCGCTTCTCGGTTTGATTCGGTCAGTATCGCGGTTGATACCTACATTTTATCAAACCTGACAGCGGCATTGCCTTCCAATCCATTTGATATCAACGATTGGGATCACATTAAAAATCTCGACTTAGCCGATCCTTCCTTTAATCAACCAAGATCTGTAGATATGTTACTCGGTGCAGATAAGGCCTAGGACATTCTGCAGGGTGAAATCGTTCGCGGCGCAAATGGTCATCCCATAGCACAACATACTATATTCGGCTGGGTATTAGCTGGACGATTGTTTTCGGGTGGTGAACAAAACATTCGGTCACATCATACCATTATCGACATTGACTCCACATTACAGGCATTTTGGACAATTGAGGAGGTTGATCCGAAATTAATTGTTTCAACGGAAGACAAGGCAACTGAAGACCATTTTGTTAAAACCCATCGAAGAAGTGCCGATGGCAAATACATTGTCAACCTGCCTTTTAAAAGTCCCCCAGTTTTCGCAAATACTATTGATGGTGCTGTTTCGCGTCTTTCTGCAATGGAAAGGAAGTTCTCCAAAAACAATTCGCTTTTTCTTTTATACTCGAAGTTTATGGAGGAGTATTTCGTCGGAAATTTTGAAGCCCAATATTTTCTATTTGCCATATCACGCAGTGCTCAAGCCAGACAGCGCAACAACAAAACTCCGTGTTGTATTCGATGGCTCGTTTAAGGACTCGCGCGGAAATTCCCTAAACGATTCCCTTCTGATAGGTCCTCCAATTCAAAGAAACCTTTTCTCCGTCTGTTTACGATTTCGTCGCTACAAGTATGTGTTCACCAGTGAAAATGTTTCGCCAGGTTTGGGTATCAGATGAAGACACTGATTACCAAAGGATCGTCTGGCGCAAGTCGCAAACAGATCCCATTGACCATTAGCGGTTGTGCACGGTAACATATGGAACCTCGTGTGCTCCATACATTTCGGTACGCGTTCTAGAACCGGCCCGTGACTATCGCGAAGAGTATCCTGTAGCGTCAGAGATACTTCTTAATGACTTTTACGTTGACGACCTTGTGTCAGGTGGAGACTCGCTCGCTGATGCAATGTCAAAAAAGAAGTGCTTAATAGAGCTCCTTGCGAAAGGTGGCTTAAGACTCAGTAAGTGGCAAAGCAATTGCAAAGAACTAATTCAAGAAAAAGAACTTTTATAAAGTAAAGATATTTCGTTTGATAGTGGCGCAGATCCTTGGGTAAAAGTACTGGGTTTGTACTGGAACTCCGAACTCGATTATTTCTCTTTTCGCTTAAATTTAACACCCAGTGAATCTGTAACCAAAAGACAACTGCTTAGGGAAGTCGCCCGCATTTTCGATCCGCTCGGTTTTCTCGCGCCTTCGGTCGTCCAACTGAAAATTATATTGCAAGAATTGTAGCATCTAAAGCTCAGTTGGGACGAGCCTCTCCCAGATTCCACCGTATCACAATGGTGTAAGCACCGACTCGAACTTCCCGAGTTTACAAATGTCTGCATACCTCGGTGCATAGGTATTGCTGATACATCCTTTCAGTTGCACGGATTTTCACATGCCTGGGCTTCCGCATATGCTGCCGTAATATACTCTCGTCACACTCTACCCAACGGAACCATTAAAACTATTATCGTTGCAGCTAAAAGTCGAGTTGCACCAATTAAGCAGCTTAGTATTCCTCAATTGGAACTGTGTGGGGCTCTGTTGCTTGCTCGATTACTCGTCGCGGTTCAAAGGTCTTTGAACACTACTTTTGCAAATGTATTCGCATGGTGTTACTCTCAAGTCGTCCTTTCTTGGCTATCGTCTCCTGCTCGTCGTTGGGATATCTTTGTCGGGAATCGAACATCAGAAATCTTAAGCGCGATTCCTCGGAACCGATGGTTTCACATCAGGTCTGACTGTGCTTCGCGCGGTATAGCACCATCCACTCTTGTTCAGCACCCAATATGGTGGGAAGGTCCTCATTGGTTGGCAAAAAAGGAAAACCATTGGCCAATTGGAAACTATTTTGAAGAACACCCTGACTGCAAACAGGAGGAGAAAAGACAATGTCAAAATTCGTGTCTAGTCGTCAATGTAGAACATCCATTTCATATTCTGTTTCCTCTCGTATCGTCTGGGAATCGATTGGTTCGTGTTGTAGCCTACGTCCTTCGTTTCGTCTCAATTTGTCGAAAGTTATCGCACAAAACTTCTCTTCACCTTCGTCTGCAGGAAATCTACAATGCTAAATGTGATATCATCAAATGGCTCCAACACCTTTACTTCGGAGTTGACATTACATACTTTCAGAAACATCGACATTTTAGTAAAAGTTCCAAAATTATTAACCTGTCTCCTTTTATAGATGATCAACAGATATTATGCGTGGGAGGGAGAATCCAAGAAGCCGATGTCTGCCTTCTTCATCCTGGAGTACCAGCATTGTTCGTTCTAATCCGCCAGGAGTATTGGATCATCGGCTGCAGAAACTTACTTCGCAAGATCACCCATGAGTGCATAAAATGTTTCCGGCAGCGAAAAGCCACAGCCACACAAATCATGGGCAATCTTCCCGCACAGCGTATACAGCCTAGTCGATCCTTTTTACATTGCGGCTGTGATTATGCTGGTCCGATTTTGTTGAAAACAAAAATCGGTCGTAAAACCCACAACACTAAAGGGTACATATCGCTATTTGGGTGTCCATCTACAAAGGCCATACATTTGGAGTTAGTCAGTGACCTAACCACGGACGCATTCCTTGCTGCTCTTCGTCGTTTCATAGCGCGTCGTGGTAAACCATCGCATATGTATTCAGACAACGGCACCAACTTTTGCGGATCTGCTAAACGACTTTCAGAAATGCATCGAATCACCATGTCTGAATGCCATAACTCTTTAGTAGCGGAGTCGCTCGCTCGCGATGCAATTACCTGGCACTTCATTCCCCCTTCAGCGCCACACTTCGGTGGGCTGTGGGAATCGGGGGTAAAGTCAATTAAACAGCACATTCGTCGTGTTATTGGGTCAGATATCCTTAGCTTTGAAGAATTCTACACCCTTCTTACACAAATTGAAGCCCTCTTAAATTGTCGTCCTCTATGTCGAACATCAGATAATTATTTAGATCCACTAACACCTGCTCATTTCATTGTAGGTGAATACTCAGCAGTTCCCGAACCATCGCTCGAGATACCTCAAAATCGATTGTCCTCTTGGCAAGCTCTACAGACGAAAGTTCAAGGATTTTGGAAACGTTGGAGGATGGAAAATTTGACGTCACTACAACAACGCCCTCGATGGTCGCAGCCTCAAAGGGACTTGCAGTTGAACGATCTGGTGGTAATCAAAGATTCAAATCTGCCACCAGGGAAATGGACTATGGGACAAATCATCGCAATTCATCCAGGCAAAGACGGACATGTTAGAGTTGTTACTCTACGGACTGCTAATGGGAATCTTGTTCGCCCGATACATAAACTAGCTCCACTCCCTATGTGCTGAAACTTTGTTCCAGGGGCGGGGGAATGTTTGAAAATATTTCGTTTGATTAAATTTGTTTCAATTAATATTACAACTTTCCTAACATCATAAACCTACCCAATTTTAATTTCTATTTAACACAAAACATATGTATATATATTACTATATTCTATTCATGCTTGTTTGTCACTCTCTTGTTCTCTCAATTCATAAACCTGTTTTGCTGCGCTTGTACTCTCTAAAGTAATTGTATAACAGTTTAGTCCACGATCACTTTGTAAATTCGTATTCTCGTCCACTTGGATTACAGCCGGACCAGAGATAAGTATGTTAGATAATTTTCGTCGATTATTTCTTTGGGCTGTCTACTTTTTTTTTTTTGATTTTTCGTTTAACAAACTGAGTGCTGGTTATTTCCCAATCAGGTGGGTTGGCCATCAACACCTGGCACGTCTCTGGAACGAGACGAACCCACAACCTGGATAGACTAGGGTATACGGATGCCGTAGTAAAGGGCTAGAGTAGGATAGTTACAAGTTAGTTAGGTATAGATTAGGGCGTATCATAAGTTCTAGGATAGATTAGGTTTAGAATAGAATAGTTAGGTTAGATCTGGCATACCCTTCTTTCTCCCGGATATGGGCATAAGCCCTAGAGCTTCTTCTACATCTCCTGTCCTCTTTCCTATCTTTTTTAAGTCCGTCCGTGGTCTAATTAGGTTAGCTTCTTCTCTTCTCTATTAGGTTCCTTTTAACAAAACTATGGCACGATATTTTTGTGTTTGAGCAGGTGGTGTGAGAGTGATGGGAGACAAGAACCAGCCCCTTCCGACGAGTTAAGCAGTGCAACCGCGTGCGTGCCACCGTCCCTTTCACCCATACCGAAGATGCCTCCGTGGCCTGACCCTAGCTCATAACAATGGCGCCCATTGATTTCGAAAGGTTTTACAGGCCAGATTGCGACTCCAAGGGGACGATTTTCACTCTTTGAAAGTCGTCACCTTGAATTCATATCAATCAGCCTCATTTCGCGAATTAGTATATTTTCCGCTTTTATAAACAATTTTTCTTTCCTGTCTTACTTTCGGTTCAAGGGCTGATCAAATTCTTTGTTCCATCTTAGGCCAAAGACAGCTGTTCAATCTTCAGGTCAAAAGCCAGAGGATCTCGTGAGGTAGTCGGAGGTCTAGGAAGAAACAAAGAGTAGGTTAGGGTGGAGAGGCCTAATGCAAAGCTGCTGTCCAAGGGTCAAGGCTTTTGCCAGATCATCGGTGAGGCATGAACATGGTTCTTAAAGCTCTATCCGTGCTGGAGTTAATTCTGAAAGTCCTAGCCAGCCAGCTGTTCGAGTTTAACTAATGGCAAGTAGTGGTAAGGACAGAGGGGATTTGTGACAGCACTCGTCGAGTCCCACAGACCCAGCCACAAGTAGACAGATACATACAACGTGTACAATAGACTTGATGACGAACAGTAACTAGCTTGGTTAATCAGCAGAATGGTTACTGGAGAACCTGACCGTGAATCCACACACCATCACACATCATTATAAAGGCCAATACAATTTTCGAAAGGCGTTAGTTAACCTACTTAATTAAATAGATAGTTCTGGTGAGATCCTTTTTTTATTCTTTTGAATTTATTAGTAGCCTTGATTTCTTTGGATTTCTTTTGATTTTTTTGTTTCTTCTCTCCTTCTTTGAATACTGAGGGGGTTGAGTTGCTCAATTATGCTCAATGAAGTGGCTGCACCTCAAAACAAAAGAAGAAATCGACCAACAAACTATTTGCACACAGACTCTACGAATAAAATAACTAACACCTTCGCAAACAGGACAGAAGTGACTAGAAATACAGAACAAACTCCACCAGCATGCCCCTCCTCGTTTCATACCCTAACATGTTTCAGTTGTGGGCAGGGTAACTTCGCATTCAACTGTCCGAAGTGTCAGGGAAACTTGAAGGTCGGCGGTGCTTCCTGGAATCACTCGTCGATGGAGTCTTCACTCCCGGAGAACCAGGACAAACCAGGGCAGTCCAAATCTTGAAGAGGGACCCAAATGGTCAGGTTACCGCAACGAAAAAGGAGATCCCTCAGAGAAAGAGCCTCTACAGACGACTGCAAGAGTACGAAGAAGCTATACGACGAATTTTCGGAGAAGAGATAGCACGACCTTCAAATCTCCGAATCTTTAGAAAGATACATAGGCTTAGGGAAAAGGTTGCAATATATAGACGACGAAAGAATCAAATAGAAGCATCTGTGATATATACCTCGGACGATAATAGGCCCTATACAAAAGTGAGAATAAAAGGAGAGGAGATTCTAGGGCTATTAGACAATGGAGCCACTATTAGCTGTTTGGTCTGTTACGTAGACCTGTGGCCGTCTCGGCTACGCCGATAAACAAAGAAAAAACAGCGATTTGCCTCGCATGAAAAATGGAAATGTCAACAATGGATTGACATGAGGGAAGGAGTTATATGCATCCCCCTCACTCACACTGGCCCCATCCCATTCCCGCAAAATTAATAATGGCGATCGGGAATTATCTGTGGTTCAGGGCTTAGGAAAATAACATAGAATTCGTTTTTCCATTATTTTTATATTATCATATTTTTGTAGGTCAAACAAATTTTGTTTTAGGTTACGTGAGTAGGGTTCGTAGGTCGTACTAGTGTTATTAGGTAAGTTAATTAACAATATTATATGCCAGGTTAGGGTATTTATGTATATTACGCCCAGGCATTTTTTTTATTCAAACGAATATTTTTGTAATTGATAATGACGAGACGCAGGACATTGGAAAGGGAAATTTCTCATTTCAATGTCCCGAAAAAAGGAAAACACTACTCATAGCTGACAAAGACAAAACATGACAAAGAAAAGGGGAAAAGACTGACGAAGAGAGGACAGAGAAAAAATCCTTTTCTCAAAGTCAAGTGCGAACAGCTGGTTGCCTCAGCTGAGAAAAGAATTTGTTTGGTGTCGTTAAAATACAGTGAGGTCTGAGACCTTCGGTAGTGCATTTTTTTGGGTTTCCTTTAATGAGGTGAGTTGGCACAGCAGAATTTTAAAAGTTTAGTGGTCTAAAATAAATTTCAAAAATAGAACAAACCTGAAGACAGCAGATAGAAATCGGAAGAGCATTGCATGGAAGGATAGTCGAAGAGGTATGTAGGGTGAAGCGTAGGAGCTTCTGTAAGCTTGATTCCTTTTTAACTGATAGATTCTGAGGCAGCGTCTAACAAAAAACGGTAGCTCAGGGCTCCGCACGCATTCCTCCGCTTACCGTCTCCTGGCCAGAACCGCTTCAAGAAACACACCGTTGCAACAGGACTGGGTCCGGTATGCACGGTGAATAGCGGTGGCGGTGATCCGCAACAACGGCAGCAAGAGATGCTCCCCCACATCAAAGTCAACACTTTCAGAATTAAAAATTCATGTGAAAGTGCTAGATATTACTCCTTCTGAGTATTTTTTAAGTCTTAGTGAACTTTTAATTCTGTATAGCCATTTCTCTTAGAAATTTCTTAGAATTTTTTTTTTGATTTTAATTAGTTGGTTAATTTTTTTTTATACTAGTGGAATTTTAGTTCTTTAAATTTTGAATATTAGTTGAATTTTAGTTGTGTAATTTTTGAAAAATTTAGAGTAAGGCTAGGATATAATGAAAATTTGTGAATTTCTGCTAAGTATGACGGTGGTTTTTTTTTGTCGCGATTTTTCTATCTCCGCAATAAGAGATCATCATCCTTCTTCATGCTGCCGACAGGACAACGGGGGACTGAAGAGAAACAGGAAAAAAACCGTGAGTACGTTGATTTTTTTTAAATATTTATTTACAATTCTTGGCAGAAAGAATAAGCGATAGTAGATTTAAATAACTGTAGATTTAAGATCAAAAATCTGTTTTCGACATAGACATGTGTGAGTACGACTTAATTTTATTTGGTGTGTGGATGGCCAGTCGGGCCGTCCTTCTGTAGATGGACGGTGACAAGACAGGACGACTACGAACGATGACGACATAACGTGACGACTGACAAACATCTTCTACGACGGACTTAGGTCGTGACTGGGGAGCTCGTACAGGGGCTATCTCTCACAATCTTTGGCCAGAGAGATAGCAGTCGGTTGTGTCACCAGACACAAAGGGTGGGCAGGCCAGCTTTTGCCACTTCCACCAGGCATACCGCGGGTACTTGGTGAACCCGTTTGGCGAGGAGAAAAGGGGAAGGAAAAATTGCGCGATAGGGAGTAGTTGTAGGTTAGTTTAAGATAGTTAGGTTTTAGATTAGGATTAAGTTTAAGACATTAGTTTAGTTTAGGTTTAGTTTAGGATAGGTAGGTTAAGCTTCGCGGAGTCCTTCCCAATCTTTCTCCTGGCCAAGGGCACAAGTCCTTAAATTTTCCTTTTTACTTTCTTTTTCTATCTTTTGATGTTCGTCCGAAGTCTAAGTAGAGTAGCTTCCTTCTTTCTTTTGTTTTTGATCAAAATGGCACGAGATTTTTGTGTGCTGAGCAGGTGGTGTGAAGTAAGGTGGACAAGAACCACCCCGTCCGAGGAGGTTAGCCGAGCAACCGCGGGCGTGCCGCCGTCCTCCTTACTCGCACCGAAGACGCCTCTGTGGCCAACCCTAGCTCGCAACAGGCCAAAGGTGCACTCGAGTTCATAGCTAGGACGAACGTAACGTTAACAAAGATGGCAACAGACATTAAGACCGCGGACGGGAACCACCAACGGATACAAGGACGTTTTACAACTATTGTTTCATGGGGTTTCAAAACCCAAGAAGTGGAGCTGTATGTTATTCCTAGTTTGCAGCAGCAACTCTATTTAGGAGTAGATTTTTGGAGCGCTTTTAAGGTCGCTCCTCACATCATTGACGAACTTGACACTCCATCGCCGACGGTAGAGAGTTCTCCTGTCCAGAGATTGTCACCCGCACAAACAGCACAATCGGAAAGAATCAAGCAACTGTTCCCATCGTTTACAGTGCAAGGTCTGGGTAAGACCTCCCTCGAAAAGCATGTTATCGAGGTGGATGATGAGCAAATTCCCATTAAACAGAGGCATTACCCGATCTCGCCAGCAATTCAGAAGCTGCTTTTCGATGAACTCGACCGAATGCTTTCTCTCGGGGTCATCGAAGAGAGTAACAGCGCATGGAGCTCTCTAGTTGTGTTAGTGCGGAAACCCGGCAAAAATAGACTTTGTCTGGACTCGTGAAAAGTAAACGCAGTCACCAAAAAGGACGCTTACCCGCTTCCCCACATCGAGGGTCTATTGAGCAGACTTCAGGATACACGCTTCATATCGGGTATTGATTTGAAGGATGCTTTCTGGCAGATTCCTCTGGAGAACAAGTCGAGGGAGAAAACAGCCTTCGCAGTCCCTGGACGGCCGCTATATCAGTTCACGGTTATGCCGTTCGGACTGTGCAATGCCGCCCATAGAATGTGCAGGCTGTTGGACAAGGTAATTCCCTCTCGGCTGAAAGGGAATGTCTTTGTCTACCTTGATTACCTCTTTGTTTATTCAGATTTTGAGTCACACGCCAGACTGTTGGAAGAGGTAGCGAGATGTTTAAGTGAAGCGGGTTTGACGATCAATGTTGAAAATAGCAAGTTCTGCTATAAGGAGATAAGGTACCTCGGGTATATCGTTGGGGATGGATGTTTACGAATGGACAAAGACAAGGTGTCGGCGGTCGAGATCTTCCCGATACCGAAGACTCCCAAGCAACTCCGTCGGTTCCTAGGGATGACAGGTTGGTGCAGACGTTTTATCCCCAATTTTGCTTCTGTATCGGCTCCCATGACCGATTGCCTCAAGAAAGGACACACATTTATAATGACCGACGAGGCGCTGAGGGCATACCAACAGCTCAAAATGTCCTTGGTGACAGCGCCGATACTGACAAATCCGCACTTCACCAAACACTTTTACATTCAATGCGATGCTTCGACGTCTGGTGTGGGGAGTGTGTTGTTCCAAATAGATGCCGAGAAAAACGATTGACCAATAGCATTCATGTCCCAGAAGCTTAACTCCGCTCAGCGGAATTACAGTGTGACGGAACTTGAATGCTATGCGGCCGTTCTGTCAGTAAAGAAGTTCAGGGCCTATGTGGAAGGATTACCATTCACTATAATCACTTCGTGATCGAACATAGGAAGTGTGTCCAGAACGTAGTCCATGATACTCTCTCGCGTGTCCATATGAAGGAGCTCACTCCTCTACACTAATGTTAGAGGTAGACCTTAGTTCGCCATTCTTCACTCCGGGAATATGACGAATTAAGGAAGACAGTCGACATGAACAAAGACAAACTGTCAGACGTATGTGTATCCGACGGATTTGTCTACAAACGGACTGAAATACGGACAGGTGACGAACTGCAAGAAGATCGGGCATGGAAGCTTTGGGTACCGAAGGGGTTACGGGGAGTCTTCTGCAATCTGCTTACAGTTCTACTGCCGCAGGACATGAGGGAATAAGCAAGACTATAGCAAGATTGAGGCAGAAGTACTTCTGGCCAGGTATGGCATCTGTTGTACAGGCTTACGTGAAAGCGTGCGTAACCTGTAAGTGTAGCAAGTCACTAAATGTGATATACCGGCCGCCAACGGAACAACAAACGATTACGGAACGACCTTTTCAACGCCTTTACATCGACTTCCTAGGACCATACCCACGAACAAACACAGGACATACACACATATTTATAGTCTTAGATCATTTTAGCAAGTATGTTTTATTGCGACCTATCCGCAGAGCAACGGCAGCTGAAGTAGCAAAATATTTAGAAGAAAATGTTTTCCATGTTTTTGGGGTGCCCGAATTTATCCATTCAGACAACGGGACACAATTCGTTTCAGAATTGTTTTCCAGCTTGCTAAACAAATATGGGGTCAAACACGTTCGCACCGCGTTCTACTCTCCTCTGGCAAATGCTTCCGAGAGGGTTAATCGTTCCTTACTGGCCAAATTATGGTCGTATATTGATGGGGACCAGAAGAACTGGGACCTACATGTCAGTAGTGCGGCATTCGCCATGAGGAGCGTAGTGCACGATGCGACATCGTTCGAGCCCTATTATGCCACATTCGGGATGCCCATGGTGCAGCATGCTAGTGCCTATGAAGTCCTGCGTAGACTGGATATGATCAAGGACCCAAGGGCTTACATTGAAAATAAGACTGATAGGTTAATTTTAATTAGAGACATAATTTTCGAGAATATAAGACTGGCACATCAAAAGTCCACAAAAGTATACAACACCAAAAGCCGAGATGATAAGTACGCCGTAGGACAAACCGTCTATAGGCGTAACTTCAAACAGAGTAGCCTACCCGATGGATACAATGCAAAACTAGGCCCGAAATTCTTACCATTGGTAATCTTGAAAGTGATCGGCAACTCTCTGTACTAAGTAGGCAACCAGAGAGGTGAAGTGGTGGGCAAGTTTCATGCCAAAGACCTTCACGTATGAAGGACAAGAAGGCTGTGATATACCTGACGCACATAAGCTGTCGTTGCTATAGTTTATTTATTTATTTATTCATAATTTATTTATTTATTTATAGAGAGTTATCTATTTATCCATAGAGATTTATTTATTTGTAGAGATTTATTTATTTATCCATAGTTATTTATTTATCCACAGTTATTTATTTATCCATAGTTATTTATTTATCCATATAGTTATTTATTATTTATAAAGGCAGATATTTATTTATAGAGATATACTTATTTATTCATAGAGATTGATAGATAGTCATAGAGTATATCTATCTGTAGATCTTTTTATTTATTTGTAGATTTAGCTATTTGTCTATATATATAAAGTTTATTCAGTCATTGATAGAGATGTTTATTTTTTTGTAGAGCAATTTGTTTTATAGATTATTTGGTATACTACATAGTCTCATGTAGATAACACACTCAAAAGTGACTGTATATTGTAAAAGTCAAACCACAAGAACCCATGCAGACACCTAAATGCGTACAATACAGAAAGTTCGCAAATAGCACACACCTACACACACACACATATGCCATACTTCAGGCACCTTAAAATAATGGGATGAGCAGAGCTAATAAAGTCCTATAGCCCAGCCAGTCTATAGAACATGAGACCCTTAAACCCAGGGCGTGGGCGCTAGCCACACGTCAGTCGGCCTATAAATGCGCGAAGTGTACGAAGGGATACCGCAGTCACTACAGGCCTTTTTTTACGAGGCCAGTGTCCTCACGGCCACTCAGACACTGTCGTCGATACTATTTGAGGCCCTAGAGACCGCAATAAAAGGCAAACGTACAAAAAAAAAAAAGACACCAGTCACTAAAGGTGACACCACCCACGATAGGTGACGCCAGCCACCAACGTGGCACTAATCACCAAGGGACAAAACAAAAGATAAATAACTACCTACACTAAATCAAACAAACAAAAAAAAAAAAAACAAAAAAAAAGGTACCTCGAACACCAACCAAAGCGGAAGCAGCAGATCCACATCCATGGTGGAGTCTGGGCACAAGAATCCTCGGCTGCCACCAGTGCAAGACGTCCAACGATGCGATCGTCATAATCACAGCACTAAAACAATGTAGATCTCCTTATCCACAGAAAAATAAAAACAAAAAAACACCAAAACAATGATCTCCGTATCCACTGAAATTACCGAAAACACCAAAGTTAGGATGCACGTACCGAACTAAACCATAGTGAAAATAAAAAAAGGTACTATAACTTTGAATAAAACTCGAAGAAAAAACGCAAACAAGCAGAAACTAAAATTCGAAAAAAATCACGAGCGGAGATTAGATGGAAGGCAACGATAAAATTGACTTATTTGACAGAAGCGTACACGCTTGTGGTCCTGTTCGCACACAGCTAAATTCTCCCTCTTGGAATAAAAATTGGACGAGGGAAAACCTCAAGCGAAAAATCGAAGGGAAAAGATCTCTATTTAAAAGTGTTATACGGTCTGTTTGTAGTAAGTTCTCGAGTATTGACATAGTAAATAGATGTTGGGTTAATTAGGGTAGGTTAGTTATATTAATAGGTAAAAGGTATGTTGTGTTATTAAATTGTTCGAATTTAGGTAAATGTATTAATATATTAAAGTGTTATATCTAAGTATTACCATCTTGACGAAGGATATTAGCAAAGGGAATTTCCCTTTTCCAATGTTCCGAAAGAAATATGGATGTTGATAAGGACGACCGACATGGACAAAGAGGGAGACAGAGGTAACATGGATGGACGAAGAGACATAAAGGGTGGTTAAGTTTAAAGGGCCGATGTTGATTTTGAATAAAACACAAATTATTTAGGAAATTACTGTCATTTCTTTTTATTATGATAATATTGGTATGGTTCAATTATGTATGGAACAAAATATCGGCCAAATGGCCGCCGCGACCTCGGCGGCACACCTCCATCCGATAGTCCAAATTTTCGATGACGCTGAGGCATAATTGAGGTTCTATGCCTTTAGTGTGCCGAATTATCTCATCCTTTAGCTCTTGAATTGTTGCTGGCTTATCGACGTACACCTTTTCTTTCGAATAACTCCAAAGAAAGAAGTCCAACGGTGTCAAATCACATGATCTTGGCGGCCAATTGACATCGCCACCACGTGAGATAACACGGCCATTGAATTTGTCGCGCAAAAGAGCCATTGTTTCGTTAGCTGTGTGGCAAGTGGCACCATCCTGTTGAAACCATATATCGTCCACATCCATATCTTCCAATTCGGGCCATAAAAAGTTCGTTATCATCTCACGATAGCGAACACGATTCACAGTAACTGCCTGACCGGCCTCATTTTGGAAAAAAATACGACCCGATGATACCGCCAGCCCATAAACCGCACCAAACAGTCACTCTTTGTGGGTGCATTGGTTTTTCAACAATCACTCTTGGATTATCATTCGCCCAAATGCGGCAATTCTGCTTATTGATGAATCCACTGAGGTGAAAATGTGCCTCATCACTGAAGATGATTTTCTTCGAAAATTGATCATGCACTGTTGCCATTTCTTGCCACCATTGTGACCATTGACGACGCTTGAAATGGTCAAGAGGCTTTAGTTCTTGAGTCAATTGCACCTTGTAAGCGCGTAAATGCAAGTCTTTATGCATAATGTTCATCAACGACGAGCGTGAGAGGTGCAATTTTTGGGCACGACGACGAGTTGAGGTGAACGGCACTTCAGCCACACTATCGCGAACAGCAGCAATATTTTCTGCAGTACGAGCTGTACGAGCATGCACTGGTGTTTTCACATCTCCTACAGACACGGTTTGCAGAAATTTTTGCACGATTTTTCCGATTGTACGCACATTTGGAAGATTAAATTGACCGAAAGAATCACGAAATGCACGATATGCATTTTGATTTGAACGCCCATTTTCATAATAAGCCTGAATAACTTTAACGCGTTCCTCGATTGTGTATCTTTCCACGGTTCAAATTGAGTTAGTCTGAAATTGAGAAATGTCAAATTAAATGCAGAAAAAAACTTGACGTTTAGGTGTGGTTCACATTCAACATCGGCCCTTAAAATTTAACCACCCGTTATAAGCAACGAATGAAATTGAAGAGGTAACGCAATGACCATGATAAAGAGAAAAACAATTAAGAAGGTAGGAACCTAGAGCAAAAGAGCTTCGACCGTTTATCACTTTTTTGATTAATTCAAACGAGGACGGTCGATGCAAATACTATAGAGATAGTGAAAAGCTGGAATATAGTGACACACAAAATAAAGGAAAGCAATCCTTTTTTTATCTGTTTGTTAAAAGTGACTAGTCGTGCTAGAAAAAAGAGGTAATAATAATAATTTTTATAGACAGTAGGCAGAAAGGAAAGATTCTGTGAAAGAAATAGCAGAGGTATGTACATATAAAAATCGATTTCGACGAGACAGATAATTTTATCTCTGTAACTTTTGGTGAAATTTCCAGGACTTGGGTCGAGCCGCTACACCCAAGCCTCTGCAGAGATTTTTTTGGATAGGCCCCGGTTTTTTTTGTCCTCAAACAACGGCCAGCGGAGACCGCAAGTCAAACCGGCGAATTGGCCTACCGGTATTCTCTCAGCGGGGTGCAAAGACCACAAGGGAGCAAAGGCCACTCAACACTGAACAGAGGTGCTCCGCCCCAGAGATACAGTGACATTAAAGCCGCAGCAGAAAGAGAATACAACGAATGTGTGACAAAGGAAAAAGAAAAAAAATATGAGCGAAGTGTTCTACTTATGTAGATAGAGTGTAGCTTAGTTTTTGTTTTGTAATTTAAAGATTGTAAAGTTAAGGTTAGGAGTGAAGTGGCTCTGCATTTAGCATTGATTTTGTGGCCGCGATATTCCAGATGGAATTTCAGCACATCTGAACTGGCTGTAACAGATTTTTTTTTGGATAGAATTTAATTTTTTTTTACCTGAATAAACTCAAATGTATATAATTTAGTTAAGTGGTTATTTAAAAAAATGATGGGTAGATAATTTCCCCTGTGCGATGTTGGTGTATGGGGGAAGGGGAGGGCCGTCCTTTCGCTGAGCAGGTGCTACGGAGACTTGACAGAACGACTGCACTGACGTGACAAAGACCAGACGTGACGACTTTACGTACTTTAAGTGAACAGTAGGCAGTGGTGGCTGAATTGAGGCATTAGGGGCCATCTCCAGTGAATATTGGCCAAGGAGATGGCGAAGGTTGTGTCTTTCAGACACAAGGGTGGTGTTAAAGTGAAAATATTTCGTTTAATTAAATTTGTTTCAATTAATATTACAACTTTCCTAACATCATAAACCTACCCTATTTTAATTTCTATTTAACACAAAACATATGTATTGTAATATGCGAGCTATGGCTCGAGTAGATAAGACGATATTCTGTGAAATTATTTCTTTATTTTCTAGTCTATAGAACAATTCACTCCTCATTTCGGCCATTGTGCAAGTGCATCCTCATTTCGGCCATTGTATCGACTCAGTCGGTCCACATGAACCACTTTCATTTTGGCCCTTGGTCCTCGCTGGATGCGGTAGACAACATCGTTGATGCGGGTTACTATTCTGCAGGGACCCTCCCAGTTCTGCTGCAACTTAGGTGATTTCCCCTTTTGGCGATGGGGATTATACAGCCACACTAGATCTCCTTCCTGGAATAATGACGTTGTTGCCTTGGCATCATACCTGGTCTTCATGCGGTCGCTCGTTATCTTAATCTGGCTTCTGGTCCTTTGGTGTATGTCGCTAAGCCTTTCCCTAAGGTCCGCCACGTACTCTTCTTCATTTCTGGGCTCATTGGTAGGAGATCCAAATTTCACCTCACTGGGTAAACGAGCTATTCCACCAAATAAGATTTCGAACGGAGTATGTCGAGTAGTGCTATGCATGGCACTTCTATAGGCCATCAAAAACAAGGGAATCTGCCGGTCCCAATCCCGTTGGTAGTCACCTACGACCTTCGAGAGATGTTCGTCCAAAGTCCTATTGAAACGCTCCACCATACCGTCCGACTGTGGATGAAGCGGGGTTGTCCTTGTCTTTTTGATTCCGAGTCGTTGACACATCTCTTGGAAGATTCTTGACTCGAAGTCCCGCCCTTGGTCAGAATGCAATTCCAAGGGCACACCGAATCTGCTAACCCAATTGTAGACGATCTGCTCCGCCACGGTTCTGGCTTCCTGGTTAGGGATCGGAAACGCTTCCGGCCACTTACTGAAGTAGTCCATCACTACGAGTATATACCGATTACCATTGTCGGTTTCCGGAAAGGGCCCTGCGATGTCAATGGCGATTCGTTCGAAAGGTGCTCCCACGTTGTATTGGTGCATCTTACCTCGAGTTTTGATTCTCGGACCCTTGCTAGCTGCACACACGTCGCATTTTCTGCACCAGTCTTCGATATCTTCCTTCGCTTTTAACCAATAAAAACGTTCTCGTACCTTTTCTAGCGTCTTATTCACTACCAAGTGGCCTCCGGTCGCCCCGCCATGCATTTCCTGTAACACCTCCTTGACCCTCGTCCGCCTTACGACAAGCTGCATTACAAACGACTTTCCGTCGGAGGATTCCCATTTTCTTCTCAGAACACCTTCTTGGACATGGAGGGAGTCCCACTGCGCAAAATATGCCTTTAAGGTCGGGCTTCTGTGAGAGATGTCCTGATGATCCGGTTTCTCCATGTTCTCCTTCCAGGCCAGAATCGGCTCGATATCCGGGTCTTCCTTCTGAGCGTTCCGGATCTCATCTACGCTCCAGCCGGCGATAGGTTCGGCTCTCATTCTTTGGATGGAAACCAGCTCCCGTTCTTCCTGACGCGCACAATGTTTACAATCCGTTCTGCATGGTCTCCGGGACAGTGCATCCGCATTAGAGTGGAGTTTTCCTTTACGATGCTGTATTTCGTAGTCGTAGATTTGCAGCCTTTCGATCCATCTTGCGACCTGACCCTCAGGACTCTTGAACTGTAATAGCCATTTTAAGGCTGCATGGTCTGTGCGAAGAACGAACTTCCTCCCGTAGAGGTATTTGTGAAAATGCTTCGTAGCCAAGATCAAAGCTAGAAGTTCTCTCCTTGTCACGCAGTAGTTCCTTTCTGGCTTAGAGAGCACCTTGCTAAAGTACGCAACCACCTTCTCTTGGCCGTCATGCACCTGGGAGAGTACGGCTCCTACCCCGACATTACTAGCATCTGCATCCACAATGAACGTTTCCCCGGGAGCGGGGTAAGCCAGTATCGGGGCATCGCATAGCCGTTGTTTAAGTGCCTTGAAGCTCTTCTCACACTCAATTGACCATTTGAATTGTTTTTCCTTTTCCGTCAACTGGTGCAGGCTTTTTGCGATCCCGGCAAAATCCTTCACGAACCGTCTGTAGTAGGTGGCTAGGCCCAGGAAGCTCCTTAGTTGGTGTTTATCCTTGGGGACTGGCCAGTTTTTCACCGCTTCGACCTTCTCTGGATCGGTTCTCACTCCTTTCGCTGAAATTATGTGTCCCAGGTACTTGACTTCCGCTCTAAACAGGGCGCACTTCTTGGGGTTGAGCTTCAGGTGGGCACTTCGAAGCCTTTGAAACACATCCCTTAGATTGTCTCGGTGTTGCGCAAACGTTTTTCCAACGACGATGACATCATCCAGGTACACCAAACAGGTTTTCCATGTTAACCCTTGCAGGACACATTCCATCTCGCCCTCGAAAGTCGCCGGAGCATTGCACAGCCCGAATGGCATTACCGTGAATTGCCATAGCCCATTTCCTGCGGTGAAGGCGGTTTTCTCCCGGTCTTCTGGGTTGATCTGTACCTGCCAGTAGCCACTCTTCAAGTCGAGAGTGGAAAACCATCGGGCTCCTGATAGTGTGTCTAGCGTGTCGTCAATCCGTGGCAGAGGATAGCTATCTTTCTTGGTGACGTAATTGAGCTGCCGATAGTCCACGCAGAACCGCGTGCTGCCATCTTTCTTCTTAACCAGTACAACCGGTGATGCCCACGGACTTTTGGAACTTTCAATCAGACCTTCTTTCTCCATTGCCGACACCATCTCTGCAACTTCTGTCTGCTTTGCCAATGGAAGGCGCCTAGCAGGCTGACGAATTGGTCTAGTATCACCAGTGTCTATTCGATGTTGTACCAGGTGTGTTCGGCCGTATTCTCCGTCCTGTGAGGCAAATACATCAGCGTACTCATTGATAAGATTCTCTGCCATAGTTCGCTGCTCCTGATTCAGCTCACTGGACTGGAGAATCATCTCTCTCGTTTCCGCTGTCCAAGGTGATGGGAGAGGTTCTCGAGCATCACGTTCAGATATTGTTGCGACGGCGGTAATCGGCGTGCATTTTCCAGTCACCTCCCTTCGCCTTAGTTTGACAGTGTGTGATCTCGTGTTCAAAACCCTCACTGGAACCATGGTGTTCTTTGGTGCGACTAACGTCTTTCCCACGATGTAGTCTTGAGAATGCTTCTCTGGGTCTGATTCTACTATGTAGAATCGGTGGCACCCAAGATCACCTTCCAGCTTCGTCCAAATGATTGTTTCTGAAGACGGCGGCAAAACTTCGTCTTTGCTGATGACTGTCCTGAGAGTTACGGCATTCTCGTTTCCGTACACCATCGGAATCTCCACATTTCGATATCTCAGTACTTGCATCCCGATGTCCAAGATTACTTCATTTGCTTTCATGAAGTCTATTCCGATGATGCACTCGTCGCATATATCTGGCACCAGAAACGCATGGGAGTACGTCAGTCCCGCCAAAGTAATCGTAAGACGAACTTCTCCAAACACCTTCGCCATTTCCCCTGTTGCAGTCTTCAGGCAGTAGCTGTTGATATTGTGCAGCCAGGCGCTTCTGACGATATCTCTTCTTACAATGGAGGCAGTGGCGCCTGTGTCGATGGTGGCTACGCACTTCTTCTTGTTGATTAGTGCCCCCACTGTCAGGCTCTTGTTACCCCGTTTGGTTTGCGAAACTTGAATGGTGGTCCTGGGGGCCTCGATTCCCGTAACCAACTTCTGCCCCGCGAAGTTGGTCCTTACGCATTTCCCGACTACTGGTTTTGGGAAGTCTGACCGACAGGATGCTTCCTCTCTGCTTCTCCTACTTCCGCAATGTGGACAATTTCCTCGTCTAGGTGCACTTCTGCACTGCCGTTGTAGGTGTTCGGTTTGGTTGCAATTCCAGCAACGGATTTGACTTCCGCGAGCTTTGTCTTCATCCATGACGGCTGTTCTCTGGCATGAGCATTCCACGACGGACATTTCCCTGACACGATGTATTCCCTGGTATGCTTGGTCCGCAGCCTTCATTGATAAAGCGAATGCCAATGCCTCGGGGAGTGTTCGCTTTTCAGCCATCCTTACAGCCATTTGCAGTTGTCTGTCCTCTATGGCCTGAATAAAAGCTTCCACCGCCATTTCGTTGATAAGCTCCTCACCTGCTTTAGGGTATGAAAGATGAGCTAGTCGCTCTATATCCGCTTGCAACTTTTGGAGCGTTTCCCCCCTTTTCTGGACTCGACTACGCAGCTGAACCCTGTACACCTGCTGCATGTGTTCATCCCCAAACCGCATCTCGATAGCCTGAACCAGATAGTCGTAGTTCTGCTGTTTATCTTCCGGGATGGTCTGCAAGAGCTCCGCAGCTGGACCCCTCAGTGCAAGTGTGAGTGCAAAAGACTTCTCTTCATCGTCCCAGCTATTGGTCATTGCGGCCGCTTCGAATTGCCTCTTATAAATTGGCCATGATGTTTGACCATCGAAGATAGGAGGCTGCATCTCCTTTCTTCTCAGACCGTCAGAAGAATATTCCCGTGCTTTCTGTCTCTTCACGTTGCTGAGCTCCTTAGCAAGATTTTCGACTTGCTTTCCTACTATCTCGAATTGCGTATCCACTTTTTCAAACTGAGTCTCTAACTTCCCGAACTGAGTTTCATGTTTCTCAAAATTTTCATCGAATCTAGTTTCGACTTTTCGAGTTGCGTCTCGACCTTCTCGATTTTCTCTTCGATCACTTCGAATTTGGATTCCAAGTTCTTGTTTTGCTCATCAAGTTTGCTTTCCAGAGCATCTAGAGAATTCGTTTGTTCGTCCATTGCTTTCTTTTGTTCGTCCATTGCTTTCTTTTGTTCGTGCAGCTTAAGTTCTAAAAAATTCTTTTGTTCCTCAAGCTTAAGTTCTAGAGAGTTCCTTTGGTCGTCTATTGCTTTCTTTTGGTCATCGAGCTTAAGTTCCAGAGACTTCTTTTGGTCTTTTATTGCTTCTTTTGTTCGTCCATGACTGACTTAAGTTGCAAGAGCAGACTTGTCATACCCGGGTCGGCTACTGCACTTGCTGGTTCCTCTTCCACGTCAAACTCTATGTCATGCGGATTTTCACCTTCCTGCTTTACTGCGTCTTCCAGACGAATCAGTAGGGCATCTTTTCCCCCAGTTGTGTCGAGATTCCGCTTACCGAGTTCTGCCTTTAGTTGAATTATAGTTAGTTTCCCCAATTTGCGACCCATTTTGCGCAACTAATTAACTCAACACAGAAATCGTTTTTTTTTTTTGTGCAATTTCACACCACGGAAATAGTTATTCACAGAATAAGTTTTATCCCACTTCTGACACCAATGTAAGATGCGAGCTACGGCTCGAGTAGATAAAACGATATTCTGTGAAATTATTTCTTTATTTTCTAGTCCATAGAACAATTCAAGTTCACACTATACTATTCTTCGCAAACTCCTTCCTTACAAGATCTCTTTCCTCTCAAATCACTTTATCTCTTTTCAATTACTTAATTCACAAATCCAAACTAATTACTTCTTCTTGTTAACTCTCAACTTTCAATTTATCACAAAATTACAACTTCGGCTGTTATCACTTTTCCAATCTCCTCGTGCGGTTCAAAACCAACTGCCCTGTCTCGATCGCCATCTGTTCTTCGACCACTGGAACAAGAAAATTCTGATGTAATAATTCCAGGATGACAGCTGCAGCCAATAATCTCTTGTTCTCTCTTATCCGTGATATTATCCGTCTCTTATGGTGGACACGAACTGTGGAGACTAACCGCAGGCACGAACCTCGAATGAAAAGACACTTCGGAACAAAATTATGCCAGAATGAAAAGACGCTTCGGAATTTGTTGCATTATGGTACATTATGTTACAGTATATAAAGGGTGGTTAAATTTTAAGGGCCGATGTTGAATGTGAACCACACCTAAACGTCAAGTTTTTTTCTGCATTTCATTTGACATTTCTCAATTTCAGACTAACTCAATTTGAACCATGGAAAGATACACAATCGAGCAACGCGTTAAAGTTATTCAGGCTTATTATGAAAATGGGCGTTCAAATCAAAATGCATATCGTGCATTTCGTGATTCTTTCGGTCAATTTAATCTTCCAAATGTGCGTACAATCGGAAAAATCGTGCAAAAATTTGTGCAAACCGGGTCTGTAGGAGTTGCGAAATCACCAGTGCATGCTCGTACAGTTCGTACTGCAGAAAATATTGCTGCTGTTCGCGATAATGTGGCTGAAGAGCCGTCCACCTCAACTCGTCGTCGTGCTCAACAATTGCACCTCTCACGCTCGTCGTTGATGAACATTATGCATAAAGACTTGCATTTACGCGCTTATAAGGTGCAATTGACTCAAGAACTAAAGCCTCTTGACCATTTCAAGCGTCGTCAATGGTCACAATGGTGGCAAGAAATGGCAACATTGGATGATCAATTTTCGAAGAAAATCATCTTCAGTGATGAGACACATTTTCACCTCAGTGGATTCGTCAATAAGTAGAATTGCCGCATTTGGGCGAATGATAATCCAAGAGTGATTGTCGAAAAACCAATGCACCCACAAAGAGTGGCATCATCGGGCCGTATTTTTTCCAAAATGAGGCCGGTCAGGCAGTTACTGTGTATGGTGTTCGCTATCGTGAGATGATAACGGACTTTTTATGGCCCGAATTGGAAGATATGGATGTGGACGATATATGGTTTCAACAGGATGGTGCCACTTGCCACACAGCTAACGAAACAATGGCTCTTTTGCGCGACAAATTCAATGGTCGTGTTATCTCACGTGGTGGTGATGTCAATTGGCCGCCGAGATCATGTGATTTGACACCGTTGGACTTCTTTCTTTGGGGTTATTTGAAAGAAAGATGTACGTCGATAAGCCAGCAACAATTCAAGAGCTAAAGGATGAGATAATTCGGCACATTAACGGCATAGAACCTCAATTATGCCTCAGCGTCATCGAAAATTTGGACCATCGGATGGAGGTGTGCCGCCGAGGTCGCGGCGGCCATTTGGCCGATATTTTGTTCCATACATAATTGAACCATACCAATATTATCATAATAAAAAGAAATGACAGTAATTTCTTAAATTATTTGTGTTTTATTCAAAATCAACATCGGCCCTTAAAACTTAACCACCCCTTATATTAGTATATTCCATTCATGCTTGTTTGTCACTCTCTTGTTCTCTCAATTCATAAACTTGTTTTGCTGCACTTGTACTCTCTAAAGTAATTGTATAACAGTTTAGTCCACGATCACTTTGTAAATTCGTATTCTCGTCCACTTGGATTTCAGCCGAACCAGAGATAAGTACCAGAAATAAATAATTATTTCTTAGATAATTTTCGTCGATTATTTCTTTGGGCTGTCTAGTTTTTTTTTTGATTTTTCGTTTAACAATCTGAGTGCTGGTCCTTCATTTTGTTCGTTATTTCCCAATCATATTTTTTGGTCCAAATCGAGCCGGATTTTGGATTTCGTACTCATCGAGCAAATAATTTTTACTTTGCGATTAACGGAGATCGCGTTGGTCAAAGGGTCATCTGCAGATATATATGTGGATTACTCGTTGTACCAATCACATTAAAAAATAAAGCTGCAGCAGAAA
Organism: Pocota personata; assembly: GCA_963082735.1. Taxonomy (NCBI): domain Eukaryota; kingdom Metazoa; phylum Arthropoda; class Insecta; order Diptera; family Syrphidae; genus Pocota; species Pocota personata. The sequence continues at coordinate 117,905,212 of OY720429.1, read as the reverse complement.
CAGAATACAACGAAGGAACAACTTTTTTTTTGTGTGACAAAGGAAAAAGAAAAAAATATGAGCGAAGTGTTCTACTTATGTAGATAGAGTGTAGCTTAGTTTTTTTTGTAATTTAAAGATTGTAAAGTTAAGGGTAGGAGTGAAGTGCCTCTGCATTTAGCATTGATTTCGTGCCCGCGATATTTCAGCTGGAATTTCAGCATCTGGGATCTCTTCATGTGCTGCCGGCAGGACAACGTGGGACGTCAAAATGTGAGTAATTAATATTTTTTTCTGTGAATATTTTTTTTTTTTATGGAGTAATGCTAAGAGCAGAATTGGCTTGATTAGGATATGTAGATTAGCTGTAATTGATTTTTTTTGGATAGAATTTTATTTTTTTACCTGAATAAACTCAAATGTATATAATTTAGTTAAGTGGTTATTTAAAAAAAATTATGGGCAGATAATTTCCCCTGTGCGATGATGGTGTGTGGGGGAAGGGGAGGGCCGTCCTTTCGCTGAGCAGGTGCTACGATGACTTGACAGGACGACTGCACTGACGTGACAAAGACCAGACGTGACGACTTTACGTACTTTACGTGAACAGTAGACATTGGTGGCTGGATTGAGGCATTAGGGGCCATCTCCAGTGAATATTGGCCAAGGAGATGGCGAAGGTTGTGTCCTTCAGACACAAGGGTGGGTTGGCCATGCCGGTGCCATCAACACCTGGCACGTCTCTGGGACGAGACGAACCCACATCCTGGAGAGACTAGGGTATACGGATGCCGTAGTAACGGGCTGGAATAAGATAGTTATAAGTTAGTTTAGGTATAGATTAGGGCGTATCATAAGTTCTAGAATAGATTAGGTTTAGATTAGAATAGTTAGATTAGATCTGGCATACCCTTCTTTCTCCCGGATATGGACATAAGCCCTTGAGCTTCTTCTACTTCTTCTGTCCTCTTTCCTATTTTTAGGTCCGTCCGTGGTCCAATTAGGTTAGCTTCTTCTCTTCTCTATTAGGTTCCTTTTAACAAAACTATGGCACGATATTTTTGTGTTTGAGCAGGTGGTGTGAGAGTGATGGGAGACAAGAACCAGCCCCTTCCGACTAGTTAAGCCGTGCAACTGCGTGCGTGTCATCGTCCCCTTCACCCACACCGAAGATGCCTCCTTGGCCTACCCCTAGCTCATAACACATCTTGAGGACATATTGAGTGAGCAATCTCATTTTTGCACCCTGGAAAGTGAGTTTGCATTAAAAGCTCCAGACACTCGCTAGAGGAATCCGTCCAAGTCCCGTCCGGCCTTTTGAGTGTTCGTTGGATGGGATCTTACTCAGTCTGGCAGAGTCCTTAATGGTTTCAATGGACTGACAATAGTCCATCCAAACCAGAGACTTGACCCTTTTAATGGATTTCTTATATTCTTTTAGGCAATCCTTATATGGTTGCCAAAGCTTGTGTCGATAGCAGACATTGAAGATTTCTCTGGCAATCTTCCTAAGATTAGAAAGATCTTCGTTCCACCATGAGCGAATTTTTTTCTCACTGAATTTAATGGGGCACGAAGCCTTTAAAGCTGTACCCATGGCTTTTTCTAGGGTTGTAATCTTGTCGTCAAGTTCCTTGACTGACTCAATTTTCGCGCCGGGTATTCTGTGAAGTTTAAATTTGATAACCTGACCAAATTTGCTCCAGTCAATTCTCTTAGGGTTTCTAAATGGTTTAGGTGCCTCGACCTCGAGGTTAACATTAAAGATAATGCATTTATGGTCAGACCCGCCAATTAGTTACTCTAAGGTTGTCAATATTGGCCTTGAGTGTAATGTCCAAGACTTCCTCCCAACCTCTGGAATTATCCGAACTCGGAAAGGCAAAAGTTGATTTGTTACCCACATTACAGACAGAAACGTTGGACATCACAAGGAAATCGAATAAAGGCTTACCGCGTTTGTTGATTTCCGAGCTGCCCCATAGCGTATGTTTGGCATTCGCATCGCAGCCTAGAATCAATTTGCCATTTTTCTCCACGATCGCTGATGTCAGCTTTCGTACCTCCTCAGGCGGTAATGTTCTGTCTGGATCCATATAAGCTGAGGAAATAATAAGAGTGTCAGTTGCAACCTCCAATTTAACTACAGTTAAATCGGCCGAACTAAAATTAGGACATAGAAATACATTTATATGTTTTTTAGCTAGGATGCAGGTCCTAGGTTTATTACTAACCTGGTTAATGGTATTGTAGAAGATGTTGTACCGGTTGTCCTTCAGCCCTTTAACGACTGAACCTTTCACCCAGGGCTCCTGAATAAGGCAAATGTCGATGTCTTCCTAACCTAGGAAAACACGCAGATTATCTGACGCACTCTTCGAGTAGTGCAGATTAATCTGTGCGATCTTCAACATTCGGAATGGTGGAGTTGGTGATGGCGTCGACAACCATGTCCTCCAACAATTTTTCGGTGCCATCAATTTCCCCTGTCTCATCGTCAGGACCAGAGGGGCGGAAAACTTTGATTTTGGCATGCCTTATGCCAAAATGCAGCTTATGGTTGGCTTCTTCGAGTGCCACAAGGCACGCTTCGTTAATCAGAAGCAGGAAAGAGGAGCGGTTTTCTGAGGTTCCTCTGCCTTGATGACTGCCCAGTCATCCATGGGAACCACCGGGTGTGCAGTTTTAAGCATTGAAGGAGCCTTTCTCCGTCAACCTTCATATTGGGCAACCAGATGCGGGCCCTAGGTCTCTTGGGGATATCCTTGGCAGGGATTAGCTTGAGCTTCAAGCCCTCCCAGGCATCACTAACCTTAGTGATACACTCCCCAAGGAAATCCTTCGAAAATTGGTCCTTACATCTGATGACCCGATATCCCCTGACCAATTCGGCGGAGTCGAAACATGGCAGAGGTCCCCCTGGGTTTGCCGAGTTACATAGTTTACGTTTAGGTATTTTAAATATCACTTGAATAAAAAAAAGAGCACTTTTTTAATTTTAATAAATATTTTTTCTTAGTAATAGTTAATAGTAAAATAATTAACTAAATAAAAAATTTAAGTAAGTTATGCAGAAAGACATAAGTTTTTTGAATTGATAATAATAAAAATGCATAAAAAATGAAAAAAATGGGGATGATATTCCAGGAAAACATCCAAGTGTTCAATGGTAAGATCTGTCACCGAAAACTTTCTACAGTTCCGCATTTCAGGTGATGAAATGCTTAGTTATTTTGATATCAGAACCGAGAGGGTGAATCAGTTTTGGAATAATAAAGAGAACCATGAAATACTGAGAGAAATAATGGACAGGATACAGCTGCCTCATGAGACATTCGACAAGTTTTATAGTAACATAAGATACTTAACACTACATATAAGAGTCCGACCAAACGAACAGGAGTTACTAGCGATATTGAGGCATAATTTAAAGGACAGGATAGCAACACTCATACTCAAGTGCAAAATAGTTGGCATCAAGGACTTAATAGAAGAGTATAGACGTGCTGAGAACATATTGCAGCTAGGGACGTTTGGGTTCGACGCAACCTACATTAAATGACAGTAGAGAACAGAAAATAATTTAGGGTAGGTTGAAGACCAATACACGAAATAAAGGACGATGATTTCAACATCGCCGTGCTCCAACACAGACGGAAGAAGTGACCGAATAATTACGGCAAGTCAGGGCAGTGAGCAACGAAAATGACAAAGAATACGATGACCAGATGGACTTAACCAGAAACACAGGAATAGCACCGAGTATGTGTCGGTCGAACTTCCACATCTGGATCTGTTTCAGCTGTGGGCAAGGCAACATACGAGTATCATTAAACTGTTCTACCTGCAAGGGTTACTTAAGGGTCGGTAATGCAGCCGGAAACGGGCTGTTCAAAGCAACCTGAAAGTGTGATCATTTTAAAGCGAAGGAAAGCAAGAGGAGAGTCTCCACCTTCATGCAAGAGTCTCCACCAACGGTTTATAGAATACAAGGAAGCTAGGAGACGTATATTCACGAACAGCTGTTACAGCCAGTGAAAAGTAAATGAAACCATAAAAAAAAAATTTAGACATAGGGAAAAGTACAAATTAAAAAAACGACGAATGAGTAGAATAGAAGCAACTGTGATAGCGACTAGTGACAATGGGAGGCCCTATACAAATGTGCAAATAGAAGGTGAGCAGATTCTGAGCCTCTTGAATAGTGGGATTTCAGAAATATGCAATATAATGCATATATAGGAAGTAGATAGGGATAACGATGACAACCATCAACAAGACACTCTAAGACGATCGTCTCATGGGGTGGCAAATTCCAAGATATGGAATTGTAGATTGTCCGGTGCAAGCACTTTGTTCAATGGACCTGCACGACTGTGAAAAATCAAGCACCTATTCCCCTTTTTCACGGCAAAGGGATTGGGTAAGACCAATATCAAAGAACATACTATAGACATAGAAGAAGAGAAGATACAAATTAAACAGAGGCATTACCCATCTCACCCGCAATGCAGAAGCTGCTTTTGAATGCATTTGGCCAAATGCGTTCGCTCTGATTATCGCGTTATCGAAGAGAGTAATAGCGCATGGAGTTCTCAAGTAGTGTTAGTCAACAAGCCGGGGAAAAACAGATTGTGCTTGGAATCGTGGAAGGTTAATGCAATAACAAATAAAGATGCGTACCCGCTTCCCCACATCGAAGGTCTGATTAATCGTCTGCAACACACAGAGTACATTTCAGGCAGCGACTTTACGTATTCCTTTTGGCAGTTCTCTCCATATAGTGAATCAAGGAAGTAGACGGCCTTCACAGCCCCTTGGCCACCATTGTACCAGTTTACAGTAATGCCACCCAGCGAATGTGTCAGAAAAAGCATGTCTTTGCCTACTTCGATTACCTTATGGTTTGTTCTTAATTTTTTTTTTTTTTTTTTATAGCTTTTTATTAAATTCAATTCATTTATACTTACATGCTAGATAAAAACGCTTAAAACTAGCTTAACTAACTTAAATATCTTATTCTAACTTATTTAAAGAGCAATTATGTCTAAGATAAATTTTTATTTTAAAAAAATTTAGTATCCGTACTATTTATTTTGTACCTTATATACAAAACTTAAATGCTACTTTAAAAATGAATCTTAACTTAGCTTAACTAGATAATAATCAATTATGCACTTTTTTTTTTTTTTTTTTTAAATATTTTTGTTTTTAGTTTTTTCTTTACCTGTAGGTTCTTGATTCATCTAAAACTTGCATTTGTAACTAACATAACACATTTGACATGGTGGAAAGTGTTTTTTGTGCGTTGGATTGATTATGGAGATATAAAAAGAATCCGACTACAGGGGTAGCCGCCATATCACTCATAATCAACCCGACGTACACCTTAAACACTATAAACAATTAATAAGAAAAAAGGTAAACTTAATACTTAAGCCGGGTTACACAAAGCACCGCCGAATTCCACTCGCACTATAAGCAAAACTGAAATGTCAAATGTCCTCGGCTACATCTTTAACATACACGCATGTCATCCCTTTCCATCTACTCGCTTAACTCGTAAGAAAAAGACATATATCAAAACCAAGCTTTTGGCAATCTTTAATGATGGCCGACTTGAAGAAAGGGATAGCATGCATTGATGGCTCCAAAAAACTAAACTAATCTCTTTCTAACTACTTGGTATTAAATGTGGGGCATTAATAAATATTAATGTTAATGTAGTAAAGTAAATATTCACACAGTCAAACCAGATGTAATCATGTTAAAGTAAGTATTCACACAGTCAAACCAAATCTAAAATTGTAAAATTATGTTCAAGGGTTCATCAACCCCACATGTCATGTAAAGCCTTACAGCTGTTTGGACCAAGGCTAACTGGTAACATGAGAGAATGTCTTTCGATACTCATCTACCGTCCAGCAAAAAAAAAGTGTCTCACAATAATCCTTATAATGTAGTAAAGATGAGTTTAATTTTTTGTGATTTAGAATCAAAGTTTAGACAGACAAAATTATTTTCGGCAACATCTTATCCCGAACATGTTCCTTCGATCCATTAAAGTACCAAAAGAAAAAGTTTAAATAAATTCATTAAATTTAGAAGAAGTACATATTGTAACATCGTCTAAAAGTATGCAACAATAATGTAGAATAATAACTACGCTCCTACAGCCCATTCCAAACTGTACTTTCATTCGAGGTTCGCAATAGCTGACAACGCCACGGATAAAGAGAGAATTATAACTGGAAGAAATGATTGTCATCTTGGAATTATTACATCAGAATTTTCTGTTCCAGTGGTCGAAGAATTTGCTAGAAGTTTCTGGCTATCGGAAACTTCTGCTATATAAGGACAGATGGCGATCAATAAAAAGGGCAGTCGTTTTTAAACTGTGGCGAAGAGATTAGAAAAGTGATAATAGGCGAAGTTGTAATTTTGTGATAAATTGAAAGTTGAGAGTTAACAAGAAGAAGTAATTAGTTTGGATTTGTGAATTAAGTAATAGAAAGGAGATAAAGTGATTTGAGAGGAAAGAGACATTGTAAGAAAAGAATTGCGAAGAATAATATAGTGTGAACCTGAATTGTTCTATAGACTAGAAAATAAAGAAATAAATTTCACAGAATATTGTTTTATCTACTCAAGCCGTAGCTCGCATATTACATTGGTGTCAGAAGCGGGATAAAACTTATTCTGTGAATAACTATTTCCGTGGTGTGAAATTGCAAAAGCAAAAAAAAAAAAAAACCATTTCTGTGTTGAGTTAATTAGTTGCGCAAAATGGGTCGCAAATTGGGAAAACTAACTATAACTCAACTAAAGGCGGAACTCAGTAAGCGGAACCTCGACACAACTGGGGGAAAAGATGCCCTACTGATTCGTCTGGAAGAAGCAGTAACGCAGGAAGGTGAAAATCCGCACGACGTCGAGTTTGACGTGAAAGAGGAACCAGCAACTACAGCAGCCGACCCGGGTATAACAAGTCTGCTCCTGCAACTTAAGTTAGTCATGGACGAACAAAAGAAAGCAATAGAAGATCAAAGAAATTCTCTAGAACTTAAGCTGGACGAACAAAAGAAAGCAATGGGCGACCAACGGAATTCTCTAGAACTTAAGCTGGACGAACAAAAGAAAGCAATGGACGAACAAAAGAAAGCAATGGACGAACAAAAGAATTCTCTAGATGCTCTGGAAAGTAAACTTGATGAGCAAAACAAGAACTTGGAATCCAAATTCGAAGTGATCGAAGAGAAAATCGAGAAGGTAGAGACGCAACTCGAAAAAGTCGAAACTAGATTCGATGAAAACTTTGAGAAGCATGAAACTCAGTTCGGGAAAATAGAGACTCAGTTCGAAAAAGTAGAAAAACAAGTCGAAAATCTTACTAAGGAACTCAGCAACGTGAAGAGACACAAAGCACAGGAATATTCCACCGACGGTCTGAGAAGAAAGGAGATGCAGCCTCCTATCTTCGATGGTCAAACATCATGGCCAATTTATAAAAGGCAATTCGAAGCGGCCGCAATGACCAATAGCTGGGACGATGAAGAGATGTCCATTGCACTCACACTTGCACTGAGGGGTCCAGCTGCGGAGCTCTTGCAGACCATCCCGGAAGATAAACAGCAGAACTACGACTCTCTGGTTCAGGCTATCGAAATGCGGTTTGGGGATGAACACATGCAGCAATTGTACAGGGTTCAGCTGCGTAGTTGAGTCCAGAAAAGGGGGGAAACGCTCCAACAGTTGCAAGCGGATATAGAGCGACTAGCCCATCTTTCATACCCTAAAGCCGGTGAGGAGCTTATCAACGAAATGGCGGTGGAAGGTTTTATTCAGGCCATAGAGGACAGACAACTGCAAATGGCCGTAAGGATGGCTGAAAAGCGAACACTCCCCGAGGCATTGGCATTCGCTTTGTCAATGAAGGCTGCGGACCAAGCATACCAGGGAATACACCGTGTCAGGGAAATGTCCGTCGTGGAATGCTTATGCCAGAGAACAGCCGTCATGGATGAAGACAGAGCTCGCGGAGTCAAATCCGTTGCTGGAATTGCAACCAAACCGGACACCTACAACGGCAGTGCAGAAGTGCACCTAGACGAGGAAATTGTCCACATTGCGGAAGTAGGAGAAGCAGAGAGGAAGCATCTGGAGGTGATAACATCCATCCTGTCAGTCAGACTTCCCAAAACCAGCAGTCGGGAAATGCGTAAGGACCAACTTCGCGGGGCAGAAGTTGGTTACTGGAATCCGAGGCCCCCAGGACCACCATTCAAGTTTCGCAAACCAAACGGGATAACAAGAGCCTGACAGTGGAGGCACTAATCAACAAGAAGAAGTGCGTAGCCACCATCGACACAGGTGCCACTGCCTCCATTGTAAGAAGAGATATCGTCAAAAGCTCCTGGCTGCACAACACCAACAGCTACTGCCTGAAGACTGCAACAGGGGAAATGGCGAAGGTATTTGGAGAAGTTCGTCTTACGCTTACTCTGGCAGGACTGACGTTCTCCCATGCGTTTACCAGAAACGCTGCTCCTGATTCAGCTCACTGGACTGGAGAATCGTCTCTCTCGTTTCCGCTGTCCAAGGTGATGGGAGAGGTTTTGGGTGGCAGACATATGCGACGAGTGCATCATCGGAATAGACTTCATGAAAGCAAATGAAGTAATCTTGGACATCGGGATGCAAGTACTGAGGTATCGAAATGTGGAGATTCCGATGGTGTACGGAAACGAGAATGCCGTAACTCTCAGGACAGCCATCAGCAAAGACGAAGTTTTGCCGCCGTCTTCAGAGACAATCATTTGGACGAAGCTGGAAGGTGATCTTGGGAGCCACCGATTCTACATAGTAGAACCAGACCCGGAGAAGAATTCTCAAGACTACATCGTGGGAAAGACGTTAGTCGAACCAAAGAACACCATGGTTCCAGTGAGAGTTTTGAACGCAAGACCACACACTGCCAAACTAAGGCGAGGGGAGGCGACTGGAAAATGCACGCCGATTACAGCCGTCGCAACAATATCTGAACGTGGTCCTCCAAAACCTCTCCCATCACCTTGGACAGCGGAAACGAGAGAGATGATTCTCCAGTCCAGTGAGCTGAATCAGGAGCAGCGAACTATGGCAGAGAATCTTATTAATGAGTACGCTGATGTATTTGCCTCACAGGACGGAGAATACGGCCGAACACACCTGGTACAACATCGAATAGACACTGGTGATACTAGACCAATTCGTCAGCCTGCTAGGCGCCTTCCATTGGCAAAGCAGACAGAAGTTGCAGAGATGGTGTCGGCAATGGAGAAAGAAGGTCTGATTGAAAGTTCCAAAAGTCCGTGGGCATCACCGGTTGTACTGGTTAAGAAGAAAGATGGCAGCACGCGGTTCTGCGTGGACTATCGGCAGCTCAGTTACGTCACCAAGAAAGACAGCTACCCTCTGCCACGGATTGACGACACGCTAGACACACTATCAGGAGCCCGATGGTTTTCCACTCTCGACTTGAAGAGTGGCTACTGGCAGGTACAGATCAACCCAGAAGACCGGGAGAAAACCGCCTTCACCGCAGGAAATGGGCTATGGCAATTCACGGTAATGCCATTCGGGCTGTGCAATGCTCCGGCGACTTTCGAGCGATTGATGGAATGTGTCCTGCAAGGGTTAACATGGAAAACCTGTTTGGTATACTTGGATGATGTCATCGTCGTAGGAAAATCGTTTGCGCAACACCGAGACAATCTAAGGGATGTGTTTCAAAGGCTTCGAAGTGCCCACCTGAAGCTCAACCCCAAGAAGTGCGCCCTGTTTAGAGCGGAAGTCAAGTACTTGGGGCACATAATTTCAGCGAAAGGAGTGAGAACCGATCCAGAGAAGGTCGAAGCGGTGAAAAACTGGCCATTCCCCAAGGATAAACACCAACTAAGGAGCTTCCTGGGCCTAGCCACCTACTACAGACGGTTCGTGAAGGATTTTGCCGGGATCGCAAAGAACCTGCACCAGTTGACGGAAAAGGGAAAACAATTCAAATGGACAATTGAGTGCGAGAAGAGCTTCGAGGCACTTAAACAACGGCTATGCGATGCCCCGATACTAGCTTACCCCACTCCCGGGGAAACGTTCATTGTGGATGCAGATGCTAGTAATGTTGGGGTAGGAGCCGTACTCTCCCAGGTGCATGACGGCCAAGAGAAGATGGTTGCGTACTTCAGCAAGGTGCTCTCTAAGCCAGAAAGGAACTACTGCGTGAGAAGGAGAGAACTTCTAGCTTTGATCTTGGCTACGAAGCATTTTCACAAATACCTCTACGGGAGGAAGTTCGTTCTTCGCACAGACCATGCAGCCTTAAAATGGCTATTACAGTTCAAGAGTCCTGAGGGTCAGGTCGCAAGATGGATCGAAAGGCTGCAAATCTACGACTACGAAATACAGCATCGTAAAGGAAAACTCCACTCTAATGCGGATGCACTGTCCCGGAGACCATGCAGAACGGATTGTAAACATTGTGCGCGTCAGGAAGAACGGGAGCTGGTTTCCATCCAAAGAATGAGAGCCGAACCTATCGCCGGCTGGAGCGTAGATGAGATCCGGAACGCTCAGAAGGAAGACCCGGATATCGAGCCGATTCTGGCCTGGAAGGAGAACATGGAGAAACCGGATCATCAGGACATCTCTCACAGAAGCCCGACCTTAAAGGCATATTTTGCGCAGTGGGACTCCCTCCATGTCCAAGAAGGTGTTCTGAGAAGAAAATGGGAATCCTCCGACGGAAAGTCGTTTGTAATGCAGCTTGTCGTACCGCGGACGAGGGTCAAGGAGGTGTTACAGGAAATGCATGGCGGGGCATCCGGAGGCCACTTGGGAGTGAATAAGACGCTAGAAAAGGTACGAGAACGTTTTTATTGGTTAAAAGCGAAGGAAGATATCGAAGACTGGTGCAGAGAATGCGACGTGTGTGCAGCTAGCAAGGGTCCGAGAACCAAAACTCGAGGTAAGATGCACCAACACAACGTGGGAGCACCTTTCGAACGAATCGCCATTGACATCGCAGGGCCCTTTCCGGAAACCGACAATGGTAATCGGTATATACTCGTAGTGATGGACTACTTCAGTAAGTGGCCGGAAGCGTTTCCGATCCCTAACCAGGAAGCCAGAACCGTGGCGGAGCAGATCGTCTACAATTGGGTTAGCAGATTCGGTGTGTCCTTGGAATTGCATTCTGACCAAGGGAGGAACTTCGAGTCAAGAATCTTCCAAGAGATGTGTCAACTACTCGGAATCAAAAAGACAAGGACAACCCCGCTTCATCCACAGTCGGACGGTATGGTGGAGCGTTTCAATAGGACTTTGGACGAACATCTCTCGAAGGTCGTAGGTGACTACCAACGGGATTGGGACCGGCAGATTCCCTTGTTTTTGATGGCCTATAGAAGTGCCATGCATAGCACTACTCGACATACGCCGTTCGAAATCTTATTTGGTGGAATAGCTCGTTTACCCAGTGAGGTGAAATTTGGATCTCCTACCAATGAGCCCAGAAATGAAGAAGAGTACGTGGCGGACCTTAGGGAAAGGCTTAGGGACATACACCAAAGGACCAGAAGCCAGATTAAGATGACGAGCGACCGCATGAAGACCAGGTATGATGCCAAGGCAACAACGTCAGGCTTCCAGGAAGGAGATCTAGTGTGGCTGTATAATCCCCATCGCCAAAAGGGGAAATCACCTAAATTGCAGCGGAACTGGGAGGGTCCCTACAGAATAGTAACCCGCATCAACGATGTTGTCTACCGCATCCAGCGAGGACCATGGGCCAAAGTGAAAGTGGTTCATGTGGACCGACTGAGTCGATACAATGGCCGAAGTGAGGACGCACTTGTTCGGGACGAACAAGTCTAAGAGGGGGGCAGTGTAACATCGTCTAAAAGTATGCAACAATAATGTAGAATAATAACTACTCTCCTACAGCCCATTCCAAACTGTACTTTCATTCGAGGTTCGCAATAGCTGACAACGCCGCGGATAAAGAGAGAATTATAACTGGAAGAAATGATTGTCATCTTGGAATTATTACATCAGAATTTTCTGTTCCAGTGGTCGAAGAATTTGCTAGAAGTTTCTGGCTATCGGAAACTTCTGCTATATAAGGACAGATGGCGATCAATAAAAAGGGCAGTCGTTTTTAAACTGTGGCGAAGAGATTAGAAAAGTGATAATAGGCGAAGTTGTAATTTTGTGATAAATTGAAAGTTGAGAGTTAACAAGAAGAAGTAATTAGTTTGGATTTGTGAATTAAGTAATAGAAAGGAGATAAAGTGATTTGAGAGGAAAGAGATATTGTAAGAAAAGAATTGCGAAGAATAGTACAGTGTGAACCTGAATTGTTCTATAGACTAGAAAATAAAGAAATAAATTTCACAGAATATTGTTTTATCTACTCGAGCCGTAGCTCGCATATTACAATATATTTCAAAAACACAGTCAAGTTGAAGTGATAGTGTAGTATAAATAAATTGAAAAACTTTCTAAAAAAAAAAGCTGGTCGCAACTAAAAATCCGCAAATTCAAGAAGAGGATAAAACAGTTTTTTTTTTCGTACACAACGGACATTGAGCGGTATTACCAATTGGACTTCATTCGCAACAACGGTCATCAACCGGACCCAACGGAGAGGAAGTTGTACATTGCCGTGAATCTTGCAGAAGAAATCCTGTTTCAACGGATTAGAATGGACTTGAAGTGGTAGCCACAGACAGCATCGCAGTTACTAATACACAGCACCATCCTCATCAAGGAACGTTTAATGAGGTAGGAATTTCAACTTATTTTTCACCTTTTATTCTTAAATAATAAAACAATTTTACATCATAAATTGATTTAAGAAATTTAAAGATAGAAACTTATTACACCTACATATAGATCAAAAATAAATATAAGTGCGCGTTAGGATATATACATATATAATATAAGTACGAACTCAATATGTCTAAATTAGTGAAGTCCATAGAAACGCAAGATACTATTCTCAAAAAGATGCATACAGATTTTACAGAATATGAAAATGCAATTGCGGTGCGAAAGTCAAAGGGTTTTGTGAAAGCGTGTTTAGTCGATATACATAGAAGATTTATACAAACGGGTTAAAGCTCAACATAGTTTAATTTTTAAAGCTGATACCGATGAAATCAAGGATAAATATCTCAAAAACGAAACATTCTCCAAAATCAAGCAAATTTATTTTAAATTTAGTGGACTGATTAATGATGAGCTTCACAAATTCTAGGAAGGACGACGACCTCCATTAGATACCTCACATTTAAATTTATCAAAATCTTCCACGTCTGTTATTCGACTTCCGCGTATACAAATCAAATCATTCTCGGGTAAATTCGAAGAGAGGTGCGAGTTTCACAATCTCTTTGGAAATTTGATAGATCAAAATTCAGCATCTTAAAAATTTAGTAACTGGAGAAGCGGTACGTCTAATTCGGCATCTACCTCTTGATGGCAAAAACTATGCATCTGCATGGGAAATCTTAACTGATAGATTCGAAAACAATCGTAAATCGGTTAATACACAATTATCAATTTTAATAGAACAAGATAAACTCACCCACTCACCCATAAGTCCGCCGCATCCTTAAGGTCATTACACGATACGAGTGCAGAATGTTTCCATGCACTATCTAATCTAAAAATTGCAGTAGAAACCTGGGATGCTATACTTATATACATAAATTTTCATAAACTTCCCCCAACTCTAAAGTTTTGCCAGAATGGAAAACATTCTTATCTTTTATTGAGGGTCGGTTCAGTTCTTTGGAGAATATGCTGGAATTGAATGGAGCCTCAAAACTATCTACATCGTCAACCTCCTTTCGAAAGCCCACAGCTATAGCTTTTCATCTTAATTCGGAGGCAGCGAACAATAAATTTATCTGCCGGTTTTGCAAGGCCTCTTATGGTATTCGGCATTGCAAACAGTTCTTAAATATGGATGTGAAGACACGTTCTGAAACCGTCTAAAAAATTTTATGTGTTCAAATTTTCCCGGTTACGAGCACCATGCGTCAATTTGCAACAGCAGCAACCGATGCTATAAATGCGGTCTGAAACACGACACAATGTTACATATAGAACCACCATTTCTTAAACAAAATAATACTCAATATAATACACAAAACCACTTGATTCATAATGCGAATCACCAACTTCCGCAAAATGACTCGAATGGAAGAATTTGAAGAAGCTGCTCATGTACAACTACACGGATTCAGTGATACATCTGAGAAGGCTTGTGCAGCTGTTGTATACGCACATATTTTCAAAATCGGTGAGAAAGAATTCAGTTAATGGCTTCAAAGACAAGAATATGTCCATCTCCCGTCAAATGCATATCACTGCCGCGACTAGAACTCTGTGCTGCACTCCTCTTAGCAAAACTGTTGCATCGCATTTCAAGGGCGATGCAATTTGAGGACTATGAAGTTTTCGCATGGTCGGATTCCATGATAACCCTAGCATGGATCAAGGGCAACCCATCCACTCGTTCCGCCTTTGTAGCTAATCGAGTTACGGAAATTCGAAATTTTACTAGCCCAGATGTTTGGAGACACGTGGGCTCCAAGGAAAATCCCGCAGATCTTGGTTCACGCGGATTGTCCTCCGAGGAGCTTATCAACAAGCAAATGTGATGGCATGGGCCCCCTTTTTAAAAAAATTTTCTTTAAAAGAGTTGCCAGATGCAGTCCCGATCGAAACGGATTTGGGAACTGAAATAAAACAGAAGGATATGAAATCGGGTTACATTTTAGTAACAAACAACGTACACACATATTTACGGTGTTATTTAGTGAGGAAATTAAGGCGCGAAAGGAGAAAAAACTCATTCCCAAGCAAAGTGGTATTCTTAGCTTAAATCACTTTCTCGATTCAGATGATCTTCTGCGTGTGGGAGGTCGCTTGACCAAGTCACCACTGATGATGATGGCTGAGCTGCGAACAGCTAGTGGATCACAAATTTGAAAAGGCTAGTAAAATCGATTATTTATAAATGTGTTAGATGCCATCGTTATAATGCTAAAATGCAACGGCAATTAATGGGCAGCCTTCCAGTAGAACGGGTCATCATCTCTAGGCCTTTTAGCAACACTGGGGTCAATTATGCTGGACCAGTAGAGATAAAAATGTGGCGGGGCAGATGTAATCGAGTAGCCAGTAGCTGTACTCGTATTTGTCTGCCTATCTACAAAGGCTGTACATATTAAATTGGTTACCGATCTCAGTTCATCAGGCTTCATAGCAGCATATAGGAGATTTGCTGCAAGAAGAGGAAGATGTGCCAATCTTTTCAGCAATTGTGGCACACATTTTAAGGGAGCGAGCAATGAATTCAACAAGGACAGCAAATTTATTTCGTCCGAATGGTCATCGAAAGTTTCGGAGAGTCTTGCATCTCAAATACTAAGTGGCACTTCAACCCTCCTTCAGCACCACATTTTAGAGGTCTTTGGGAGATAGGGGTCAAAACTATCAAGCATCATATTAAGATAACCATCTGTGCATCTAAACTAATCTTCGAGGAATATGCGACATTCCTCACTCAAATCGAAGATTGCCTCAATTCAGGACCCCTCTGTTCAATGACTTCGGATCCCATAGATCTCACAGTCTTGACTCCAGGACACTTTCTGATTGGAGCAACACTCAACGCACCTCCTGATAGAAATCTTCATGAAAAAAACATGAACAACTTAGACATATTGAGATATCTTCAACGCCTTACTCAGAATTTTTGGAAGCAGTGGAGCATGACTTACCTCTACCTCCTTCAATAGCGTCCAAAATGGCTGCAGCAGCGGCCAAACATCAAGGTTGGAGATATCGTCATTGTCAAGGCAGACAATCTTCCTCCAACGCTGTGGCTACTAGCTCGTGTGCTAAAGCTACACTCTGGTTCGGATGGTCTAACGCGCGTAGTGACCATAAAAAAAAAATTGATGATAAAACGTCCGATCGCGAAGCTTTCCCCCTTGCCGGTCCCTGATTCATCAAACGATATGTAAACAAACAGAAAGTGAGTGAAGACTTTAAATTAACTAGGAACTATAAATACAGTCTATAATCGGATAAACTTAAAAATGAATAAAGGAAGATCATTATACATAACACAAATGAAAATAATAACATTAAAATCAGCTAGAAGAGTACAGCCTACCCTGTCAACACTAAAATTCGTTCTTAAAATCAAGCACTTCAAGGAACACATTGCCTGGGGGGTATCACTTAACTTCTTGATTCATCTAAAACTTTCATTTGTAACTAACCTAACACATTTGACATGGTGGAATGTGTTTTTTGTGCGTTGGATTGATTATGGAGATATAAGAAAAATCCGGCCACAGTGGTAGCCGCCATATCACTCATAATCAATCCGACGTACACCTCAAACACTATAAACAATTAATTTTTTTTTTTTTTTTTTTTTTTTTTTGGTTGCGCCTGGAGGTGCAGGAATCTTCAAAAGATACCAATGGCCCGTACCATTGGTTATGCCCGATTCATATATCTGACCTGATGATTCATAAGCGTCTGCCAGTATATGCCTACGGGCTAAACCTCACCCCCCAGAGAGGCACTATGAGAACCGGCCGCTCGTGCTCATAGTAGTAGGAAATTCGTTCCTCTCATTTTTTCGTTTTGTGGTGACTACGACTAAGTTGCCTTAACAAGTAGTTTACGCTTCTGTAGTGTTAATCGCGTTAGGTAGGTAGCTTTCCTGCGAAGGCACCTACTAATACCGTCATTACATGCGGTTTTCCCTTACTGCGCCAGATCGTACGGTCTTGTTCTTTGTAGTCGGCGCTCGAGGTTTGTCACGTCCAGAGTACGGATTATTTCATTATTGCAATGATCATGAAGGCGAGTACGAAGTTTGTGAGCAAAGTTTGTTACTTCATCCCTCACGGTAGCAATTCCTAGATCTCTGTGAATATCACTATTCCTTATATACCATGGAGCATTCACAATTGCTCTTAGTGTTTTGTTTTGGAATGTTTGCAGAACAGTCATATTGCTTGGCTTGGTACAACCCCAAAGTTGTATACCGTATGTCCAAGATGGTTTTAGCACTTGCTTGTACAGAAGCAGTTTGTTGTATACGCTTAACTTCGAGTATCTCCCGAGTAGCCAGTACATTTCTCTAAGTCTGATTTCGAGCTCGTCGCGCTTCTTTTTAACATGTGGCTTCCACTTAAGTTTTGCGTCTAGTGTCATTCCTAGATATTTTGCCTCGTTTGCGTACGGTATTTGTACCGAGTTAATGGAAATAGGTAAGTTGTTTATCTTTTTGTACGTAAAATTGACATGCGTTGACTTGGTCTCGTTAAGGACGATTCTCCAGGTCTTTGTCCACTCGCATACTTTGTTTAAAGCTCGTTGGAGTTTTCCAGTTGATGATTCGACTGACTCATCTGTTGCGAGGATAGCCGTGTCATCTGCGAACGTTGCTACGACAGTCCCTTCATCTTGTGGTATATCTCTTGTGTAGAGGAGGAACAGGATTGGGCCGAGAACGCTTCCTTGCGGAACACCGGCATGGATTTCTTTGAATTTCGAATATTCTGCCCCATGTTTAACACGAAAGAGTCTGTTATTAAGGTAAGATTCCAATATTCTGTAGAATTTATCTGGTAAGATTTCCCTTAGCTTATATCTCAGGCCTTCGTGCCATACCTTGTCGAACGCTTGCGATACGTCGAGAAAAGCGGTAGAGCATATCTTTTTCCCTTCTAGAGCTTTTTCAATTTCATTTGTAATTCGATACACCTGATCGATTGTGGAATGTTTAACCCGAAACCCGAATTGATGATCCGGGATCAATCGCCTTTCTTCAATTACTGGGTGCAATCTTTTTAGCAGAAGTTTCTCAAAGACTTTAGATATTATCGGCAGAAGCGAAATGGGTCTATATGATTTCTTGTCGTTTGCACATTTCCCCGGTTTCGGAACCATTATTACTTCGGCGACTTTCCATTGCCTTGGAACATATAGAAGTCTCAATGAAGCATTTATAATGTAGAGTAACTTAACTAACGCTTTTTTCGGTAGCTCCTTCAAAACTTCGCCAGTGATTAAATCATATCCTGGAGCCTTGTTATTTTTCAGTTTTCTTATTGTCATTCGAAGTTCAGACAGGGATACAGTTTTTAATTTAAAGTTGTCGGGTGCCGTATTTGCATCCGGATCTTCGATCAATGGTTGTCCATCGAATGGCTTGAACGTTTCCTCTAAATGTTCGGCAAATAATTCCGCTTTATCTTTGTCTCCTTTTGCCCATTCGCCGTTAGCTTTTCTTATTGGTGGCGAGTGCATTACGGGTTTCCTTATGGACTTTAAGGCTTTCCATAGAGAGTAGTTTGAACACTTATCAGCGGTCAAGCTCTCGAGGTAAGTAGAAGTCTCGCGATTTCTTAAGTCCTGCAGCACATTTTTTAGCTTGTTGGAAAGGTGGTTAAGATAAGTTTTATGCGGTGGCGCGCGGGATTGTTGCCATCTCTTGCGCGCTCTTCTCTTTTCACGTATGAGGTCTTCGATATCAGGCTGGTATTTGACTTTGCTGTTCCGTGTTGCTGTTTTTCGAAAAGGGGTATTTTTCCATGCTGCGCACTGAATGGCTTCCACGAGCTTGTCAATTTCGTCTTCTATTTCAAGTGGTGTCTTTAGCGGCACATTTAGAGCAATATTTTCCTTGCAGTCTTTTCTGAAAACGTCCCAGTTTGTTTTGTTACTAGTTAACTTAGGCGGTCCTTCTTTTTTTGCTAGACTTCCACCGATTTTCAGAATGACTGCTGAGTGGTCTGAGCATAAATCATAACATTCTTCTACTTCCGTTAGATTTTTAGTTAGCGCTTTTGCGATAAAGAAGTCGACGAGGTCAGGGATTTTATTATTGTCAGTTGGCCAATACGTTGGCTTTCCCGTCGAAAAAAATTCCAAACCACGTTTCATACTGGCTTTGTACAATAATCTGCCTTTCGTTGAATTACATCTTGAACCCCAGAAAGTGTGTTTCGCGTTAAAGTCACCACCGATGATAAAATTAGGCCCGAGTGAGTCAAAGAGGCGAACGAGGTCATCGTCCACCAACCTATATCCCGGAGGGAAGTAACACGATCCGATCTGGTAGTCTAAATGATTTATTTTTACGGAAACTGAGCTTATTTGCATAGAATCCAGTTCTACTTTTATGTTTTCGGAGTGCTTAATGTATTCTTTAATGTACATAGAGGAACCGCCTCTCGCATTTTCCGAAGGATGATGCGCGTGATAATCACTGTAGCCTTTTATTCTGGGTCCAGGTCCTTTTTTTAAGTGGGTTTCCGATATCAAGCATATATCAATATTGTTTTTCCGTAAAAAGATTTCTAATTCGTCTATTTTTGCCAGAATGCCGTTTGCATTCCACGTTAGTATCTTTAGCAGCTGTTTCATATTCATGTTTTGTTGTTTGTCTTGCGAGGCTTGAACTCGAGCTTGTACAATTTGTCGAAAATAACTTGATTAACCTTGGTTTGCTCCTCAAGTTTTTCCAATATCCACATATCACAGTTAATAATAAAAAAATAAACCTAATATTTAAGCCGGGTTGGTTGGTTTAAGAGGATGAGCTTATGCTCTTCACTTAGGCCTCCATTGGACGTATCTATTGGATGTATCTATCATCTAGGAAATAGTGCTGTGCTTTGGGAATTATGTGTTGATAGGATTTAGGTCTTGCGATCATGGGTAGTATCAACGAGAAACTATATCGTATAGTGATCGGAGAATCGTAGTGTTCGTCTGGCTAACTCCAATATATCCCCGATTCCTTTCTTACTGAGGTGTGTAATATCCGGAATCCTTGGAAATCCCAGAATTTTCAGTCTTAGCCTCGCTGTAGCAGGGCAGTGGCAGAAGAAGTTTTATATATATTCCTCCTCCTCCTCACAGTTGGCACAGATTGTTGTATCAGCTATATCGAGTCTGAACGAATGTTTGTTGAGATTGATGTGCCCTTTTAAAAGTCCCACCATCAATCTCAATTGTGTTCTGCTTGAGTTAAGAGCTCTTTCTGCTGTGATGTTACTCGGTTTAGTTATTACAGATCTAGCTACTTTGCACGTGTCTAGATTCGTCCAGTAGTTATTGAACTCCTGTCGTATCTTCTCATTGATTATTGTTTTAATAGTTGTCGGAGGGGCCCCTATTGTATTATCCGAGTTCAGTTCTGTGTTGGCCGCTCCTTTCTTTGCTAGTTCGTCTGCCTTTTCGTTACCCGGTACATCTTCGTGCCCCGGTACCCATGTGAGACGGACTCTATTGCGTCTGGCAAGTAAGTTCAATTTAGTTTTGCACTCCCTTACTAGTCGTGATTTCGACATGGGGTTTGTAATCGCGCTAATTGCTGCTTTGCTGTCCGAGCAGATGTCGATTTGCCTCCCTTCGCTGGTGTCTTCTGCGAGTATTTCAGTTGCCTTCATAATTGCATAGACTCTGCTTGGAACACCGATACAAATGGTTCTAGGTGAATAGCAAGTTCAATCGGTGGGTTAGCACTAAAGATGACAGCCCCTGATTTCCCTGATATGTTAGAGCCGTCTGTATATACAGATATCCCATTGGAGTTTCGAGTAGTTCTTCATACGTCCAATATTCTCTTGCGGAGAAAATTGTTTCGAAGTTGTTGGAGAACGTATACGATTTTTCAACAACATCCCTGGGGCAATCGATGAGTGGTGTCATAACTCTTATCATTTCGGTGATTTTTCGATGTCCCGTATTTGCACCATCGGTGAAATGGCTTCCATGGCCGCGGTTGGTGTTTAGGATTGTGCTCCTGTAATACCCCGGCAGACCATACGTCGCACCTTAGTTAGCAAGGCTCTTGCATACTTTTTGCTCATCACCTGCCACCATACAACTACACCGTAGAAGATGATAGGTTTTATTACGCATTCGTATATCCAGTGGACCTGTTGTATATCCAGTTTATTGCTTCTCCAACAAAACTCCGGAAGGAGTTCACTCACGCCGAGAACTCCACCAAAAGCGATAGCGCAAAAAAGCCTTTCGGTCAAAGATAGCGCTATAATTGTAAGTATTCCGAAGATACAAAAACAGAAATCTGGAACTGAAACCAGTAAAGTTGGAAGTGAACATAAAACTGATTCACCGAAAACCCTACCACCTACATCGAATATCTCCGGGAAAAGTAGTCCGCCGGCTAACCAGGACTCAATGAAAACGAAATGCTTCGTAAAAGAGAACAACGAACTACGAGCTAAACTTAATGAAATGGAGCGACTCTTCCACGAGCTTAAAAAGGAAGTAGATGATCTGCGAAAAGAAAGCGAGGATCTCAAGAACATTCATGTACCGAAAGATCCCGATACAACGCCAAACCGTCCAGCAAGTGAATATTTTACGGACGAGGAAGAACTTGCCCACGAAACCAATCCGGCCTCCAAAAAAATGCCTAGCAAAAAACGTAAGGCCGTTACTCCACCCAAAGTTACATAAAAGGAAGATAAGCCTGCCGTATCAAACAAGGCAAATACCCAAGCGAAAAAACGCCCTCCACCCGCAATAAATGTCGTCGGGATAGCGGACTATGGAAAACTTCGTAATCTTCTCAAAAATACGCTGAGGACAAAACACAATATAACCTCGCGCCGAAACAACGAGTGAAAAATCGACGTAGATGACCCAGACTCCTACCGAGCACTGTCTCTAAAATTAAACACCGAGAAAATCCAATGGTATACTTACGAGAATAAGTACGAAAAACCACTGCGAGTCTTTGTTAGGGGACTTCACCCGTCCTGCTAAAAGAAGACGTTATGGAAGACGTGAAAAGCCAAGGCTTGAAAATCCTTGACGCCGTGAATATTATCAAGAAGGAAAGGCAACGTACGGAAGGAGACAAAGATAATGTCATCAAACGCGGTCTCCCACTTTTTATGCTTACCTTTGATAGGACCGAGAATGTGGACGAAATCTGCAAAATGAAAACCATTCTAAACATCAAGGTAAAAGTCGAGCCCATGCGTAAGGGCAAGAGATCGATACGTCAGTGTAAGCGATGCCAAGGCTTTAACCATACGCAGGTATACTGCTAGAAAGAACCACGGTGCGTAAAATGTACCGGTACACATCTCTCGGAAGAGTGCAACATAACCAAGCAGGTCCCAGCGGTCTGCGCGAATTGCATGGGAAACCACCCAGCGAACTATCGAGGTTGCGAAATCGCCAAGGAACGTCAAAAAAGACGCGATACTCTAAAAAAACCGCTACACCCGGAACCAAACTTACAAGATCCTAAAATCGATAAGCCTAAGACCGTTAAGCCAGTCAAAAGGACGAGACCGATAAAGGAAAATATAAAAATTGCACAAGAGAACGTCGCTGGTCAAAGTCGAACGGAAAAACTGCCACTGGCTGGAAGTAAGAAATCGTACGCGCAAGTCGCAGCAAGGTCAGCCACAACAGATCCGGTCTGCCAAATACTAGCTGTGATATTGGAAAAACTTGAGGAACAAACCAAGGTTAATCAAGTTCTTCTTCTTCTTACGACGAAGTTATGATCCGGAGTAGAAGGATCACAACCCTCCCACTTTACTGCATCCCTACTGGTCCGCTTGTGGGGTTTGCCGGTTTGACCTCAGAAAGTACCGGCAGACTTCCCGGTTTCGGATCACTTCGTCACTGAGGCCAATCAAATGCTGGTGTGTTTGCATTTGTGTGATCCAGTTATTTTTTGGTCTGCCTTTTTTGCGCGATTGCGTAGAAACGTTGATTGATATTGCCTTTTTGACGGAGTTCGAAGGATCTCTCCTTTGAACATGACAATACCAACTGAGCCGGTCGTGCTCTATCTTGCTTGTGATGGGTTCTTTTACATGAAGGCTTCCTCGAATCTTTGAACTTCTTATTCTATCAATCTTCGTTACTGCTGCTGTCATGCGAAGCATCTTCATCTCAGCTGCCGTTAATTTGCCCTCATACTTTTTGTACATTGTCCAGCATTGTGAACCGTATGTGAGCGCCGGACGTACCACTGCGGTGTAGAGTCCTCTTTTAAGCTTAGCGGGCATTTTTCGATCGCAGAAGATAGCGGAGTTTTCCCGCCACTTCATCCACCCTACCCTTACGTGATGATTGATGTCATCATCACAAGTTACTTCGCTATTGATCATAGATCCCAGATATTTGAACTTTTCACACTCGGGAAAACCCTTGTCCATTCAAGTAAATGTCTGGAATAGGCCGGTGTGGATTAGAGAACGGGCAGCACAGATACTCTGTCTTTTTCGAACTAATACGGTACCCATTTCTCTCCAAAACATCCACACATACATCAAGTGATATGATAGCTCCATCGTCAGCAAAGAATAACTGATGCACTTCGGGGACCGTCACTTTTCCTTCAAGCAGATAATCAAGGACTGCAATAAATAGCAAAGGACTAAAGACGCTTCCCTGGTGTACACCGACTTTGATTGGGAACTCTTCGGTGACTCCTGCGGGACATCTTACTCTTGTCCTTGCTCCCTCATACATGTCCATGATCATGCGCACGTAGGTTTCTGGAACTCCCCGTTGTCTTAGCGCCACCCATAAGAGATCTCTTGGTTGTCTATCAAAGGCTTTTTCAAAATCAACCAACACCAAATGCAAGTCCTTTAAGGAATCACGATGTTTTTCCATTATGATCCTTATACTTTGGATTGCATCTGTTGTTGATTTACCCGAGACAAACGCACACTGGTCATCAGATAGCCTTATTATTTTCCGCAGTCGGCCATCTAATACAGCTTGACAGAACGGTAGTTATCGCAGTTTCGCGTATCGCCCTTCCGTTTGTGCAAAGGAAGAAGATAACTTTCCCTCCACTGATTAGGCATTGAATCACCGCTCATAAGTTTGGAGATAAGTATCATGAGCCATCTGGAACCGATGACTCCCATCTTTTTTCCAGAACTCAGAGGGTATCTCGTCTGGCCCAACCGTTTTTCTTTTTTTTGGAGTATTTGACGGCATTCCTAACTCCTTCGACAGTAATGTCGGATATTTCGTCATGGTTATGAGCGGCTTTTGGAAAGTATAGCCGGGGAAACTGTTCGTTCAGAAGTCTTTCACAATACTGTCGCCATCTGTGGAGAATTTTGTCGTCTTCCACAAGAAGCTGGCCTTGAGCATTGTTAATGAACTTTGGGGAACGAATCTCTTGAGCATTTCTTCTTCTCTGGGCGGCGATTTTGAAGATAGTTGCTCCCTTATTCAAGTTGTTTTGTCGAAGCTCCTGGATAGCCTGGTTCCTATCAGACGCCGAAGACGATATTTCCTCCAACAACCGATAGAGGCCTTCCATACTTTTTGGTTGTAATTGGGCGCACTTCTTCTTCGTGAGACCTTTGCAACATCTTTATATCACTTCAAGGCGAACTTTTCATCTCTATTAGTAGAAGAGCACTTTGACCAAGCCTTGAAAGGCATTTTCTTTCCCCGTATCACTGCTTTAGCTTCATCTGTCCACCACCATGTTTCTTTGGCGTGTTGGCAGGGGCCTTTCGACGTTCCAAGCAGTGATTTGGCTCTCTCCAAGCAAGATCGCTGTAGGGAATCCCACACATCTTCTGCTCTGCACTCCTCATCACCGACCTCAATGATGGTGGTAAAGAGGTAATTGTATAATTGTCATATTGGTAATAAAAACTTCGCCTTCTCCTTTGTCCAGCTTGTACCAATTGTTTTTCTCAGCCACCTTTGTTTGCTTATTTGTTTTCTTCCCCGTCTTCATAAAACTTTCTGTCAGGAGGAGACGGTGTTGCTGGGCAATCGCCTCTCCCAGGATCACTTTGCAATCTTTAACCCGGGGCTTCATGAAACTGGCTACCAAATGGTAGTCAATCTGAGTTTCATTTCCACCACTGCTGTAAGTGATCAGGTGCCGGCTTTGTTTGACGAAAATTTTTTTTTTTTTTTATTTTTCCCGAGGTTTGGTGAAAAAATCTTCCATAGACACTATGAGGATAGCAAGCGCGTGCTCATAGTAGTGTCATATTCTTACTGACTAAAAAAAACCACCCTGCGATTTAATTTGTTATATATTGCAACTAAGAAGGACCTTATCAAGCAATTTTTCTATCATGAAAAAAAAACACGTTTGGCAGGTTACTTTCCACTGAAAGATCTTGCATGTTCCGCAATCTGGGCGCGGTTGATTCTTATCTCGCCAAGTCGAAAGGTTCCGTCCTTTGTAGTCGGTGCAATAAATTGCTTTCATCAAGAATTTGTAGGATTGTATTGTTGACATGTCCAATTAGTCGGTTTCTATGCTTTCTCGTCAAGTTTCTAATTTCAGCTTCGATTGTCGGAGTTCCGAGATCCCTGTGGATATCATCGTTTCTAGTATACCACGGTGCATGGACAATCTCTTAGCACTATATTTTGAAAAGTGTGTAAAATATTGGCGTTTGTTTTCTTGGTTCATCCCCAAAGTTGTATACCGTAAGTCAACACCGGCTTTAGCACTTGCTTGTATAAAAGCAGTTTGTTCTCAGTATTGAGCTAGGAGTGTTGTCCGAGCAACCAGTTCATTTCTCTATATTTGATTTCGAGTACGTTTCATTTTCACGTGAGAATTCCATTTCAGTTTTGTGTCGAGTGTCATTCAAAGGTATTTGGCCTCGTTTGCAAAAGGTATTTGGGCTAAGTTTAGGAAAATCGGCAAGACATTAGAACAGTACCCCAGTCCTCCATGGCAGTCTTCATAGTCTTCATTTGTTTTCCCGACATGTCCGTTCAAATCTCCGCCAACAAACAAAAGCTCTTCCTTTGGGATGTTTTTGATGAGGTTGTGAAAATCCAGCCAGAATGCATCTTTTTCTCTCTGTTTGCATCCGACTTGGGGAACATATGCGCTTACAATATTCCACACCTCACCCTGTATCACCAATTTGAGAGACATCAAACGGTCACTGGATTTTAAAATGGTCAAGATGTTGCCAAGTAGCTCTGCCGCGAGGATGATAGCAATTTCGTTTTTACCTTGTTCCGATCCATAGTAGAACATCTTGTAAGCTTTTGTCTTAACGTCCAAGAAACGCGCCCGATTCCCGGTGTTTCGTCATTTCGTTTCTTGAACACACAAGATGTCCACTCGTCTTCTAATCATCATTTCTTCAAGCTCGTAGCTGCGACCTTTCATACTTCCAAGGGTCCAACTCGCGACTCTTAGGTTACGCCTAAGCCGTTGCATTATTTTGCTATCCCCCGGGAAACCGAATAGCTTTGACCCGAGCATTTCTGCTCGTCCCAGGATCACAGCCATGCGTAGCATTGGCAGTGCCTGGCGGGATAGTGCTTTTCTTTTTAGCGTACTTTTCCAAAATGCTAGGGTTTAAGCGTTTTTTTTTTTTTTGGTTTTGACACGTGCATGCTCCTGATTTTTTGATTTATATTTGATCTTACTTTTACAACACCGGTGATCTCCAGTCGTGTCATCCCACGGATTCGCATGCACACTTGCGGGACAGTTTTAAGATGATATATGTGTCGCTAGTCTCACCTGGATATTTTAAAAATTGCCTAGATGTGATTTTCCCCTTAGTCGCCTTCTACGACAAGCGCTATGTATTTGTGGGGGGCGCTGCAGTGATATTCTTAACCCGTCCCTGCACGGGTGAAGGTTAATCAAGTTATGTTCGACAAATTGAGCAAGCTCGAATGCAAACGGCATTCCGGCAAAAGTAGACGATCTATTTACGGAAAAAGAATATTGATATATGCTTGATATCGGAAACCCACTTAAAAAAAGGAAAATGCGAGAGGCGGTTCCTCTATGTACATTAAAGAATACATTAAGCACTCCGAAAACATAAAAGTTGAACTGGATTCTATGCAAATAAGCTCAGTTTCCGTAAAAATAAATCATTTAGACTACCTGACCGGATCGTGTTACTTTCTCCGGGATATAGGCTGGTGGACGACGACCTCGTTCGCCTCTTTGACTCACTCGGGCCTAATTTTATCATCGTTGGTGACTTTAACGCGAAACACACTTTCTGGTGTTCAAGATGTAATTCAACGAAAGGCAGATTATTGTACAAAGCCAGTATGAAACGTGGTGTGGGATTTTTTTCGACGGGAAAGCCAATGTATTGGCCAACTGACAATAATAAAATCCCTGACCTCGTCGACTTCTTTAGCGCAAAAGGGCTAACTAAAAATCTAACGGAAGTAGAAGAATACTATGATTTATGCTCCGACCACACAGCAGTCACTCTGAAAATCGGTGGAAGTATAGCAAAAAAAAGAAGGACCGCCTAAGTTAACTAGTAACAAAACAAACTGGGACGTTTTCAGAAAAGACTGCAATGAAAATATTGCTCTAAATGTGCCGCTAAAGACACCACTCGAAATAGAAGTCGAAATTGACAAGCACGTGGAAGCCATTCAGTGCGCAGCATGGATAAATACCCCTTTTCGAAAAACAGCAACACGGAACAGCAAAGTCAAATACCAGTCTGATATCGAAGACCTCATACGAGAAAAGAGAAGAGCGCGCAAGAGATGGCAGCAATCCCGCGCGCCACCGCATAAAACTTATCTTAACCACCTTTGCAACAAGCTAAAAAATGTGCTGCAGGACTTAAGAAATCGCGAGACTTCTACTTACCTCGAGAGCTTGACCGCTGATAAGTGTTCAAACTACCCTCTATGGAAAGTCTTGAAGTCCATAAGGAAACCCGTAATGCACTCGCCACCAATAAGGAAAGCTAACGGCGAATGGGCAAAGTGAAAGCGGAATTATTTGCCGAACATTTAGAGGAAACGTTCAAGCCATTCGATGGACAACCATTGATCGAAGATCCGAATGCAAATACGGCACCCGCCAACTTTAAATTAAAAACTGTATCCCTGTCCGAACTTCGAATGACAATAAGAAAATTGAAGAAAGGCTCCAGGATATGATTTAATCACTGGCGAAGTTTTGAAGGAGCTACCGAAAAAAGCGTTAGTTAAGTTACTCTACATTAAAAATGCTTCATTGAGACTTCTATATGTTCCAAGGCAATGGAAAGTCGCCGAAGTAATAATGGTTCCGAAACCGGGGAAATGTGCAAACGACAAGAAATCATATAGACCCATTTCGCTTCTGCCGATAATATCTAAGGTCTTTGACAAACTTCTGCTAAAAAGATTGTACCCAGTAATTGAAGAAAGGCGATTGATCCCGGATCATCAATTCGGGTTTCGGGTTAAATATTCCACAATCGATCAGGTGTATCGAATAACAAATGAAATTGAAAAAGCTCTAGGAGGGAAAAAGATATGCTCTACCGCTTTTCTCGACGTATCGCAAGCGTTCGACAAGGTATGGCACGAACGCCTGAGATATAAGCTAAGGGTAATCTTACCAGATAAATTCTACAGAATATTGAAATCTTAAATTAATAACAGACTCTTTCGTGGGGCAGAATACTCGAAATTCTAAGAAATCCATGCCGGTGTTCCTCAAGGAATCGTTCTCGGCCCAATCCTGTTCCTGCTCTACACAAGAGATATGCCACAAGATGAAAGGACTGTCGTAGCAACGTTCGCAGACGACACGTCTATCCTCGCAACAGATAAGTCAGTCGAATCATCAACTGGAAAACTCCAACGAGCTTTAAACAAAGTGTGCGAGTGGACTGGAGAATCGCCCTTAACAAGACCAAGTCAACGCATGTCAATTTTACGTACAAAAAGATAAACAACTTACCTATTTCCATTAACTCGGTACAAATACGAGGCAACATATCTAGGAATGACACTAGATGCAAAACTTAAGTGGAAGCCACATGTTAAAAAGAAGCGCGATGAGCTCGAAATCAGACTTAGAGAAATGTACTGGCTACTCGGGAGATACTCGAAGTTAAGCGTATACAACAAACTGCTTCTGTATAAGCAAGTGCTAAAACCATCTTGGACATACGGTATACAACTTTGGGATTGTAACAAGCCAATCAATATGACTGTAACATTCCAAAACAAAACACTAAGAGCAATTGTGAATGCTCCATGGTATATAAGGAATAGTGATATTCACAGAGATCTAGGAATTGCTACCGTGAGGGATGAAGTAACAAACTTTGCTCACAAACTTCGTACTCGCCTTCATGATCATTGCAATAACGAAATAATCCGTACTCTGGACGTGACAAACCTCGAGAGCCGAGTACAAAGAACAAGACCTGACCATCTGGCGCAGTAAGGGAAAACCGCATGAAATGACGGTATTAGTAGGTGCCTTCGCTGGAAAGCTACATACCTAACGCGATTAACACTACAGAAGCGTAAACTACTTGTTAAGGTAACTTAGTCATAGTCACCACAAAACGAAAAAATGAGAGGAACGAATTTCCTACTACTATGAGCACGAGCGGCCGGTTCTCATAGTGCCTTTCTGGGGGGTGAGGTTTAGCCCGTAGGCATATGCTGGCCGACACTTATGAATCATCACGTCAGATATATGAATCGGGCATAACCAATGGTTCGGGCCATTGGTATCTTTTGAAGATTCCTGCACCTCCAGGCGCAACCAAAAAAAAAATGTACAATCATCAACCCCACATGTCATGTACATCTTAACATCTGAACCGAGGCTAACTGGTAACATGAGAGAATGTCTTTCGATACTCATCTACAGTCCAGCAAAAATAAAGTGTCTCACAATAAACCTTATAACGTAGTAAAGATGAGTTTAATTTTTTGTGATTTAGAATCAAGGTTTAGACAGAAAAAAATATTTTCGGCAACATGTTAGCCCGAACATTACCCAAGTGCTGTGCCTTACATAACTTTACTACCTTACATAACTTTACTAACTTTACACCTAACAAACTATGTAAAGAGGCCAAGGCAAAAGTATGGCAACCAACTTTACCGTACTAGACCTACCCCGGATTAAAGGGATCGACGAGGGAGCTCTCTCTAGTAACCACCAGAATCACTGGTGCTGCTTGCTGACATCTTTAACATCGCGGCGCGATACCGATCTACTAAATCAGACCTGCCTGATCGAAACAGAGGAATACTTCTGGGGGGACAAAGCCGTTAAGGTGCACCTTCTCATGGTACCTATGGTTGAGATAATGAGCCCAGAAGATCAGGTTATTCATCGAGGTCATTGCATTGCCAATGTGGCTTCGAGTCATTTTGACCAGGAAATTGTCCACTCTTATCAGATTCACCAGATTTGTATAGGCCCTCATCTAGTAACCACCAGAATCACTGGCGCTGCTTGCTCACATCTTTAACATCGCACCCTGATACCGATCTACTTACTCAGACCTGCCTGATCGAAACAGAGGAATACTTCTGGGGGGACAAAGCCGTTAAGGTGCACCTTCTCATGGTACCTATGGTTGGTATAATGAGCCCAGAAGATCAGGTTATTCATCGAGGTCATTACATTCCTAATGTGGCTTCGAGTCATCTTGACCAGGAGATTGTCCACTCTTATCAGACTCGCCAGATTTGTATACGACCTCTCTAAAATCACGAACTGATTTATTATAATTCACTTTATTAATACTGTAACATGCGAGCTACGGCTCGAGTAGATAAAACAATATTCTGTGAAATTATTTCTTTATTTTCTAGTCTATAGAACAATTCAGGTTCACACTGTACTATTCTTCGCAATTCTTTTCTTACAATGTCTCTTTCCTCTCAAATCACTTTATCTCCTTTCTATTACTTAATTCACAAATCCAAACTAATTACTTCTTCTTGTTAACTCTCAACTTTCAATTTATCACAAAATTACAACTTCGCCTATTATCACTTTTCTAATCTCTTCGCCACAGTTTAAAAACGACTGCCCTTTTTATTGATCGCCATCTGTCCTTATATAGCAGAAGTTTCCGATAGCCAGAAACTTCTAGCAAATTCTTCGACCACTGGAACAGAACATTCTGATGTAATAATTCCAAGATGACAATCATTTCTTCCAGTTATAATTCTGCATGGCGTTGTCAGCTATTGCAGACACGAACCTCGAATGAAAGTACAGTTTGGAATGGGCTGGAGGAGCGTAGTTATTATTCTACATTATTGTTGCATACTTTTAGACGATGTTACAATACCTTGCAAAATGGAAAGAAAAATGACGCCAGACAAATATAGTTAATCAATTCTTTATTTTGTAGAATATCGAAACCAAACGTTATAATATTGTAATATGCGAGCTACGGCTCGAGTAGATAAAACAATATTCTGTGAAATTTATTTCTTTATTTTCTAGTCTATAGAACAATTCAGGTTCACACTGTACTATCCTTCGCAATTCTTTTCTTACAATGTCTCTTTCCTCTCAAATCACTTTATCTCCTTTCTATTACTTAATTCACAAATCCAAAGTAATTACTCCTTCTTGTTAACTCTCAACTTTCAATTTATCACAAAATTACAACTTCGCCTATTATCACTTTTCTAATCTCTTCGCCACAGTTTAAAAATCACTGTCTTTTCCTATTGATCGCCATCTGTCCTTATATAGCAGAAGTTTCAGATAGCCAGAAACTTCTAGCAAATTCTTCGACCACTGGAAATAATTCCAAGATGACAATCATTTCTTCCAGTTATAATTTTCTCTTTATCCGTGGCGTTGTCAGCTATTGCGAACCTCGAATGAAAGTACAGTTTGGAATGGGCTGTAGGAGCGTAGTTATTATTCTACATTATTGTTGCATACTTTTAGACGATGTTACACTGCCCCCCTCTTAGACTTGTTCGTCCCGAACAAGTGCGTCCTCACTTCGACCATTGTATCGACTCAGTCGGTCCACATGAACCACTTTCATTTTGGCCCTTGGTCCTCGCTGGATGCGGTAGACAACATCGTTGATGCGGGTTACTATTCTGTATGGACCCTCCCAGTTCCGCTGCAATTTAGGTGATTTCCCCTTTTGGCGATGGGGATTATACAGCCACACTAGATCTCCTTCCTGGAATCCTGACGTTGTTGCCTTGGCATCATACCTGGTCTTCATGCGGTCGCTCGTTATCTTAATCTGGCTTCTGGTCCTTTGGTGTATGTCCCTAAGCCTTTCCCTAAGGTCCGCCACGTACTCTTCTTCATTTCTGGGCTCATTGGTAGGAGATCCAAATTTCACCTCACTGGGTAAACGAGCTATTCCACCAAATAAGATTTCGAACGGCGTATGTCGAGTAGTGCTATGCACGGCACTTCTATAGGCCAACAAAAACAAGGGAATCTGCCGGTCCCAATCCCGTTGGAAGTCACCTACGACCTTCGAGAGATGTTCGTCCAAAGTCCTATTGAAACGCTCCACCATACCGTCCGACTGTGGATGAAGCGGGGTTGTCCTTGTCTTTTTGATTCCGAGTAGTTGACACATCTCTTGGAAGATTCTTGACTCGAAGTTCCTCCCTTGGTCAGAATGCAATTCCAAGGGCACACCGAATCTGCTAACCCAATTGTAGACGATCTGCTCCGCCACGGTTCTGGCTTCCTGGTTAGGGATCGGAAACGCTTCCGGCCACTTACTGAAGTAGTCCATCACTACGAGTATATACCGATTACCATTGTCGGTTTCCGGAAAGGGCCCTGCGATGTCAATGGCGATTCGTTCGAAAGGTGCTCCCACGTTGTATTGGTGCATCTTACCTCGAGTTTTGGTTCTCGGACCCTTACTAGCTGCACACACGTCGCATTCTCTGCACCAGTCTTCGATATCTTCCTTCGCTTTTAACCAATAAAAACGTTCTCGTACCTTTTCTAGCGTCTTATTCACTCCCAAGTGGCCTCCGGACGCCCCGCCATGCATTTCCTGTAACACCTCCTTGACCCTCGTCCGCGGTACTACAAGCTGCATTACAAACGACTTTCCGTCGGAGGATTCCCATTTTCTTCTCAGAACACCTTCTTGGACATGGAGGGAGTCCCACTGCGCAAAATATGCCTTTAAGGTCGGGCTTCTGTGAGAGATGTCCTGATGATCCGGTTTCTCCATGTTCTCCTTCCAGGCCAGAATCGGCTCGATATCCGGGTCTTCCTTCTGAGCGTTCCGGATCTCATCTACGCTCCAGCCGGCGATAGGTTCGGCTCTCATTCTTTGGATGGAAACCAGCTCCCGTTCTTCCTGACGCGCACAATGTTTACAATCCGTTCTGCATGGTCTCCGGGACAGTGCATCCGCATTAGAGTGGAGTTTTCCTTTACGATGCTGTATTTCGTAGTCGTAGATTTGCAGCCTTTCGATCCATCTTGCGACCTGACCCTCAGGACTCTTGAACTGTAATAGCCATTTTAAGGCTGCATGGTCTGTGCGAAGAACGAACTTCCTCCCGTAGAGGTATTTGTGAAAATGCTTCGTAGCCAAGATCAAAGCTAGAAGTTCTCTCCTTGTCACGCAGTAGTTCCTTTCTGGCTTAGAGAGCACCTTGCTGAAGTACGCAACCACCTTCTCTTGGCCGTCATGCACCTGGGAGAGTACGGCTCCTACCCCAACATTACTAGCATCTGCATCCACAATGAACGTTTCCCCGGGAGTGGGGTAAGCCAGTATCGGGGCATCGCATAGCCGTTGTTTAAGTGCCTTGAAGCTCTTCTCGCACTCAATTGTCCATTTGAATTGTTTTCCCTTTTCCGTCAACTGGTGCAGGTTCTTTGCGATCCCGGCAAAATCCTTCACGAACCGTCTGTAGTAGGTGGCTAGGCCCAGGAAGCTCCTTAGTTGGTGTTTATCCTTGGGGACTGGCCAGTTTTTCACCGCTTCGACCTTCTCTGGATCGGTTCTCACTCCTTTCGCTGAAATTATGTGCCCCAAGTACTTGACTTCCGCTCTAAACAGGGCGCACTTCTTGGGGTTGAGCTTCAGGTGGGCACTTCGAAGCCTTTGAAACACATCCCTTAGATTGTCTCGGTGTTGCGCAAACGATTTTCCTACGACGATGACATCATCCAAGTATACCAAACAGGTTTTCCATGTTAACCCTTGCAGGACACATTCCATCAATCGCTCGAAAGTCGCCGGAGCATTGCACAGCCCGAATGGCATTACCGTGAATTGCCATAGCCCATTTCCTGCGGTGAAGGCGGTTTTCTCCCGGTCTTCTGGATGGATCTGTACCTGCCAGTAGCCACTCTTCAAGTCGAGAGTGGAAAACCATCGGGCTCCTGATAGTGTGTCTAGCGTGTCGTCAATCCGTGGCAGAGGGTAGCTGTCTTTCTTGGTGACGTAATTGAGCTGCCGATAGTCCACGCAGAACCGCGTGCTGCCATCTTTCTTCTTAACCAGTACAACCGGTGATGCCCACGGACTTTTGGAACTTTCAATCAGACCTTCTTTCTCCATTGCCGACACCATCTCTGCAACTTCTGTCTGCTTTGCCAATGGAAGGCGCCTAGCAGGCTGACGAATTGGTCTAGTATCACCAGTGTCTATTCGATGTTGTACCAGGTGTGTTCGGCCGTATTCTCCGTCCTGTGAGGCAAATACATCAGCGTACTCATTGATAAGATTCTCTGCCATAGTTCGCTGCTCCTGATTCAGCTCACTGGACTGGAGAATCGTCTCTCTCGTTTCCGCTGTCCAAGGTGATGGGAGAGGTTTTGGAGCATCACGTTCAGATATTGTTGCGACGGCGGTAATCGGCGTGCATTTTCCAGTCACCTCCCCTCGCCTTAGTTTGACAGTGTGTGGTCTTGCGTTCAAAACTCTCACTGGAACCATGGTGTTCTTTGGTTCGACTAACGTCTTTCCCAAGATGTAGTCTTGAGAATTCTTCTCTGGGTCTGGTTCTACTATGTAGAATCGGTGGCTCCCAAGATCACCTTCCAGCTTCGTCCAAATGATTGTCTCTGAAGACGGCGGCAAAACTTCGTCTTTGCTGATGACTGTCCTGAGAGTTACGGCATTCTCATTTCCGTACACCATCGGAATCTCCACATTTCGATACCTCAGTACTTGCATCCCGATGTCCAAGATTACTTCATTTGCTTTCATGAAGTCTATTCCGATGATGCACTCGTCGCATATATCTGCCACCAGAAACGCATGGGCGAACGTCAGTCCTGCCAGAGTAATCGTAAGACGAACTTCTCCAAATACCTTCGCCATTTCCCCTGTTGCAGTCTTCAGGCAGTAGCTGTTGGTGTTGTGCAGCCAGGAGCCTTTGACGATATCTCTTCTTACAATGGAGGCGGTGGCACCTGTGTCGATGGTGGCTACGCACTTCTTCTTGTTGATTAGTGCCTCCACTGTCAGGCTCTTGTTACCCCGTTTGGTTTGCGAAACTTGAATGGTGGTCCTGGGGGCCTCGATTCCAGTAACCAACTTCTGCCCCGCGAAGTTGGTCCTTACGCATCCCCCGACTGCTGGTTTTGGGAAGTCTGACCGACAGGATGCTTCCTCTCTGCTTCTCCTACTTCCGCAATGTGGACAATTTCCTCGTCTAGGTGCACTTCTGCACTGCCGTTGTAGGTGTCCGGTTTGGTTGCAATTCCAGCAACGGATTTGACTTCCGCGAGCTCTGTCTTCATCCATGACGGCTGTTCTCTGGCATGAGCATTCCACGACGGACATTTCCCTGACACGGTGTATTCCCTGGTATGCTTGGTCCGCAGCCTTCATTGACAAAGCGAATGCCAATGCCTCGGGGAGTGTTCGCTTTTCAGCCATCCTTACAGCCATTTGCAGTTGTCTGTCCTCTATGGCCTGAATAAAAGCTTCCACCGCCATTTCGTTGATAAGCTCCTCACCGGCTTTAGGGTATGAAAGATGGGCTAGTCGCTCTATATCCGCTTGCAACTGTTGGAGCGTTTCCCCCCTTTTCTGGACTCGACTACGCAGCTGAACCCTGTACACCTGCTGCATGTGTTCATCCCCAAACCGCATCTCGATAGCCTGAACCAGAGAGTCGTAGTTCTGCTGTTTATCTTCCGGGATGGTCTGCAAGAGCTCCGCAGCTGGACCCCTCAGTGCAAGCGTGAGTGCAATAGACTTCTCTTCATCGTCCCAGCTATTGGTCATTGCGGCCGCTTCGAATTGCCTCTTATAAATTGGCCATGATGTTTGACCATCGAAGATAGGAGGCTGCATCTCCTTTCTTCTCAGACCGTCAGTGGAATATTCCCGTGCTTTCTGTCTCTTCACGTTGCTGAGCTCCTTAGCAAGACTTTCGACTTGCTTTTCTACTTTTTCAAACTGAGTCTCTATCTTCCCGAACTGAGTTTCATGTTTCTCAAAATTTTCATCGAATCTAGTTTCGACTTTTTCGAGTTGCGTCTCGACCTTCTCGATTTTCTCTTCGATCACTTCGAATTTGGATTCCAAGTTCTTGTTTTGCTCATCAAGTTTACTTTCCAGAGCATCTAGAGAATTCTTTTGTTCGTCCATTGCTTTCTTTTGTTCGTCCATTGCTTTCTTTTGTTCGTCCAGCTTAAGTTCTATAGAATTCCTTTGGTCTTCTATTGCTTTCTTTTGTTCGTCCATGACTAACTTAAGTTGCAGGAGCAGACTTGTTATACCCGGGTCGGCTGCTGTACTTGCTGGTTCCTCTTCCACGTCAAACTCTACGTCGTGCGGATTTTCACCTTCCTGCGTTACTGCTTCTTCCAGACGAATCAGCAGGGCATCTTTTCCCCCAGTTGTGTCGAGGTTCCGCTTACTGAGTTCTGCCTTTAGTTGAGTTATAGTTAGTTTTCCCAATTTGCGACCCATTTTGCGCAACTAATTAACTCAACACAGAAATCGTTTTTTTTTTTTTTTTTTGTGCAATTTCACACCACGGAAATAGTTATTCACAGAATAAGTTTTATCCCGCTTCTGACACCAATGTAATATGCGAGCTACGGCTCGAGTAGATAAAACAATATTCTGTGAAATTTATTTCTTTATTTTCTAGTCTATAGAACAATTCAGGTTCACACTGTACTATCCTTCGCAATTCTTTTCTTACAATGTCTCTTTCCTCTCAAATCACTTTATCTCCTTTCTATTACTTAATTCACAAATTCAAAGTAATTACTCCTTCTTGTTAACTCTCAACTTTCAATTTATCACAAAATTACAACTATCACACCTATTATCACTTTTCTAATCTCTTCGCCACAGTTTAAAAATCACTGTCTTTTCCTATTGATCGCCATCTGTCCTTATATAGCAGAAGTTTCAGATAGCCAGAAACTTCTAGCAAATTCTTCGACCACTGGAAATAATTCCAAGATGACAATCATTTCTTCCAGTTATAATTTTCTCTTTATCCGTGGCGTTGTCAGCTATTGCGAACCTCGAATGAAAGTACAGTTTGGAATGGGCTGTAGGAGCGTAGTTATTATTCTACATTATTGTTGCATACTTTTAGACGATGTTACAATATGAATGCTAGTGGCAGTTATTTTGGGATAGAGGAAAAGTTGGGTGTGGTGAATTCATTTATTGATTGGTGTTGGGGGATACAGTATTTTGAAGTATAATTTCATTTTGACGAAAGTTGTGCCGGGAATATTCAAATTTGCGCCAACATTCCGGCCTACTTGATGGGCTAGTGGTGCAATCTTAGTGACGGGACACCTGAAGGTTCCATTGGCTGTTCTGAGATCGACTACACGGACGTTGTTGTCGTCGCCTTTGATGACTCGTTCCACTCTCGCTAGTGCCCATTTGTAAGTTTTCATCATGGAGAACCACGGCTCCACGTTCGGCTGTTGCGGAAACCACTTCGACTTCTGTTGAAGATTTCGAATGTATTCAGAGGACCATCTTTTCCAGAAGTGCTGCTTTAGTGCTGTGATTCTCTGCCACCTGTTGAGATAAGAAACCTGATTAAAGGACATTTCTGGTTCTGGATATGAGTTTATTGGAGCTCCGATCAGAAAGTGCCCCGGAGTAAGAGCAGTTATATCCAATGGGTCTGAACTGACTGGTGTGATGGGTCTTGAATTTAGGACTCCTTCGATTTCTGCCAATGCTGTAGTCAGTTCCTCGTACGTTAAGAGAGCGCCTCCTAGTGTTTTGGTCAACAGAGTCTTTGCCAATTTGACTGCAACTTCCCATATGCCTCCGAAGTGAGGTGCGCGAGGCGGTATAAACTGGAAATCGATGCCCTTATCTGTAACGAACTCTTGTATCTTTGTATTAGTATTGTAATATGCAGGCTACGGCTCGAGTAGATAAAACAATTATTCTGTGAAATTATTTCTTTATTTTCGAGTCTATAGAACAATTCAGGTGCACACTATTCTTCGCAATTCTTTTCTTACAAGGTCTCTGTCCTCTCAAATCACTTTATCTCCTTTCAATTACTTAATTCACAAATCCAAACTAATTACTTCTTCTTCTTAAATCTCAACTTTCAATTTATCACAGAATTACAACTTCGCCCACTGCACACTTTTCTAATCTCTTCGCCACAGTTTAAAAACTACTGTTCCTTTCTCAATCGCCATCTGTCCTTATATAGCAGAAGTTTCTGATAGCCAGAAACTTCTAGCAAATTCTTCGACCACTGGAACAAGAGAAATAATTCTTGCAGTTATAATTCCCTTTTATCCCTGATATTATTCGTCTCTTTCGTTGACATGAGCTGTGGAGACTTCGTCCCAGACACGAACCTCGAATGAAAGGACAGTTCGAACCAAAATTCTGCCAGAATGAAAAGTCACTTCGGAATTTGTTGCGTCATATTTTTAGGGGGCGTAGTTATTATTATGCTACAGTATTTTGTTTAAAAAATGCTTTCTTAAATTCTTCTAGTTTAGTTTTTGCCCCCACAAAGTTGGTCGCATTATCGCAATGTATTTTTTGTGGACAACCCCTTCACCCTATCAGTCGCTTATGAGCGGCAATGAAAGCATTCGAGGTCAAGTCAGAAACTACTTCCAAATGGACAGCCTTAGTCGAAAAACAAACGAACACAGCTATATATGTCTTATATGGTTGCTTCCCCCGAATTTTCCATGACGTAAGAATGGGCCCACAAAAGCCCACCCCACAAATTTTAAAAGGAATATTTGGCGTCAGACGATCTCTGGATAGGTTGCCTATAACTTGATGCAAGAGTTTGGGTTTATATCTTTTGCAATGGACGCCTTCATTGACAACACTTCTAACTAATTTCCTAGCATTTAAAATCCAGAATCGATACCTGACGAAGTTCAATAAGGCTTGAGGTCCAGCGTGGTAATTTTTGAAATGCAAGTGTCTCGTATACGTCTTTGCAAAATGATTTCCACTCGGCAATAGGATGGGGAATTTGGTGTAGTATGCAATATCCGCTTTCCTTATGCGACCTCCAACTCGTAGCGCAATGTTCTATTGTGCACGACGTCCAAGAACGGAGACAATTTTGTTAAGCCATTTGAAGAAAGCTTGTCCTTCTTTGCTCTAACTTCTTCAATTTCGGCTGCGAAACTCTCATGCTGAATACACCAGACTATTTTTATTAAGGCTTCCTCCAATTCCTGGGATGTAAGCGGGGTTCCTTGTAATTCCTTTTGACCTTGAAGAATTCTGATAAATCGGAATATCAGAGCCACTATGCGAATGGTTTTGGTATAGCTACTATATTTATAAAATGTTTGGACGAAATGAGTTTCAGCGATAGTGTTGGCAAACACGTTTTTCTTCTTTTTCGCTTCTAGAAGCGACTTGTCTAGGTTCTGAGGATCGAATTTAGGATTTTCCAGACACTCTTTAGGATCTTTTTTCAGGAAATCTGGACCATTACACCAAATTGAAGAACATAAGTCTTGTACAGTACTTCCTCTTGATATCAGATCCGCTGGGTTGGTCTCCGATCTCACATGTCTCCATTCCACGGTGTTCGATACAGATGACTGAACATCGCTGACTCTGTTAGCTATGAAAGTTTACCGACCCGCCATTCAGGTCGTCAACGCACCTGGCATAGAGACAGCATCCATAAGCGTTTATTGACGCATCCGAAAATCCATGTATCTGGACGTTTTTCCATTTAGGTCGAAAGATGAACCGAGGTAAGCTGAGGCTATTTAAGTTCTGAAGGTCTGCTATGTACTCCCTCCAACAGGAATCTAGCTCTTTCGGTAGCGGATCATCCCAACCAAACTTCTCCCCCCACAGTACCTTCAGAAATATTTTTGCTTTGATGACTATTGGGCCAAGTAAACCAAGAGGATCGAACAATTTACTGGACGAGGCGAGAATGGTACGTTTCGTTAAAATATTCGGTGAGAACGAATCTTTATAAAAGTATTTGAAAACATCTTCCCTCGGGTTCCACTCGATTCCCAACGTTTTCGTTGTTTCGATGCTATCACCTTTGAACTCAACACTACTAGTTTGCGTGGAAGAATTTAACTCGACGTTCGAGTGCCACTTGTGTAGCTCAAAATGAGCTGAGTTTAGCAGTTTGGTTACTTCGATCTGTATTTTCCTCAGCTCATGTACTGAGTCGGCGCCAGTTATAAGATCGTCAACATAAAAATCTTGACGAATGATTTGACTCGCTACGCGACAGTTTTGGTTCCGCACGCCGATTTCGTGCAGACACCGAGTTGCCAGAA
Organism: Pocota personata; assembly: GCA_963082735.1. Lineage (NCBI taxonomy): Eukaryota > Metazoa > Arthropoda > Insecta > Diptera > Syrphidae > Pocota > Pocota personata. The sequence goes on along the minus strand of OY720429.1, from coordinate 117,864,624 downwards.
ATGGTGCAGAGGCAGTTCCATAAGTGACGGTGTTAAGACAATACGTTTGCAGCCTTTCAGACGAGTTATTTCTACAAAGAATCAATTGAAACTTCCGATCTGTTGAATCGATCTCGATCTGACGATACATTTTTTGCACGTCTGCAGTAAGAGCGCATTGATGACTCCGAAATCGTAATACAATGGAATATATTTCCTCTTGAATTGTTGGTCCTACCATCAACAAATTGTTCAGTGACAAACAAGATGAAGTTTGACACGATGCGTCGAAAACTACTCTCAACTTTGTGGACGAACTTTGAGGACGGAGAACGCATTGATGTGGCATACAGTAGTGGGGTTCTTTATAATCATAAGTGTGCAATTTTTTTGTGGGGTACGCACGCGTCGGGAACAATTATAAACTTATTTATTTTTTATCATTCGTTATATTTTTACATTTATACATAAAATGCCTTGCAAAACGTGTGGAAACAAAGTGGAACGCTATCAACTGAAGGTGAGCTGTCGAGACTGCAATAGCCTTTCTCACGTGGCTTGTGTTAATGTGCTGCCTGCCGACATCGAGTTTATGAAGAAGGCAAACAAACTCTGGCAGTGCAAAACCTGTGTTGCAAAAAACGCCGTGAATCGCTATCGGGGGATGCGCCAGCTTGTGTCTCTAGTCTCGTGAATCAGCAGCATCTACTCAAATTAGTTGAAAACAATAAATCTGTTAATCAAACACCTTCCGCTCCACCAAAACCCAACGTTACACTGGATATGATCTACACGGAAATACAAGAGGTAAAGCAGATTCAAAAGAAACAGATAGAGGAACTTGAAATAAAGAACAAAGAATGTGAACTTAAAATTCGGCAGCTTGAAAAAAAGTCGATCATCTAGTGCAACAACTCATCGGAAATTCAGTGGAGATTTACAATATTCCGCTTGACTGTGGCGACACTTCTAGCATTGATTTGGCGCTGAAGATTTTTCGTGATGGTCTTCTTGTTGATGTATCGAAAGAAGACATTGACCTTTGCTACATAAAACATATTACCAAACGGAAAAATAACATTCCGAATACTGGCACTAATTCAAGTCAAACAAAGAAAAATATACTGCATGTTAAACTTGTGTCGCGCCAGTGCAAGGAAAAACTGATGAAAGCAAAGAGAGAACAAAAAACGCAACTGACAACAACACTACTCAACAGCAACACTCACGATAGACCAGAGAAGATGTACTTAAATGGCTGTTTAACCTACCAGACACGTCAACTGTTTAATACTGCATTGTCGCTTAAGGGAGAAAAAGGGTATCAATATGTATGGACTAAGAATGGGACAGTTTATATGCGGAAGAAGGAAGGGGATAATTTAGTAAGAATTACTTGTGCTCTTAATTCTGTTTCGTTCTTAGTCCCTAATACATGTGAATACCCAGTCTTTTCCTCTGGTTGCTTACATCAAAATATTCGTAGCACTAGAAAAAACTTTTCAGCTTTAGTAGCACATCTTGAGTCGATAACAAATTTACCTGTCATTATTGGTTTGAGTGAGATCTGTCTTTATCAGAATGAATTAGATTTATATAATATACCAGGGTACACACTTTTCGGAAATTGAAATGAATCTTATTCAGCTGGAGGTGTAGCAGTTTATGTGAAAAATGGTTATGTAGTCGATTGTTTTAAGCTTAATTTTCGTAGTGCTGATGTTTTGAAACTATCTTTTGATTTTATGTATGAGAACTATGTAATGATATGTGTTTACAGATTGCAGGAATTTTCTAAAGGTGTTTTCATTGACGAATTCAGCGATGCTCTAAGTATCTGTAAAGAGAAAAACTTAATAGTAATAGGTGATATCAATATGATATTTTAAAAAAACTTGATAAAGATACAGAAAACTATTTGTTTCTTATGGCGTCTAATGGTTTGAAGAGTTTTATTGATGAACCTACCCGTGTAACCGATTCTACTAGGACGTGCATTGATCATTTAATTATGCATACTCAAAAAAATAATAAAAATATGTTTAATGGTGTTGTGTTTGATCTGAAATTAACAGATCATTGTATGATTTCACTTGTGTGTTCAAGTAATAACTCATTAAAATAAAATTATTCACAAACTATAGCCTTCTAAATGAATGTTTAAAATTTGAATTCTGGGAGCCAGTTTATTCTGAACGTAACCCATCAACCGCATTCGATCTCTTCCTTACAATTTTGCAAACTCATATTAAAAATTGTACTACGTTATCTTTGCAAAACTCGAGTAAAAATAAATTTTTAAAGCCGTGGATGACATCTTGTTGCAGATAAAAAGGAAAAACAAATTCGCAAAAATATGTAGAAGTCATCCTCACAACAGAAAACTAAAAAAATATTATGTTAATCTATGCAAATCTGTGCACAAAAGTATCGAAGAAACGCGTAACAAATATTACACTGATTCGTTTGTAAGAGCCAGAGGTAATGTAAGAGATGAGTGGAAGGTGGTTGATAGCATTTTAGGAAAAAGTAAATAATCAATAGAAATAAATAGTTTAGAGATAGATGGATTAAGTTATACTGATTCTACTTGCATTTCCAACAAGTTCAATGAATACTTCACCGATTCCGACAGGTTGTAATTGCTCCATAATAACCACAGAAAACACGCAAATAAACAGTTTTAGTTTTCGGCCAATTAATTCATTTGAAATATATAAAGCTATATTGTCTTTAGAAAATACAAATTCTTGTACTAGTGATGGTATATTGAGTAAATTGTTAAAAAAATAGGTTTATATGTGGTGGACGTTTTATATTCCTTGTTCAATCTTAGTGTTCAAAATGGTTGTTTCCCTCGTCACCTTAAAGGTGCTGAAGTTATACCACTTCTTAAAAAAGGTAATAAAAATAATATGTCGAACTACAGACCTATTTCTCTACTACCATCGTTTTCTAAGATTTTTGAAAAACTTATGAAATCACGCATTGTATCTTTTCTAGAAAGCAATAATTTTGTTAGTAGTAATCAGTTTGGATTCAGACGAGGATTATCAACCGAAGATGCCATACTCAGAGTGTGCAGTCAATTGTATGAAAGTATTAACGAAAACAAATCTACAATGGCTCTCTTTGTTGATATGACAAAAGCGTATGACATGGTGGACCATAACTTGCTTCTAAAAAAACTATATAATGCTGGTTTCAGAGGAGTAGTTCATAAGTGCTTTACCCCTTACTTAAAAGGTAGAGAACAAAAAGTTAATGTGAATGGAAATTTTAGTAACTCTCGTGTTTTAAAAAATGGTGTACTACAAGGATCAGTTCTTGGTCCTTTATTATTTTTAATTTACATTAATTCTCTGTTTGAATTAATTCTAAATGGAATACCCACTGCATATGCAGACGACATAGCCTTTACATACCAATTTGGAACACAATACGAATGTATAGCGAAGATTTCGGAAGATCTAGAAACATTGAGACTTTGGTTCGCGGAACATAAATTGCTCGTTAGTGAGAAGACAAAATTGATGTCTTTCAAAATATTGAATCATGTTCTATATGATCTCAATTTATGTTTTCACGCACATGATTGTAAAAAATTCTGTTTACCTGTTCATAGTTGTGGAAAATGTTATTTTGTTTATAGTTCATCTTGTTCTAATAATCGCTTTAACATTGAATCTGTGCATCACTACAAATACCTTGGAGTTTTAATTGACCATAATTTGAACTGGAAAGACCATATCAATCCCATTAAAGCATATATGCTCCTGATTATGCGTAAAATGTATCTTATCAAACAGTTTTGCTCTACAAAAGTACTAAAATTAATTTATTATGGCCTTGCTCATTCTAAATTATAATATGGTAGAGCAAGCTGGGGTGGTTCGTATAATAACACTTTCAGACCCTTGTTTATAGCTCAGAAACATCTAGTTAGAATTATTTGCAATAAAAATCGTTTAACTCCGAGCTGGACTCTATTTAGAGAACTGCGTATTCTACCAATGAGACACCTTTATGTTTTTAAAGTATTAAAAGAAATTTTTAACCAAAGCGGAATATTCCTAGCAGAAGTTCACAATTATACAGTCTACGTGTAAATACCATGCATCTTGCCAATGTTCCATTCGCGTACAAATCCATTTCTTCTCACTTCTACACCGTTATAGCCCCTTCAATTTTCAATAGGCTACCAATTTCTGTCCGGACAACCAATAATTTTACTGGTTTTCTAAAAAAAGGTTAAAGACTGGTTATTTACTGTCAATTATGATGTCCTTGAATCGTTCTTTTAAAGTGATTTGCTATCCTAATCTTCAGCACAAGTTGATGTCTTAGTTTATTGCTATTCATACGAGTATTAATTAATTATGAATTGTAAATTATATCATTTCTGTATTTCTTTCTTTTATTCTTTAGTTCTTTCTATTTCTGTTTATTTTTAATTAATTTTTCCTTTTTTTTGTTTTTTGAATTTATATAACTATTAATTTTAGATCCTTACTTATAATTTTTGAATAACCGATGTCACCCCATATCAGACTTATATATAATTGTTAATATGAAATCGATATTCATTCAACACTAACTTTGAAGTTACGGAATGATCATTCTTATTTTCCGCTATATCTGAAGAAAATTGTATAAATTAGCTTTAAGTTATGAAGAAAATAAATAAATCTAATCTAATCTAATTAATGTGTTCCATAAACGACATATGTCCTAACTCCAAATTCTCATTGATAAACTTGGAGTATTCCTCCTTAAGCTCGGGACTTTTCGATAATCTGCGCTCCAACGCAGAAAACCTTTTCCTGGCTATTTCCAATGAGCTTCCTAGTTGCGATGGGCTATCCTTGAATGGCAATCTAACTGAAAACCTACCATTTGGCAACACCCTTAAATTTTTAGAAAAATGCTCTTCACACATTGTCTGTTCTGGAGTACGTATGACTTGATTCGAAATGTTCCAAAATCTTTCCACTGCTTTGTCTACGTCAAAACAAGTGCTATCTGAATATTCTTGTACAAAATTTATGGTTTTATTCTCATTTCCCCTGCACGCTCCTGAAACTATCCAACCGAAAACCGTTCTATGCAAAATCGGCAGATTTGGACCTAACTCAATGCGTCCACTTCTCAAGAGGTCGAAAAAGGAATCTGCGCCAAGCAACATATCTATCACTTGAGGTTTATGAAACAACGGGGCCGCTAAGTATATGTCTTTAGAAATTTGCCAACTACTCGTTCGTAATTCCCGTTGGGGTTGACATTCCGTAATAGAACGAGTTATCCAGAATTCAATCCTTTTTTCATACCCTCCGCATCGCGATTGAATAGCCGATGAGGTTTGGTTCGAAAGTTGTGTACCAACTGCTCCGAATTCATTGACCGATATTGGTCTACACACCAACTTTAATTGAAGGATGTTTGCAAGAGCCTGAGTCATCAAATTGATCTGGGAACCGGAATCGAGTAGAGCTCGAGCTGGTACGAGCTCGCCTGCCAGATTTCTCACTCTAACTACCACTGTCGCTAGGATGACGTGTGAATCCGCATTTTCATATGTTGAGCCTATCAATACCGATTGCGAGTTCTCCGCAGAAAGAGGAAGCACGGTGTGATCCTCCTGAGTGCAAATATTGCTATATCGATGCAACAGTTGATGATGAGGGTCTGAACAGACGTCACATTTTTTGGGCGAGCAATTGCTCACTTCATGACCCTTATTGAGGCAATTTATACACAAACCCAAGCGTTTTGCTTGCTTGTAACGATCGTATAGACGCAAGTTCCTGAATTTATTACAATCTACAATCAAATGATTTGGTGACTTACAGAAGTTACATACTGTCTTTGTTACAGATAGCGAAGCATGTGTAGGTTTCCGCAAACTTGGTTTGAATGCTTGACTGTACTTTCCAGAATCTGCATGCGAACTCTTCGACTCCCTACTCTCTAGGTATTGGCACCGTTTGCTAAGCAGCTCCGAGCAGAGCTCCCACGTCGGTAGCTTTGAATAATCTAATGACTCATTCCATTTCCGGTGGGTCTCTTCATCTACCTTTGATATTACTATGTAAATTACAATTGCGTTGCAAATATCCTCATGGCTACCTAATGACGTTAACAAATCTACTAATGCGGAAACATTGTCGACTAAGCTTCTGAGTTGTACTGCAGAATTTCCCTTATTTTTCGGAAGCTCGAACAGAGTGGAGATATATTCCAAAAAAATTAAACATTTATTGTCGTATCTTTCTTCAAGCCATTTGAGTGCCTTTTCTTCCGTCACTTGAAAGGCTTTTATAGTTCCAAGCGCTTGCTCACTCAAACACGAGATTAAATGGTTGATTTTTTCGATACCCGTAAGCGACTGATCTTTGTGTACCAGTGCCTTAAAAGTCCCAATGAAGTTTTTATAGTCCGCATATTTTCCGGAAAACTTTGGCAATTTGAGAGGTGGTAACGAGAAGTGGGAGTTGACGCAATAGCCATTGATGTGTCTTGAATACTTGGTCGTCTATTATGCCCATTAGCGAAAGTATTTTGGATTTTGTAGTACAAAATAATTCCTCAATTTCACTTCGCCCATTATCAAGTGGAACTAGTTCCTCGATTCGGGTTTGATAATTAAGAGCCTGCTTGAAATAGGACTCGACTATTCCTAACCGACATTCTAGTTCGGCGTATTCTAAACTTTTCGATTTAGTTTCGATTAGAGTCTTAATTCTAGAAATACTTCCCTTTGTGGACGCTATATTTATTTTTAAAGTTTCAACAGACTTTTCTGATTCCGTCGGCATAGTGATTTTCCCTAATCTTCTCTCTCTCTCAAAAAAATATTATTTTATATCATGCGATTTTTCGGTCTCAGACGTCGGCGAATTCCTTTGAATAAGCTCCGAACACCTACTGCTGATCAGCGATGATGATCTTAGTTCCGCTTATGAAATTTTAATTCCTAAAGCGAATAAGACACAGATAATTCCATTGATAATACGGCGAAATTAATATTTAACAGCATGCATCAATAAATCGACAACGCAATGCAATGCTTTGAAGATAATTTTCTTCCAATGCAATTTTAACGTGCGAGAAGAGCAACGATGTATGCTCACGCCCAGCAAGGGAAAACGGTGCTGACGAAATTTTCCACAGTTAAGCTGTAAGTAAGCAACGATGTATGCTTATGCTCCACAAGAGGAGGTAGCAAAGTTTTCGACAGCAAAACTTTCTTAACAGCGGGAGGCGACCAAAGTTTTCAACAGCGGGCGAAATGGCTTCGTCTATATGGAAGCACAGACTAATGATTAAGTCCGTTTGGTCCAAAGTTCTCGTAGGTCATTGAATGCAAATTCACAGCTGTATGACTTAGTGTATATTTTTTGCGATGACTTCTTGTATAAACTGAGAAGAATATCAGGAGCATACGACGAAATGTATGCGAGAACTTATGTCGAAGTTATAAGTGCGATTTGCAGCGAATTGCAAGTACAAACTATTGAAATATTGTACTATAGAAGAGCGATGAATATTTATCTAGCGACTGTATAGTACAAAGTTTGTGTTTGTACCGTTTGTATTAATGGGCAACAAAGCTACATTTGGTAACGAATGTGCATAAATACAAGATGTACGTATGTACTTATGTATGTAGAGTGTGGGAAAGTTTTTATTTTGCGATATCGAGCGACTAACGATGGCAAGGGAATTTAGGTAATATTTAAAAGTATTGTAACATGCGAGCTACGGCTCGAGTAGATAAAACAATTATTCTGTGAAATTTACTTCTTTATTTTCTAGTCTATAGAACAATTCAAGTTCACACTATACTATTCTTCGCAAATTCTTTTCTTACAAGGTCTCTTTCCTCTCAAATCACTTTATCTCCTTTCAATTACTTAATTCACAAATCCAAACTAATTACTTTTTCTTGTTCACTCTCAACTTTCAATTTATCACCAAATTACAACTTCACCCATTATCACTTTTCCAATCTCTTCGCCACGGTTCTAAACCAACTGTGTCTTTTTTTGATCGCCATCTGTCCTTATATAGCAGAAGTTTCTGATAGCCAGAAACTTCTAGCAAATTCTTCGACCACTGGAGCAAGAAAAATTCTGATATAATAATTCCAAGATGACAATCATTTCGTGCAGTTAGAATTCTCTCTTGTTCTCTTTTATCCGCGATATTATCCGAGCTGTGGTGACTAATTTCAGACACGAACCTCAAAAGAAAGCAATGAAAAGACACTTCGGAATTTGTTGCCTGTTCGAGGGCGTAGTTATTATGCTACATTATGTTACACTGCCCTCCTCTTAGACTTGTTCGTCCCGAACAAGTGTGTCCTCACTTCGGCCATTGTATCGACTCAGTCGGTCCACATGAACCACTTTCATTTTGGCCCTTGGTCCTCGCTGGATGCGGTAGACAACATCGTTGATGCGGGCTATTATTCTGTAGGGACCCTCCCAGTTCTGCTGCAACTTAGGTGATTTCCCCTTTTGGCGATGGGGATTATACAGCCACACTAGATCTCCTTCCTGGAATCCTGACGTTGTTGCCTTGGCATCATACCTGGTCTTCATGCGGTCGCTCGTCATCTTAATCTGGCTTCTGGTCCTTTGGTGTATGTCCCTAAGCCTTTCCCTCAGGTCCGCCACGTACTCTTCTTCATTTCTGGGCTCATTGGTAGGAGATCCAAATTTCACCTCACTGGGTAAACGAGCTATTCCACCAAATAAGATTTCGAACGGCGTATGTCGAGTAGTGCTATGCACGGCACTTCTATAGGCCATCAAAAACAAGGGAATCTGCCGGTCCCAATCCCGTTGGTAGTCACCTACGACCTTCGAGAGATGTTCGTCCAAAGTCCTATTGAAACGCTCCACCATACCGTCCGACTGTGGATGAAGCGGGGTTGTCCTTGTCTTTTTCCGAGTAGTTGACACATCTCTTGGAAGATTCTTGACTCGAAGTTCCGCCCTTGGTCAGAATGCAATTCCAAGGGCACACCGAATCTGCTAACCCAATTGTAGACGATCTGCTCCGCCACGGTTCTGGCTTCCTGGTTAGGGATCGGAAACGCTTCCGGCCACTTACTGAAGTAGTCCATCACTACGAGGATATACCGATTACCATTGTCGGTTTCCGGAAAGGGCCCTGCGATGTCAATGGCGATTCGTTCGAAAGGTGCTCCCACGTTGTATTGGTGCATCTTACCTCGAGTTTTGATTCTCGGACCCTTGCTAGCTGCACACACGTCGCATTTTCTGCACCAGTCTTCGATATCTTCCTTCGCTTTTAACCAATAAAAACGTTCTCGTACCTTTTCTAACGTCTTATTCACTCCCAAGTGGCCTCCGGTCGCCCCGCCATGCATTTCCTGTAACACCTCCTTGACCCTCGTCCGTGGTACGACAAGCTGCATTACAAACGACTTTCCGTCGGAGGATTCCCATTTTCTTCTCAGAACACCTTCTTGGACATGGAGGGAGTCCCACTGCGCAAAATATGCCTTTAAGGTCGGGCTTCTGTGAGAGATGTCCTGATGATCCGGTTTCTCCATGTTCTCCTTCCAGGCCAGAATCGGCTCGATATCCGGGTCTTCCTTCTGAGCGTTCCGGATCTCATCTACGCTCCAGCCGGCGATAGGTTCGGCTCTCATTCTTTGGATGGAAACCAGCTCCCGTTCTTCCTGACGCGCACAATGTTTACAATCCGTTCTGCATGGTCTCCGGGACAGTGCATCCGCATTAGAGTGGAGTTTTCCTTTACGATGCTGTATTTCGTAGTCGTAGATTTGCAGCCTTTCGATCCATCTTGCGACCTGACCCTCAGGACTCTTGAACTGTAACAGCCATTTTAAGGCTGCATGGTCTGTGCAAAGAACGAACTTCCTCCCGTAGAGGTATTTGTGAAAATGCTTCGTAGCCAAGATCAAAGCTAGAAGTTCCCGCCTTGTCACGCAGTAGTTCCTTTCTGGCTTAGAGAGCACCTTGCTGAAGTACGCAACCACCTTCTCTTGGCCGTCATGCACCTGGGAGAGTACGGCTCCTACCCCGACATTACTAGCATCTGCATCCACAACGAACGTTTCCCCGGGAGTGGGGTAAGCCAGTATCGGGGCATCGCATAGCCGTTGTTTAAGTGCCTTGAAGCTCTTCTCGCACTCAATTGACCATTTGAATTGTTTTCCCTTTTCCGTCAACTGGTGCAGGTTCTTTGCGATCCCGGCAAAATCCTTCACGAACCGTCTGTAGTAGGTGGCTAGGCCCAGAAAGCTCCTTAGTTGGTGTTTGTCTTTGGGGACTGGCCAGTTTTTCACCGCTTCGACCTTCTCCGGATCGGTTCTCACTCCTTTCGCTGAAATTATGTGTCCCAGGTACTTGACTTCCGCTCTAAACAGGGCGCACTTCTTGGGGTTGAGCTTCAGGTGGGCACTTCGAAGCCTTTGAAACACATCCCTTAGATTGTCTCGGTGTTGCGCAAACGTTTTTCCTACGACGATGACATCATCCAAGTATACCAAACAGGTTTTCCATGTTAACCCTTGCAGGACACATTCCATCAATCGCTCGAAAGTCGCCGGAGCATTGCACAGCCCGAATGGCATTACCGTGAATTGCCATAGCCCATTTCCTGCGGTGAAGGCGGTTTTCTCCCGGTCTTCTGGATGGATCTGTACCTGCCAGTAGCCACTCTTCAAGTCGAGAGTGGAAAACCATCGGGCTCCTGATAGTGTGTCTAGCGTGTCGTCAATCCGTGGCAGAGGGTAGCTGTCTTTCTTGGTGACGTAATTGAGCTGCCGATAGTCCACGCAGAACCGCGTGCTGCCATCTTTCTTCTTAACCAGTACAACCGGTGATGCCCACGGACTTTTGGAACTTTCAATCAGACCTTCTTTCTCCATTGCCGACACCATCTCTGCAACTTCTGTCTGCTTTGCCAATGGAAGGCGCCTAGCAGGCTGACGAATTGGTCTAGTATCACCAGTGTCTATTCGATGTTGTACCAGGTGTGTTCGGCCGTATTCACCGTCCTGTGAGGCAAATACATCAGCGTACTCATTGATAAGATTCTCTGCCATAGTTCGCTGCTCCTGATTCAGCTCACTGGACTGGAGAATCGTCTCTCTCGTTTCCGCTGTCCAAGGTGATGGGAGAGGTTTTGGAGCATCACGTTCAGATATTGTTGCGACGGCGGTAATCGGCGTGCATTTTCCAGTCACCTCCCCTCGCCTTAGTTTGACAGTGTGTGGTCTTGCGTTCAAAACTCTTACTGGAACCATGGTGTTCTTTGGTTCGACTAACGTCTTTCCCACGATGTAGTCGTGAGAATTCTTCTCTGGGTCTGGTTCTACTATGTAGAATCGGTGGCTCCCAAGATCACCTTCCAGCTTCGTCCAAATGATTGTCTCTGAAGACGGCGGCAAAACTTCGTCTTTGCTGATGACTGTCCTGAGAGTTACGGCATTCTCATTTCCGTACACCATCGGAATCTCCACATTTCGATACCTCAGTACTTGCATCCCGATGTCCAAGATTACTTCATTTGCTTTCATGAAGTCTACCCCGATGATGCACTCGTCGCATATATCTGCCACCAGAAACGCATGGGAGAACGTCAGTCCTGCCAGAGTAATCGTAAGACGAACTTCTCCAAATACCTTCGCCATTTCCCCTGTTGCAGTCTTCAGGCAGTAGCTGTTGGTGTTGTGCAGCCAGGAGCTTCTGACGATATCTCTTCTTACAATGGAGGCGGTGGCACCTGTGTCGATGGTGGCTACGCACTTCTTCTTGTTGATTAGTGCCTCCACTGTCAGGCTCTTGTTACCCCGTTTGGTTTGCGAAACTTGAATGGTGTTCCTGGGGGCCTCGCTTCCAGTAACCAACTTCTGCCCCGCGAAGTTGGTCCTTACGCATCTCCCGACTGCTGGTTTTGGGAAGTCTGACCGACAGGATGCTTCCTCTCTGCTTCTCCTACTTCCGCAATGTGGACAATTTCCTCGTCTAGGTGCACTTCTGCACTGCCGTTGTAGGTGTCCGGTTTGGTTGCAATTCCAGCAACGGATTTGACTTCCGCGAGCTCTGTCTTCATCCATGACGGCTGTTCTCTGGCATGAGCATTCCACGACGGACATTTCCCTGACACGGTGTATTCCCTGGTATGCTTGGTCCGCAGCCTTCATTGACAAAGCGAATGCCAATGCCTCGGGGAGTGTTCGCTTTTCAGCCATCCTTACAGCCATTTGCAGTTGTCTGTCCTCTATGGCCTGAATAAAAGCTTCCACCGCCATTTCGTTGATAAGCTCCTCACCGGCTTTAGGGTATGAAAGATGGGCTAGTCGCTCTATATCCGCTTGCAACTGTTGGAGCGTTTCCCCCCTTTTCTGGACTCGACTACGCAGCTGAACCCTGTACACCTGCTGCATGTGTTCATCCCCAAACCGCATCTCGATAGCCTGAACCAGAGAATCGTAGTTCTGCTGTTTATCTTCCGGGATGGTCTGCAAGAGCTCCGCAGCTGGACCCCTCAGTGCAAGTGTGAGTGCAATGGACTTCTCTTCATCGTCCCAGCTATTGGTCATTGCGGCCGCTTCGAATTGCCTTTTATAAATTGGCCATGATGTTTGACCATCGAAGATAGGAGGCTGCATCTCCTTTCTTCTCAGACCGTCAGTGGAATATTCCCGTGCTTTCTGTCTCTTCACGTTGCTGAGCTCCTTAGCAAGATTTTCGACTTGCTTTCCTACTATCTCGAATTTCGTATCCACTTTTTCAAACTGAGTCTCTATCTTCCCGAACTGAGTTTCATGTTTCTCAAAATTTTCATCGAATCTAATTTCGACTTTTTCGAGTTGCGTCTCGACCTTCTCGATTTTCTCTTCGATCACTTCGAATTTGGATTCCAAGTTCTTGTTTTGCTCATCAAGTTTACTTTCCAGAGCATCTAGAGAATTCTTTTGTTCGTCCATTGCTTTCTTTTGTTCGTCCAGCTTAAGTTCTAGAGAATTCCTTTGGTCGCCCATTGCTTTCTTTTGTTCGTCCATCGCTTTCTTTTGTTCATCCAGCTTAAGTTCTAGAGAATTCTTTTGTTCGTCCATTGCTTTCTTTTGTTCGTCCAGCTTAAGTTCTATAGAATTCCTTTGGTCTTCTATTGCTTTCTTTTGTTCGTCCATGACTAACTTAAGTTGCAGGAGCAGACTTGTTATACCCGGGTCGGCTGCTGTACTTGCTGGTTCCTCTTCCACGTCAAACTCTACGTCGTGCGGATTTTCACCTTCCTGCGTTACTGCTTCTTCCAGACGAATCAGCAGGGCATCTTTTCCCCCAGTTGTGTCGAGGTTCCGCTTACTGAGTTCTGCCTTTAGTTGAGTTATAGTTAGTTTTCCCAATTTGCGACCCATTTTGCGCAACTAATTAACTCAACACAGAAATCGTTTTTTTTTTTTTTTTTTGTGCAATTTCACACCACGGAAATAGTTATTCACAGAATAAGTTTTATCCCAGCTTCTGACACCAATGTAACATGCGAGCTACGGCTCGAGTAGATAAAACAATTATTCTGTGAAATTTACTTCTTTATTTTCTAGTCTATAGAACAATTCAAGTTCACACTATACTATTCTTCGCAAATTCTTTTCTTACAAGGTCTCTTTCCTCTCAAATCACTTTATCTCCTTTCAATTACTTAATTCACAAATCCAAACTAATTACTTTTTCTTGTTCACTCTCAACTTTCAATTTATCACCAAATTACAACTTCACCCATTATCACTTTTCCAATCTCTTCGCCACGGTTCTAAACCAACTGTGTCTTTTTTTGATCGCCATCTGTCCTTATATAGCAGAAGTTTCTGATAGCCAGAAACTTCTAGCAAATTCTTCGACCACTGGAGCAAGAAAAATTCTGATATAATAATTCCAAGATGACAATCATTTCGTGCAGTTATAATTCTCTCTTGTTCTCTTTTATCCGCGATATTATCCGAGCTGTGGTGACTAATTTCAGACACGAACCTCAAAAGAAAGCAATGAAAAGACACTTCGGAATTTGTTGCCTGTTCGAGGGCGTAGTTATTATGCTACATTATGTTACAGTATGTATGCTTATTGTTCTATTGCAGATTTTAACTAAAATTTACGATACAGACTCACCAAATTTCCTTGCTTTTGTAAATGCTGCTAATTTTGACCCGATCGCGATACCGAAACCGACTGCTTTCCACTTTTTTCAAAGTTTTAGAGTTTTATAGTCTATTCTTAATATGTTATTTTATATATTGTCCCGAAGAGTTACTACACTGTTCTTTGAATTTCACGAACACTAAAGTCCTGTCACGGTCGCCATGTAAAATCACGAACTGATTTATTATAATTCACTTTATTAATACCTTGCAAAATGAAAAGAAAAATGACGTTAGACAAATATAGTTAAACAATTCTTTATTTTGTTGACTATCGAAACCAAATGTTATAATACTGTAACATAATGTAGCATAATAACTACGCCCTCGAACAGGCAACAAATTCCGAAGTGTCTTTTCATTGCTTTCTTTTGAGGTTCGTGTCTGAAATTAGTCACCACAGCTCGGATAATATCGCGGATAAAAGAGAACAAGAGAGAATTCTAACTGCACGAAATGATTGTCATCTTGGAATTATTATATCAGAATTTTTCTTGCTCCAGTGGTCGAAGAATTTGCTAGAAGTTTCTGGCTATCAGAAACTTCTGCTATATAAGGACAGATGGCGATCAAAAAAAAAAGACAGTGATTTTTAAACTGTGGCGAAGAGATTAGAAAAGTGATAATAGGCGAAGTTGTAATTTTGTGATAAATTGAAAGTTGAGAGTGAACAAGAAAAAGTAATTAGTTTGGATTTGTAAATTAAGTAATTGAAAGGAGATAAAGTGATTTGAGAGGAAAGAGACCTTGTAAGAAAAGAATTTGCGAAGAATAGTATAGTGTGAACTTGAATTGTTCTATAGAGTAGAAAATAAAGAAATAAATTTCACAGAATATCGTTTTATCTACTCGAGCCGTAGCCTGCATATTACATTGGTGTCAGAAGCTGGGATAAAACTTATTCTGTGAATAACTATTTCCGTGGTGTGAAATTGCACAAGAAAAAAAAAAAAAAAAAACGATTTCTGCGTTGAGTTAATTAGTTGCGCAAAAATGGGTCGCAAGTTGGGAAAACTAACTATAATTCAACTAAAGGCAGAACTCAGTAAGCGGAATCTCGACACAACTGGGGGAAAAGATGCCCTACTGATTCGTCTGGAAGAAGCAGTAACGCAGGAAGGTGAAAATCCGCATGACATAGAGTTTGACGTGGAAGAGGAACCAGCAAGTACAGTAGCCGACCCGGGTATAACAAGTCTGCTCCTGCAACTTAAGTTAGTCATGGACGAACAAAAGAAAGCAATAGAAGATCAAAGTCATAAGCTCGATGACCAAAGGAATTCTCTAGAACTTAAGTTGGATGAACAAAAGAAAGCAATGGATGAACAAAAGAAAGCAATGGACGAACAAAAGAAAGCAATGGACGAACAAAAGAAAGCAATGGACGAACAAAAGAATTCTCTAGAACTTAAGATGGACGAACAAAAGAATTCTCTAGATGCTCTGGAAAGTAAACTTGATGAGCAAAACAAGAACTTGGAATCCAAATTCGAAGTGATCGAAGAGAAAATCGAGAAGGTAGAGACGCAACTCGAAAAAGTCGAAACTAGATTCGATGAAAACTTTGAGAAGCATGAAACTCAGTTCGGGAAAATAGAGACTCAGTTCGAAAAAGTAGAAAAACAAGTCGAAAATCTTACTAAGGAACTCAGCAACGTGAAGAGACAGAAAGCACGGGAATATTCCACCGACGGTCTGAGAAGAAAGGAGATGCAGCCTCCTATCTTCGATGGTCAAACATCATGGCCAATTTATAAAAGGCAATTCGAAGCGGCCGCAATGACCAATAGCTGGGACGATGAAGAGAAGTCCATTGCACTCACACTTGCACTGAGGGGTCCAGCTGCGGAGCTCTTGCAGACCATCCCGGAAGATAAACAGCAGAACTACGACTCTCTGGTTCAGGCTATCGAAATGCGGTTTGGGGATGAACACATGCAGCAGGTGTACAGGGTTCAGCTGCGTAGTCGAGTCCAAAAAAGGGGGGAAACGCTCCAACAGTTGCAAGCGGATATAGAGCGACTAGCCCATCTTTCATACCCTAAAGCCGGTGAGGAGCTTATCAACGAAATGGCGGTGGAAGCTTTTATTCAGGCCATAGAGGACAGACAACTGCAAATGGCTGTAAGGATGGCTGAAAAGCGAACACTCCCCGAGGCATTGGCATTCGCTTTGTCAATGAAGGCTGCGGACCAAGCATACCAGGGAATACACCGTGTCAGGGAAATGTCCGTCGTGGAATGCTCATGCCAGAGAACAGCCGTCATGGATGAAGACAGAGCTCGCGGAAGTCAAATCCGTTGCTGGAATTGCAACCAAACCGGACACCTACAACGGCAGTGCAGAAGTGCACCTAGACGAGGAAATTGTCCACATTGCGGAAGTAGGAGAAGCAGAGAGGAAGCATCTGGAGGTGATAACATCCATCCTGTCAGTCAGACTTCCCAAAACCAGCAGTCGGGAAATGCGTAAGGACCAACTTCGCGGGGCAGAAGTTGGTTACTGGAATCGAGGCCCCCAGGACCACCATTCAAGTTTCGCAAACCAAACGGGATAACAAGAGCCTGACAGTGGAGGCACTAATCAACAAGAAGAAGTGCGTAGCCACCATCGACACAGGTGCCACTGCCTCCATTGTAAGAAGAGATATCGTCAAAAGCTCCTGGCTGCACAACACCAACAGCTACTGCCTGAAGACTGCAATAGGGGAAATGGCGAAGGTATTTGGAGAAGTTCGTCTTACGCTTACTCTGGCAGGACTGACGTTCTCGCATGCGTTTCTGGTGGCAGACATATGCGACGAGTGCATCATCGGAATAGACTTCATGAAAGCAAATGAAGTAATCTTGGACATCGGGATGCAAGTACTGAGGTATCGAAATGTGGAGATTCCGATGGTGTACGGAAACGAGAATGCCGTAACTCTCAGGACAGTCATCAGCAAAGACGAAGTTTTGCCGCCGTCTTCAGAGACAATCATTTGGACGAAGCTGGAAGGTGATCTTGGGAGCCACCGATTCTACATAGTAGAACCAGACCCAGAGAAGAATTCTCAAGACTACATCGTGGGAAAGACGTTAGTCGAACCAAAGAACACCATGGTTCCAGTGAGAGTTTTGAACGCAAGACCACACACTGTCAAACTAAGGCGAGGGGAGGTGACTGGAAAATGCACGCCGATTACCGCCGTCGCAACAATATCTGAACGTGGTCCTCCAAAACCTCTCCCATCACCTTGGACAGCGGAAACGAGAGAGACGATTCTCCAGTCCAGTGAGCTGAATCAGGAGCAGCGAACTATGGCAGAGAATCTTATCAATGAGTACGCTGATGTATTTGCCTCACAGGACGGAGAATACGGCCGAACACACCTGGTACAACATCGAATAGACACTGGTGATACTAGACCAATTCGTCAGCCTGCTAGGCGCCTTCCATTGGCAAAGCAGACAGAAGTTGCAGAGATGGTGTCGGCAATGGAGAAAGAAGGTGTGATTGAAAGTTCCAAAAGTCCGTGGGCATCACCGGTTGTACTGGTTAAGAAGAAAGATGGCAGCACGCGGTTCTGCGTGGACTATCGGCAGCTCAATTACGTCACCAAGAAAGACAGCTACCCTCTGCCACGGATTGACGACACGCTAGACACACTATCAGGAGCCCGATGGTTTTCCACTCTCGACTTGAAGAGTGGCTACTGGCAGGTACAGATCCATCCAGAAGACCGGGAGAAAACCGCCTTCACCGCAGGAAATGGGCTATGGCAATTCACGGTAATGCCATTCGGGCTGTGCAATGCTCCGGCGACTTTCGAGCGATTGATGGAATGTGTCCTGCAAGGGTTAACATGGAAAACCTGTTTGGTATACTTGGATGATGTCATCGTCGTAGGAAAATCATTTGCGCAACACCGAGACAATCTAAGGGATGTGTTTCAAAGGCTTCGAAGTTCCCACCTGAAGCTCAACCCCAAGAAGTGCGCCCTGTTTAGAGCGGAAGTCAAGTACTTGGGGCACATAATTTCAGCGAAAGGAGTGAGAACCGATCCAGAGAAGGTCGAAGCGGTGAAAAACTGGCCAGTCCCCAAGGATAAACACCAACTAAGGAGCTTCCTGGGCCTAGCCACCTACTACAGACGGTTCGTGAAGGATTTTGCCGGGATCGCAAAGAACCTGCACCAGTTGACGGAAAAGGGAAAACAATTCAAATGGACAATTGAGTGCGAGAAGAGCTTCAAGGCACTTAAACAACGGCTATGCGATGCCCCGATACTGGCTTACCCCACTCCCGGGGAAACGTTCATTGTGGATGCAGATGCTAGTAATGTTGGGGTAGGAGCCGTACTCTCCCAGGTGCATGACGGCCAAGAGAAGGTGGTTGCGTACTTCAGCAAGGTGCTCTCTAAGCCAGAAAGGAACTACTGCGTGACAAGGCGGGAACTTCTAGCTTTGATCTTGGCTACGAAGCATTTTCACAAATACCTCTACGGGAGGAAGTTCGTTCTTCGCACAGACCATGCAGCCTTAAAATGGCTATTACAGTTCAAGAGTCCTGAGGGTCAGGTCGCAAGATGGATCGAAAGGCTGCAAATCTACGACTACGAAATACAGCATCGTAAAGGGAAACTCCACTCTAATGCGGATGCACTGTCCCGGAGACCATGCAGAACGGATTGTAAACATTGTGCGCGTCAGGAAGAACGGGAGCTGGTTTCCATCCAAAGAATGAGAGCCGAACCTATCGCCGGCTGGAGCGTAGATGAGATCCGGAACGCTCAGAAGGAAGACCCGGATATCGAGCCGATTCTGGCCTGGAAGGAGAACATGGAGAAACCGGATCATCAGGACATCTCTCACAGAAGCCCGACCTTAAAGGCATATTTTGCGCAGTGGGACTCCCTCCATGTCCAAGAAGGTGTTCTGAGAAGAAAATGGGAATCCTCCGACGGAAAGTCGTTTGTAATGCAGCTTGTAGTACCGCGGACGAGGGTCAAGGAGGTGTTACAGGAAATGCATGGCGGGGCGTCCGGAGGCCACTTGGGAGTGAATAAGACGCTAGAAAAGGTACGAGAACGTTTTTATTGGTTAAAAGCGAAGGAAGATATCGAAGACTGGTGCAGAGAATGCGACGTGTGTGCAGCTAGTAAGGGTCCGAGAACCAAAACTCGAGGTAAGATGCACCAATACAACGTGGGAGCACCTTTCGAACGAATCGCCATTGACATCGCAGGGCCCTTTCCGGAAACCGACAATGGTAATCGGTATATACTCGTAGTGATGGACTACTTCAGTAAGTGGCCGGAAGCGTTTCCGATCCCTAACCAGGAAGCCAGAACCGTGGCGGAGCAGATCGTCTACAATTGGGTTAGCAGATTCGGTGTGCCCTTGGAATTGCATTCTGACCAAGGGCGGAACTTCGAGTCAAGAATCTTCCAAGAGACGTGTCAACTACTCGGAATCAAAAAGACAAGGACAACCCCGCTTCATCCACAGTCGGACGGTATGGTGGAGCGTTTCAATAGGACTTTGGACGAACATCTCTCGAAGGTCGTAGGTGACTACCAACGGGATTGGGACCGGCAGATTCCCTTGTTTTTGATGGCCTATAGAAGTGCCGTGCATAGCACTACTCGACATACGCCGTTCGAAATCTTATTTGGTGGAATAGCTCGTTTACCCAGTGAGGTGAAATTTGGATCTCCTACCAATGAGCCCAGAAATGAAGAAGAGTACGTGGCGGACCTTAGGGAAAGGCTTAGGGACATACACCAAAGGACCAGAAGCCAGATTAAGATGACGAGCGACCGCATGAAGACCAGGTATGATGCCAAGGCAACAACGTCAGGATTCCAGGAAGGAGATCTAGTGTGGCTGTATAATCCCCATCGCCAAAAGGGGAAATCACCTAAGTTGCAGCAGAACTGGGAGGGTCCCTACAGAATAATAGCCCGCATCAACGATGTTGTCTACCGCATCCAGCGAGGACCAAGGGCCAAAATGAAAGTGGTTCATGTGGACCGACTGAGTCGATACAATGGCCGAAGTGAGGACACACTTGTTCGGGACGAACAAGTCTAAGAGGAGGGCAGTGTAACATAATGTAGCATAATAACTACGCCCTCGAACAGGCAACAAATTCCGAAGTGTCTTTTCATTGCTTTCTTTTGAGGTTCGTGTCTGAAATTAGTCACCACAGCTCGGATAATATCGCGGATAAAAGAGAACAAGAGAGAATTATAACTGCACGAAATGATTGTCATCTTGGAATTATTATATCAGAATTTTTCTTGCTCCAGTGGTCGAAGAATTTGCTAGAAGTTTCTGGCTATCAGAAACTTCTGCTATATAAGGACAGATGGCGATCAAAAAAAAAAGACAGTGATTTTTAAACTGTGGCGAAGAGATTAGAAAAGTGATAATAGGCGAAGTTGTAATTTTGTGATAAATTGAAAGTTGAGAGTGAACAAGAAAAAGTAATTAGTTTGGATTTGTAAATTAAGTAATTGAAAGGAGATAAAGTGATTTGAGAGGAAAGAGACCTTGTAAGAAAAGAATTTGCGAAGAATAGTATAGTGTGAACTTGAATTGTTCTATAGAGTAGAAAATAAAGAAATAAATTTCACAGAATATCGTTTTATCTACTCGAGCCGTAGCCTGCATATTACAATACGAATGCTAGTGGCAGTTATTTCGGGATAGAGAAAAAGTTGGGTGTGGTGAATTCATTTATTGATTGGTGGTGGGGGATACAGTATTTTGAAATATAATTTAATTTTGACAAAAGTTGTGCCGGGAATATTTAAATTTGCTCCAACAACCTCATTAGAATAGAATTTTGTATACTGAAACTTTGGTGTCCGAAGGCAGACCCTCTCAAACACCCGAATCCTTACTATCCTACTTGCCCCTATGTTAACCACACGGGACATCCATATGTGAGCATGGGCCGAATGAGGGCCGTGAAGCAGATTATCTTTACCCTTGCTTGCCTTAAACAAATCTCTTTGTAACGAAGGCAGCTCAGGTTCTGGACAGAGCATGTTTCTTAAAATATAGATGTTGGTTTGGCCAAACTCCAAGGTATCTGACCACAATTTGACACACAAGTGGACGTCCATGCTGACCAACGATGAAGAACTTTGTACAATTCTTCCAGACGCCGTAGTGTTGCAACGACGTCGATCTTAGGTCCTGATCTGCACGTAATCAAATCGTCCGCATATGCTATCGCGTGCTGAAGAAATCCTATCAGCCGTGTAAATATTGGAAAGTGTCGGCGAATTAACCGCACCCTATTGCAGATCATTTTTAATTTCGAACGTCCCCTTAGAAGTCACATTGCCATTCTTCACCACGAACTTTCTGCTAGTGAGCATATTAAGCAACATGTACAGCAATGGTTTGTTTATGCCCAACCTACTGAACTTGTAAAAAAGCTCTTCCAACCATACGGTATCAAAGGCCTTCTCCAAGTCAATCAGGCAGGCGCCCGTGCATTGTTTGTCGCTTTTGTTCCATTGGATATCCGACACCAGTTTAGATGCGGCATGTATTGTATCATGCCCCGCTTTAAAACCGAATTGGTTATCCGGAACTATGTTATTGTAATAAACCCACTTAATCTCTATTGATCACTTTTTCGAATACCTTCCTGATATTCGGAAAGAGACTTATCGACCGGAGATTTGTCAGATTTTTGAGTATCCGCTGTACCACAGCTATTTTCCAGTGCTCTGGATAATGGACATTATTCAGTGCATTGTTGAACAGTGATAACGAATTATTGAAGAAAAAACAAGCAAGACTCGGAATTTTGTAAAACGTTATAAATTATAAATTTATTCCTCAACAAAAGTATCAAGTCAAAAAAAAAAACTATTATTGGAGATGATGTGATGCTTCGCGCTTGCAGATATCAGTGGAAGCTAATCGTAGGACAAAAGCCAAAATCAAAAAACGGTAATACTCTCATAATTTCAAATTCGAGTAAACTAGAGGTACTTGCATCGGAAATTAATACAGCAAGAGCGAAGCAGCACAAAGCAAAATAGAAACTAGTTTGATAAAATATGGAGCATAGAATTATAGGGTAAATTAGGGTTAGTTTGGTAATTAATGTTTAGGAATTAGCAAATAGTCTATAGGTTAGTACTCCAGTTTATATTTCATCATCCAGCATGCCGCCGCCGCTGAAGGAATTTCAGGAAAGTGGTAGCATCGCTAGTTTGGTGGTGGGTCACTTGAACAATCCGCTTTTGGTTCGCAGCGTAACTACTCGTACATGTCCATCTTGGCCTGGATGGACTTCTGCAATTCTTCCTAGGCACCATTGTGAAGGTGGCAGATTCGCCTCCTTGAGAACTGCCATATCACCAACTCTAAAATCTCTGGTAGGTTCTCTCCATTTTAAGCGCTGCTATAATGATGTTAAGTAATCGGTGTGACACCTTCGCCAGAAACCTTGCATCATATTCTGGAGTAATTCCCATTTTCCTAGGTGATTAATAGGTGACTCCAGATAACTTGGCTCGGGGATAGCAGTATATGGCCTTCCTATAAGAAAATGAGATGGTGTTAATGGGTCAAGATCTAGGTCAGAGGAAGCACTAAGTGGCCCAGAAATCAAGAGGCCTTCGATTTGGGCTAACAAGGTACACATTTCC
This sequence comes from Pocota personata, assembly GCA_963082735.1. Taxonomy (NCBI): domain Eukaryota; kingdom Metazoa; phylum Arthropoda; class Insecta; order Diptera; family Syrphidae; genus Pocota; species Pocota personata. The sequence goes on along the minus strand of OY720429.1, from coordinate 117,841,783 downwards.
TCGAAGGTAAGAGTTTTATCAATTTAACCCCCGCTTTCATAGCCCGCCGAAGTGAGGACTCTGCGGAGGGATAAATTGCCAATCGATGCTCTCTGCAGTTAACATTTCAGCAACTTTCTGGTTGTGCGCCTGCGATTGTATCAACTTGTGCATCTCTGATAGAACGCGAGCTGCTCCTTGAAAGTTTGTTCCATTATCTGAGTATATAACGCTGCATTTCCCACGCCTCGCTATGAACCTTTAGAGCGCAGCCAAAAAAGCATCCGTGGTTAGGTCCGAAACCATTTCAAAATGAAGCGCCTTGGTAGTCATGCAGACAAATAACGAAATGTACCCTTTCAATAGTTTAGGTTTCCTTCCCTTGGACAAACGAAGAGTTATGGGGCCAGCGTAATCAAATCCTGTGTGAGCGAAAGCAAAGGATGGATTTACACGTGATGATGGCAAATTCCCCATAAGCTGCGTAGTCGTAGTCTGTCGCTGATGGAAACACGTAATGCAATCATGCACCAGTTTCCGAATAAGGTTTCTGCTCCGTATGATCCAATACTCCTGACGAATCAACGCGAAAAGTCCCGAAACACCGATATGCAAGAAGTTTCCGTGTGCATCCAATAGAATTAGCTGGGTAATACGATGATTTTTGGGCGGAATAGTAGGATGTTTTACACTACAAGGTACATGCCTAGCGTTTGAAATCCTGCTAAACTAAATTTTCGATGACGCTGAGGCATAATTGAGGTTCTATGCCGTTAATGTGCCGAATTATCTCATCCTTTAGCTCTTAAATTGTTGCTGGCTTATCGACGTACACCTTTTCTTTCAAATAACCCCAAAGAAAGAAGTCCAACGGTGTCAAATCACATGATCTTGGCGGCCAATTGACATCGCCACCACGTGAGATAACACGACCATTGAATTTGTCGCGCAAAAGAGCCATTGTTTCGTTAGCTGTGTGGCAAGTGGCACCATCCTGTTGAAACCATATATCGTCCACATCCATATCTTCCAATTCGAGCCATAAAAAGTTCGTTATCATCTCACGATAGCGAACACCATTCACAGTAGCTGCCTGACCGGCCTCATTTTGGAAAAAATACGGCCCGATGATGCCGCCAGCCCATAAACCGCACCAAACAGTCACTCTTTGTGGGTGCATTGGTTTTTCGACAATCACTCTTGGATTATCATTCGCCCAAATGCGGCGATTCTGCTTACTGACGAATCCACTGAGGTGAAAATGTGCCTCATCACTGAAGATGATTTTCTTTGAAAATTGATCATCCACTGTTGCCATTTCTTGCCACCATTGTGACCATTGACGACGCTTGAAATGGTCAAGAGGCTTTAGTTCTTGAGTCAATTGCACCTTGTAAGCGCGTAAATGCAAGTCTTTATGCATAATGTTCATCAACGACGAGCGTGAGAGGTGCAATTTTTGGGCACGACGACGAGTTGAGGTGGACGGCTCTTCAGCCACACTATCGCGAACAGCAGCAATATTTTCTGCAGTTCGAGCTGTACGAGCATGCACTGGTGTTTTCACATCTCCCACAGACCCGGTTTGCACAAATTTTTGCACGATTTTTCCGATTGTACGCACATTTGGACGATTAAATTGACCGAAAGAATCACGAAATGCACGATATGCATTTTGATTTGAACGCCCATTTTCATAATAAGCCTGAATAACTTTAACGCGTTGCTCGATTGTGTATCTTTCCATGGTTCAAATTGAGTTAGTCTGAAATTGAGAAATGTCAAATGAAATGCAGAAAAAAACTTGACGTTTAGGTGTGGTTCACATTCAACATCGGCCCTTAAAATTTAACCACCCTTTAGTACCGGCGTTCCAGCTTCTCCCAAGCAAGCAGGTAATTGGAGTCCGAAACGTTTATACCATTCAACAAATTAAACGCATCTTCGCGTAAGACCGATTTCAGGTAACGGAATTTTTGAGCACTGGAAAGCTTAACATTACAGTCCACCGTTTGCACAAATACATCACGAAAACCCGGCCATTCGCGGTAATCACCGGAAAAGGGTGTAATAGGCATGGGTTGTAACAATACCGTTGACGCGTCCTTATTGCTGGTGCTAGATGAAGCCGCCTGCCTTAACCAATCCAAGAATTTAGTTTGAGAAGCAACTAATTCTCTAAGCGAAGTGTTTTGAGCTGCATCGCGAACCGGAGGTAATTCGTATTCTGATTCTACGACTCAAACTCGGTTTCGGGATCACCATAACACTCCTCAGCATGAAACTCAAAAAGAGCCGATTGACTATCACAAATGGCTTTCCATGCCTTCTCTAATCTTTCTAACCACACCTTCAATTCTAGAACATGGGCATTGTCGGGAATTTTTTGTGAAAAGGTAAAAACTCTAGTAATTGAGCCTTTATAATGACCGCTTGCTTGTTTCAAGGCTTCCATTATAATAATTACGATTAAGTCCAATTACCGAACACGTGGATCAAAGCGCTAAATCAAACACAACCCGAAATTCTTGCAGCCTTCACAAAATTTGATCGATTCCACTATGAACTAATTATCAAGACAGCAGCAGCAAATCGAGCCCCAAAAAAACATCCATAGACAGCAACAGACAGGAGCAACAGACAAAATTCAGATTTGCAATTAATACTTATCTGTGTTGGAATCCAAAGTCTAGCAACCACCAACCAATAAACGAAAAAACGATTCCAAAATATGCGGGCGTAGAAGGACCAGATTTGATAACGAATTATTGAAGAAAAAACAAGCAAGACTCGGAATTTTGTAAAACGTTATAAATTATAAATTTATTTTTCAACAAAAGTATCAGGTCAAAAAAAAACTATTATTGCAGACGATGTGATGCTCCGTGCTTGGTGATTGCTGGCAGAGAGAGAACAAAACGTTAGCAGATATCAGTGGAAGCTAATCGTAGGACAAAAGACAAAATCAAAAACAGTAATGCTCTCATAATTTCAAATTCGAGTAAACTTGAGGTATTTGCATCGGAGATTAATACAGCAAGAGCGAAGCAGCACAAAGCAAAATAGAAATTTGGAACATAGAATTATAGGGCAAATTAGGGTTAGTTTGGTAATTAATGTTTAGGAATTAGCAAATAGTCTATAGGTTAGTATTTCAGCTAATATTTCATTATCCAACAAACAGGGTGGCGTAAATTTCCACCGCTCAATGTCGATGCACAATGTTTGATATTCCTTAACTGAACCATTGGGTTAGGTTAGGTTAGGTAGAAGGGTGCCAGATAATGATATGTCTCAGAAGGTCCGTAAGCTCTATTTTACCTTAGTCCTCCAAATCCGAGAAGAAGTAACTTCCGAGAGTCCTCATTCTTGTGACGGATAGGGCAGGACAATCACACAGCAGGTGACGAACTGATTCAATTTCTTCTTCGTCCCTGTAGCTTCTACAGTAGTCGTTATGTAGCACACCGAGTCGCTCCGCGTGAACTCCAATGGCACAATGACCAGTAATTATTCCAGAAACGACCCTTGTATTATAACGACTAAATTTTACCATCTTCTTGCTAAAGGCCGGCCATAGCGCCCTGGCCGTTGCGCATGTTTCCAGATGAATTCATCGGCTGTTTGCTCTATCGATGGTTTCGTCTTCTATTTTCTTTCGTAGGGAACTGATTGGGGTTACTACAAAAGGGAGGGCCCGCGATAAGTGCAGCGCCGACCCTTTTCTAGCAAGCTCATCAGCTCTTTCATTTCCTTCGATATCCGTATGCCCTGGAACCCAGCAGAGAGTCACCGCATTGGCTCTGGATATTCCTTTTAAGACCGATTTGCAGTTTCTCACAAGCCTTGATCTAATTACAGCAGAGTCTAGAGCCTTAATGGCTGCCTGGCTGTCTATATAGACAGTTATCGTTTTACAAACGATATTACTCTCACGTATAATTTCCACAGCCTATATGATGGCTGTGATTTTGTCGCTAATTCTAAAGGAGTTGTTTATTCCTAGGGCCTCACAATAAACTCCGGCTCCCGTGCCAACGTCCATCTTAGAACCGTAGGTATGGAACGCCTTTTCCTTCATGGTTCTCAGGTTCCTCCAGTGCATTCTGTCAGGAATTCTTATATTGAATCTCCTTTCAAATGCTAGCGTAGGCGTCATGAAATCAGTTTTCGCCGATTTGCTGGTAGTTCCCCATCGGGATAAAATGGAGGCATGGCCGTTAAGGCTCGATGAACACAATCGGCCTTCTCTCAGTCTTACGGCGGTTTTAGCCGCCAGACTGCTACAGTATATATTAAGCGGAATGAAACTGAGCATGGTTTCCATTGCCGCTGTAGGTGTTGTTCTTATTGACCCCATGACTCCGATACACGCTGCCCTCTGGATTTTGGTGATGTTTGAAAGCTGATATTGCTTCTCAAGAGCCATCCACCAGACTAGTGAACCATATGTGAGAATCGGTCTTACGACCGCTGTGTATATTCAGTACACCACAGCTGGTTTGAAGCCGCACGTGTTGCTGAATGCCTTTTTGCAAGAATAGAAAACTACGCTAGCTTTTTTGATGCGTTTGGCAGTGTTATAATTCCAGTTCAGTTTGGAATCTAAAATTACGCCCAGGTATCGCGCTGAACTTGAGATACTTAGTTCAGTACCACCGATGTTTGGGGGTCTGAAGGTAGGAATTGATCTCTTCTTAGTGAAAAGAACTACCTCGGTCTTTCAGGGGTTCAGTCCCAGCCTTTTGCTGCTGACCTAATCATTCACTAGTTGTAGTGCAAGATTTAGTCTTTCGCTTAGGACTGGAGGGAATTTTCCCGAAACCAGGATGACCACATCGTCGGCATAGGCCGTCGCGTTAAAGCCGTTTTCCTTCAGTATCACCAAGATCTCATCCACTACGAGGAGCCACAATAAAGGAGATAGAACTCCGCCTTGGGGGGTTCCTCTGCAGACGCTTCTCTGGATGGTTACATCTCCTAGCATTGAAAATATAACCCTCGATTGAAGCATCTGTGCAATCCAATTGCAGAGACCCATGTTTAAATGAGCTCTGTGTAGGCTGTCCAGGATCGCGTCAGTGTTTACATTGTTAAACGGCCCTTCAATGACTAGGAATGCCCCGAGAGTGAACTCTTTAAAGTGGAGGGATCTTTCTATACTTGATACGACCCTGTGTAGCGCAGTATCTACCGATCTTCCGCAGATGTATGCGTGTTGTGATTTAGATAGGTAATTATCGCCAATCACGTTTCTGATGTATACATCTATTAAACGTTCCAGTGTTTTTAGCTTAAAAGACGACAGACTGATAGGTCTCAGGTCTTTGCGTTTGTGTGGCTCGCTTTCCCCGCTTTGGGAATAAATACGACGCGCACCTCTCGCCATGCTCTAGGAACATATCCTAGCTTAAGGCAGCCTGTGAAAATGCGCTTGAGCCATGGAATAGCAATATCCACTGACTCATGCAGCATTACAGGTCGAATGTTATTCATTCCTGGTGCCTTATATGGAGCAAATGATTTAATTGCCCAGGCTATCTTGTCATCATCTATTATATTCCTCACGTCTTCCGCTCTTATTCCCGGTGTCATCTCTGGAGTGGGTAGATCGTTCATTTTCATTTCATTTTTAATGCATTTTTATTATTACTTCATTAAACTTATAGCTAGACAAAAAACGCTTAAAACTAGCTTAACTAACTTAACTATTCCTATTCTAACTTACTGGCCCTATGCGCGCGCTCTAAGTTAAACCTAATACTTAAAACTATGTCTTTCGACGTCACTGACTTTATTTTTTTATTCATTTTATTAATCAATTATCTATTGATACTAAGAAAAACTTTAAATAAATGGGAAAAACTTAGTATATGAACTTATTTTTGAATCTTCTTATATATAAAACTTACATCTACCTTAAAATAAATCTTAAACTACCTTATTCTAAATTACCCTATCTTATTCTATGTTACGTATTTTCTACGTAAATTTTTTTTTTGTTTTTTTTTTTTTTTATTTTTTTTGTTTTGTTTTTTCTTTGTTTTTTTTTTTTTTTTTATCGAGTGCTGTTTTTGTTTATTTTTTTTTTTTCATCCAAGTGCTGTGGATATATATTTTTTTTTTTTTTTTTTTTTTTTTTTTAATTATTACCAACACCTACCTAAACCTAAAAAACTACCTAAACCTAAACTATGCAAGTCGGCCATGGACAAGAACAGCCAACTTTCAACATCAAACAGGCTAGCCTGGATTAGGACGAAACGACGAAGGAGTTTCCTCTCTTTCGGCCAGCCGCCGGAAATGTCCGTACTGACGTTGTACGTTATCAACATCCCGACCCGATACCGCCCTACTAAACCGGAGACGCTCCACACTGCCGTGTGCAACGTCTCTGTCGTAGTTCAGTCGCCTATCAACACCTGTCCGAGCAACGTGGAAGATTAGCGGCACTGCCAATCTGTCCTGGATCAGACCTTTCTTATCAAAATAGAGGAACGCCTCTGGGGGAACAAAGCCGTTAAGGCGCACTCTCTCATGATACTCGGAATTGGGGTAATAAGCCCCGAAGATCAGGTTGTTCGTCGAGCTCATTGCTCTTGCAATGTGCCTTCGAATCAGCTTGATAACGAAATTATCCACTCTTATTAGATTAGCCCTTTTGTATAGGACCTCATTGGGATAGAATTTTATGTACTGGGACTCCGGTGTTCTGTATAAATGAAGGCAAGCCCTCTCAAACACCCGAATCTATTCCAACAAGCTTGCTCCCACGTTGAACCACACGGGACATCCATATACGAGGAGCATGGGCCGGATGAGGGCCATGTAGCAAATTACCTTTACCCTTGCATCGAGTTGCTTGCTATAAAAAAGTCTCTTTGTAAGGGGAAAAGCACCTTTGGCTCAGGCCAGAGCAGCATCTATATGTTTGTTAAAATATAGATATTGGTCTAACCAGAGCTCCAGGTATCTGACTACACTTCGACTCGCAAGTGGCTGTCCGTGCGATCCAAGTATTGAGAACTTTCGCCAATTCTTTCTGGTATCCCTAGAGGCACCAGACAACGGCGTCCTAAAAAGAATGGTTTCCGATTTCTGGAAGTCGATCTTCAACTTCCAGTCATCGCAATATCGCTGAATCTTATTGAAGTCACGTTGCAAGAGAATTGCAATGACCTCGATTTTTGGTCCTGATCTGTACGCGATCAAGTCGTCTGCGTACGCTATGGCATGGTGAAGTGATCCTATGAGATCGCTCGTGTAAATATTGAAAAGGATCGGTGAATTAACCGCACTTGTTGCAGACCGTTTTTAATTAGAAATGTTCCAGCAGAAGTCACATTGCCATTTTTGACAATGAACTGTCTACTGGTGAGCATGTTATGAAGTATGTACAGCAGTGGTTTGCTTATGCCCAGCCTGCTTAGCTTGTAGAAAAGTCCCTCTAACCATACGGTGTCGAAGGCCTTCTCCAAGTCAATCAGGCAGGCACCCGTGCATTGGTTCTTGCTTTTGTTCCATTGGATATCCGATACCAGTTTAGACGCGGCATGTATTGTATCATGCCCCGCCTTAAAACCAAATTGGTTATCCGGAATTATATTACTGTTCTCAGTCCACTTAACCAGGGCCCTATTGATCACTTTCTCGAATACCTTGCTGATGTTCGGAAGGAGACTTATCGACCGGAGATTTGCCGGATTGGAGGTGTCCTTACCCCTTTTGGGGATGGGTTGTATCAATGCTGTTTTCCAATGCGCTAGATAATGCGCATTGTTAAACAGAGTGGTGTAAATGTTCACCGCTTCTAGAGGGAGATGTCGAAGCACAATGTTCGACACTCCATCGATTCCTTCAGATTTCTTCCTCCTCAATGAGTCGAAGATCGCTTGGAGCTCCACCTTCGATATGTACGGGGGATGACATTATTTGCCATGTTATCGTCATTGAACTCGGTAAAACCTATGTCCTCGGATCGCCAGTGCTCTATATCATTTCGAAGGTAGAAGTTGTGCACAAGGACGCGATTTTCCAGGTCGTGGTTCGGGCAAATGGTATCATTCACCTTGTACACTTCCTGGAAGACGCTCCTATAGTCTCTACCTTCTCCTGCAGATCTTCGATCACAAAGAAGTCGTCATCCTCTACTGCGTTATCTGGATCTATACCTGCTGTTATAAGTATTCGTCCATTGTTCGTCGTTCGGGGGATCTTAAGACACGGAAGGTCGTTTTGATTATTCCTCCGAAACATTTTATTTATTTGCGGGAACATACTCGGGTTGTTGGATTTTACAGCCCGAATTTTGTTGTTCCAATGCAAATTTACAGAAAGTCTGTAATTTTCTTTAATTAATTTTTGGAGGTTTTTAATCAACGAGCGTCCTAACCTCCGAGTTTTGTCTGTCAGTAAACTGTCTGTACAAGGTTTTTAGTCTCGACAGCAGTCTACTTTTGTGTTGGTGTAGTGTTGTCAGTATGTTGATACCGAGGTATCGTATTGTCCATAGTTCGTTTAATTGTCTCGTCCATTTGTTTTAGGTACCAGGCAATCTCCTCGTTTGACAGATTCCTATTGGACGGTGGGTAGAGCGAATTCGAGGAGAGTGCTCTTGTCAAAGTTCTTGAGAAGCGAGACCAACGCGTCCTACTATAATTGTAGGAGTACGTTTAGACAAACTCCTCTAACTCCGCAATTTCGTTGGGAATCGTTATTACGGCACTGAGTCCGCAATGGTCACTGTGCAGGCAGTTTATAGTTTGTCGGTCCATGTCGGTCAGTTGTAACCGTACGTCGAACAGCATAAGATCCGGATAAAAGCCGCTTCTAGGAAACGACGGACTATCTGTAGCTTTCAAATCGAGTTTATACTCGACACTCTGCCGACCCCACCAATTGAATAGTATGTTCCCTCTAGGATTTCCCCAATCTCTATGTTTGGCATTGAGATCTCCGGCCATGATGAAATAATTCTCCTCCGACTCCAGCCTTAGGAATCGAAAAAGTGTCTCGAGCTCTGAAATAAATAAAGTAGATTGAGTAGCTTCAGGTGCATAGAGTGCGACCAAGTACATCCTCTTTCCACTACGGAGAGGGATGCACACGATACACGCTTCCAGCTCCTGGAACCTTCGCACTTCACCGCTGTACATGACTTTAAATTGCAGTTGTTTGCGTATGAAGATCGCAACACCTCCTCCTTGTGTGGAGTTGGGTCGGTCTCTTCTGACAATATTGTATTTATTGTGCCCCAATTTGTGCTTCTGGCATAGCTTTGTTTCGCTAACCATAAGCACATCAGGGGTTTGGTCTTCAAGCAACTTAAGCAATACGGCTCTTCGCTCGATCCTAATCAGTGAATTCACATTCACCGCAAGGATCTTCAAGGATTGCTCCTCCATGTTCGTACCCATTACGACTGAAGGTGCGTTAAGCCCGGCAGAAGTGCGTAGATCTGGTCCACTCGTTTGGCCTGCTCCTGTACCTGACGTTGAAGCTGCTCCATCTGCCCTTGGATAGAGAGCAAGATGGCTAGCAAGTCAGTTTGAGCCTCCGGTGCTTTAGGCGCTGGGGCCTGAGAAGCAACCTTCGGTCTTTTCTGTTCCGCGTTTCCCCGACCTGCCGTCATTTGGGCGTAGGTCACTTGGGGAGTCACGGATTGTGTTTGAATTGGAGCAGGTGGACGTTTCACTACGACCTTCTCCTGGCGAACTAGATTTACTTTCATAATGTACTGGAACTTAGGACAACCCCGATAGTTTGCGGTGTGTCCCGAGTTCCTGCATAAAGCACACAAGAGTTGGCTCTTATCTGCCAATCCATCCTTACCCAGAGTGCATTCCTCTGCTTTGTGGTTCTTTCCACACTTAACACATCGAGGCTGCATTTCGCAGTTCGACGCGGGGTGCCCGAACCTTTGGCAGCGAACACATTGTAAAATGTTTTCGCTCCTTCTTAATTTTTCCCATGCGACAACCTGGTAGTCTAGGACTTTAATACTTCTTAGACCATCCAGCTTACTATTGGGTGAAAGCTGAACTAGGAAGAACGGCAGTTTCCGCTTCTCCCTTTTTGCCTTAGCTGTGGTGAATGGCTTGATCCCTACAAATTCGAGCTCGTTGCACTCTTTCTCTTTAAGCAGCGCAAGGAGCGTCTCCGGATCAGTAGACGGGTCTATCCCTCTCAGCAGCATAGTTTGCTGCTTTTCCCCCTTCGGGGTGAAGGAGAAGAACTCCGTCGTCGTGTCCTTTAACAGATCTTTAATTTTTTTATATTGTTCCACTGTATTACAGTGGATAGCGTGCCTGTCTTAATTTAAGCGTTTAATAGAAAAATTGTTGCCTATGGCCGACTTACATAGTTTAATGGTGTCCATAAGCTCAATCTTATAGGTGTTGATTGGCGGTACCCTCGCTTTTGCCGTCGTCTTCGGTTGCTGTTGGTTCAGCTGCGGTTGTTGTTGCTGTTGTTTCTGCTGCTGCTGTTGTTTCTGCTGCTGCTGCTGCGGTTGTGGTTGTGGTTGAGATTCTTGCAGCGTTTTCTGCTGCTGTAGTAGTTGCTGCTGTTTTTCCAGCTGTTGTTGTTGCTGCTGCTTCGTCTGCAGTATTTGCGGCTGTATTGCTGGTTGCCGCTGGTTTTCTGGCGGCTGCTGCTGTAGTAGTTGTTGTTGTTGAGCGCCCTGTAGCTCTAGCTGCCGCTCCCTCTCTCGCCTGGCCATTTGTTTGGCCTTTATGGCACGCACCCTCTGTTCGAGCTGCCTGATGCTGCTAGTCAGACTCTCGACTTCTTCTTCCTCATCATCCGATTCGGAGGACGCCAGAACTCCGAAGCTATTGTTCTTCTCTTCAACGTAGTGGCCTTCCCCACCGTCGGAGATGTACTCTAATTCGACAGAGTCGTCGGACCTCTGTCGCTTTTTTTCTGCTGCTACTGTTGTTGTTGTGCTCGGCGCCCCTTCACTCACTCCACCGGGCAGTTGTTCAGTTGGAGCTGATGTGGAGGGACGCTTTACAAGGTTGGGAGAAGGTTTCAATTTCCTTCTCCTTTTCCCCTTACTTGCGGTTGCCACTGTTGATGGGTGGCCTTTCTGCAATGCATCGGCTGATGCAGTCACCCCACCAGCTGGTCCCGTTAATGGGAGCGCGGGCCGCTCACTCTCCATCGCCTGATATGTGTTTTTGTTTATTTGGTTTTCACTTATTTAGTATAAATGAAAAAAAAAGTCCAGAATTCCCCTGCCCGGAATTGAACAGGGGTCGCTTGTTCGGTAGAACACCACCACTACCACTGGGCTAACTCGCCACTTGAATATCCGCTGTCTAACTTACTACTTTAAATCGCACCGATTTTAATTGAGAAGCCGAAACACGTGCGTACTCTATGAAAGTCTGTGAACGACTGAGTGGGTAGATCGTCTTCGGAGATCGATGTACATCCGGGAAAGTGAGTACTCAATAGTATATCCAGCGTTTCCTCTGGTGACTCTGCCCAGGTACCATCACCCTTCCTAATATTGGATGCCGGCGTTGGTGTGTGTCGAAATGAGAATGAGTTCCGCTATTTTATCGCTCCACCATGGTGGACGCTTTTAACCGCTACGCCTACTAATCGGACAGGATTTCTCGAAAGATTGCGTTAGAGAGTCGGTCAGTGCATCGACTGCATTGTCAATTGCTTCCATAGAGTTGAGGTCCTCGGTGAAATGATGCACCGATTTCCTTAGTTCTCTCTTGAATTTTGACCAGTTAGCCCTACGCGGATTTCTAAAAGTCCCTTTCCCACAAGTAGATAGTTGTAGTTTGAAGAGTATCCAACAATGATCTGATAGTGACGCCTTGTCGGAGACACTTTTTAGCCACGATACAAGTTCTAACCTTGCCAACGTCACTTCTATAATATACATTGTTGAGAACCCACGGTTCCTGGATTAGGGCCAGATCCAGCTGCTTCTTCATTAGGAGCAGCCTCAAGTTGTCGGAGGCTACTGTACTATGATGGAGGTTGATTTGCACTACCTTCATTGGTTGTCGCAATTTCAACTTCCATAGCGTCAGTCGCCCCATCGTTCGCTGCCTATTGAGTCCGCTTTAGGAGTTTCAGAGTAACTTCTCCCACTCCATAGAACAGCTTCAATTGTTTATCTTCCAGAAGTGAGGCCGGAGGTTCATTCATGGGGATGATGAATCCTTTGGTCCCATTCTCCGATTCTTCCTCCACAACGACCTCCCAGCTCTTCATATCAGTAGAAGGGTTCTGGGCTTTTAGGAAGCTGAGGATCTCTGTTTTGTCCACACCTCAGTCAGGAACACAGAGCCTTCCCTTGGGTATGGTTGGGATTTCATCGGGAGGCACCGCTCGCAGTGCAGCCCCTTCCCATAATTTAAGATCGCGAACCGTGGCTTTCGCGAAAGCAAGCAATAACTGATCTTTACAGTCTATCAGAATGACTCCTCGATACCACTTCGCTCTCCCGGGTGCAGTTCCACCAGTATTTTTTCGAATACGGTCAAAGGCTGCTCCAGCTAAGGCCTTCTCAATCATTTGACCGCGTTCTTGGGAGTACTGGCCACTAGGTTTTCCGAAGTCCACTTCAGCTAGTTGTAGTGAACTCGAATCGCCCCGCTGAAAAGCATCTCCGTATCAGCCTTTGACCTTTTGGAGGGATTTTTAGGGTCCTACGAGGATCTCAACCTGTTTGACCCAAAATCCTCCCTCTTGGTCTTGGCCATTCTACGAGAATGCTCAGCGGTCCTTCTGGCTGACCAGTAGTACCTGCCTTAGCGGCTTCTGATGTCTGCCTTAGGGGCATCTACCTTGCAGTTTTCTTTGGTTTTACTAGCGGTCTGTTTAGGTACAAGCCTCGTCAGAGCGTCCTTTTCTATTATGTCAATAGCCCAGGCCAGGGAATTTTGTTCTTTCTCGGAGAGGGAAGATGGGTCCTTTACCTCCAGGATCGATTTGATATGCGTCGCTCTACGGAACAACCGCTTTCTCATCTGACCTGGAAAGACTTTCTTCTTCATCTCCGACTTCCGGGTACTCTTGGATGGATCTGCTAATAGCTGCCGATAGTGGCTGCCGCTCAGTCAATTCTGGTACGCCCACGGATAGCGTGTCAGCGTCCGAACTGCTGTTTGTTTTATTTTGTTTTGTTTTGTTTTTTCTTTTTCTTTATCTTTTTTATTCATTTTGTTCCCACGAGTAAGATCGGAATATAGGTACGCCCCGTCAGAGCCGCCATGACGGAGTAAGGCATTTTCAGATCACAGACCTCGCCAGGGCATCTGTGAGAGCTCGTTAGCGGTTGGTATTTTATTCCCCCAACCTTCCATATTCGGCACGTTTTTATACTTGCTCACACCAGCGTTTGAATAGGGAGGCTATCTCTTAGTTTTCGGACCTCCAGGAGTCGATGAATGATCAGCATTCGCCAACCCATCCTTTAACCCTACTTAAGCCCCAGCACCACGACAAGGTGGATAGCCATCGCTGGGGAAACCATTGGGTAGTTTAACATCAGCTATGCGCATAACTCCATTTGGTCCTGGGTAGATCTATGTGATACGCCCCAACTGCCAGAGCGGACGCAATTAAGTGGGCTCGATAAGAACAACCACGTCATCGACTTCTACCTGTTTTGTGGTCTTGAACCACTTCCACCATCTCGTGATGACCGGCAAATAGTAGGTGTTCCACCGCCTTATGAGTTGCTACATCAAGTGCTGAGAATGTCTGCTATAGAGTTTGCTGCATGAATCCCTTTCTGAGAAAACTCCAGGGGCCTTTGTGTCCTTATCAGCTTCGCCAAAGAGCATCATATTTGGTGTAAGAGGTCTCGGGTCCTCAGAGTCTACTGGAAGACGGTTTATTCGGCCTTGAGCCTCCAAAAGGGCATTTCGCAGTACGTCTTCTCTGAGAATTTATGGATTTGCATAATGTGGATTGCAGCCTTGGTGACTAAAACTGCTTCTTCGAGCGTATTGTTACTATTAAAGTAGTCGTCAACATAGGTTCTCTTAGTTAACCCATCTACTGCCTCTGGAAAATCCACTTTGAATAAGTTTGAATAGTAGTTTTTTACGAATTGAGCACATGTCGGTGAACATCTGGACCCGAGCATCATCACCTGCATAATATACATTGTTAATTTGCGTGAACTGTCGCCGTCTCTCCAAAGAATTCGTTGGCATTGCTGATCCTCTTCCTTTATCGATGGAACATTTCTTTCACAACAGCATTCGCAACTACCTCTCGTTCTCGAAATTTAAAGAGACAAGCGTGCAGTGGAACGAGATTGTCTGGTCCCTTCAATAAATGAGTGTTGAGCGAAACTCCGTCTACTTTTGCAGCAACATCAGCAACACATCTTGGTTTTGGAGGAACCTTGATAAATTTTCGACAATAAATGTCGGAGCATACCAGATGCGAGGCCACTCTTTAAGTAATTCCTCTTGAGAAGCGATCCTAGCATAACCCTTCGACAATAACTCACGCATATAATTATTTTTCCATTCCAGTAAGTGGGGTTTTTTTGCAATAATTTCTCTATCGCAATGAGACGTTTAAGTGTTATGGGAAAACTGTCAGGAAGTTTGACGTCATCAGCGTTCCACAGAAGACCAATCTCATATTGCTGACCGACTAGATTAATGGAAGGCTCCATAATATCCGACGCTCGAATGAATTCTCGACTTACTAGGTCAACCCTTGGATCCATCACGCCAAACTCCTCCGTGGTAAAGTGACGTCTCACCAGCTCACGAAGATCATCTTCCTTTTTTATAGCGTCGTGGAATATTAATTTCATAGTAGGTCTAAAAACTTGATGACCGGAAGACACATGCGTTGTTTGAACTGAATTACCACTGCCATACACAATCCAACTAAGGGGTGTTTTCAAACCACAAGATTCTTCATTTTTCCTGTGACACTGACCACGACCCAAGAGGAATTTCGCCTGATCCAAACCAATCAATATCATAGGCTTTGCGTTCCCACGAAGATGGGAGTACGAACTCTTTAACTTGGAGACATCGTAGGACTGAGTGGGCAGGTCCAAATCCTTAACGGTGTAAACATTCTTTAAAACATAGTGCTTCTTTATTAATTCCTGATACTGTTAGCGAAGTTCGCAAAGAATACTCCTATCGCAAAACAACTTTTGTCCACTGCAAAGTGCGTTCCTCTGGATCCCCTTCTAGTCCAAGGTCATCAAATAAATCTTTCTCGAGCATCGTCAACGAGGAGTCATCGTCGAGGAACGCGAACGTGTCCACGAATAACTTGTCTCGACCATGGATTCTAATCGGTACAATCTTGAACATGACCGAGGTTATTCCCAATATGAGATGAAAGAATATGAGGTTCAACTCCAAATATGTACTGGTAGCCGTCTGATGCAACAAAGGGTGATGACGACGAGAACATCCATTGGTATCACATGTTCTTTTCTTGGCGCATGTTCGCCAATCATGTTTCGCTGGATCCAGACAGGTAAAACATATAGACTTTTCATTCACATAAGCCAGCCTTTGCTCGGCCGTCAATGCCTTAAACTCCTCACACTGACACAAAGGGTCCACATGATGGGGAGGGGACAGCTGACGACGATGGCTGGTGTGTCAGTACTCGATGAGAAGACTTCGGGACTCTGGTTTTTTTAACATCTGCAATCGGCCTTAATAAATCGGGAGGCAAATCAACAACTTTATCAGTAAGAAAATCCGCGAATTGAATAAAGTTGGCTACTGGTGTAATAGCTTTCTTTTTCTGCTACTCTTGGTACAGGCCAGCACCCAGCTTGGATGCTAGGTTTGTCAATACATATTCATTTGTAAGATCTTTTTTCCTATTCATAGATTTGACATCACCCACAAAGCCATTAACTTTTACCGCTCACAAACGAATCTTAGGATCACTCTTAGATGCCAGTCTCGAAAGATTTAATAAATCAGGTATAAAACCATGAATGAGAACATCATAACGGCCAATATTGCACGAAGTGAATTCGTGATTGCATTAACATCCGATGAATATCTCAGATGGTCGCTCACAAGTTGGTATGCCTCACCTCTTAAAGCCTTCCATAGTCTAGCAACGTTCTCCTTGGTACTAAATTTTCCTTCGATCGTTGTCGTCTTGAAATGTTTAATTCCATTTCTCTTTATGTCCCCTTTTCTCGTCATAAAACTTCATCTTCATCCCCCCCTTGGTATAATCGCAAACTTCGCGCCTTACGTAACAAGAGAAACAAGTTATGGGCAGCTTTCCTTCGTACCAATTCTGTTTTCGACTATTCCAACTATCTCGGTTCCTACCTTCAATTCAATCATCTTTATAACTCTCTCTACCAGCGGCACCTAATTAACGCGAAAGCAAATCTTATAAACGACCCTAAGTCATTTTTTCAATTCGTCAACTATAAAAAAAAATCTGACGGTTACCCTCCGTCCCTCTCTTTTGAAAACATATCTTCAACTAATCCACAAACCATTGCCAACTTGTTTGCCACCTATTTTAAACAATCCTTCGCCGACAACTCTTTTGAACCAGACCCCTCTTACTTCACTCACCTTCTTAACTTCTCCGTTGGCCCCTTTCTGTCCCTGCCTTTTGATCCTGCTGTAATTGAAAATAAACTACAAAATCTTAATGATGAATTCTCACCCGGCCCAGATGGTCTCCCTGCCATTTTTCTTAAAAAATGCTCTTCCATTCTCTCCCTCCCCCTCTCTCACCTCTTCCGTTTGTCTCTATCACTAGGAGAATTCCCTCAGATTTGGAAGACCTCTTTCATAACCCCCATTCACAAAAAGGGATCAAAGAACGAAGTAACAAACTATCGCCCCATTGCTAAATTTTCTCGAAACTTTTCGAAAGTATTTTATACGAAGCCTTAAGCTTTCAGTGCAAGTCTCTTATCTCTCCCACCCAACACGGCTTTCTGAAAGGTAGATCAACTACCACTAACTTAGTCGAATTCGTGTCCTTCGCCCTGTCTGCCTTAGAGAATGGCAAAGAAGTCGACGTTATTGCAACTGATTTTAGTAAGGCTTTTGATAAGATATCTCATAACTTAATCCTCTTCAAATTGTCTGCCCTCGGTTTCGAACCCATATTGTTAAAATGGATATCTTCTTACCTGGAAAACCGTTCTTACAGAGTTCGCTTCAGATCCATCTTATCGACTCCCTTCTTGGCCACCTCTGGTGTTCCGCAAGGCAGCCATCTAGGTCCCCTTCTCTTCATTCTAACCATAAACGATGTCGAGAGGGTTATTAAACATTCTTCCCTCTCTCTGTACGCTGATGATACCAAATTTTTCAAAGCCATCTCTTCACCACATGACTACTGCCTCCTTCAACAAGACCTTGATAGTTTTTCGAACTGGTGCCTACAAAATCGCTTAGAGATCAATATCGCCAAATGTCAATCCATTACCTTATCACGTAAGCACCACGTGTCCTCCGCCCGCCTTTACCTTCTTCATGGTCAACCTATATCCGTCGTTCAGTCTCTCCGTGATCTAGGAATATTGTACGATAGGGAACTAAATTTTCGTTCACATATTGATGAGATAATTCGTAAAGCTAACTCATCACTTGGCTTTGTCAAACGATGGTCCAAAGAATTCTCCGACCCTTACGTGACCAGATCCCTCTACATTACCTTTGTGCGCCCCCTCCTTGAATATGCCAGTCAAGCGTGGTCACCCTTTCAGCAAGTTCATGTGACCAGAATCGAGAATGTTCAACGTCGATTTCTTCGATTTGCCCTTCGAGGTCTTCCTTGGAACGATCCATTTATCTTGCCTCCCTATCAAGACCGCCTCAACCTCATCAACCTGAGTACTCTAGAGAAACGCAGAGATGTTACAGACATTCTTTTCATTCATCGACTTCTTTCAGGCTCTGTCGATTGCGCATCTCTTTATAATTCAATTTTTTTCAATACCAACCCACGAAATTTACGATGCCCTCGTCTTTTCTATTTACCGTCCCACCGCACTTCATATGGATCTAATGAACCAATTTCCCGTATGCTGCGAAAAGTGAACTCAAACCTCACCCAGTTTGATTTTAACCTCAGCACCCCCTGCCTCAAAACCGAACTCCTTCATCATTCTCCTTAACTTTAAGTCTTAGTTTTAAGTTTTAGTTTTAAGTTTTAGTTTTAAGTTTTAGGTTTAAGTTTTAGCCTTAAGTTAGTTGTAGCTTGTAATAAGCCAAATAAATGGGGGCTTTCGCCCCCACCAAAATTAAAATTAAATTAAAATTAAATTAAATTAAATTGAACACCTCTTCAAAGTAATGCCATCCACGGCGGTTTTCACCAGTGAAAGTCAGCAATTCTCGAACGTTGCTACGGTTTAAAATTGTTAACAACTGGCCATGTCGCTCTCTTGAAAAGAAGAATCACTTTCCGGTGAAGCGCGCATAGGAGTGGACTGACTCAGCAACGACTGATGATTGGCTTGAATTTTCTTTGTAATTTCCCACCTTTCATCACAGTTCTTAATACTGGCACCTTGACTACAACTCTCCACGACCGCTGGCTGCTTTTCGGACGAAGAAGACAACTGACAACTTGACCTTTAAACTTTCAAGCTCAGCTAGCAATAAAGCGAGATCTTTGTCACGTTGGGCAACTGAAGCCTGAGCAACTGCGGCGGCTTCGATCAAAATGTCTACCCCCTTCAACATCAATTCCAGTTGACGGAGTTGGTTGAGGAATTATTATCTTCCCTTGACCGCAATCTATAACCTCATTTAATCTGAGCTCGCAGTCCCTTTCTTCACAGAACTACGAAGTGGTTGTGTCTATAGATCGGGGTTGAAGTCGTGGCAAGAATAGTGCCATCAACGCTTGCACTTACCACAGCTCACCATACAATCGTTGTCCGCTTTACCGCAACTTTGAGAAGTATAGCTTTCTCTCAAATTAACCATATCGCTTAGAACCGCGATTAAAATAAAAGTCTGTTGCTGCACCGCAGCATAAAGGCATCCAATTAACAAATATGGAACTCCCAAGCCCTGATAGGTAAATCCTAAGAAAAACAGGAAACCTCTTGGCAACAAATTCAATTTTAATTTCTGAAACGAAAGGATTGTTTTTTTTTACATTTTTTATAATTAGATCTTTTTTTTTTTCTTACAATTGGTTTTGCAATCGAAATTTTAAGAAAACTACGGTGGGCAACAGAAATAAAAGGCGCTGAAATTTGGCCAACCTTCTTTGTGGAAGAAGCTAAAAAATTAACACGAGGTTTTTGAGAAGTACAAAACGAGGTTGCCAATTTATAGTAATTGTATGAAATTGTATCAGCGGCTTGATGACAACCAGTATTTTCTAATCGTCAGTTCTCTATATCATTTCGAAGGTAGAAGTTGTGCACGAGGACTTTATTCTCCAGATCGTGGATCGGGCGAATGCTTGCATTTACCTTGTATACATCCTCGAAAATAGTTCCTATAGCCTACATCTTTTCCTGTCGATCTTTGATTACAAAGAAATCATCATTATCAACAGCGTCCCTTGGATCTATTCCTGCTGCTGTAAGTAAGCGTTCCTTGTTCGTCGTTCGGACGATTTTTAGACACAGAAGTTCGTTGACATCGTTCCTTCGAAATATTTTATTAATCTCGGGTTATCAGACTTGATAGCCAGAATCTTGTTGCCCCAGTGCAAATTAGGCGATCGCCTATAATCTGCTCTAATTAGTATTTGGAGGTTCTTTATCAGCGATTTCAGTATCCTAAAGTCCGAGTTTTATCTGTCAGTAATCTTCCTATACAAATTGTTTACTCTTGTAAGCAGTCTAATTTTTTGTACGTGCAGTGCTTTGTCAGTTGGTCGATACTGAGGTATCGTACGACGGAACGGTTTGCTCATGTAAGCATCGTTCATTTGATTATTTCATCCATTTGTTTAAGATATCTGCCAAACTCCTCGTTTGACAGATTCCTATTGGACAGTGGGTACAGCGAGTTAGAGGAGAGTGCTCTTGCCGCCAAGTCTCGGGAGAAGGGAATCCAACGAGAACAAACTTTTCCAATTCCACAATTTCGTTGGGAATAGTCTTTTCGGCACTAAGTCCGCAATGGTCACTGTCATACACAAATGTGCGCAGACAGTTTATCGTTTGTCGGTCCACGTCTGTCAGTTGTAACCGTTCTTCGAACAGCAGTTGATCCAGATAGGAGCTGCTTGTGGGAAACGACGGACTATCTGAAGCCTTCAAATTGAGCTGAAACTCGACATTATGTTGACCCCACCAATTGAATAGTGAGTTCCGTCTAGGATTTGGTGTGTGATTTCCCAGTTTAGCGTTTAGATCTCTGGCCATGAGGAAATAATTCTCCCCCTGACATAAATATAGTAGATTGAGCAGCTTCAGCAGCATAAAGCACGACCAGTTACATCTTCTTTCCACTCAGTCGAATCCCAACTCGCAACGCGATCGGACGGCTATGTTAGTGGTAGAACAATTCCGAGCAATTAGTACAAGAGCCATTTTAGTTAATCTACTTTTATAAGTTCGAGTGGCTCAGTGTAGCAAGCCGTGGACTCTGGTGATGGAGGACCTAAGTTCAATTCCCAGCCAGTGCCACCACTTTTTTAAAATTAATGTAATCTAATAAAGTAAAAATTGGGAGAAAGTGGAACGTGAAGCGCCGATACAAATTAAGGCGATGGACTCCGGTCAATCAGCGGTCCCACAAATTGACGGATCAAGCAAGCAGATCAATCAGTAAACACAACAGAAGAACTCGAAAAAAATGAGAAAATGAGATAGAAATTAAAACCAACGCAAAATCTGTCGGCCAATAGGAAGGCAAATACAGAGGGGGGTGGAGCATGTCACCAAGCTCAGCATCGTCGGCGGCTGAGACCGAGGATGAGAATGAAAACCTCAAGCTACTCCTATGAGTCCGAGGGGGGCGAAGGCCGGTACGTCGGCGGGGGAAATTCCTTCAAAGACCTACCGGCAGAAGGCGGTATTCACGTCGAAGAGGACGAGGAAGATGAGGAGACGACTCTTAGCAAGCTGATTAAAGAGCTCCTCGAAAAGTGTAAGAAGGTGCGCCAATTGAAAATGGCAAAGCAGCAACAACAAAAAGAAGAGCTGCTAAAGCAACAGCAGCTCGCCAAGCAGCAAGAGCTGCAAAAAAATAAGCAGCAGCAGAAGCAGAAAAAACAGCAACAACAACAACCGTTGCCAAAGGTTTCGAACGCGGCAGCTAACTTCAACATTAGATGTGTAAAGTGCAACAAGGACCACACACATGGAGATTGTCCTCTTGGCAAGGAGAGAGTTGAAGACAAGAGTATCCTCTCTTGTGTGCTCTGCAGGAATTCTGGGACAAAGTGACCGGGTAAAGCCACAACAATAGCAAATACGCCAAAGGTAGCCCAAAAGGCACTGGAGCCGGATCTAGACTTGAAAGCGATTCTTCTGTCTTTGCACGGAAAGATCAACAATTTCCAAAAACAACTTAAAAAACAAACGGCTCGAATAGATGTCATTTACTCGGAGATGTTTGGAGGGTCTGGAGTGCCATAAATCATGATGGCTACGCTGGATGAGCGAAATATAAAGATCCTTGCTCTGAATGTTAATGCACTGGTCAGGATCGAGAGAAGAAGCAGCCTTTCAAACCTGCTAGGAACCGAAAACCCGGACGTGCTTTTGGTTAGTGAAACTAAGCTAAACCAAAAACACAAACTGGTATATAAGAACTACCATTTAGAAGAGACTGGCCTCACTCCACACAAGGCGGTGGGGTTGGAATCTTGATTCGTAAAGTCCTGCGCCATAAGATTATATATAGCGGGGACGTGCGTAGGTTCCAGTTGGTGGAAGTATGCATTATATGCATTCCTCTCCATAGTAATAGACGAATGTATATGATGTCGCTTTACTCACGTGAAACACCTCTACCCTCTCAATTAATGGCAGAGCTTGAGACACTTTTTCGTAGCCTTCAGCTCCATTCAGATGAGAATTAATACTTCTTGGCCAGAGTTTTTAATACCAAACATCCAGCATGGGGAAATGTTTCTCCAATCACTAGGGGTCACCAGTGGTGGAGCCTCAATATGATTGAGTACAAACTTGAGTTGCACGCGACGGATATCCCTTCTTTTCCGAGAAGTGGCCCTTTCCTAGACTTGGCCCTAACGGACGAAAGACTAGAATTGACGAACACAGATCGACTCACGCGGAAATGTTTGCGTGCGTTCGAGTACGGTAGTGACCACTACAGACTCTCCGCCGCAATAAGAATCCCGAACGAGCAAACGCTGCTGGAGGAGTTTGATGCGATGTATTCCTTCGATTATAGAAGTGCACACAGTTCGCGTTTCTTCAGATTATTAAGGCGGGATATACGATCGAGTGGGATCGATCCCCCGACAAACACGAACATGACATCGATCAGTATTTGTTGCAAATGAACGATGTCATCAAACGAACAATGGAACGAACTATTCCTCGGATGGGACGTTCTGATGACTACCAGACAGAAAAGTACAGAAACCCTACAATCGACGAACTGTACCGAAAGCAAAGTAGACTGCTCTCGAGAGCAGAGAAAGAGAAACTTTAATAATACTTTAACCTCAAGTATGCTTTCTAACGATCGGGATAATACCAAATTTAGATGAGTATAACATGGGATGAAACTGGCTATTGGACAAGCATCACGAACTTTTGTTTGAAGACCGCCCTCTCCACCGGACATCACTGCGGTACCATGATATCATTGCCCAACTAACTTTTCTTTGCAGTCGTATACCTCAAGAACATTAATTACATGATTTATCAAATCACTTGCATTGCGACTTGAACTAAGGTCGAAAAAGCCAAGAAATCTCTCTTCTGTTCCATTTTTTTAGATGTACCGTAAAACTGCATTTAGATGTTCTTTGTGACTCACATCTGGTGTTTCGTCATTCATAATGGACACAAACCGAGCCTGACTAATTTCCAATTTAATTTGATGTCTAATCAATGTCCTAAATCATTCTGAATATCGTTTGAGAGGCCCGAGAAAACAAAATTTTGCACACTTGTACATTGATCTAAATGTGAGTCCATCTGAGGGTCGTACTTAGCTAAATATAAGAGATAATTGCCACGATTATCCGAGCTGGGTCTTTCATCATTAACCCGGAATGCTAACTCTTGTTTACCTAAAAGAATCATCGTGTCTATGAAACGCTTAATTAAATCACGATTTCTGCCCACTTTTCTACTGTGAGCTTCATATTCAAGAAGTTTCAATGCGATTTGCATCAAAACTGTGTAAGAATAAAGAGCTATGCATATGTTTTTCTGTTTGAATGTGCTTCTTTGAAGAGTTTACTAAATTAAAATATTAAATCATTCTGAATATCGGTTGAGAGGCCCGAGAAAACAAGATTTTGTACACTTGTACATTGATCTAAATGTGAGTATATCTGATGGTCGTACTTAACCGAATATAAAAGAGTTTCCACATAATTGCCACGATTATCCGAGCTGGATCTTTCATCGTGACCCCGGAATGCTAACTCTTGTTTACCTAAAAGCATCACCGTGTCTATGAAACGCTTAATCACGACTTCTCTCCATTTTTCTATTGTGAGCTTCATATGTATTACCTAAAGAAGTTTCGATTCGATTTGCACCAAAACTGTGTAAGGATAAACAGCTACGCATATGTTTTTCTGTTCGAATGTACTTCTTTGAAGAGTTTACTAAATTATTTATGTCTACGAAACCCGTAGGACTCCAAACGCATGGAAAACAGAATCTTTTATTTAATGTGCAACTACCAATCAGCCAAGAATATTTTTCGTAAAGGGATTTATTGAAATGTTTTCAAAAACCATCATTACACCTATAATCTGGGTTCATAGATGGCATGGAGCGGCCTAGGTCGATAGCTTTATGTTATTGAAGGAAAGTTAATCTACTAAACTCATTTGTTTCCTTCAGAAGGAAATCTGTTAAGCAACACTCTGAATCTACACACAATAACGACATTTTGATTATAATGTGAACGGCACTAAATAAAATATATTCAAACCATTCGAAATCTCAAAGTTATTGCTTACAAACTTCACTTTTTTTACACACTTTGTTTTTACGACAAATTAATTTCTATAGCTGAATTTACACTACATCACACCCCGCACGAAATAAATTTTACAACTACGTAAATTTTCTATCAAAATGATTTTTGATTTTGTCTCTATTATTTCACGTCTGAGCTAGTGTAAAATTATTACTAATAGTATGACCGCTGTCTCAATCCGGGGCTGCACCATAGTTATTAGTTTATGAGTTGATGTAAAACTAAAAACTTATCCTATTTGAATGTCAGAAAAAACCAAGAATTTGCATATTTGACATTTCAATCAATATGGATTATTCGGCTATAATTCATATCACTTGTTTTATTTCCTTTCTTTAATGAGGGTATTACCATACCATGTAATGCATTTTGGTCCCAAGCAATATTGCTCAAATGTATCTGTCGCACAATCAATAATTCTTATTCAATCGGTTGACCGAGTGTACTGGATCCAATTGCACATTGTGTCAACCGATTGCATTAGGGTCATTTGTTTATTTCGACTTTATTACTTCTTCTTTAGCCGTCGTAAATTTTATGGGTCGACCAAAAATCATGACGGCTACAGTAATGAAATTGGAACAAAAATGTATACAGAGTATAGTTTATTAGTATATTTTATGAAGGGTATGGTCTTAGGACCAATACCTAACTCCTCCTCCCTTAGACAAAATTTTCTCCTGAAAATTATTATGTTTGGGAGTCCTATGCAGCTCCCTCTTGTTTTTCCGTTAGGTTATTAATTTTGATTTTAATTTATTCTGTTCTTCTGACATTGTTATATATTATACCTCCAACGATAATTATAATTACTATGATTATGAATACAGTTGTACCAGAAATTACATAGGTTTTTATTTTATGGTATTCAAATAATTTTACAGTACGTCTATTTTCAATTTTTTGCCATTTTTCAAGATTTGTAAATATGGTATTAGCTGTGACATTTTCTTTAATGATTTCTTCGTAATAAAATTGAAACGTATAATTGGTTTCTTTGTTTTTAATTATAGCATCATCAAGTTAGATATTTTTTTTTTTTTTTTTATAATTTGCGCGCGCCAAATGGGATATGAATACCATTAAATTATTTCAGGGCACGGGCGTTTGAAGAAATTGAGAGAGGGAGAGAAAGAAAGATTGGTGTAGTGGGTTTGAAACTTAGGTGGTATTAAGTTTCTGTAAACTCCAAGGGTGGCGTCCAGATAACTGGGGAGCTTGTTTGTTTTGCTTTTTGTCGTTGCTCATGATTCACAGTATTTTTGTTCCCTCACCTGATGTCATCATCACGATCAAGTTGCATTTAAGCCATATGACCAACCTACTGCCAGTGTTATGCCTTCGCAGTAGAGTTGGCTAAGCTTTCGCAAGTGATCGACTTTTTTATTTATTTCAGACGAAATAAATAGATGATTGTTGAGATCAGGATTTGAACTGTGAATCAAGAGCGTGACAAGCGTTAATGTTACCACTACACCACGGCCACCCTCAATTCCAATTTTGAATGTTAATGATATAATTTCCTGTGAGAGTTTAGTCTCTTAATCACAATTATTTTGCACAGTTGGGTTTTCAGAATTTTTGACGTTATAAATTCTTTCATTTATATTCATAATTTCAAAATTCCTGTTAATTTTCATCAAACAATTTTGTTTAACAATACAATTATTTCTTCTTCTTAAGTCATTAACATTGTTTTTTTCCCTGTCATATTTATATTCGTTTCCCTTGTATACGGTTAAAACAAATGGTTCTAAATCTACTTCTGGTTTTTCATGATTTGTTATCGGTACAATAATTTGATCCGGAGTGTAATGATTTCATCTGGTACTTTGAATGCTATAATAATAGTGTCATCCGTATATTTCATGCCTCCTGATTTAATATTTTTAACTTGTTTAAATTCTTGTCTGTCATAATTAATTCATCTTTTGTAAGTAAAGTAGGGTGAGTAATTCCCATTTTTGTTGCAGCTATGGTATCTAATAAATTATCGATTTGTTTTTCTAACATGTGTAGTCTAGTGAGTATTTCCGTCCGTTGTAGTCGTTTAAGTATTATCTTTTGTAACTATTGACTTTCATTCTGATACCGTTCTATTTCTTCTCTGTCTTTTAAAATTAAATCCCTTATGTTATTCATATTTTCATCTAATTATGTGTTAATTTTAATTTGGTTATTTAGTCCCTGAATTGCATTTTTATTGTTTATGTATGTTGTGTTCAAGTGTTCGTCTACCTCTTCCCTGTCTGCATTGTCTAAAGTATCGAATAGCCACTTCTGAGCAGATCCTACAAAATTTACAAGTCCTCACTTGGATCGTGTCTCAGAAGGCACAATACTAAGTATTTTTGTATAAATTGAGAAGCCCTCTTTTTTATTTCTGGGTCTTGCTCAATGATCTCGAATTTTTTTATTTCTTGTAATGTTTCTATCAGATTGTTTAACTTAACGATGTAAAGGATGGTTTCCGTCTCGTTTTTTTTTTACATCGTTTATTTGGCAAAACTTTGCCATTTAACAAATTTCATTACAAATCATTAATTAATACACATCTTATACATAAATAAATATATCTTTTACATATCCAATCAAAAATTCTTTAAAACTTAGTAAATTTTGCTCATTTTTTAAATAATTGGGTAAGCTATTATAAATATCTTCATTGTCCTTAAATTTCTATACCTAGGTAACCAAAATCACCAGCATTACGCAACGCAAAAGGTTGTATATTACTGATATAAGATATATATTCATTTACATAATTAAGTAATATATTGAATTTAATTTTAAACACAAATATGATTACATTATACAAAATTCTTCGGCTCACACTCATCCAAGATAACTTTAGCAACATTTCTCTTATTGCAGTAAATCCATTGCACGTTAATACAATTCTCATTGCCCTATTTTGAAGTTTTTGTAACCTATTAATCATCTGATTATTGCACATAAACAAAATACTTGAACAATACTCAAAACAGTATTATATACTGTTACTGTTGTTTTCGTTGTAATTTTTTTTCCTATTCTACCTAAGAAGTGAATTTGTTTGCCATCTTTTTACAAGTATAATTAACATGTGCATCGAGATTTAACTTATCGTCAATTAAAACACCTAAATATTTGAAATCACTAACTATCTCCATATTCTGATTACTTATGTTGATGGTTCTATTAGTACTGCCATTTAATATCATTGTTTTGGTTTCATTTACATTAATTTTTAACATGTTTCTATTAAATCATTCTTGTAAATTTTCTAAGTCTGAATTAATTTTATTTATACACTCATCGACTATATCATTGATATACACTAAAAACAGCAACACGCCAAACAAGGATCCTTGAGGGACACCATGAAGTACAGGAACAGGGTTCGAAATAATATCTTTAATCTTGGTTATTTGAGTTCTGTTTTCAAGATATTATTTGAAAAATTTAAGTTCTGTATTTCTCACTCCATTCATTTTGTTTATTGTTTATTTATTATTGTTTATTATTATTATTATTAGTGACATTCACAATAAGAATATAATCCTTATAGATAATGTTGCATAAAATTCGGAGTTTAAAAAATAAAAATAAAAATATACATGTATAAATATAAATATAAAATAAGAAGATAACAAAAATTTAAAATCAAAAGTTTTAATTTTTAAGTTAAGATACATTGCTATAAATAAATAAATATTCTCTTTTTCTTTTCCTCATTTCCTCTATTCTCTTTTTCTTTCACTCATTTACAAACCTGTGTGCAAATATTCGAAAAGTAAATCCAGAAAGTTTCTCATTTCACAGCTATTCTTCACATACATAGGTAAATGGTTCCAATACTTCACAGTGTGATGAAAGAATTGATTTTGTGAAACCCAGAACCCGCGATGAATAGTCAGCCGTAACTTGGAGTATTAGTATGAGGGCTCCTTTAACCTGATTAGCTTGTAAAGGAACATAATTGATCTAAAGGCTAAGAAGCTGTCGAGAGAGCAACCTAGTATTTTACACCTATATGCAGACACATAATCATATCACCTTAGACCATAGACGTAACGAGTCGCATTATTAAACACAACGTTTAACTTCCGATTAGAAACATAGTCCCGTTTAGGAAAGAGTTCACATCCATAAGAAATTAATGGAACAATGAGGGTTTTAAACAGCATAGCTCTAGTGGATACAGGTGTGTATGATTGTGAGTGATACAACATTCGAAGAGCTGCGTAAATTCGGGAGCAGATTTTGTTTATATGCTCATCCCACTTCAACGTCCGATCAAATACAATGTCGAGGTTTACTGCTTTATCAACGTAATTTAATGGAGTCTAGGCAAGCTTAACAGATGGAAATGATGAGGTGTCAATCATATTTTTATAGATAACTTTTTAGGGTTCAAGCTTAAGCCATTATTAGCAGCCCACATAGATATTTGCTGAAGATCATAATTTAAGTGATCAACAGCAAACCTAATTTCACCAATAGGAGACGCAAGATATAATTGTACGTCATCAGCAAACATATGAAGGTTGCTTTATTTAACAACACTTGGGAGATCATTGACGTGAAGGGAAAATAATATAGTGCCCAGAATGGATCCTTGTGGAACTCCTCGAGTGATTGGTAGTGCTGCTGATATTTTATCATTTGCGAAGACTCTCTGATCCTTCTTTGCTGCTGATTCGGAGAAGCGATAGAAGTTTTTAATTTTGTGGGTTAAGCAGTCGTGGTTAACGGTATCGAAAGCTTTTGAAAAATCTAAAAGTGTAAAGAACGAGATATTCTTGCCGTACGTTGAAATCTTAATATCATCTGTCACTTTAAGTAAAGCAGTGATACAATGTTTTTCTTTAAACCTGGACTGTAGCGGACACAAGTGTTTATTCTGCTTTAGGAATACAGAGATTTGCCAGAAAGCTGGCCTTTCAAAAACTTTTGAAAGATATGGGAGGATCGCTATGAATCTATATTCCATTGCAGTTGATGGAGATGAACGCTTCTTTGCAATGGGTATGATTTTTGCATGTTTCCATTGAGGAGGAAAATTAGATGTAATGAAAATCGTATTATAAATATGAGTTAGAAAAGGAAGAATTTTAGGTAGGATCATTTTTATGAATAGAAGATATATTGAGTCATACCCCATAGCGTTCGACTTCATGTTAAGAATCGCTTTAACCACATCAGTTTCATCACATCTACAGAAATATAGATGAGTATGTTGCATATCTGAACTTACAGCTGTACATGTTGTGTTTGAAACAGAGGATACTGATGATACATCAGAGAACAATTTGTTCAGCTCATCAACATATATATATTCTGGCACACTATTTTGGCTTTTTGCCGTGCACGATTCTTTTATATTTCTCCATAGCTGTTTTGTTGATAACTCATGGTTCAATTTCTTTGATAGAAATTTATGCTTTTCTTATTTGATCAAATTTGTTACAGAGTTACTTGGGTTTTTAAAATCCTCGTAAAAAGCAGGGACTCGGAAATGTTTCCACCGCTTGAAAGCGCAATCTCTTAACTTAATCAAATCTACTATTCTTTCCGTGAGCCATGGGCGTCCAGGAATCTTCAGAGGCTTTGATCTATACGGAACACACTCATTAAAAATACGAGTTACGTTAGATTGCAAGAATTCGACCTGCTCTTTGCTAGAATACATTTGATAAATTTGATGCCAATGTACATCATCTAGTTTAGCTGTGAGGTTACTGCAGTCAATGCCTTTGAAATCCCAAAAAGATGTAGTCTGCGGGTAGAAATCATGTTGGATACCGAATGTTAAGAAAATTATATCGTGCTTGGAGAAGGCTGGAGCAGATAATTGATCAAAAAAGACAACTTTATCAAGCTGATTGATTAAAAATAGATCTAGCAACGTTTGAGATTGGGACCAAAAATGAGTTGGGACACTACAATTAACGGGAGTCAGATTATATACTGATATTTCATTGATAAATGGCTGTGATAAATGCGAATTCAACAGATTACAATTAAAGTCACCAGCTATAAGGATATTATCATAGTTGCAAGAAATCTCTTCTAGTGCAGAATAAAATGACTGAAGGGTGATATACTTGTTGGGTCTATAGACACATCCTATTAAACATTTTTCTATCCTTAACATCAACTTAACAAATATAAAATGCAAAGGCTTATCACTCTGCGGCACATGTACTACTTTATGTGCAATACCATTGCGGATGTATAAGGCGATGCCTCCACCAATTCTATTGGATTTATCATTTCTAATCAGCTTGTAGCCTCCGAGTGAGTACAGATGATCAAGTACTTCCAGTATAAACCATGTCCCAGTAACACAGATGACATCAAGCATAGAACCCTCAAACAACTCTCTAAATTCATAAATTTTTGGTCGAAGGCTTTGTGCATTAAGATGACTAATGCGTAATCCTTGTTTTCTCCGACAAAAAATATTTAACAAAGCTTTCGTCATACTGTAATCATTATAACCATAGGTAGTAGTTTACATATATAGTTTATATATATTATAGTAGTTTATAAGTGCTCATAAGATAGTATGTACTTTTAGAATAAAGCAGACAAATAGGCTCATAAATAACCCCTTTGAAAAGTTAAGAAAAGAAAAAAAGCCAAAAAGCTTATGCAAAGAAGTGTGAGTATAGGTGAAATATGAGTGGTGAATTGCAACGAGAGAAAGGAAAAAGAAAGAGAGCAACAAAATAATCGAAAGAAAGGGAAAAAAATAATGTTCGATTAAGAATAAAAATAAAAAATAAAAGCACAAAAAAAAAATTAGAAATGAAATTAAAAATTAAAAAGTAAAATGAAAATTTTAAAAGTTTGAATTTAAAGGAAAATTCGATTAAGAATAAAAAAAAGTAACAAAAAAAAAAAAAAATTAAAAAAGAAATAAAATAAAAAATTAAGAAGTAAAAATTAAAATGTAAATTGAAAATTTTAAAAGTTTAGATTTATGTGACGCTTGAAGTGTTTATAGAGTTTTGCGTTAATTTTTTACTGCTGGCAACGACATCATTTAAGGTTTCCACACTGTCAATAGGTAATGCCGTGTCATTGGTTTGACATTTGATGAAAATTCTTCCCCGTGAAATGAATGTAGATTCAATCTTGCGCTGTCTTCTTAATTGTACTGTGTGTTGGAGTATTTTTCGGTTCTCAGGTGTAAGACAGTCGAGGCAGTGAATTGGCTTAGGAGAATTGAGTCCGACGTCATTAAGGGAAATTTGCGTACCCTTTTATTTACGAAAACTGCGAAAAATATGACGGAGAACTGTTAGTTAACAGCCCAATGAGTGGCACAAGTTGTTAAAAATAAGAAGAAGGTTTTCCTCAGGTGCAAATGGAATGCCGACAAGGATAGCATCATTAGCTATGTTCTTTGATTTTGTTCCTGTATCTGCGTTTTGAGGGAAAAAACTTCAGATCGTAGATTGATTACATCGTACATGCAGCCTGGTCTTTAATTTTTAGTTTTTCAATTAAAATTAATTGGTCCACAATTTCGAATGTTCTTGTTAAGTCTAGAAACACGGCTACAACTACTTTCTTGTCGTGAATGTCAATTTTCCACTTAGTGATCACAATTATGATTTTTTCTGAATCCAGATTGATAATACGATATTAGATTTAAGGATTCTAAATACGTTTGTAGTTGATTATAAACAATCTTTTCAATGATTTTGCTTTCAAGGGTCATCATATTGACAGGTCTGAAATCATCCACTTTCTTTAAGTTTTTCACTTTTTGAATAGGGACAATAAGGGACCAATTAAAGATACGTTTACGATTTTAAGTAACAAATCACCACATAACTCAAAGGCATTCAAATACATTTTAACAGTGACTCCATTTGTATCTTTTTTATTGTTCATTGATTTTAACACCGATTTTAATTCACTAACATTTATTTCTTTGAATTTAAGGTTTAAATAATAAAAATCAAACACTGAATTTACATATGAATTTTTTGGAATGCTGTTTCTGATATCCGCAATACTATCGACAAAAATTTTATTATGCTGTATTTTTTGTTGTTGTAAATCACTTTACTAATATATTTTTTGCCTTCTTTTAATACCAACAGCTTTAAAGTTCTCCACATAGATTTTTGCTCACAACAAGTTTCATTTTTTTTACTAATATACTTGTTTTTCGCAATATTTAGTGCGGATTTAAATCTGTTTCTACAAATTTTATAGTTATTCCAATCGACTTCAAGGGAGGTAACTTTCGCTTTTAGTCAATTAAAGTTCGAGTATTCTTAGTTATTCTTGTTGGTTCCTCAATTAATTGAGTATACGAGTTATCACTTAATACTGCACTTATTTGATTTTTTAAAGAACTATCTTTTAACAAATCTATATTTACATCACTCATTAATAACACAGTTTGAAAATTACAGTTTAAGGTGTCCATCCACTTGGTAAACCGCTACATAAATATCGATGCAGTGTAGCTTGGAGATCTGTAAATACCTCCTAGTATATACAATATATTAAATGTTTCAGCTTCACTTTTACTAAAAAGAACCATATTTGCTTTTCAATCGCAACGTTTTCTAAAATTTCATATTCCCAGCTATCTTTAATATAAAAAACTACTCCACTGGTATGCGCAGATATAGAAT
This sequence comes from Pocota personata, assembly GCA_963082735.1. Classification (NCBI taxonomy): domain Eukaryota; kingdom Metazoa; phylum Arthropoda; class Insecta; order Diptera; family Syrphidae; genus Pocota; species Pocota personata. The sequence continues at coordinate 117,809,034 of OY720429.1, read as the reverse complement.
CGCATCTAATTGATGTATAGTCCTTTAATTCAATTTCTACATCTTTGTAGTATGTGTTTCTGATGCACATATAAAGTCAAAACAATAGTCATAAAATAATGATTCTAAATAACTGAAGTTATTTATAAGATAAGGAGAAGTTATTTCAGACTTAAGCACTTCAACTCCGATAATTGCTAATAATTAATTTTACTGCTTTCATTAAGCAGTTGTTTTCGATAGATTGAACATTCCAAACTACTCACATTGTGATTTATTTATTTTTATTCTTTATTCTTAAGCCTCATACAATTAACACATTTAATTTCATTTACACAGTCTTTGATTTCATGATCCTTTTCACCACATTTTAAACAAATTTTATCACTAGTGCAATCACCATGCCTAGTGCAATCACCATGCCTAGGCATTTAAAACATCTACGAACATTTATTTTTTCATAAACAACACATCTATCATATTTAACATAAATTGTTCTCACTTCCATAATTTCATGGAACGCTTTATTGTCAACTTCTAAAATGGCATTATAGTAAATTTTGTTTTTAAAAGATTTATACACCTTAACGCACTTCAGAGTATTAAAAACTATATTGTTTTGATTTTTTATGGCTTCAACAATTTCATCACCTCCTAAATTTTCGCACATACCACTCACTAGGATTGTCGGATTTTTCATAATAGGCATATGCACTTCATATTTATCACTCATTTAACTCTTCACCCCTTCAGGGTCGGGGGAATGAATAAGAATAGCCCTGAGGTAAGGTATGCCTGTCGTAGAAGACGACTAAAATCCAGATAAATCCAGGAGCGTCTGATACATATTGTGCGGCACACTGGTCAGCGTCTGATCCCTTTAGGACGGCTGTATATAAGCTGTGAGTAGAAGTAACTGACGTATTTATGGTAATTAAAACTGAAGTTAAAAAAACGATGGCAATGAACAAAACAAATAGATTAATTACCTCAGGTGGCACACCAGCTAAGCTGGAAAATTCACTCTCTCCGGAGATCGGTCCCATGGATTCTGGGGGGGGGGGGACCATTTATTGCTTTTACATCAAACCAGCAGTAGGAGTACTAAAACACAAAGAACTCCGCCAACAAAATCTTCACCTTCGGAAACCACAACAAAAAAATCGTATGGCGAAGAAGTTATGCGTAAAAAAGGAAACAATAACTATGAAAAGATCGACAGAATAAGTCATCAGTGCTCCAAAGAAACTAACGAGGGTTTTCAGGTTGAAACAGGTAAATTCTATAAAGAATGGCAAAATTAGATTTAAGCCAGGAAACAACTTGAGAAATTGGTTATGAGTCTTCAACAACTCGTGAAAGAACTCGAAGAGAAAGTCAGCTTACTCGACAGGAAAGGCTCAGCGTCCGTTCAGCCAAACCAACAAAATACTGAACCTGAGTTTCAAAGAGATGAGGACGAACTTGTGCTCGAAACTGAAAGAAAGAAAAATAAACCCCCATCAAAGAAGCGAAGAGCAGAGAGTAGCCCTGAAACTTCTACAAAAACTCAACAAAAGGGAGTAAGAGTAGAGAAAGTGGCAACACTGAGCATGCAAAATCGAGGAATAAAAGGCGTAATAGTCCAAGCTATTCCTCACAAGAATGCTAAGACTAAAAACGGCAGACAAATTGCACCACCCCCAATCATGATCTCAGGATTAAAGATGTTTAGCGATCTTAAGACCATTATTGAGAAAAGCACGAAAAAAAATATGCAAATATACATCGTACAATTAGGACAATTGGAAAGTCAATGTCGACAACGCTGATGCATATAGATCTATCACTGAGGAATTGAGTAAAAATAAAATACAGTGGCACTCGTATGAAAATAAAGCTACAAGGTCCATAAAAGTAGTAGCTAGAATTCTTCATTAATCGTGTGATGCAATAGAAATCGTAGAAGACCTAACTCAAAAAGGATTTCAAGCTCTGGAAGCCAGCAATTTAATAAAAAATGAGACAATTAAAGATTCCAATGGGAAATCAGTGATAAATAAAAGGCACCTGCTCTTTTATTTATGCTCACTTTTGACAATAAAGAATGTGTCGAGAAGATATACACTATTAAAACAATTATGGGAATAGTTGTAAAAATTGAGCCACTTCGAAAGTCCAAAACTGTCCCACAATGTAAACGTTGCCAAGCATTTGGACACACACAAAAATACTGCAACCGCGACTATGCTTGTGTAAAATGTGAAGGTAAACATGTAACCAAAAATTTTTCTCTCAATGAAGAACAGGAAGCTAAATGCGTCAACTGTCAAGGCAATCATCCTGCAAAGTATGGAGGATGGCCAGTTGCAAAAGAAAGTAAAAGTAAACGCACTTCTAATAGAACTAATTCCCAAAATGTAACAAATAAAAAAACAACGATTAAAAATAAATCTAAAAAACAACCCGCCAAAGAAATCGATCAGAATAAAAGTATGGAAAATAGCAAATCCTATTCCCAAATTGTTAAAAATGTACGGAAAGATGAGGAAATTTCCATGAAAGAAATGCTGACTCTTATCCTTAAACGAATAGATAATCAGGATTTAACAATAAAACAGTTATGTGAAAAAGTCGCTACCAAAAAACAATGATGGACAGGACATTTAAAATCGCAGCATGGAATGCAAATGGTCTTCCACAGCACACGTCTGAACAGAACATTTTTTTTTTTTTTTTTTTATAATTTGCGCGCGCCAAATGGGATATGAATACCATTAAATTATTTCAGGGCACGGGCGTTTGCAGAAATTGAGAGAGAGAGAGAAAGAAAGATTGGTGTAGTGGGTTTGAAACTTAGGTGGTATTAAGTTTCAGTAAACTCCAAGGGTGGCGTCCAGATAACTGGGGAGCTTGTTTGTTTTGCTTTTTGTTGCTGCGCATGATTCACAGTATTTTTTTCCCTCCACCTGATGTCATCATCACGATCAAGTTGCATTTAAGCCATATGACCACTCTACTGCCAGTATTATACCTTCGCAGTACAGTTGACTAAGCTTTCGCAATTGATCGACTTTTTTATTTATTTCAAACGAAATAAATAGATGATTGTTGAGATCAGGATTTGAACCGTGAACCAAGAGTGTGACAAGCGTTGATGTTACCACTACACCACGGCCACCACGGATATGAAAAATATAGACATTTGCCTGGTGTCGGAAACACATTTCCCCATGGTTAAAAGTCTTGATATTAAAACACCAAAATATACATGTTACCACGCACCACATCCAGCTGATAAAACTAGAGGAGGATCGGCTATACTTATAAGGAAGAACCTGAAACATTATGAAGAAGCCAAGTTCATTAATGAGAAAGTTTAAAAAGGAAAGAGTTCAAGGTAGCAGCAATTTAATGCCCACCCAAGCGCTCCCCAACTGAAGAAGACTATACAGAACTTCTAAATTTGCTGGGACATCACTTTCTTGTTGGTGGTGACTTCAATGCTAAACATACCCACTGGGGATCTAGGTTAACAACAACAAAAGGAAAAAGGCTTTATCAAGCAAGTCGCAAATACAACTACGAATTCTTTTCATCTGGATCGCCTACATACTGGCCATCTGATCCATATTAAGCGAAATCATATAAGTGTTGAAGGCAATTATGACCTATCGTCAGATCATACTCCTGTGATCTTGTCATAAAGTGAAACGGAAGTGCAAGAAAAAAGTTATCCTAAGCTTGTAAACAAAAGAACGAATTGGATTGAATTCAGAGAAAAGTTAAAAAGTTTTATAAACCTAAGATCTTCTATGGAAACAAGAGAGCAAATTGATCATGACGTGGAACAATTCATTGCTGATGTACAACAGGCGGCAGAGGAAAGCACTCCAGCGAATTTTAATAGGAGGCAACCTGAAACAAAATTTCCCGCCGTGATAAGGGAGCTGATATTAGAAAAAAGAAGGGCTCGTAGAAAACCATGAGGTTCCCAGGCGATAAGGCTGTGTTCAACCGTCTTAACAATGATCTTAAAAAACGAATCTACGAATTCAAAAATGAGTCAGATTTCTACAATGCTTAACGTCGGATGCGTCAACCGACTACTCCTTGTGGAGCTAAGCGTCTAAAAAGACCTCAGTTTCAAAACCCGCCCTTGAAAGCACCTGACGGTAAATGGATCGGAAACCCGAAACAAAAAGCTGATCTGTTCGCAGGACATCTGTCGAACGTTTTCAAACCATTCTCCTCAAGTACAGCTACTGAAAATCTAGAGTTTGTTGATAAAAGGGACGAAGCTGAAATCCCCCTTGTCACGCTCAGAGAAGTAAGAAGTATGTGTCAACACCAGTTGTCAAATAAAAAAGCACCAGGTAACGATTTAATAAGTGTCCAGGTCTTGAAAGAAATGCTATTAATAGCCTTAAAAAAAACCCAATTTATAATAAACGCATGTCTAATGACCCTATATGTCCCACATCATTGGAAAATTGCCACCAACAGAAGTAACTTCTTATAGACCGATATCCCTTATACCAATTATGGCAGAGGTTTTCGAAAAATTACTGCTAAAAAGGCTTAGCAAAATCATCGAAGAAAGAAGTCTAATCCCGAATCATGAGTTTGGATTTAGAAATTAACATTCCACGATAGACCAAGTACAAAGGACTACGGATATAGTGCAAAAAGCACTGGAAGAAAGACAAGTCTGTTCGTCACTATTTTTAGATGTTACTCAAGCCTTTGACAAGGTTTGGCATGAGGGCCTTGAGTATAAACTACATAGGGATTTACCTAGACAGTATTACGAAATACTGAAATCCTATATTTCAGATCGACTCTTCAGAGTCCGATACGAACAAGAATATTCGGAACTAAAGAAAATTGAAGCAGGTGTTCCACAGGGAAGTGTCTTATAACCAACCCTATATCTGTTGTATACCAGGGATATTCCTACGGACAATAATGCCATGATGGCTACTTTTGCAGATGACACTGCAATATTAGCACGTGATAAATGCACTGTGAAGGCGACAGAGAAACTGCAGAACGCAGTCAATAGAGTAAGTGATTGGACGCAACGATGGTGTATCAAACTCAATCAGACAAAGTCAACCCACATAAACTTCACAAATAAAAAGATAAATAATCTTCCGATATTCATTAACAATAAAATTGTACCCTATGCCAATACAGCAAAGTACCTTGGAATGACTTTGGACGTAAAGTTAAAATGGAAAGAGCACATTAAAAAGAAAAGAGAAGAACTTATCTTTAAATATAGAAAAATGTTACTGGTTACTAGGAAGAAACTCAGATATGTCTATCCAAAACAAAATCTTGCTATATAAGCAAGTATTGAAGCCTATCTGGACGTACGGCATCCAATTATGGGGCTGCACAAAGAAAACAAATATTCAAACTATACAGACATTCCAAGACAAAGTCCTTCGTGGAATAATAAATGCCCCTTGGTATATAAGAAATAGCGATTTTCACCGTGACCTACAAGTAGACATGGTGACGGAAGTGGTTAGAGAGCACGCTGTGTCCCACAATCAGCGACAGCAAAATCAAATCAACTCCGAGGTAGAAACCGTCTTAAATGTACGAGACAATATCCGGAGATTGAGAAGAACCAAGCCTCATGAGCTAATGGTCTAAAAGCTATGGAAAGTACTTATCATTTTAAACTTTCCTCAACGTGATTTTAAATATAAGAAAGAAAAATCATTTGTCGATCTTACATAGATCGGTCCTGATTAAGGAGGTGTTTTATTTTTTTTATTTTTAGTGGCGTTAGAGTCCCACACTACTTGGTAACCGTGAACTACCAAGTTTCTTTCGAGATTTTTCCCCTCCCTTACACTTTCGTAAGGGCTCAGAACATGGACTGTGCTACAGCCGAGCCTAACTTACGGTTTTTACTAGGGTAGGTAACGCCAAACAACTGGCCTGTGTAATTCGAAAAAAAAAAAATATATATATACTTTTACTCTTAATCTCATTACGGATTTTTTCCACAGCGTCTTCACTGTCACAACACATAGCAATCGAACCATTTTTTCTCTCAAACATTTTTTCTCATTACTTTAATAGAAAGGGCAGAGGGGTCTATTTTCTTCTTTATGTCAGATTTTGCAACATCAAAGAGCTGAAAGTCTTTAGGTTTCACTAACACCGAAGGGGCAAACAATGCTGCTGAGGGGGATAGATCCGTCTACTGATCCGGAGACGCTCCTTGCGCTGCTTAAAGAGAAAGAGTGCGACGATCTCAATTTCGTAGGGGTCAAGCCATTCACCACAGCTATGGCCAAAAGGGAGAAGCGGAAACTGCCGTTCTTCCTTGTTCAACTCTCACCCAACAGCAAATTGGATGATCTAAGGAGTATCAAAGTCCTAGACTACCAGGCTGTCGCCTGGGAAAAATTAAGAAGGAGCGAAAACATTTTACAATGCGTTCGCTGCCAAAGGTTCGGGCACGCCGCGTCGAACTGCGAAATGCAGCCTCGATGTGTTAAGTGTGGAAAGAACCACAAAGCAGAAGAATGCACTCTGGGTAAGGATGGAGTGGCAGATAAGAGCCAGCACTCGTGTGATTTATGCAGGAACTCGGGACACACCGCAAACTATCGGGGTTGTCCTAAGTTCCAGTATATTAAGAAAGTAAATCTGGTTCGTTAGGAGAAGGTTGTAGTAAAACGTCCATCTGCTCCAATTCAAACACAATCCGAGACTCCCCAAGTAACCTACGCCCAAATGGCGGCAGGGCGGGGAAACGCGGAACAAAAAAGACCGAAGGTTATTTCTCAGGCCCCACGCCTAGAGCACCGGAGGCTCAAACTGACTTGCTGGCCATCTTGCTCTCTTTCCAAGAGCAGATGGGTCAGCTTCACCATCAGGTACAGAAGCAGGCGAAGCGGGTGGACCAGATTTACGCACTTCTGCCGAGCCTAATGCACCTCCAGTCGTAATTGGTACAAACATGGAAGAGCAATCCTTATAGATTCTTGCGGTGAATGTGAATTCACTGAATAGGGTCGAGCGAAGAGCCGTATTGTATAAGTTGCTTGAAGACCAAACCCCTGATGTGCTTATGGTTAGCGAAACAATGCTAGCCCAGAAGCACAAATTGATGCACAGCAAATATAATATTGTTAGAAGAGACCGACCCAACTCGACACAACTCATTGATCACGCAAGTTTGAAGTGGTTGATGACCCAGAAGGATCTGTCTGGTCGATTGGCCAGATGGAGTCTGAAGTTCCAAGGTTTTGACTTCATGATCGAGCATAGGAAGCGTGCCCAGAACATAGTCATTGATACTCTCTCGTATTTCTATATGGAGGAGCTCACTCCCGATACGGTGATGTTATAAATTGACCTGATACGATGATGTTAGAGGTTCACCATACTTCAACGAATTAAGAAAGACAGTCGACACAAACAAAGACAAACTACCAGACGTATGTGTGTCGTACGAACAGATGACGAACTGCAAGAAGATCGGGCATGGAAGCTTTGGGTAAAACATAATCGCACCGCGTTCTACTCTTCTCAGGCAAATGCCTCCGAGAGGGTTAACCGTTCCTTACTGGCCAAATTAAGAACGTATGTATATTGACGGGGACCAGAAGAACGAGGTCCTACATGTTAGTAGTGCGGCATTCGCCTTGAGGGGCGTGGTGAACGATGCGACATCATTCGAGCGCTACTACGCCGTATTCGGAATACCCATGGTACAGTATGTTAGTGCCTATGAAGTCCTGCGCAGCCTGGACATGATAAAGGACCCAAGGGTACATATTGAAAATAAGACTGATAAATTAGCTTTGATTAGAGATAAAATATTCGAGAACCTGAGACTGGCACATCAAAAATCTACAAAAGTTTATAATACGAGAAGCCGAGATGCTAAGTACACCGTAGGACAAACTGTCTATAGGCGTAACTTCAAGCAGAGTAGCCTACCCGATTGTTACAATGCCAAACTAGGCCCGAAATTCCTACCATCAGTGATTTTGAAAGTGGTCACCAACTCTCTGTATGAGGTAGGCAACCAAAGAGGTGAAGTGGTGGGGATGTTTCATGCCAAAGACCTTCATGTATGAAGGGCATGAAGACTGTTATATACCTGACACACATAGGCTGTCGTTGTTATGCATAGTTATGCTAGTTTATAAGCAGTGATGTTCAGAGTTTAGTTATTTATTTATAGATATAATTATGTATTCACAGATTTATTTAGTTATTCATAAAGTAAATTTATTTATTTATTTATTTATATGTATATAGAGATTATTTAGTCACTTACGGATATATTTACTTAATAAAGCAATTTATTTTTTTTATGTAGATTTATTTGTGTAGTATAGAGTCCTTTATATATATTACACACTCAGGATAGAGTCTATATTTTAAAAGTTAAACTAACATACCCCCAAAAGTGGAGATGAATCGCACCAAACTCACAAGTAGCCTGAGACACACTCAAATGCCCATGACACAGAAAGATCGCAGATCACACACAAGCAATAGTTCTAGAGGAAGAGTCGATTTTCAGGAGCGTCCAGACACATTTTAGCTGGCTCAACGCGACCTAAAAAAGGCGATCAAAGGGAATAAGACGAAATGTTTTAAACGACTGTGTAAAGCAGCAGACATACACCCTCGGGGTGTGGCGTATGGGATGGTGATGACAAAGCTGAGACGCCATAGGTCTACACAGATAACCCCCATAGACCACCTGCTCTCTGCAACATAATCAGAGACACCAACACAGAGCACATCCCCGTTATTACTCGGGAGGAATTATTCGAGGCATGCATGAAGATAGGCAACAATAAAGCATCCGGACCGGATATCTTTATTCTTTTGGCTGTTCAAAAGAGGCCCGATATCTTTACAACGACGAAGGAGTTTTCCTGATCCATGGAAGCTCCAACATCTGGTGCTGCTACCAAAAGGAAATAAGCCGCCAGTTGAACTATCGTCATATCGTTCAATATGTCTATTCGACACTTTGAGAAAGATCTTCGAACGAATAATATATAACAGACTGCTGGTGGTAGCAGAGAAAGGAGCACTGTCAGATCAGCAGTTCGAATTCAGAAAATCGCGTTCTACCGTTAATTCCATAAAAGCGGTAGTCGATACAGAAGCTGAAGCGATCCAGGGGAAAAGATGGTGAGAGGGGACAAAGAAATACTATGCAATAGTGACTCTGGACATTAAAAATGCCTTCAACTCGGCCGATTGGTCGTTTATAAGGAGATCGCTTGCCAGAATGGATACTCCAAACTAGCTGTTGAGAATAATCACAAATTACTTCGCAAATAGGAAGTTGAGGTACCAAACTGACGAAGGGGTAAAGTGTTACAACGTCACTGCGGGAGTCCTACAAGGATCAGTACTAGGTCCTCTTCTGTGGAATATTATGTAAGACGGAATCCTGCGCCTAACACTGCCACAAGGGGTTATTATAATCGGGTTCGCTGGTGACATCGCCGTATTTACCGTGGCACATCCACGAAATAGAGTCAGCCACGAACGAAGCAATCGCAAAAATCAAAGACTGGCTAGTATCCGCCGGTCTAGAATTAGCAGCCCACAAAACTGAGGATGTTCTTATAACAAGTAGAAAGGCTGTTAAAAATGCGAATATTCGAATCGGCAGCCAAACCATAAGATCAAAAGAAGTAGTTAAATATTTAGAAGTAATGCTTGATAGTATATGGGGGATATTCTGCATTCCACTTTTAGTGAATTCAACCACCAAAAGTGGAACTAGGTGTTCTACATTCCGACTGAAATTATGAATTGTGTATTGTATGTTCGAAAGTGAATATTTTGGTGTTCTACATTCCACTCGAAATGAAAACAGTAAATTCGTGAAAATTGACATTCTGCAATTCTTCGAAAAATTGTTGTTTTCATGTCAATTGAATTTACTTGAGTTTTGTGTTGCGTATTGAATACACATGCCTTTGTGACGTGAATTTAGCTGTTAGCTCTGAAGATAAGAAGCATTTTGAAAATTGTAATAAAAACAATATTACTCTCCATAGTGTATTAAAAGAATAGAATTATTTTATAGGGGAAAACATAAAAATTAGAGGTAAGAGAGTATTCTCTTGAATTACTCGTACATGGAGGAAAATAAAGATTTTGCGAAGGGTTTTGTTAAAGAGGTAAAGCGTATACTGAAAATTTGTCGAGCAAGTTAGTACAACGGTTGAATAGCGAAGGTCTTCCAACTAAGGATGCAACCCTAAAACTGTTTTTAAAACTGCAAACAATCATAATATTAACTACTATTCCTTTTTTCAGTTGTCGCACTTCCATACTTACACTGTTTAGGGAAGACCCAAAATTTAGAGTTATCTCTCAAAATCTTCCTGCTCTCTCCATTCTCCATTAATTTACTTATACAAGAAAAGCTAAGTAACTGAGAATCTCAAATAATTTTAAAATGATTTTACAGCTGATTGTGACATTTCAAATACGAATTCGAAGTGGATTAAAAAAATTCGAATTCACTCGAAACACAGAACACTGAATTAATTTCGAAGGAAATTGAAATTTGATTTCAATCCCCTCTTACTCGAAATGCAGAACAGGGCGGAATAGATTGAAGTTTAAAGCGAACGTATAATACTCGAGCAAGAAATCTTCCCTACTGCAGGCGGTCCTCTCTCGAATAGTACCAAACATCGGAGGACCTGGGTACGCTAGACGGATTTTACTATTCGGAGTCGTCAGCTCGGTTCTCCTCTAACCTGCCCCAAGTAATGCTGCCCCAGTTTGGGCAGTGACGTTAGCGACGATGGGGCCACGGAGAAAACTGTCGGCATCACACAGTGGCCTGTATCATGCATCCATAAAAAAAACCCTGCAATAACTAAATGAGCAGAGCTACGGCCAGTCGGTAGAACAGGAAGCCCTTTAAACCCAGGGAGTGGCCCTTTGCCACGTCAGTTGGCCTACAAAGCCACCGCGCGAAGGGTACAAATGAGCACCGCAGTCACTACAGGCCCTTTTTTTAATGAGGCCAGTGCCTTCACGGCCACTCAGACACTGCCGTCGATCCTGTTACGAGGCCTTAGGTACCGCAACAAAAGGTAAACACACACGCTCAAAAAAACAGAAAACAATTAAAAAAATAATTATTTGGTTGAGGTGACACCAGTCACCAAATGTGACACTATTCACCAAAGGTGACACAGACCAACAAGTGCAAAATATAAACATAACAATAATAAGAAAAAAAGTAAAAATTAACAAAAGACAAAATCACAATCGAAGGATCGGATGAGGAGGGAAATTATCCCTGTATGAACGTGTTATACGTTCCGTTGGTAGCAAATTCTGTAGTATAATACATTTTGTGTGAAGTAGGGTAGGTCATGTATACTAATGGAAGGTATGTTATGTTATTATAAAGTGCGAATTTATGTAATTATATTACTTTATTAAGTTGTTTTATGTAAGTATTTAAGTATTTAGTTAGGTGGGGACACCCATTGTGACTGGGTACTATTTTGACGAAGAACATTGGCAAAGGGAATATCCCTTTTCCACTATTCCGACAGCACTATGGTCAATGACAAAGCGGAAAAAAAGGAAAAATTGATTTTCGAAAAGAGATACAGGCAATATATGAAAAGGAAGGGAAACGAGAAGACGAGGATAAAAAAAAAAAAAAAAAAAACATGAAACTAGGGCAAAAGAACATCGACCGTTGATCACTTTTTTAATTAGATTGAAAGTGAACGGTCGATGCCCTTACAAAATCGACTCTAGACAGTGAGATCAAACAAAAAAAAAAAAAAAAAACAGTGAAGTACAAAAAAAAAGAGGTGTTGAAAAATTTTTTTTTAAGTAAGTACAAACGGATTGCAGTCGTGACAGATAAAAGAAAAAAATGCTTTTTATAGAAAAAAAAAAATACGAAAAAAAAGAAAGGTGATGGGGCCATTATATTCCTTGAGAAGAGGACAAGGTGGAAATAAAATAGCAAAGGTAGGTGGGGTAGGTGTATTTACAAACCGATTTCAACGAGCCAAAGGGCTTAATTTGTGTAACTTTTGACGAAATTCCAGGACTTGGGTCGAACCGCAAAACTCAGACCCCTGCAAAAATTTTTTCAAACACTCCTAGTTTTACAAGAAATGGTTAGCGGGGACCAGCCTCACAGTAAAGCATACCGGCGAATCGACCTACCGGTATTCTTCAATATTCTCCAAGTGGTGTACAAAAATACACAAGGGACATATAATAGACACCGAAGTGAGGTGCTCCGCCCCATAGAGTACTGTACCACTGATGCCGCAGGCGTAATCAACAGCAATCAACATAAATTTCTATCATCTATTGGAGGTTCCCAGTACACAAATTTGACATCGTTTCAAGAACTATGACTCGTGGATCCCCAGAAAATAAAGCAGTTTTGTGTGAAAAATATCACCATTAACAAAAACTGTCAAACTGTACAAAAATCAATGAAATGCTACGAGTAAGTTGTGACTAAAATTGGTCATTTGTCATCTTTCAAATAACTTGATTTTCATTTTCCGTACAAAAATCCTTCACTTTCAAAGAAAATAGAATAAAGGATTGGTGCCTGCAACAAAAACTTTTTCGATTTTCGAATGTAGCAATCCGATTTTCGGATTACTAAGTGCTAATCATAATTTGAATTTATCTTCATGATCTGGGATCATTTCGATTTTCTAGTCCAATTGGTTTTTCTTTTCGTCGAGCGGAGATGCCAATACCGACGACGGCTGGATACTACATACAAGTCAGAAATGTAAAAAAAATAAAAACATTTATTTTGATTTGTGGCACTTGGGATACCGGCGAGTTTTTATTTATTATTATTATTCATTTTATTTCATACTATCTGTTTATTTGTAGGTTTAGCTGGAGTCCCCACCATAAAATAATAAATGGAAGAGGTGAGTCGGGTCAGGAAAGTGGCGCCCACAATACTATCGCCATTCGCTCTGTGGTGTATACCCCAATGGATAGCAGAGCTCCACTGGCCAGCGACCACAGCAAGCAGACTGACAGACATCAGGGATCTTACTATGTATTCGGTTTCGAATTTAAAAACTGTTCGAAAGTGCTTTTCGATCCTAATTTGATTTGACTCTCCCTAACACTTTCGAAGCGAATGTAGTACGAGTAAACATCTTCTCATAAATTTCGGATTTTGTTTTGAGTTTCGCGTTCCGGAATGCCCGTGACCAATGTCAACGTAGACGAAGATGGATATTTGTCAAAAATGCTTTTAATTTACGTTGCCTTTAACTTTATTATGATATACACACCTATGACATAATAAACACCAGGGCACGGATTTTGTTGACTTTGCCTTCTCTGCCCACATTGTCTTCTTTCGCCTTTTTTACCCACTATGCATTTAAAGAAAAAAAAATTGTTTAAGCATTACCTCATAGTAGGTAGTCTGTTGGGTTACATTGCAACATAAGATATTTCAATAATTTAAAAAGGCTTTCTCAGTGATTTCTCGATTTTTTTTTTAATTATTAAAAGTGAAGATTTAATTAAATTACAAAATCTTGTGGTAAAGTTCTGAAAATGTGACTTTTCCACCGATGGAATTGTGTAGTATAAAAGTGAACCATGAAAAAACGTACATTGTTAGCAGCACATAAAACGATCCGAGCAGTAGCCCTGAAGAAAGCAGTAAAGACACAAACGATAAATCCTTTCCTTCGTAGTAAAGAAAAAAAAAATAAATAACACACAGCACGCCAGATCTGTTGTTGTTGTCACGTGACATACCTTAATACAAGGTAAATCGTCCACAATTCAAAACATTTATGGAAAAGTATATGCAGAAGAAAGTTACAGACGAGTCTACTCTTCGGAAGAACTGTATCCAGGATTGCTATTTTTAAGTCCTTCAACAAATCCGTTCTGAAGTGGGAGTCGACAGCATAGCTTGGAAGTTTTATGTGCCAAAAAGTGAGTCGGGCTGCCGTTATTTAAAATGATTAAATTTGAGTCGGCCAGACAATTTTCAACAGTTTTTCCTCTATTGTTTATTGAGAGCGATCCCCTACGAGTGCTCAAGGAGTTAAGTGATTAAAATTGGTATGTTAAAAGTGCAGACGACACTATTCAGCTCGGTTGAGGAGAAGACTTGTGAAGGAGGAATGTACACGGGTATAATGGTTATTTCAACTATTATTGCTGATATTTGAGAGCTAATCTGTTGAAATTCATCAGGAATGCATTTATGAACTAACAACCCAGTACCTTGTGTAGTAGTATATATATATATATAGCTGGATCCATGTACACAATACAGTAGTTATACAACGCATACATGTAATATTGTCACTCTCACTAGTTCTAAGCTGTATATAAGTCACGCCACCCATGTAAATGCGTCTTCACTTTAGTTCTAAGATGTACCCCTCTTAATATTTTGTAAATGGGTCACGCCACTACATGTAAATGTGATAAAAAAAACTTTGACTCACACCCTGGTACATCTAAGAAGTTGATACCTAAATTCAAATGACCATACCAAAAAGGAAAAGTTTTACGAAATGATCGTTATTTGCTTAAAGACGTAGACAATTTTCAACAGTCTCGCCTGCTGTATCAGGGTGTATGGGCAGTTGGGAACATGCGACCTTGGTTTGGAGGGAGTCGGGCTGTCAACCGGTAGTAAAGATCTGGAGATCTTCATTTTGTTCGGGATGGCCGAGTTGTATATATATATATATAAGTTAACGACAACAACATTGATATCATCAAAAATGATATTCCCACCAATTTCTGGCGACTCAGCAACTAATAACACACGAGCATCCGTTATGCTAACGTAGCGTCTGGATTCAACTGAATGCAAGCAGGTGAAAACACTCGAATGGGGTAACATGATCGATACGATGCAGTGATTGTAGGTTTCTTTAATTTAAGTTCAAAAATTGTAAGTCAGTTGTAATTTAGGATTTATAAAATAAAGAGGCTTCTCCTCGATAATAAAAATATTTTTTTAATATAAATAAACTTAGTATGTATTAATTGGCGCCCAACTAGTGTGGCTTCGCGTTTTCAACAGTTTTAACAGTGCATAAGTCAACGTAAAATTACCTTGCCGTGTGTTAAAAAGTGTTAGAAAAAGAACTAACTGTGCCTTAGTCGACGTTAAGTACCTCGCCGCGAGTTAGTAAAATCAACGCAACAGCCAACACGAACCTGCAACCAGTGCGTATCAGGAGTCTGTAGACAAACTGAAGACCACGAAGGAGTGTGCGAACGACACCATTAGTAGCATAAAGCAAACAGGACCAATGACGTTCACACCAGCGTGGGACACAGCTATCCTGGTTTTATTAATGTAAGATTAATTTAAGAAAACATACAAAACAATATTATTATCACACAAAAAATTTAAGTGAAGTGAAACAAAGCTAGTGCAAGATTTATTTAAGAGAAATTTTAATAGAAAGTAATAATTTTAGCAAATTTAAGAAAGAAGTGAATATTTTTCTAAGAAAATTTTTTATAGAAAGTACAAATTATTTAAAAACTTAAGAAGTAAATATTTATCTGTTATAACAATGGCAAACCAAAACAATCTAATTCGTCCACCAGTCCTAAACCATAACCAACCCCTTAATCAAAATCCTGTTAATCAGAATGAACAACCTGTCGCAAGTGCTGCTCTTCAAGCCTTAATTGCAAATATGATTAATCAAACACTTCAAAGAGAGGGTAGGCAAATGGTCAACTCTATTTTAAACCCAAACGCAGATCGATTCGCAGGAATTGATCAAATTATAAACCCAGATCAACAAGACAACATAGGTGAACTAGACAAAATCCCAGATGTTGTTAGAAGCCAACGCGAATTCTCAGGGCAACCTGGCGAATTCAGTTCATGGCGTAAAAGTGTGGAAAGAATCCTAAGGATCTATGATCCTATTAGAGGATCTCCAAAATACTTCGGGATTATTAATGTAATTAGAAATAAAATAGTCGGTCACGCAGACCACATTCTAGAATCATATAATACCCCATTAAATTGGGATAATATTTCTAGGTGCTTGACACTACATTACGCGGACAAGCGCGACCTAGGTACTTTAGAATACCAGATGATATCTCTGGTACAAGGTAATTCTTCGATTCAAGAGTTTTATCAAGAGGTATACTCGCACCTCTCACTGATCTTGAATAAGATATCCTCAATGGAAGTCGGTGGTGAAGCATTCAACTCATTGCTGCACACATATAGAGAAAAAGCCCTAGACACCTTTATCAGAGGCTTAAAAGGTGACTTGCCCAGGCTTCTCGGGATACGAGAACCCGCAGATTTACCACAAGCGCTGCATTTATGCCTCAAGCTCGAAAATCAAACTTTTCGATCACAATATGCAGTGGCGACTAACAATAATGTTAGGAAAATGCATAATACACCACCTCCAGTTCCACCAAGACGGCAAAATAACAATTTTTCGCAACCTCAAAATCGACAACAGTTCTATCCAGAACTAATGTATAATCCTCCAAGATGGATTTCTCCCCAATTTCAAAATTTTCAGCCGAGACCAGCACCAGTACCACAAAGGCCCCAGCGACAATTTGTGCCACTTAACCGCCCTCAACCTCCTCAAAATTATAGACCTCAACCACCTCCCGAGCAGATGGAAACATCCACGATCCGAACAAACAACGTCAACTACATGAACAGACCACAACAAAGGAATTGGCCGCCTGCACCTAAAAGAGCAATCGACCCACCATCGCGTCAAATACATCCCCCAAAGGTACAAAGGAATTTCCATTTAAATACTATAGCTGAAGCAGAACCTGAGGACCACTACGAAGGTCAGCAACAAGATCAGACCTTGCAAGAATATGTAGACTCCCTTCCCCAGGAATACATAGACTCTCTTCCCCAACAATGCGATGACCAAGCTCCAGAATATAACGACATTAATTTTTTAGATTAAACTGCTCCTCTCTTCCATATTTTGAATGTAGGACGAAGAGTGGAGAGATACTTAAATTTCTAATCGACACAGGGTCGAATAAAAATTATATTCAACCTAGCCTCGTCTCAAATCCTCTTCCAAATGAAAAAACTTTTTATGCAAATTCCGTAGGAGGGAACATTAAAGTCTCTCAACACACATTTCTGAACCTTTTTGGCCTAAATGATATCAAAATTAAATTTTTCCTACTGACAGAACTGAAATCTTTTCATGCTATCCTCGGTAATGATAGTCTAAAAGATCTTTCAGCTGTCATTCACATCAAAGATAATTACATGATTCTTAAAAATCACGTTAAAGTAAGAATCAAACAATTAGCTGCACATTCCGTTAACACCATTAACATTAGAACACATCACATGTCAAGCAAGCAGAAATCCGATATTCAATATTTAACAAATAAATTCCCTAAACTATTCGATGACCCAAATAATAAACTTTCATGTACCACTGTTGTTAAAGGAGAGATAAGAACAATGACAGATTCCCCTGTCTACTCAAAGTTTTATCCGTATCCAATGGCACTCAAAGACGAAGTTGAGTCGCAAATAGAGAATCTCTTAAAAAACGGTATTATTCGACGTTCAAGATCGCCTTACAATTCACCTGTCTGGATTGTACCTAAAAAAGGCTGATGCATCCGGCAATAAAAAATTCAGATTGGTTATAGATTATCGCAAACTAAACTCAATCACAATAGCTGACCGATATCCTATTCCCGAGATAAATGAAGTTTTGGCTAACTTGGGAAAGAATAACTGGTTCACAGTTATCGATTTAAAAAGTGGCTTCCATCAAATTCCTTTAAAGGAATCAGATATGGAAAAGACTGCTTTTTCGGTAAATTACGGTAAATATGAATTTACCCGATTACCATTTGGCTTAAAAAATGCCCCCTCAATCTTCCAGAGGGCACTAGATGATATCCTTCGTGATCACATTGGCAAAATATGCTATGTGTATATCGATGATATAATCATCTTTAGCCAAGATGAGGCCACACATCTCGAGAATATTTGCAAAGTTTTCCAAACTTTGAATAACGCTAATATGAAAGTTCAACTCGACAAGTGCGAGTTCTTTAAACAAGAAATAGAATTTCTTGGTTTCATTGTCTCTCACAAGGGCATAAAAACAAACCCCGAAAAGGTTAACGCTATTAAGAATTTCCCACCTCCTAAAACTTTGAAAGATTTAAGATCTTTCCTAGGTCTGTCAGGATATTACCGACGTTTCATTCGAGACTACGCCAAACTCGCGAAACCCCTGACATCCCTTTTAAGAGGGGAGGATGGACGTATTTCAAAAAATCTTTCAAGTAAAAAAGAAATACATCTTAACGAAAGTGCCCATGAAGCGTTCAATAAGCTTAAAAACTCTTTAGCATCGGATGATACAGTATTAAACTACCCAGATTTCAAATGTCCCTTCGAGCTTACTACGGATGCCTCGAAATACGCAATAGGCGCTGTCCTATCACAAAAGGATAAACCTATTACCTTCATATCAAGGACATTAAGTAAATCCGAAGAGAATTACGCCGCAAATGAGAAGGAGATGCTCGCCATCATATGGGCATTAAACTCCCTCAGAAACTACCTGTACGGTTCGGCAAAAGTTCTAATTTTTACAGACCACCAACCGTTCACGTATGCGCTTAGCACTAAAAATAATAACACCAAGCTGAAACGATGGAAAGCGTCATTAGAAGAGTTTAACTATGAGATTAAATATAAACCAGGTAGGACAAACGTAGTGGCAGATGCACTATCAAGGCCACCTCAAGACAACCAAATTAATTCCCTTACATCAACAATTAATAGCGACGAAACATCATCTCATGGCCTTATCTATAGCGTTGAATCACCAATCAATTGTTTTAAAAATCAAATATTTCTTCAAGAAGGTACACCAACCAGCCAAAAATTCCAAATAATATTCCCAACCTACCATAGGCATACTGTCGTTGAATCCCTTTACGATGAAACTAAACTAATACAAATTCTAAAAAAATGTCTCAATCCATCTGTAACCAATGGAATCAAAACAGATGAACACATTATGGGTATGATTCAAAACATTTACAGAGATAATTTTAGTTCTTACAAGATCAGGTTTACACAAGCACAAGTTCAAGATGTGGAAAACGAAGAGGATCAAGAAAGCATAATTATTCAAGAACATAACCGTGCCCACCGAAACCAACGTGAAAACAGAGCTCAAATTCTAGAAAAATACTTTTTCCCAAAATTGAGCAAAAAACTGAACAAAATCACTAAACTCTGTTTAATTTGTAAACAGAATAAATACGATAGGCATCCCAATAATGTCCCTATACAATCAACTCCTATTCCGAAGTACCCCGGTGAAATTATACACATCGATGTTTTCTCCACAGAGGGAAAACTAGTTATCACTGCAATAGACAAGTTTTCCAAATATGCCATGACAAAAAGAATCGAGTCAAAAGCCGTGGAAGACATAAGGCAACCGATTAGAGACATTGTCTTTGGTTGTGGTATTCCAAAAGTAATCGTCTTTGATAACGAAAAATCTTTCAATGCAACGTCAATACTCTTTATGTTACAAAACGAATTTGGAATTCAAGTTTTCACTACACCCCCCTACACAAGCACGTCAAACGGTCAAATAGAAAGATTTCATTCAACCCTCGCTGAGATTATGCGATGTTTGAAATCCGAAAGAATTTATGAATCCTTCACGGAACTTTTAGAAGCAGCCGTTAACGCATATAACTTCTCTGTACATTCAGTCACAAAAAGAAAACCAGTCGATATATTTTTTAGCAGAAACACCGAAAGCCCAGCACAAATCGAGGAAGCACGCCAAAAAAATATTGATAAATTGAAGTCTAAACAAGAAGCTGATATAACATACCATAATAAAAAAAGAACTGACTTAAAAAACTACTCTCCTGGAGAAATCATTTACATCAAAGTAAATAAACGATTAGGCTCAAAGCTATCGGCAAGATACAAAAAGGAGAAAGTAAAGGAAAATAAGTCAACAACCGTTATAACGGAATCAGGCAGAGTTGTTCACAAATCAAAAATAAGAAACTAATCCTAAAACCCACACTTACCCCTCTCCTTTCCTTTATCCACAGGTATCTAATAAAACCAACCCAAGGAAATGTTGACATTCTAGACTATTCTAATTCCCCCATCATCATCCTAGATAATGGTATGGCCAAAATCTCAGAAGGAAATTTAAAACTTATACACACCATAGAGTTAACGCCATACGAAAATTTCGTTTCGGAAGCAGATTCGATTATCCTTAAACAAGTCCCGAAAACCAATCCTTTCTTTCCCATCATTCATCACGAATTAGAACACATTAAAGATATAATTAAAAACTTAAAAATTAGCAAAACTAAACGATCCCTAGATTTTATAGGCACGGGATGGAAGTGGATAGCGGGAACACCCGACCACGAAGATTTTAATATTCTAAGAAGTAATATAAACAATGTCATAGAAAACAATAACGAACAAGTAATAATTAATGAAGAATATAAGAAGAGAATAAATGAACTCACAAACATAACTAATGTAATAATAAATACTGTAATATGCGAGCTACGGCTCGAGTAGATAAAACAATTATTCTGTGAAATTATTTCTTTATTTTCTACTCTATAGAACAATTCAAGTTCACACTATACTATTCTTCGCAAATTCTTTTCTTACAAGGTCTCTTTCCTCTCAAATCACTTTATCTCCTTTCGCTTACTTAATTCACAAATTCAAACTAATTACTTTTTCTTGTTTACTCTCAACTTTCAATTTATCACCAAATTACAACTTCGCCCATTATCACTTTTCCAATCTCTTCGCCACGGTTCTAAAACCAACTGTCTTTTTTTTTGATCGCCATCTGTCCTTATATAGCAGAAGTTTCTGATAGCCAGAAACTTCTAGCAAATTCTTCGACCACTGGAACAAGAGAAATAATTCTTGCAGTTATAATTCCCTAATATTATCCCTAATATTATCCCTAATATTATTTGTCTCTTTCGTTGACATGAGCTGTGGAGACTTCGTCCCAGACACGAACCTCGAATGAAGGACAGTTTGAACCAAAAATTCTGCCAGAATGGAAAGTCACTTCGGAATTTGCTGCATAGACATAGGCGCGTAGTTATTATTATGCTACACTGCCCCCCTCTTAGACGTGTTCGTCCCGAACAAGTGCATCCTCATTTCGGCCATTGTATCGACTCAGTCGGTCCACATGAACCACTTTCATTTTGGCCCTTGGTCCTCGCTGGATGCGGTAGACAACATCGTTGATGCGGGTTACTATTCTGTAGTAGTTCCGCTGTAACTTAGGTGATTTCCCCTTTTGGCGATGGGGATTATACAGCCACACCAGATCTCCTTCCTGGAATCCTGACGTTGTTGCCTTGGCATCATACCTGGTCTTCATGCGGTCGCTCGTCATCTTAATCTGGCTTCTGGTCCTTTGGTGTATGTCCCTAAGCCTTTCCCTAAGGTCCGCCACGTACTCTTCTTCATCTCTGGGCTCATTGGTAGGAGATCCAAATTTCACCTCACTGGGTAAACGAGCTATTCCACCAAATAAGATTTCGAACGGCGTATGTCGAGTAGTGCTATGCACGGCACTTCTATAGGCCATCAAAAACAAGGGAATCTGCCGGTCCCAATCCCGTTGGTAGTCACCTACGACCTTCGAGAGATGTTCGTCCAAAGTCCTATTGAAACGCTCCACCATACCGTCCGACTGTGGATGAAGCGGGGTTGTCCTTGTCTTTTTGATTCCGAGTAGTTGACACATCTCTTGGAAGATTCTTGACTCGAAGTTCCGCCCTTGGTCAGAATGCAATTCCAAGGGCACACCGAATCTGCTAACCCAATTGTAGACGATCTGCTCCGCCACGGTTCTGGCTTCCTGGTTAGGGATCGGAAACGCTTCCGGCCACTTACTGAAGTAGTCCATCACTACGAGTATATACCGATTACCATTGTCGGTTTCCGGAAAGGGCCCTGCGATGTCAATGGCGATTCGTTCGAAAGGTGCTCCCACGTTGTATTGGTGCATCTTACCTCGAGTTTTGATTCTCGGACCCTTGCTAGCTGCACACACGTCGCATTTTCTGCACCAGTCTTCGATATCTTCCTTCGCTTTTAACCAATAAAAACGTTCTCGTACCTTTTCTAGCGTCTTATTCACTCCCAAGTGGCCTCCGGTCGCCCCGCCATGCATTTCCTGTAACACCTCCTTGACCCTCGTCCGCGGTACTACAAGCTGCATTACAAACGATTTTCCGTCGGAGGATTCCCATTTTCTTCTCAGAACACCTTCTTGGACATGGAGGGAGTCCCACTGCGCAAAATATGCCTTTAAGGTCGGGCTTCTGTGAGAGATGTCCTGATGATCCGGTTTCTCCATGTTCTCCTTCCAGGCCAGAATCGGCTCGATATCGGGGTCTTCCTTCTGAGCGTTCCGGATCTCATCTACGCTCCAGCCGGCGATAGGTTCGGCTCTCATTCTTTGGATGGAAACCAGCTCCCGTTCTTCCTGACGCGCACAATGTTTACAATCCGTTCTGCATGGTCTCCGGGACAGTGCATCCGCATTAGAGTGGAGTTTTCCTTTACGATGCTGTATTTCGTAGTCGTAGATTTGCAGCCTTTCGATCCATCTTGCGACCTGACCCTCAGGACTCTTGAACTGTAATAGCCATTTTAATGCTGCATGGTCTGTGCGAAGAACGAACTTCCTCCCGTAGAGGTATTTGTGAAAATGCTTCGTAGCCAAGATCAAAGCTAGAAGTTCCCGCCTTGTCACGCAGTAGTTCCTGTCTGGCTTAGAGAGCACCTTGCTGAAGTACGCAACCACCTTCTCTTGGCCGTCATGCACCTGGGAGAGTACGGCTCCTACCCCGACATTACTAGCATCTGCATCCACAACGAACGTTTCCCCGGGAGTGGGGTAAGCCAGTATCGGGGCATCGCATAGCCGTTGTTTAAGTGCCTTGAAGCTCTTCTCGCACTCAATTGACCATTTGAATTGTTTTCCCTTTTCCGTCAACTGGTGCAGGTTCTTTGCGATCCCGGCAAAATCCTTCACGAACCGTCTGTAGTAGGTGGCTAGGCCCAGGAAGCTCCTTAGTTGGTGTTTGTCTTTGGGGACTGGCCAGTTTTTCACCGCTTCGACCTTCTCCGGATCGGTTCTCACTCCTTTCGCTGAAATTATGTGTCCCAGGTACTTGACTTCCGCTCTAAACAGGGCGCACTTCTTGGGGTTGAGCTTCAGGTGGGCACTTCGAAGCCTTTGAAACACATCCCTTAGATTGTCTCGGTGTTGCGCAAACGTTTTTCCTACGACGATGACATCATCCAAGTATACCAAACAGGTTTTCCATGTTAACCCTTGCAGGACACATTCCATCAATCGCTCGAAAGTCGCCGGAGCATTGCACAGCCCGAATGGCATTACCGTGAATTGCCATAGCCCATTTCCTGCGGTGAAGGCGGTTTTCTCCCGGTCTTCTGGATGGATCTGTACCTGCCAGTAGCCACTCTTCAAGTCGAGAGTGGAAAACCATCGGGCTCCTGATAGTGTGTCTAGCGTGTCGTCAATCCGTGGCAGAGGGTAGCTGTCTTTCTTGGTGACGTAATTGAGCTGCCGATAGTCCACGCAGAACCGCGTGCTGCCATCTTTCTTCTTAACCAGTACAACCGGTGATGCCCACGGACTTTTGGAACTTTCAATCAGACCTTCTTTCTCCATTGCCGACACCATCTCTGCAACTTCTGTCTG
Organism: Pocota personata; assembly: GCA_963082735.1. NCBI lineage: Eukaryota > Metazoa > Arthropoda > Insecta > Diptera > Syrphidae > Pocota > Pocota personata. The sequence goes on along the minus strand of OY720429.1, from coordinate 117,785,221 downwards.
CTTTGCCAATGGAAGGCGCCTAGCAGGCTGACGAATTGGTCTAGTATCACCAGTGTCTATTCGATGTTGTACCAGGTGTGTTCGGCCGTATTCTCCGTCCTGTGAGGCAAATACATCAGCGTACTCATTGATAAGATTCTCTGCCATAGTTCGCTGCTCCTGATTCAGCTCACTGGACTGGAGAATCGTCTCTCTCGCTTCCGCTGTCCAAGGTGATGGGAGAAGTTTTGGAGCATCACGTTCAGATATTGTTGCGACGGCGGTAATCGGCGTGCATTTTCCAGTCACCTCCCCTCGCCTTAGTTTTACAGTGTGTGGTCTTGCGTTCAAAACCCTCACTGGAACCATGGTGTTCTTTGGTTCGACTAACGTCTTTCCCACGATGTAGTCTTGAGAATTCTTCTCTGGGTCTGGTTCTACTATGTAGAATCGGTGGCTCCCAAGATCACCTTCCAGCTTCGTCCAAATGATTGTCTCTGAAGACGGCGGCAAAACTTCGTCTTTGCTGATGACTGTCCTGAGAGTTACGGCATTCTCATTTCCGTACACCATCGGAATCTCCACATTTCGATACCTCAGTACTTGCATCCCGATGTCCAAGATTACTTCATTTGCTTTCATGAAGTCTACTCCGATGATGCACTCGTCGCATATATCTGCCACCAGAAACGCATGGGAGAACGTCAGTCCTGCCAGAGTAATCGTAAGACGAACTTCTCCAAATACCTTCGCCATTTCCCCTGTTGCAGTCTTCAGGCAGTAGCTGTTGGTGTTGTGCAGCCAGGAGCTTTTGACGATATCTCTTCTTACAATGGAGGCAGTGGCACCTGTGTCGATGGTGGCTACGCACTTCTTCTCGTTGATTAGTGCCTCCACTGTCAGGCTCTTGTTACCCCGTTTGGTTTGCGAAACTTGAATGGTGGTCCTGGGGGCCTCGATTCCAGTAACCAACTTCTGCCCCGCGAAGTTGGTCCTTACGCATTTCCCGACTGCTGGTTTTGCGAAGTCTGACTGACAGGATGGATGTTATCACCGCCAGATGCTTCCTCTCTGCTTCTCCTACTTCCGCAATGTGAACAATTTCCTCGTCTAGGTGCACTTCTGCACTGCCGTTGTAGGTGTCCCGTTTGGTTGCAATTCCAGCAACGGATTTGACTTCCGCGAGCTCTGTCTTCATCCATGACGGCTGTTCTCTGGCATGAGCATTCCACGACGGACATTTCCCTGACACGGTGTATTCCCTGGTATGCTTGGTCCGCAGCCTTCATTGACAAAGCGAATGCCAATGCCTCGGGGAGTGTTCGCTTTTCAGCCATCCTTACAGCCATTTGCAGTTGTCTGTCCTCTATGGCCTGAATAAAAGCTTCCACCGCCATTTCGTTGATAAGCTCCTCACCGGCTTTAGGGTATGAAAGATGGGCTAGTCGCTCTATATCCGCTTGCAACTGTTGGAGCGTTTCCCCCCTTTTCTGGACTCGACTACGCAGCTGAACCCTGTACACCTGCTGCATGTGTTCATCCCCAAACCGCATCTCGATAGCCTGAACCAGAGAGTCGTAGTTCTGCTGTTTATCTTCCGGGATGGTCTGCAAGAGCTCCGCAGCTGGACCCCTCAGTGCAAGTGTGAGTGCAATGGACTTCTCTTCATCGTCCCAGCTATTGGTCATTGCGGCCGCTTCGAATTGCCTTTTATAAATTGGCCATGATGTTTGACCATCGAAGATAGGAGGCTGCATCTCCTTTCTTCTCAGACCGTCAGTGGAATATTCCCGTGCTTTCTGTCTCTTCACGTTGCTGAGCTCCTTAGCAAGATTTTCGACTTGCTTTCCTACTATCTCGAATTGCGTATCCACTTTTTCAAACTGAGTCTCTATCTTCCCGAACTGAGTTTCATGTTTCTCAAAATTTTCATCGAATCTAATTTCGACTTTTTCGAGTTGCGTCTCGACCTTCTCGATTTTTTCTTCGATCACTTCGAATTTGGATTCCAAGTTCTTGTTTTGCTCATCAAGTTTACTTTCCAGAGCATCTAGAGAATTCTTTTGTTCGTCCATTGCTTTCTTTTGTTCGTCCATTGCTTTCTTTTGTTCGTCCAGCTTAAGTTCTAGAGAATTCCTTTGGTCGCCCATTGCTTTCTTTTGTTCGTCCATCGCTTTCTTTTGTTCATCCAGCTTAAGTTCTAGAGAATTCTTTTGTTCATCCAGCTTAAGTTCTAGAGAATTCTTTTGGTCATCGAGCTTATGACTTTGATCTTCTATTGCTTTCTTTTGTTCGTCCATGACTAACTTAAGTTGCAGGAGCAGACTTGTTATACCCGGGTCGGCTACTGTACTTGCTGGTTCCTCTTCCACGTCAAACTCTATGTCATGCGGATTTTCACCTTCCTGCGTTACTGCTTCTTCCAGACGAATCAGTAGGGCATCTTTTCCCCCAGTTGTGTCGAGGTTCCGCTTACTGAGTTCTGCCTTTAGTTGAGTTATAGTTAGTTTTCCCAATTTGCGACCCATTTTGCGCAACTAATTAACTCAACACAGAAATCGTTTTTTTTTTTTTTTTTTGTGCAATTTCACACCACGGAAATAGTTATTCACAGAATAAGTTTTATCCCGCTTCTGACACCAATGTAATATGCGAGCTACGGCTCGAGTAGATAAAACAATTATTCTGTGAAATTATTTCTTTATTTTCTACTCTATAGAACAATTCAAGTTCACACTATACTATTCTTCGCAAATTCTTTTCTTACAAGGTCTCTTTCCTCTCAAATCACTTTATCTCCTTTCGCTTACTTAATTCACAAATTCAAACTAATTACTTTTTCTTGTTTACTCTCAACTTTCAATTTATCACCAAATTACAACTTCGCCCATTATCACTTTTCCAATCTCTTCGCCACGGTTCTAAAACCAACTGTCTTTTTTTTTGATCGCCATCTGTCCTTATATAGCAGAAGTTTCTGATAGCCAGAAACTTCTAGCAAATTCTTCGACCACTGGAACAAGAGAAATAATTCTTGCAGTTATAATTCCCTAATATTATCCCTAATATTATCCCTAATATTATTTGTCTCTTTCGTTGACATGAGCTGTGGAGACTTCGTCCCAGACACGAACCTCGAATGAAGGACAGTTTGAACCAAAAATTCTGCCAGAATGGAAAGTCACTTCGGAATTTGCTGCATAGACATAGGCGCGTAGTTATTATTATGCTACAATACCATAAAAAAGGACAGTACAATTGAATATCAGTCTAATGTTATATTACTATTTAAATTAAAACTCATAAAAGAAGAACTTACGAATATTGTATATGCAATCGAACTTGCTAAAGAAAATATTGTTAATTCTAATATTATGTCGAAAAATGAAATAAATATAATTATAAGTAAAATCGATAAAGAAATCTTGCCTTATACGAATTTAGAACAAGTAATCAAATTCGCTGATGTAAAAATTGCATCTAATCAGAAAGATTTATTATATATTGTTAGTATCCCAAAAACGAAAGAAGAAATCTATAGAAAACTTATTTTAATCCCAATAAAAAAAAGTAATGGTTTAGTAAACAAAATATTTTATAGAAATATATTAAGGAACGAAAAAAATACATTTGGAATGTTGAATAACTGTAAGCAAATTGAAAATATTTCCCTTTGTAAACGAACAGATTTAATAGACCTAAGTAATGATATCTGTATAATAGGCTTAGTAGAAAACAAAAATGCATCGTGTAAATCAATAAATAGTCAACATGTTCCCCACACGGAAGAAATATCACCAGGAATCATCGTCCTCAACCAGTTCAACGGAACCATAGAAGCCAATAACAAGACCCATTCACTTAACGGAAATTATGTCGTCAAATTCAACAATGACACAATATTTATCAATAATCAACGGTACGTCGCCCAGGAAATCATAAACATCCAAGCATTACCACCAACATTGCATCCAACTTCAGAAGATTTGGCAGTTGAAGAAGTACTCTCCCTAGAACTAATGAAGGAATTACATACCAGAAATACGCAGCATCTTACGAAAATAAAGACAGAAAAAGACATGCACCAGGTAATAACGTACGTGATTTTCGCAGTTGTATTCTTCATCATTATAGTAATGCAATGCAACCGGAAATTAAGAGTATCTCAAATTAACTCGATGCCAACACCACCAGCATCACCTATGATAATGATAACGAACCAAGGTGAACCTAATCACCCATCATCCCTTCAAAAATATCCCAGCCTCTTTAACATCATGTAAAAATGCGTGGACGCATTATCTTAAGAAGGGAGGAGTTAACGACTACAACATTGATATCATCAAAAATGATATTCCCACCAATTTCTGGCGACTCAGCAACTAATAACACACGAGCATCCGTTATGCTAACGTAGCGTCTGGATTCAACTGAATGCAAGCAGGTGAAAACACTCGAATGGGGTAACATGATCGATACGATGCAGTGATTGTAGGTTTCTTTAATTTAAGTTCAAAAATTGTAAGTCAGTTGTAATTTGGGATTTATAAAATAAAGAGATTTATAAAATAAAGAGAAAAAGATAATAAAAATATTTTTTTAATATAAATAAACTTAGTATGTATTAATTTATATATAGCTGGATCCATGTACACAATACAGTAGTTATACAATGCATACGTCTAATATTGTCACTCCCACTAGTTCTAAGCTGTATGTAAGACACGCCACCCATGTAAATGCGTCTTCACTTTAGTTCTAAGATGTACCCCTCTTAACATTCTGTAAATGGGTCACGCCACTATATGTAAACGTGATCATTACCGATATCTTTATGTATGCGAATGTAGAACAAGAGAAAAAGAATGCAGAATAAAACAAACTGTCGATGAGTACGGACGTGGTTTTATTTGTTTGCAAAACGGACTGACTACACTTGTTTTGCCCAGATATTTGAATCGAAGTTATGAAGAGAGGCGGAGTATTATTTAGGTATATACAGGGTTGTGTTTATACGCTATCCAGGGTATATTAAGTTTGATACATAATTTGTAACATAACAACAGATCCCTAAAAGCATATATATTTGTTATGTGGATCTATTCATGTTCGTTCGTTCGAATGTCACCACTTTTCGGGTCTTCAATTCTATGCTAAGAACATGTAATTTGGCATATAAACGTTCCAAAACCTGAAGCTGTACGAGTGTAAGCATTTTAAAAATCAGCCCACAGACACGCCCACTTTAAACAAAAAATATTTCTTATAATTTGTTCTATATAATATAATATAATATTTTTGGCGCTAACAGCCCAATGTAGGGCCTGGCCTAGCTTCTCGCAGCCACTCGTGTTGTGCGCCTCACGAATGGTTGGGACCTACAGTTTTATGCCGTTTCCGAAGGGCAATTTGTTCGATTGAGAATCCGTGAATTTCGGTAACAATTTTTGGGAGCCATATCCACTATTTTGTAAAAAATGTAACAAAATTTTTGTGATAAAATTTCTTAAAAATGGGGGAAATATCCTGTTTGCTTTTATAATTTGCGCGCGCCAAAAGGAATATAAATACCTTTATACTGTTACAGGGTACGGGCTTTTAGGAAAAAGCGGAAGTGGAACAGAGGAGAAGCCTGTGCACGTTGGCTTTAAATGATTGAAAGTTGTAGTGATGGGGAAATACAGAGCTTGGTAGATCATTCCACATTCCTATCATTCGGCTTATAAACGAATCCCTATATTTGACAGTATGACCGAAGTTAGGCTTTAGGGTGAACTGATGTGCATTCGAAGCATGTCACGTATTGCGGGAGAAATTTTGAAGGGGTGGAACGCAACAGGCTTTTTCGCTGGAGCATTTTATATAAAAAAAAAACGATAAAACAGAGAGAGACAGGAGATATTTCTCCGATATTTTAGTGAATGAATGGAATTCACAATGTCTCTATTATCTATAAGTTTTAACGCGCGATTCTGTACCCTATCAAGAATGTGCAGAACAGTCTTGAGTGCACCAGACTAGATATGGGCGTTATATTCCAGCTTAGGGCGGATGAATGCCTTATAAATTGAGGCCAGATCAGACGGGGTAAAATATTTCCTGCACCGTTTAAGGAATCCTAGATATTTTGCAGCATTTTTGGCGACCTCGAATATGTGATCGTTCCATCGAAGATGGTTATTAATACACATACTGAGAATGGCAAGTCTTTCGGTTTCAATGATGCAAGTGCCACCAATGGTTGAGGGTTTTGGTTTCGCTTGAGAGACAGAAGACAGCATTGTGTTTTGGAAGCATTAAATTCCACTCTGTTGGTTGAACCCCATTTAATTATGCTGTACAGGTCGGAATTTAATGTGTTTAACATACGTTGCTGTTCCCCTTCTACGGCCGAAGAGCAGGGACGTGAGTTAGGGAACGAATATGAAAAACTGAGGGTACTGTCATCAGCGAAGGAATGGATTGGATTAGAAGTTGCAGACAAGAGATCATTTATAAAAATAAGAAAGAGAGTCGGAGACAAAACAGAGCCTTGGGGAACACCAGCATTTATTGATGAATAGCAGACTTGAAGACGTCCAAAACAACTTGTATTGAACGCCCCGAAAGGTAGTTTCTAATCCATTGAAGAAGAGACTCATTGACGCCATATGTACGCATTTTCGACAAAAGAGCCTGATGCCAAACTCTGTCAAATGCCTTTGAAATATCAAGCGCAACCATCTTGGTTTCGCCGAAGTGATGGAGTGATTGATTCCACTTTTCGGTGAGATACGCCACCAAATCACCAGTGGACCTGTTGCTACGAAAACCATACTGCCGGTCATTAAGGAGTTTTCATGAATCTAGATATTTCATAAGCTATCGATTAATCTACGTTTCCATGACCTTGAAGAGAAGGGAAGTAAGTTCAATGGGCCATGGTTTATGGGAATGGGCGTGGGCGTACACATCGAAGAAATTACTTCAAAGCCCACGAATGTTGGTCAAATCAACCCTAAATTTCCTCATCACTACAACATAGAAACACAAAAAGACACAACTCTGACGTAACTAAGCGAAGCTGTGAAGTGAAGATCCAATGAATAATTTTCCAAAACAAACTGTCACAGGTGCTATGCCCAAACGACAATCAGCTAAGGTCCTCTATTCGGATAAACATTCACAGTCCGCTATGAATCAAATGTTACACTCTCTCAGTCATCGCAACTGGGAGTATGTACATACATATGTAGCACATGCTCCAATTGCGATAACGAAGAAGCGCAACAGCGAGTGAGTGGGGGTGAAAGGGTGGAATACACCGGCACTGGATTATTTATTTGCTTTTTTTAATTATTTATATATTTATTTGTTTTCCACTGCACTTCACTTATTTGATTTGGTGCGCGCTATCGATTTTATTTTTTATTTTTTTTTTTTGTTAGATGGAATTATCTAATTGTTTTTTTTTTTTTTTTTGTCACCACAGTGAAGGGTGAGAGCTGGAACGCGTGTGTACACGACGCAGGCAAAGGCAAGGTAAAATTTAAATAGGAGAAATGTCTCCTGCCTCTTCCTGTTTTATTGTTTATTTTATAAAAAATGCTTCAGCGAAATAGCCAGTTGCATTCCTCCCCTTCAAAATTTCACCCGCAATACGCGACATGCTTCGAATGCACATCAGTTTACCCTAAAGCCAAACTTCGGTCGTACTGCCAAACATAGGGATTCATTTGTAAGCCGAAGAACACGAATGTGGAATAATCTACCAGGCTCTGTATTTTCCAATCACTACAAACCTTCAAACATTCAAAGCCAACATGCACAGACTCCTCCTCTGTTCCTCTTCCCCCTTTTCCCTGACGCCCGTGTCCTGAAACAGTTTAAGGGTATTCATATCCCCTTCGGCGCGCGCAGATTATAAAAAGAAAAAAAGGTGTTTTAATGTGGAATCTGTTGTGATTCTCTTAATAGTAATTTTTTGTATCCGAGAGTAAAGATCGCGTTAACTGGCGCCCGAGCAGGGACAGTCCCATCATCGCGAAATGAAAAAGAAAAAAACAGGAACATTTTTTATTAGTAAAAAACGAGAAATCCGAGAAAGCGAGTCATTCAGTGGAAAACAAAAGCTAATAGCGTTATACGGTCATTTAATAAAAAAGAACTGTAAAAGTGAATCATTCAGTGTAGAGCAAAAAAGTTAAAAGCGCATACAGAAAAAAAAAAAAAAATCCTCAGTGGGGAACGAAAAGCAAATAGCATACAACAGTCGTTTAAAAAAAAGGTTGTGAAATTGAAGCATCCATCCAGTGAAGAACGGAAAAGATAATCGCATACACGGTCGTTTGGACAAATTAAATGAACCAGTGATAGAAAATGAACTTCGGAACTGAGGAAGCTTTCAACATTTCATCATTTCAACACTTCAACTAATTATCCACCAAAGAACAGAAACAAGCGATGGGGGCTGGCCAACTGATTTTTTTTAAGATATATACATAGACTTAAGCATGTGTGCAATTTTAGTAATAACAAAACTGATAAAAATTAATTAAAGAGAAAAAGAAGATACAATTTATCAAATTGTCGACGATTATGTGTGCGTATATGTAATGAAAAAGCAACTAAACAGCGACAACCAACTCAAAAACATATAAAAATATAGAAAAAACTTACTTAGCTTACTAAATTATGTCCAGGAGTAGTAGATAAATATGAACCTTCTGATCCGAAGTTAATGGGGAGCTCTCAGCGGGCATCTAGGGACTAGCACTTGGTTGTCGCTCAAATAACAATTAATTAAATAAAACAATTAACTAAAATATACCCGTAATCAAATCCACAAAATTTTTATTATTCAAAGATAGCAATAACTTCTGTCGTGTCCTCGTATTTTTGTTGAATCACCCAAACCTTTACCTCCTTGGCGTTAGAATAGAGTAAATGGTGCAAGCTTATTAACCTATTACTATTGATATGAGAATCGAAATTTTATTTTATTTTAACTTATAGGTATACCGTACCACAAGCCGAAGATCCGTTACCACTCCGAGGGCCTAGGTGCGAACAAGATTTGAAGGATATATCTCAACTTCAGGACTCTGTAAAGAGCTCCAAGTTTTCGAGATAAACCCAGTGCACATGTCCCCTGGGTTCATAATGTGGAAAAGGTGCTGAAAGACTGTGAAATTGTCCGTAGTAAGCCCATCTATCAGGCGATCCTTTAGCACATTAGACGAAAAATAACCCCTCCGTCGTTTGCCTACCTTATCGTGGTGGAGGGGGTTACGAAGGCCTGTACCTCGTCCAATAACAACAACAAAAAAAAAGGGAAAAGAAAAATTAAAAGAGGTACCTGAACCCAGACAATTTCTCCGGAGATCCCACGATGGTATTTGTCATCGTCGTCCTCTCCTCCTGGCTGATTGTGATCTTGTGCGTCCTCGCACACGCACACACCCCATTCCAGGGGTGGGTTTTGGTGTTTTATGTGAAATTAAAAATTCACAAAACGAATTACAAAAAAAAAAAAACAAATAAAAATGCCAACATACCTGGTTCTGTGTGGTGTCCACAGGCAGTAGCCCTACTGCAGCTTGTCGTCCTTGTTTTATGTTGTTCATCGTCCTTGTATACTTCGGTGTGTACAAGAAACGATCTAGAAACACTCCACTCACACCCCATTTCAGGGGTGCGTTTCCCTAAATGTCGATTCCAGGGAAAAAATTAAAAATTAAAATCACAAAAAATTAAACAGCGATTAGCCTCGCAATGAAAAATGAAAATGTCAACAATCAGCTGCTAGTTAGACTTATTATCCAAACATAAATAAAATAACAAAACATTTGATAAGCTGCTTTAAATGCCCGGCTGTCATAAAAAATATTATAAATAGTGAAATCACCAAACGTCACCGCTAAATATTATAAAAAAAAGATGTGGAAACTTCCTGCGATAGCAATACAATTCCCAGCCTAGACAGTAAGCAATCAAATGCTAAATCATCAAATCCATCCCAGCCATAATCAAAAAGTGAAGACGTAAGCATTTCATTAATAAAAATAATTACATTTCTTTTGTATGTAGATTTTCTAATTTGATAAATTTTATATATATTTCAGGAATCGTTAAATAAAACGTTAGCAAGAGCCATATATGTTATTGGCTCTCCTTTATCACTGGTTGAACATCCTTTGTGGATTTCATTTTTCGGACAATTACAACCATCATTCAAATTGCTATCAAGAAAGCAGTTAGCCACAAATTACCTGGATGAAGAATACAATGCTGTAAAATGCAATATTGCAGACCAACTACACAATGCACAACATTTACATCTCGAGGGTGATGGTTGGACTAATATCCACGACGAAGGCATTATAAACTTTATTATATCTAAGCCTGACCCAGTTTTTGTTGACTTTTTAATAACTGAAGATAAAAAGCACACGGGAAAGTACCTACAGGAGCAAATGCAAATTATAATCGAAAAATATCAAGCGGACAAATTTTTTGTTGTAATCGGAGATAATGCCGCAAATATGCAGAAAGCTTTTCGTTTACTGAAAGACAATTACAATCATATTGTTCCACTAGGCAGCATAGCGCATACATTGCATTTATGTTGCAATGATATTAATCCTGATCTCCTGTAAAAAGTGTGATAGAAAAAGAAACGGTGATAGTGAAAACAATAAAAAATAGTCAAGTGCTTAGTGCGTTCCTTAATAAAATAAATAAAGAAAAGGGCATACAAAATTCCCTAAAACTTGCCAATAGTTGTGTGGATAACGAAATTTGAATCCAATAATTATTTAATATACAAAGTCCATAAAGTACTAAAAGAACTGGAAAATTCAATGTCTACTTTATTAGGAACCGATAAAGTTCGACTTCTAGACGATTTAGAGAAGAAACATCTGAACGAAAAATTTAAGGACCGAATGAAATTCGCAGAATCACCGATATATCTCAGTACCTGTAACTTCGGCAGCCACAGAAAGTTCCTTTAGTACTTTTAGTTGGATTCACAATAAGAAACGAAATCGCCTTACCACCGAACGGGCGGGCAAGTTGACGTGCATATCTCATAATTGGAACATTGAATGCACAAACAACACATCAAGCTGTAGCAGAAAAAAAACCCGAACCAGGTTCCAGTTCAACAAATATCAACATACCCAGCACATCAGAAGTTAATAAACCAAGTTGCAGTTACTCATCCAATCCTAACATACCCAGCACATCAAAATCTACTGAATCAGCAGAATGCATGTCTATTGACGAACATTTAATAAGTTTACTATCTAATTCAAGCGACTCAGGTTAATTCAAATTTAAAGATTCTTTTGTTTACATTGTTCCTTTTCTTTTTTAAATCTAATTAAATAAAAACAAAGCACACAATAAACACATTTTTCTCATTTAAAATAAATACCCACATAAATACCAGTTTTGGTAAATACCCGGTAAACACCCTGGGTATTTACCATCAAAGGGTATTTACAGGGTATTTGCCCATCACTGCTCTTAACTGACAAAGACAAAACATGACAAAGAAAAGGGGAAAGAGACTAACGAAGAGAGGACAAGGTCGAAACAAGAAAAGAAGGGGAAAAGTAGGACAATGGGAAACAGATAACCCAGATTGATATCAACGGGTTAGAGCATCGATCCCGAGAATCATTTTTGAAAAAATCAAGAGAAGAACAGCTGGCCGCTGCCGCTGATATTGGCATTTTTTTTTTGGTTGAAGAAGAAACCAGGTGCAGTGAAGCGGAGAGTCTCTGTAAAAAGAAATTTTTTTTTTGTCGATTCCTTTTTTTTTCTGAGATAAACTTGAAGACGCACAGAGAACCGGAGGAGCGTATAATTAAAGGAGGTAAACGCAGGCGATAGCAGGCACAAAGGCATTGAGAGTCGCTAGGCAGTACAGGCCCGGCCGGTCGACAACCACACCGTTGCAAGGAGCATACCGGTGCAACCGCACAAGACCGGTGCAGGTGATAGTGGTAGCGGTGGTCCGCAATAAAGAACGGCGGCAAGAGGCGCTCCCCCACATCAAAAACCAACGCTTACAGGACGTGCTCCGTGGGACACAGTGAACACTAGTGAAAGTGGAAAATCTAAAATTCAAAGTTACAATTTATTTGAAAGTGCTACTACTGCTTCTGAGGTTTTTAAGTCCTTAGTGAACTTATCAAGGCTGCATAGCCCTATTCTTAAAATCTCCTCTGAATTTTTTTGGTGATTTTGTTGGTTAAATTTTGAATTTTAGTCGAATTTTAGTTGTTTAATCTTTGAATTAGTGGTCAAATTAGAGTAAGATTAGGATATAGTGAAAATTTGTCAATTTCTGCTAAGAATTGTGACGGTGGGTTTTTTTTGGTGGTCGCGTTTTTATCTCCGCAATAGGAGGATCAACCTTCATCTCACTGCCGGCAGGACAACGGGGGACTGAGAAAAAAAAAAGGAAAGAAAACCATGTACGCTGATTTTTTTTTAAATATTTCTTTAGATTCTTGGCAGAAAGGATAGAAGTTTAATTTTAATAGTAGTTTAAGATTAAATTTTATAATAAATTGAATAGGGCGATGAGCCAATCAAAATTCCAGTGGTCTGTTTATACTTAAGTATGTATGAATAAGATTTTTTTTATTTGGTGTGTGGATTGCCGGTCGGGCCGGCCTTTTGTAGATGAACGGTAACAGGACAGGACGACTACTAACAATGACGACATAACGTGACGACTAACAGACTTCTTCTACGCAAAGGGTACTTGGTGCACCCTTTGCAGAGAAAAGAGGAAGGACAAAGTGCGCGATAGGGAGTAGTTGTAGGTTAGTGTAAGATAGATAGGTTTAGATTATGATTTAGTTTAAGACATTAGGTTAGTTTAGGTTTAGTTTAGGATAGCTAGGGTAAGTTTCGCGGAGTCCTTCCCAATCTTTCTCCTGGCCATGGGCACAAGTCCTTGCATTTTCCTTCTGCTTTCTTTTCTATTTTCTTTTTAAGTCCGTCCGAAGTCTAAGTAAATTAGCTTTCTTCTCTCTTTTGTTTTTTTTTATCAAAATGGCACGAGATTTTGTGTGCTGAGCAGGTGGTGTGAAGTAAGGTGGACACGAACCACCCCGTCCGACGAGCTGAGCCGAGCAACCCCGAGCGTGCCGCCGTCCTCCTTACACGCACCGAAGACGCCTCCGTGGCCAACCCTAGCTCACAACAGTGGCGCCCAACAATAATTTTACCAAAACCGGCTAATAAAGGCACGATTGCGAATCCAAGGGGACGATTTTCTATTTTCGAAAGTCGTCGCCCTGGACTCATATTAATCAGCCTCATCCGCGATTATTTTTTTTTCATTTTTAAATATTTTTTTTTTTACTTTCCTGTCTTTTACATTCAAGGGCTGTAAATGCTCCTTGCTTAGTCACAGACTGAAGGCAGCTATCCAATCCTCAGGCTTTAAGCTAGTGGATCCTGTGAGGTAGTTGGAGGTCTGTGAATAAGCAAAGAGCGTGACAAGGTGGAAAGGAATGGAAAAAGAATGGTGACTTTTAGTCATATTCTTCGTGAGGCGCGAGCATAAGCCGCGAAGTTTTGCCCGTGTTATAGTTGATCTGGGAAATCCTTTCCTATTTTTTTTTTTTTATTTTATTACTATTTTTTTTTTTTTTTTTTTTTCTTCGAATTTTTTTTTATTTATTTTTTTATTCGATATTTTTTTTACCTTTTCTTTGAATTTTTTTTTTTTAGTTTTTATTATTTTATTAGGGTTTCGCGTTTTTTTTACCTTATCTACTACATATCTGTTTTATTTTCTGCATTTCTTTTTTATTTCGCATAGTGAAGTAGGGAATTTATTGATTTTTTTTTATTATGGAAGGAGATAACAGAAATTTAGGGGCAGTACCTAAAAACACTGGGTCCCAAGGAGCACTTCCGCCAGGAATGCGGGTAGCGCGTTTAAGGGCAAGGTTGGAACGTGAACAGAGAACAGACAGATATGACTTGCCACCTACTACAGGGACTGACGGCAATTACGCGAGACAAGGGACAAGCGACGACTATCTGTTCTTTGGCCAAGATGACGGACATTACCCTACGAACTCTAACATGACCGACCATACTGTGACGACAAGACAGAAGGTAACTCGATCCACGGTAGACCTACGTGAGGACCTAGAGAGAAGATCCCTTCCAATGGAACATGACCTACTTGACTTATACGAAATACAAAACGGACGAAATACAACAGACACAAGACTACAAGACAGAGAACTTGTAGGACAACGCAACCAACGGCTAAGTCTGTCGCTAGGCAACCAAGCGACAGCAACTGTAGCAGAGACCAGGGTCAGACAACAAACTGCTGACGACGAAGACGACCAAACCGACCTGCGGAGTAAGACTGTGGAGGACACAAAACGAATAACACAGGAAATACCAAAGTTGGTCGCTCAAGCGGTAAAGAAGAACCAGATTGGGATCATGTCGGTGTTCGCCGAAAGCATGAAAGACATTATGACTACCTTTCAGGAAAATATCAAGGCGATCAACGACAAGATCTGCAACCTGGAGCTCTCCACAGCTACGCAGAGGGAACCACCGACAATGAACGACCGACGACAAGACAACACCCGACAAGGACAGTTCACTCCTTCGCACCCACTCAACTGGACGGAACTGTTACACCAACCGACACTAAACAGACCAACTTTTAACCCGCTACCACACGAACGACCAATAAATGACCCACAACATGAACAAGCTCCACGCTTCACCGAAGCATTCCCATGGTTTTCGGAAAGAAAGGTGGACATTCATAAGTGGTGCATTAAGTCCGTTGAAAGTTTCCTGTTTCGCGTTGAATCCTTGCAATGCCAAAACGGTATCAGCGACCACCAGCTATTCACCCACTTCCATCACCTTATAAGCGGTCCTGCGGAGAGGTGGTTTTGGCAATTTCTGCAGCAAAATGAAGGCGATAGGTGCCTGAGCTACCAGCGACTCAAAAGAGAATTGCTGAAATAATTTAAAAATAACATTAGGGATCATGAGATCTTGAGGGCCATAATGGATAGGAGGCAACAACCCCAGGAGTCATTTGACGACCTATACAGCGACATACGGACGATGGTACTACAGATGACGAGTCGACCAAATGAACTAGACTTAGTGGACATTCTCTGAAGTAATATAAAGAACAGAGTAGCGCGGAGAGGTACTTGACGACTAGGGAAACGAAACTCAGACGACATGTGAACGAACTAGGAGACGAGGGAATTTTTATAGACAGGGAAACATTTAGGGAATTAGAGGACGAAGAAGTTGCAATTGCTGCGCTTCAACGGAACAGGACTGACAGGCAACCAACTTACATGAGGACTGAAAGAACAAACAGTACGAACTCGACTAACAGAACAGACCTGACTAGGAGTCCTGCTTCAACTCCGTCGGCGTGTCAGTCTACTTTCCATAATCTGACGTGGTTTAGTTGTGGTCAAAGAAATATTAACTTTAGCTACACACTGTGCCAGGGAAACCTGAGAGTCGGCAGTGCGACCGGGACCCACCAGCCGACAAAGCCCACACTCCCGGAAGTCGTGGAGAAGATTTCCAAATTTTGATGAGGGTTCCACAAGATGATGATACCTCCACGTTGAAGGAAATCCCTCAAAGGAAGAGTCTTCACCAACGCTTGCAGGGGTATAAAGCCGCCCGAAAGCGTATCTTTGGAGAGGAAGTGACTGCGCCGGTGGAGAAGAGCAGGAACTATTTGAAAATTAGGAGGCTAAGGGAAATATGTGCAATAAATAGACGACCAAAGAGAGATATAGTAGCGACTGTGATACAAATTTCGGACGATACGCTAAGATTAGGATAGACAATGAGGAGATCATGGACCTATTGGATAGTGGAGCTTCAATTAGTTGTTTAGGGAAGGGAGCGACTGACTTTTTAGACAGACATAACATAGTAATGACTAGGATGAGTACGGTCATACGAACAGCAGACGGAAACCACCAACGAATACTAGGACGATTTAAGACAGTAGTCTCCAGGGGTGGCAAGTCTCATGAATTAGAAATTTTCGTTGTGCCAAACTTACAGCAGGTCCTTTATCTTGGGGTTAATTTCTGGAGAACATTTAAGGTCGCTCCGAACATAACTAACGAACTCGACATCCCATCGCCGACGGAAGAACGGTCTCCGGTCCAGGCACTCTCACCAGCACAAGTCCAAGAACTGGAGAGAATCAAACTGTTGTTTCTCTCTTGCGCGATGTTGGGACTGGGTAGAACCAGCCTCGAAGAACATATAATCGAGGTGGATGACGAGAAGATTCCCATCACTACCCAGTTTCACCTGCGATCCAGAAGCTCTTGTATGACGAGTTGGATAGGATGATCTCCCTAGGAGTAATAGAAGAGAGTAACAGTGCTTGGAGCTCACCAGTGGTGCTGGTGAGAAAACCCGGCAAAAACAGACTGTGCCTGGATTCAAGAAAAGTGAATGAAGTAACAAAGAAAGATACTTACCCGCTTCCTCATATCGAAGGACTGCTAAGCAGATTGCAGGGCACTAGATTCATTTCAGGAATCGATCTGAAAGACGCATTCTGGCAGATTCCTTTGAAGCGCAAGTCAAGGGAGAAGTCAGCGTTCATAGTCCTTGGGAGGCCATTATACCAGTACGTATAGATTAAAGTAGAATAAGATATTTTAAGATTTATTTTAAGGTAGTTTATAAGTTTATATATAAGAATACAAAACAAAAAAAATGTTCATTCACTAAGTTTTTTATCAAATTTTCTTAGTTACAATTAAAATTATATGAATAAAATAAATAGAAAATGCTCAAGTACGTTACGTCGAAAGACATAGTTTTAAGTATTAGGTTTAGCTTAGAGCGCCCGCCTAGGGCCAGTAAGTTAGAATAAGAATAGTTAAGTTAGTTAAGCTAGTTTTAAGCGTTTTTTGTCTAGCATGTAAGTTATAATGAATTAATCAATAAAAAATGCATTAAAAATGAAATGAATGAAAATGCCATTATACCAGTATACGGTTATGCCGTTCGGACTGTGTAATGCCGCCCAGAGAATATGTAGGCTTATGGACAAAGTCATACCCTCTCGCCTGAAAGAGTATGTCTTTGTCTATCTCGATAATCTCTTGGTTTGTTCTCCAAATTTCGAGTCCCATGCCAGATTGCTGCAGGAAGTGGCCAAGTGTCTGTGGGAAGCGGGTTCGACCATAAATGTAGAGAAGAGTAAGTTTTGTTACAAAGAGATCAAATACTTGGGTTACATCGTCGGCGATGGTTGCCTACGAACTGACCCTGACGAGGTTTCGGCTGTCGATAATTTTCCACTTCCAAAGACTCCCAAGGTCTATTGATGACTGGCTGGTATAGACGTTTTATTCCAAATTTTGCGTCTTTGGCAGCCCCAATGATCGACTGTCTGAAGAAAGGCAAGACATTCGACATGGCAAACGAAGCACTGACAGCCTTTCAACAACTTAAGACGACTCTAGTGACAGCACCGATACTAACAAACCCGGACTTCACAAGACGATTTTACATACAATGCGACGCTTCAACATCTGGTGTAGGGAGTGTGCTTTTCCAGATGGACACGGAGAACAACGAACGACCGATAGCATTCATGTCCCAGAAGCTCAATTCTGCCCAGCGGAATTATAGCGTAACGGAACTTGAATGCTATGCGGCCGTTCTGTCAGTGAAAAAGTTCAAGGCCTATGTGGAAGGATTACCTTTCACTATAATAACCGATCATGCAAGTCTGAAGTGGCTAATGCCCCAAAAGGATCTATATGGCCGTCTGGTTAGATGGAGCCTAAAACTTCAAGGGTTTGACTTCCAGATCGAACATAGGAAAGGTAGTCAAAATGTAGTCCCTGATACTCTGTCACGTGTTCACATGGATGAGCTCAATCCTGAGAATGCAATGCTGCAGTTTGGCCTTCGCTCGCCATACTTTTCCTCGGAGGAGTACGACGAATTAAGGAAGATAATAAACGAAAACAAAGGCCGACTACCCGAAATTTGTGTTTCCGACGGATTCGTGTACAAAAGAACAGACATACGAACTGGCGACGCTATACAAGAAGACAGAGCGTGGAAACTCTGGATTCCGAAGGAGTTACGTGGTAGTCTTGTGGAAGCTGCACACAATTCACCATCTGCAGGTCACCAGAAGACTCTGTCAAAATTGAGGCAGATGTTCTTCTGGCTAGGCATGGCTACCGATGTCCAGACCTTGGTCAAAGCCTGCAAAATATGCAAGTGTAGCAAACCCCTCAACATCATTTCTCGACCGCCGATGGGACAACAGACCATCACGGAGCGGCCTTTCCAAAGACTGTACATTGATTTTCTAGGACCATACCCACGTACTAAGAACGGACAAACACACATTTTTATAGTCCTAGATCTTTTCTCTAAGTTTGTATTTTTAAAACCTATTAAGAAGGCAAAGGCTGCTGAGGTGCTGAGAAATACCTTGAAGAAAGCGTGTTCCATATCTTTGGCGTACCGGAGTTTATCCATTCGGACAATGGGAAACAGTTCATCTCGGAACTGTTTGCCAGCTTTCTGGGAAAATACGGGGTCAAATATATTCGCACCGCGATCTACTCTCCTCAAGCCAATGCGTCAGAACGGGTTAACCGCTCTGTGCTGACGAAGATAAGATCGTACCTAAGCAGTGATCAGAAAACCAGGATTGTAGTTCACGATGCGACTACGTTTGAACGTAGTCGCTGTGTTTGGTACCCACATGGTACAGCACGCGGGAGCGTATGATGTCCTCCGCAAACTAGGTATGGTCAAAGATATGGACATGGAAATTATCGACAATAAGGACAAATTAGAACTAATAAGGAGTAAAATATTTGACAATCTAAGGCTAGCACATCAAAAGGCGACCAAGACATACAACACACGAAGTAGACAAGTCAAATATAGGGAAGGACGACTAGTATATAGGCAAAATTTTAAGCAAAGTAGCCTAATTGAAAATTGTAATACTAAACTAGGGCCCAAGTTTCTAAAATCAATAGTTCGAAAAGCTAAAGGGAACTCCCTATATGAGATAGTCAGCTTAAGAGGTGTGAAGGTGGGCGTATACCACGTTAAAGACCTACACACGTACGCCAAGTGTTAGGGAAAAAACTTTTGACGCACTCATGCATGCCCTTGCCGGATTATCCGTGATATATACGAGGGTGGGTCAATAAGTTCCTGAAAAATGAAATAAGGAACACTCTTTTCTGTATAAAAACATTTTATTTTTCAACATAGTCTCCTTTTAGCTCTATATACTTCATCCAACGTTTCTCCAATTTGTTGATGCCCTCCAAATAATACGATTTCTCGAGTCCCTCAAAATAAGCGTTTGTTTCAGCGATGACTTCTTCATTCGAACCAAATCTTATACGTCCGAGCCATTTCTTCATGTTTGGAAACAAGAAATAGTCGCAGGGGGCTAAATCTGGGGAATATGATTAATGAAGGAGGAGTCCGTAGCTTAACTCATGCAATTTTGCCATTGCGACTGCGGACTTGTGCGCCGGTGCGTTGTACTGGTGAAAAAGAACTTTTTTCTTCGCCAAATGCGGCCGTTTTTGCTTCAAATCGGCTTGTTATCGATCCAGCAGCTCTGCGTAATATGCGCCGGTGATCGTTTTACCCTTTTCAAGGTAATCGATGTGAATAACACCTCGCGCATCCCAAAAATGCCACGACCTTGTTTGCTGACAAACCCGCCTTGGCCTTCTTCGGCTTCGATTCACCAGGAGAAGTCCATTGTTTTGACTGTTTCTTGGTTTCTGGTGTGTTGTGGTGAATCCAGGTTTCATCCACGGTTACGAAGCGGCGAAAAAACTCAGCCGAATTTTTCTGGAACATCGCCAAATACACCTTTGAAGTTGTCAAACGATTGCGTTTGTTGTCGATTGTGAGCAAACGCGGCACCCATCTTGCAGAAAGCTTTTTCATGTCCAATTATTTATGTAAAATCGAAATCACTGAGCCATGTGATAAGCCTATGGCCTCTTCAAGCTCGCGCACTTTCACTCGCCGATCGTCCATTAACAAACCATGGATTTTGTCGACCATTTCTGGTGTGGTGACCTCAATTGGGGCGACTAGAACGTTCGGCGTCACTTGTGCTTAAACGACCGCACCGAAATTGAGTAAATGATGAATGGTTCCAATCGATGGTGAAGAGTCCCCATAATATTTGTCAAGCTTTTGTTTGGTTTGCGTGATAGTTTTTTCTCGCAAAAAATAGTGGTTAATGAGCACTCGAAATTCACTTTTTCCATTTTAACGAAAATGCTAGTAGGCGTCTATATAAAATGGCTGCCACAACAAAACTATTTGACAGATCTGTCTGAAAATTTGTGTGCGTTCTTTTGAAAGATGATTCTTGACAAAAAAAAGTTAAATTTAAGGTGACGACACAATTTGTGTTAATTTTCAGGGACTAATTGACCCACCCTCGTATGTATGTATATATTTAGTTATGTCCTACAGATAGAGTATTTATTTATTTATTTATAGAGATAGTTTATTTATTATAGAAGTTAACACGGGCGGCTATCCACACGCGCAGCCAGATTCTCACGCTCAACATACGGATGTAACCCAAGACAGTATCGGATTCAGCATAGACGCATCGCTTGCACTTTTTGCCTTGCATGCGCGGACGTGTTCGAGTCATCGTGGGAATGTCGTGATCATGGTCAGCCAGGGCGAGCTTAGATTTAAATTATGAAATAATGAATAAAATAAGTGTTGCATTGAGAAGCTAGGTTCAAACAAAATAATTAAATTAAAATCCCGTGTGTGTGAAAGCAGGAACTAGAAAAAAATAAGTAATAAAAAGAAAAACCCCTATGTGAGTGTGGAAAACAAAATATAAAAAGCTACCGATAAGAAGGACTCAAGCACTACCGGAAGGAATCAACCGTAATAAAGGACTTCAACGAGGCGATGACAGGCTGGTTTATAATAACGATTTTTACGTAAGACTAGTAGTTATAAGAAAAATTAAATTGATTAGAACAACTAAATTAATTAAAACAATTGAATCGAATTTAAGAAAACCTTAACAGTTATAATCGTACGGAAGATTCATTTACTTATATAAGATAACACAGTAGTCGTTTATGTCGTTATTGTTCGTGTTTTGTCTTCCTAGAATCAATTGATACCCCACTTCACACATCATCCCACGGTATGGAAGAATTGAAGAGCTCAGTGACCCAGCTGACGGGCGCGATTAATAGCGTTCTTCAGCAGCTTAAGGGTATAGAGGGCCGCATTACCCAAATTGAACAGTGTAACCCCAGCCAAGCTATCCAATCCCTTTCAGAGAAATTGAACGCAGTAATGAATCATATTCGCTCGATGGAGCAGGCAGGTCTGGCGGGCATACGCGAACCTCAGGCAAAGAGTTTAATACCTCTCCGAGGGCCTAATAGCGAGCAAGACCTGAAGGAGATATCCAAGCTTCCTGATTCTGTGAAGGAACTCCAGATTTTCGAAGGCAACCCAGTCCACTATGTTTCCTGGGTTCATAGTGCAGAAACTGTGCTGAAGGACTACGAAATCGTTCGTAGCAAGCCCATTTACGGGCGATCCTTCAGCATATTCGCCCAAAAATTAGGGGCAAGGCAGACTCTGCACTAGTTTCCTACAACATTCTTGACAACGAATGGCCGGCAATGATGGATAAGAGAGATATTCGCACGCTCGAACATCAGCTGAACCGGTTGCAACAAGGCGGCTCATGCGTCGATGATTTCTACGCCACCGTGAATCATCAATTTTCGCTCATTATCAGCAAAATCAGTTCAGGAGAATACTCCGAAGAGACGATGAGCGCCCTTATAGAGTCTTATAGGAACCGATGTCTTCGTACGAGAGCTGAGCGGGGATCTTTCCAAGCTATTGATAATTCAAAAACCTAGGACCCTGCCTGAAGCATATTCAGCTTGCCTGGAAATGCAGAACCTCAATTTCCGGAACAACTCCGTACATGTTAAAGCATCAAACCTAATATCTTCCCCGATTAGTTACAACTTTGCGCAGGTAAACAGCCCTCACCATCGACCGTTCCCTTCCCGGAACTCAGAGTTCCGCCGAAGTTATGTCCCATCAAGACCCTTAGGTCCAAAACCACCGATGAAGATGGAAGTGGATAATTCCATTCAATCCAGAAACGTAAATTATACAAATCGCCCGGACAACCCATTTAGGAGAGAAGGGAGGTCAGATAATTACCCTAGGAAGCAGCAGAGAATGTTCCACATTGCCTCGGCGGCGGTCGAGGATGAGGGACCTACGGTATATTCAAACACTTCTCTTAACGAGGAAGCTGCACCAGAAAATTTTATGATGGGCGCCTCGTTTCCAACGTACCATACATAGAATATGTAACGCGGAACGGGGTCGTTTTAAGGTTTTTGGTAGACAATAAAAATTTCATAAGACCTGAATTAGCTCCATACCCCGACCCCGTTCAAACTCCATTTTACGCAAATAGCCTTGGCGGAAAAATTAAGGTTGAAAACAAAATCAGTGGGAAGTTCTTTCACAGCCTGGGTTGTAAATTAGTTATAACCTTTTTTATTCTTCCCAAATTAAAAACATTCGATGGTATAATTGGCGACGACACCCTGAAGGACCTCAGAGCAGTGATCGATAGGGACCAAAATTGCCTCACTATTGACTCTAATAAGGTCATTAAGCTGAAAAATCAGCCGTCGGTCAACCAAATTTTAACGACCAGTGAAAACATATCTGCATTGACTAAATCTAAGTTACATCTTCTATGTAGAAGGTTAAGCAATCTTTTTGGTCCAGTCGGTAATGAACAAATAAGGACAAATGTTAGAGCGGAAATTCGAACTACTACTGACGAAGCAATTTACACTAAGAGTTATCCCTATCCCACCTGCATGAGGGAGGAGGTTGAGAGACAGATCAAAGAGCTCCTGGCTGAAAATATCATTCGTCCTTCGAACAGCCCATACAATTCTCCTGTATGGGTGGTTCCCAAGAAGCCAAAGCCCAATGACTCTCTGTGTCACCCGTATTTTGTAGTTTACAAAGTGTTCCAAGTAAACTTATAGGATGGTGATCGATTTCAAGCGGCTTAATGCCGTAACAATTCCGGATACCTACCCAATACCCGACATTAATAGTACGCTTTCCAGTCTGGGAAACGCCAAGTTCTTCACGACTCTCGACCTGACGTCGGGATTTCATCAAATTTTGATGAAAGAAAAAGATATAGCGAAGACGGCCTTTTCAACAATGAATGGGAAGTACTAATATCTAAGACTCCCGTTTGGCTTGAAAAACGCACCGGCGATTTTTCAACGAATGATCGACAATGTGCTGGAAGAGCTTATTGGCAGAATTTGTTACGTGTATATCGATGACGTAATCATTTTCAGCAACACCGAGGGAGATCATTTGAGAGATATAGAAACTGTTTTCTCCAAGATCGAGCAGGCTGGGCTAAAGGTCAATCTTGAAAAGACCAACTTTATGGATACAAGTGTAGAATTTCTTGGATATCTAGTTACTCTTGAAGGCATCCTTCCTGATCCAAAAAAAGTTAAGGCAGTAGAAAAAATCCTTCCTCCGAAAAACATGAAGGAGCTTAAGAGTTTCCTCGGATTAACCTCATATTATAGGAAATTCATACGGGATCATGCCAAGGTTGGGAAACCCTTGACGAACATAACCAGAGGTGACTTTGCTCAAGTAAAAGCCAATCAGTCAAGGAATGTCCCAGTTTCGCTCGATGGGGAGGCAATGAAGTCCTTCGAGACCTTGAAAGAACTGTTAACCTCGGCTGAGGTTTTGGCATTCCCAAACTTTGAACAAGGTTTCAACCTAACCACAGACGCTTCAGACTACGCCATTGGTGCAGTCTTGTCCCAAGGTGAGCACGGAAAGGAGAGACCGATCGCGTACATCTCACGTTCTCTGAGTCGGACGGAGGAAAATTAAGCGACAAATGAGAAGGAGATGCTCGCAATTGTCTGGGCGCTTGATAATTTAAGGAATTATCTTTATGGTGCGAAGAAAGTCAGAATATATATTGACCATCAGCCTCTAACGTTTGCATTAAGTAATAGGAATCACAATGCTAAGCTCAAGCGTTGGAAGGAAAGGATTGAGGAGTACAATTACGAGTTGATTTACACTCCTGGTAAATCAAACTATGTTGCCGATGCTCTCTCTCGCCTTACGACACAGTTAAACCATTTGTCAGACTCGTATACCGAATCTGCCAGCGAACCGCGGTCGAATGCCGGTTCTGTTACGAATACAGCGAGTGAATGACGAACTTCCATGGAAGTCGGTTCACGAACGGCCACGGCCGAAGAAGGGTTTTGCGAGATTTCCGATAATGAAACAGACCAAGGTACTATGCACAGTGCTGATCAGGATGCTTCTGACCTATTACCACATGTGGAAGCTCCAATTAACGTCTTCAGGAATCAGTTGATTTTTAAGATTGGAATTGACCTTACATCTCATGAGGAACCACATCCTGGCTACCATCGCCACTACATCTCCTCTAGGGAAATAGGTATGGAAAAGCTCACGGGGGAATTAAGGGCTAAATTAAATCCGAGAGTAGTCAACGGGATAAAAATCCCCGAAAACTACCTTAACTTACTGCAAAGAGTTTACTTGGAACACTTTGTAAACTACAAAATACGGGTGACACAGAGAGTTGTAGAGGATGTTGCAAGTGAGGAGCGGAAGTTCATTATAATAGAAAATGAGCACAGGAGAGCCCACAGGGGTCCCAATGCAAATAGGGAACAAATCCTTGAAAGATTTTACTTTCCACGTATGATGGCTCAGATTAGGCAGTTTGCTGCTTCATGCGAAATTTGTAACTCAAACAAGTACGATCGACACCCGATATCTCCAGAATTACGGGAGACGCCTATTCCTAAGTATCCATGCGAAATTCTTCACATGGATATCATGGAAATACAGAATGAGAAATTCCTAACAGTGATGGACAAGTTTTCCAAATTTTCTAAATTTTTCCATATTAAGGAGAAATCAGCCATATACATTAGGTCGAAATTAATAAAGGTTTTACACTACTTCACAGTTCTATTAAACTCTATTTGACCCAAGGTTACCGGAGCGAGGTAAACGGGCAAATAGAAAGGGTCCATTCTACTATTCTTGAAATTTATCGGTGTCTTAAGGTCGAGAGCCCGCACCTCAAGGTTAAGGAACTCGTATGCGTTGCTGTTGACCGTTACAACAACACGGTCCATTCGGTTATCAAGCGGAAGCCCACTGACATTTTCTTTAATCGATCTCAGAACATTAATTACCAAAGTCTGTTAAACATTCGCTCAAAGATTAATAAGGATCTTAGGGGCATCATTAGAAGGAACATGGAAGCAAGGAATGTTTGACTAAACCTCAAAAGAACTGCGCCAAGGAAATACTGTGAGGGTGATGTGGTGTATGCCGCTGTGAAGTGTATAAAGGGTAAAAGTAAACCTTTATATAAAAAAGAAATTGTCGCTAGGGACAATCGTGTCACAGTAACGACAGCAAGCGGCAAGAGAATTCACAAAGCTCACATACGCAATGTAATGAAAAAGTAAGAATCAATTAACACTGTAAAAGAAACCATTTCCAAAAGCCCAGGATACTAAAGTAGCCAAAATAATTATGTCTAGGGGCCAACTCTCACGAAAAAAGGGGCCGGTTCTCTGAGAATTAATTCATTTTAATCATTCGTGGTGAAGGTCCTGGTACCATTAGTAGGTCGCTGCGAATATTAACGCATTAACGACTAAAGAGGATTCATACGAGCCTTCCGAGTGACAGCGACTACCCCGAAATGGTAATGGAGAGCGCTCAGCGGACATCTAGGGAAACACAATAGTAAGTAATCCTGGGCCTAAAATATGAGAAAAAAATATATATAAAATTTTTTGAAATAAATGCAATAAAAAATAAAAAATTTTCTTGAAATGAATGCAATAAAAAATTTTTTTTAAATGAATGCAATAAAAAAGTATATAAAAAAAAATTAGTAAAATGAATACCATTGTTACTGAATATAAGTAAAACGAGTGAAGCTCAAGCATTTCTATAATTATAAAGTAATAAACTAATTAAAGGGAAGAACATATGAATATTGTATTAAAACCATACCCTGTATAAAATATATAATACATTAATAAAGTAATGACATTATATTACTGTCTAGCTCTTCTGGCTTACGTG
The DNA here is from genome assembly GCA_963082735.1 of Pocota personata. Lineage (NCBI taxonomy): Eukaryota > Metazoa > Arthropoda > Insecta > Diptera > Syrphidae > Pocota > Pocota personata. The sequence goes on along the minus strand of OY720429.1, from coordinate 117,758,941 downwards.
CAAACCCTGCACATTTTTTTATATGAATCACCAATCGTGACAATTGAAGAAGGAAACGCCTGGTTGACCAATGGTTACTTTAAGCTTATACACGTAATAGACTTACAACAGTATGACTTACTCACCGAACAGACCGAACAACTGATCGCCAAACATATCTCTGACAAAGAAGTCCGGCTCGTGTATTGGACTACAATCTGAACCATATCAAAGACCGTATAGCCGAATTAACTGGCACTAGAAGTAGAAGAACGAGATCTATAAACTGGATAGGATCCGCTTGGAAGTGGCTGGCCGGCTCTCCCGACGCAACGGACTGGGACAAACTTCTACAAGTACAAACGGACATAATAGACAACAATAATCAACAGTATAAAATTAACCGCCAATTGTTTAACAAGACGAACGAATTAGTAGATAAATTCAACCAGGTACTGGACCGTTACAAAAACGCAATACAGAAGCAGGATACGGAAAGGTTAGGGCGTGACTTACTAAGCAAGGTACTGATACTAAAAGAAGGTATAAGCGAGATTATGAGGGCATGTCAAATGGCCAAGAGTGGGATAGTTAACAGTAACATTCTCGACTCAGAGGAGGTCAATACTATAGTAAATGAATTGGAAGTCCTGCCATACCAGAATGTCGTAGAGGCCGTGGAATACGGACGTCCCTCTGTATTTAGCAACTGAACTTTATTGCTATATGTCCTGTGGGTTCCAAAAGTTGCAGCAGAAATGTTTCATCTGGTGTCTGCCCGTGCTGCAGTCAAGAACTGAAAACAAATTGAACTAGACTACACAAGGCTACTAATTAACCACGACAAAACTTACGGAGCGGTGACTGTTTTAGTATAGGCAATACATCCGTGTGCGAGGTGTAAGGTGCAGTAAAAGAATTATCAGAGGATTCATGTCTACCTAGGATCATTAAGGGAGGCACAGCCGGATGCAATCTTAAAAGCACAAATAAAGAAATTATAGGAGAAAACACAATCTTCTTAACTAACTTTAATGGTTCTCTCTTAAATAAGAATTCATCTATTCCATTAGAAGGTACTTATTTGATCCAGCTGGACAACGACACAGTCTACATCAGGGACCGGATATACTCCAGTGAGAGTGCGAGTAGCCTGCAGCCACTTCCTCCTGTTTTGGCCAACATCACCAATGGAAGGATCAGACCTGACCTGGATTACTTACATCACATTAATGTCGAAAATATTGAACGAATTAGATCCTTGAAAGAACGTTTTAATCTCTCTATACTTACAGAAATTTCTATTATCATCTTGATCGTCATTTCTATTTGCCTATTATGGAAAAAAATCTACGGGAAGGTCAACATTCCAGAGCTTCATTTCCCTTCCCGGATTAAGCGCATACCTCCTACGACTCAAGATCTTGTACCGGAGGTTCAACAACCCAACAGAAGGTGAAGCTGCTATACATGCTCAGCAATTGATCTGCGGGACGCAGATATTTAAGAGGGGGCAGTTAACACGGGCGGCTATCCACACGCGCAGCCAGATTCTCACGCTCAACATACGGATGTAACTCAGGACAGTATCGGATTCAGCATAGACGCACCGCTTGCACTTTTTGCCTTGCATGCGCGGACGTGTTCAAGTCATTGTGGGAATGTCGTGATCATGGTCAGCCAGGGCGAGCTTAGATTTAAATTATGAAATAAATGTGAAGGCAGTCTTACCTGGATGGCCGAGGAATAAAGATCTTTTTGTGTAAACTGAAATACTTGTGTTTGATTGTAAAACCGCTGATGCACGCTTAAGGTCGTGCCGGTATTAATTTTTTTAAAGCATTCGAGGAGAAAATTTCTAAATTAGAGTATATTTATTTATAGAGTTTATTTATATATAGAGTCTATTTATTTACTATATAGTTTATTTACTTATAGAGTTTATTTACTATAGTATATTTATTTTATAGTTTATTTATTAGTGTTAGGCGGGGCCACCTGGATGTATCCAAATGCGCCCCTATGACTAGTAGGTAGCATACGGGTACATCCACATACGCCCCTGTGATTTAGAAGCTGTGATAACCTGGATTATATTAAACGAAGGTATAATAGACTACTTGACGCGCTTGCTAGCGAGAATGTTAATGAGTGCCCAGCTAACCTCAATCTGTAGAACATCTCAGGGCGTAGGTCCTTGCCACACGTTGGGCGAAGACAACAAACAAACGAAAAGATAGAGCAAAGCGCTGAAGCTAGCTGAAATACTGCAGCTTGTCCACCTTGTTTTATGTTGTTCATCGTCCTTGAATACTTCGGTGTGTACAAGACCTAGAAACACTCCACTCACACCCCATTTCAGGGGTGCGTTTCCCTAAATGTCGATTCCAGGGGAAAACCAAAAATTAAAATCACAAAAAAATGAACAGCGATTAGCCTCGCAATGAAAAATGAAAATGTCAACAATCGGCGATCGGGAAATTATCTGTGATTCAGGGCTTAAGTAAAGAACGTAGAATTCGTTTGTCCATTATTTTTATATCATATGTTTATATATTTTTTTTTTTGTAGGTCAAAATTTTTGTTTTAGGTTACGTGACTAGGGTTACTAGGTCGTGCTAGTTAGATTAGGTAAGTTAGTTAGCAATATTGTATGTCAGCGTTATTGTATTTATGTATAGTATCGTTCAGGATTTTTTTTTTAAACGAACATTTTTGTAACCGACAATGACGAGACGTAGGACATTGGAAAGGGAAATTTCTCATTTCAATGTCCCGAAAAAAGGAAAACACTACTCTTAGCTAGTGATGGGCAAATTTTTTATACCTACCCGGTAGGTATTTATGAAAGGGTGAATAGAAAGGGTCCATTCTACTATTCTTGAAATTTATCGGTGTCTTAAGGTCGAGAGCCCGCACCTCAAGGTTAAGGAACTCGTATACGTTGCTGTTGACCGTTACAACAACACGGTCCATTCGGTTATCAAGCGGAAGCCCACTGACATTTTCTTTAATCGATCTCAGAGCATTAATTACCAAAGTCTGTTAAACATTCGCTCAAAGATTAATAAGGATCTTAGGGGCATCATTAGAAGGAACATGGAAGCAAGGAATGTTAGACTAAACCTCAAAAGAACTGCGCCAAGGAAATGCTGTGAGGGTGATGTGGTGTATGCCGCTGTGAAGTGTATAAAGGGTAAAAGTAAACCTTTATATAAAAAAGAAATTGTCGCTAGGGACAATCGTGTCACAGTAACGACAGCAAGCGGCAAGAGAATTCACAAAGCTCACATACGCAATGTAATGAAAAAGTAAGAATCAATTAACACTGTAAAAGAAACCATTTCCAAAAGCCCAGGATACTAAAGTAGCCAAAATAATTATGTCTAGGGGCCAACTCTCACGAAAAAAGGGGCCGGTTCTCTGAGAATTAATTCATTTTAATCATTCGTGGTGAAGGTCCTGGTACCATTAGTAGGTCGCTGCGAATATTAACGCATTAACGACTAAAGAGGATTCATACGAGCCTTCCGAGTGACAGCGACTACCCCGAAATGGTAATGGAGAGCGCTCAGCGGACATCTAGGGAAACACAATAGTAAGTAATCCTGGGCCTAAAATATGAGAAAAAAATATATATAAAATTTTTTGAAATAAATGCAATAAAAAATAAAAAATTTTCTTGAAATGAATGCAATAAAAAATTTTTTTTAAATGAATGCAATAAAAAAGTATATAAAAAAAAATTAGTAATATGAATACCATTGTTACTGAATATAAGTAAAACGAGTGAAGCTCAAGCATTTCTATAATTATAAAGTAATAAACTAATTAAAGGGAAGAACATATGAATATTGTATTAAAACCATACTCTGTATAAAATATATAATACATTAATAAAGTAATGACATTATATTACTGTCTAGCTCTTCTGGCTTACGTGCAAACCCTGCACATTTTTTTATATGAATCACCAATCGTGACAATTGAAGAAGGAAACGCCTGGTTGACCAATGGTTACTTTAAGCTTATACACGTAATAGACTTACAACAGTATGACTTACTCACCGAACAGACCGAACAACTGATCGCCAAACATATCTCTGACAAAGAAGTCCGGCTCGTGTATTGGACTACCATCTGAACCATATCAAAGACCGTATAGCCGAATTAACTGGCACTAGAAGTAGAAGAACGAGATCTATAAACTGGATAGGATCCGCTTGGAAGTGGCTGGCCGGCTCTCCCGACGCAACGGACTGGGACAAACTTCTACAAGTACAAACGGACATAATAGACAACAATAATCAACAGTATAAAATTAACCGCCAATTGTTTAACAAGACGAACGAATTAGTAGATAAATTCAACCAGGTACTGGACCGTTACAAAAACGCAATACAGAAGCAGGATACGGAAAGGTTAGGGCGTGACTTACTAAGCAAGGTACTGATACTAAAAGAAGGTATAAGCGAGATTATGAGGGCATGTCAAATGGCCAAGAGTGGGATAGTTAACAGTAACATTCTCGACTCAGAGGAGGTCAATACTATAGTAAATGAATTGGAAGTCCTGCCATACCAGAATGTCGTAGAGGCCGTGGAATACGGACGTCCCTCTGTATTTAGCAACTGAACTTTATTGCTATATGTCCTGTGGGTTCCAAAAGTTGCAGCAGAAATGTTTCATCTGGTGTCTGCCCGTGCTGCAGTCAAGAACTGAAAACAAATTGAACTAGACTACACAAGGCTACTAATTAACCACGACAAAACTTACGGAGCGGTGACTGTTTTAGTATAGGCAATACATCCGTGTGCGAGGTGTAAGGTGCAGTAAAAGAATTATCAGAGGATTCATGTCTACCTAGGATCATTAAGGGAGGCACAGCCGGATGCAATCTTAAAAGCACAAATAAAGAAATTATAGGAGAAAACACAATCTTCTTAACTAACTTTAATGGTTCTCTCTTAAATAAGAATTCATCTATTCCATTAGAAGGTACTTATTTGATCCAGCTGGACAACGACACAGTCTACATCAGGGACCGGATATACTCCAGTGAGAGTGCGAGTAGCCTGCAGCCACTTCCTCCTGTTTTGGCCAACATCACCAATGGAAGGATCAGACCTGACCTGGATTACTTACATCACATTAATGTCGAAAATATTGAACGAATTAGATCCTTGAAAGAACGTTTTAATCTCTCTATACTTACAGAAATTTCTATTATCATCTTGATCGTCATTTCTATTTGCCTATTATGGAAAAAAATCTACGGGAAGGTCAACATTCCAGAGCTTCATTTCCCTTCCCGGATTAAGCGCATACCTCCTACGACTCAAGATCTTGTACCGGAGGTTCAACAACCCAACAGAAGGTGAAGCTGCTATACATGCTCAGCAATTGATCTGCGGGACGCAGATATTTAAGAGGGGGCAGTTAACACGGGCGGCTATCCACACGCGCAGCCAGATTCTCACGCTCAACATACGGATGTAACTCAGGACAGTATCGGATTCAGCATAGACGCATCGCTTGTACTTTTTGCCTTGCATGCGCGGACGTGTTCAAGTCATTGTGGGAATGTCGTGATCATGGTCATCCAGGGCGAGCTTAGATTTAAATTATGAAATAAATGTGAAAGCAGTCTTACCTGGATGGCCGAGGAATAAAGATCTTTTTGTGTAAACTGAAATACTTGTGTTTGATTGTAAAACCGCTGATGCACGCTTAAGGTCGTGCCGGTATTAATTTTTTTAAAGCATTCGAGGAGAAAATTTCTAAATTAGAGTATATTTATTTATAGAGTTTATTTATATATAGAGTCTATTTATTTACTATATAGTTTATTTACTTATAGAGTTTATTTACTATAGTATATTTATTTTATAGTTTATTTATTAGTGTTAGGCGGGGCCACCTGGATGTATCCAAATGCGCCCCTATGACTAGTAGGTAGCATACGGGTACATCCACATACGCCCCTGTGATTTAGAAGCTGTGATAACCTGGATTATATTAAACGAAGGTATAATAGACTACTTGACGCGCTTGCTAGCGAGAATGTTAATGAGTGCCCAGCTAACCTCAATCTGTAGAACATCTCAGGGCGTAGGTCCTTGCCACACGTTGGGCGAAGACAACAAACAAACGAAAAGATAGAGCAAAGCGCTGAAGCTAGCTGAAATACTGCAGCTTGTCCACCTTGTTTTATGTTGTTCATCGTCCTTGAATACTTCGGTGTGTACAAGACCTAGAAACACTCCACTCACACCCCATTTCAGGGGTGCGTTTCCCTAAATGTCGATTCCAGGGGAAAACCAAAAATTAAAATCACAAAAAAATGAACAGCGATTAGCCTCGCAATGAAAAATGAAAATGTCAACAATCGGCGATCGGGAAATTATCTGTGATTCAGGGCTTAAGTAAAGAACGTAGAATTCGTTTGTCCATTATTTTTATATCATATGTTTATATATTTTTTTTTTTGTAGGTCAAAATTTTTGTTTTAGGTTACGTGACTAGGGTTACTAGGTCGTGCTAGTTACATTAGGTAAGTTAGTTAGCAATATTGTATGTCAGCGTTATTGTATTTATGTATAGTATCGTTCAGGATTTTTTTTTTAAACGAACATTTTTGTAACCGACAATGACGAGACGTAGGACATTGGAAAGGGAAATTTCTCATTTCAATGTCCCGAAAAAAGGAAAACACTACTCTTAGCTAGTGATGGGCAAATTTTTTATACCTACCCGGTAGGTATTTATGAAAGGGTGAATACCGGGTATTTACCCAAAACTATATTTACCAATCCAAATATGGGTTTTCATTACATTTGGTAATTAGTGATGTGCCAAACTAGGTAAAAAAAATAACACTTTTGCAGTGAGTACGTACATATATATGTATATATATATATATGGGTTTTTATTGCATTTGGTAATTAGTGATGTGCCAAAGTAGGTATAAAAAAAATAACCCCTTTTGCAGTGAGTATATATGTATAAATGTGCGTTCATCAACGCGCGCGAAAAACGACTGAATCGCACGGCGGGCGGACTTCGACTCCTCGTTGAGTCGGTACGTCGGTAAGGGAGTAGATCCCAACTCGACCTGACGAAGGGAGAACAGGGTGATCCCACAAATTCGGCCCTCCTGCGTCTTTTACCGGCCCTGGGAAAAGGAACCATTCCTCTTCGGTGGATCGTCTTGGGTGTATCATCTTGGGTTGAACATTTTAGAAGTATAGTCTTGGCCTGAACATCTTAGGGGTATCTTCTTCTGTGTAACGTCTTGAGTTTGTCGTCTTGGGTGTGTCGTCTTGGGCTGGACATCTAGTGGTATCATCTTCGGTGCAACGTCTTGAGTTTATCGTCTTGGGGTAATTATTCATCTTGGGTTATAGTTTGGCTTGACTTGTTCTGATCGTCTTCGCTGTTGCATGGGGCATCTTCGGCCAACGGTCATGGCTTCATGAAATCTGCGCTGGTTGTCGTCTTCCTTGGACCCTCATGGACACCGACTTTGTGTATCTCGTATCTGTCGTTCGGAGAGACCTTAGGTAACTTTATAAGGACCTAAGAATTTGGGAAAAAGTTCAGCGTTAGTGGAAAATTGTGTTTTGATCGCGTTCTTCATCAAAAAACTTCCTCACTTCCTCGGCGATGCTTTCAGCTAAGCTGATGTCTTCTTTTCTCTTCATGCGCAGGCCGGTTAAAACTTCGAACGGGCTCATCTTGATACTTCATTGGTAGGTGGAATTTATCAGCATTTGAAGTTTGTTGGTGTAGCGATACCACTTGCTTGGATCATTCATCGTCAGCTTCGCCAACACAGAGATAATAATGCGGTTTACGCGTTCGACTTGTCCATTTGCGTGTGGAACACCTGTTGTAACTTGAAGATGTTGGATACCTTCTTCATCGCAGTAGTCCTTGAACCTGGTGGAAGTGAATGCAGCACCCCGATCCGAAATGATACGTGTTGGGTTTCCAAATACTTCCTTCTGTGATTCCAGCTTGTTAATAACCTCTGCCGCAGAAGTCGATCTGCATGGGTATATCCAAACAAATTTGGAAAACGCGTCGACGACGCAGAGATGTAAGAGTAGTTCTTATTGGTTTGTGACAGAGGTCCGAGGTGGTCGACGTGATAGGTGTCCAATGGTAACTCGTTCTTCGAAATTGGATGTAAGTATCCCTCCTGCTTTCCGGCCTTTCTGTCGCACAGTATACGGCGCACACAGTTCTTCCTTACTTGTTCGATTTTAGGGTGCAAATTCGTAATAAAGTAGTCCTTTGACAAAATCCAATACCAAAGTGTCCTTCTTCGTGTGTAGATCTGATAAGTTCTTGGGCTAAGCCATTGGGGATGCACAATAACATGACCCCATTTTGGTCTTCCTTGTAAAGTAAGTCGTGTTCTTTGAAATAATCTTGATATGGTCCACATTCTAGAACCTTGTTTAACATCCTGAGATGTTCATCTGCGTCTTGAGCTGCTTTCACTTTGAGCAAAAACTCACTAGTCACGACCATCGAGACAGGATTACGACTAAGAGCGTCTACGTGCTTCATGCGCGTTCCAGGTTGATGTTCCAACTTAAAAGCGTAGTCTTGTAAGAAGAGTGCCCACCCTGCTATCCTCGGCAAGATCTCTTTCTTCTCCATCGTTGCTTTAAATGCCGCGCAATCTGTGATTATTTTGAATTGAAGGCCTAGCAGATAAACTCTTAGTTTCTTTAAAGCGTTAACTATGGCGAGCACCAGCAGCTCATAGCTACTGTATCGCTCTTCTACTGGTGAAGTCTTCTACTATAAAAGTACAGGGGGTGAAATTTGCCATCGTCGGATTTTTGGAGCAACATTGCCCCATAACCCCATTTAGACGCGTCGGTATGTAATTCCGTCTCTGCCCCCTGGACATAAAGCTTCAAGACTGGTTTCGACGACAAAGCCTTCTTCAGCTCGTCGAATACTATCTTCTCTGTTGGTCCAAACTGCAAAGGTTGGTTGCTTCATAAGAGTTGGGTGAGTGGGCGAGCTATCAGAGAATAGTCTTGCACGAATTTTCTAAAATACCCGGTAAGACCTAGGAAACTCTGGATCTTCTTAACTGAGTCGGGTTCTGGGAACTTGGTAATGGCGTGTGTTTTGGGGAGGGCCGGCTGGACAGATCCATTTGAAACCACAAAACTTAGGTACTCGATGGAACGACAAAGGAATTGACATTTCGACCACTTCATTTTCAATCCGTAACATTCGGACAAGGAAAGAGTCTCTTTCAGTCTGTCGCATTGCTCATCACTATCTCCAACGATGACCACATCGTCCATATACAAAAGGAGATACCTTTTCGGCTAGAGGTTTAAAAATGCGGTTTATATACTTTTGAAAAACCGTAGGTGCCGTACAGAGTCCAAAGGGTACACGGAGAAACTCCCACTGACCGGAAGGGGTCACAAACGATGTGTACTTAATGCTGTCTTCTGATACGCGAACGTGAAGAAACCCGTTTTCCAAATCTAAAGTACAAAAAACTTTGGCCTTACTAAGTGCATCTATTTGGTCATCTATTAGAGGTAAATGGTAATGATCTCTTACAATATCTTCATTGAGGCGACGATAGGCAACACATAAAAGCTTAGTACCATCTTTTTTATTGGCTAGTACGATTGGACTAGCGTATTCCGAAGAACTGGGTCTAACTATGCCTCCCGCCAACCACTCTTCTATCTTTTCATCTACAATCTTCTTTTCTAAAGGAGCTAGTCTTCTTGGGGGTTGAGATATGGGAGCATCGGATTTTAAAATTATCTTCATTTCGATCGAAATGAACTTCTCTTCCCGTGGGGCGTAATCTTCAATTATTTTTTGAATCTCTTTTCTAAAACGTGGGTTCCCAATGTTCAAGGCAGAGTCCTTACTATTTGTTTTGGGCAGCTAACACATCTGACAAAAGGCTTCTTCTACTTTGGAGACAACTACACCATCTGGCAGAAGTTGTATGTTTTTGCCTACAAGGACATCGTTCCCAACTATAAAAGGTGATTGCATCACAGACTCAGGCAAAATGAAAACGTTGGTATTGGATACGCTATTGTCCATGCTGATGTTTGCGTTAAAATAACCTAACACCTCGACTGTATTCTCGGACAGTCCCCTGACAGGTAATGTCTGTTGCGTGATTGTAGGAGCACCCATTCTGGTGTAAATGTCGCTTCGTACTACCGTGATGTCGCTTCCAGTATCTACTAGGCCTTCTACCCTGTAACCGTTGACTAAAACTTCTTTCATTAGACTCGGTCCAAAAGTTTGTAAAGCATTCGATCTCTTTTCAGACTACTTTTTCGGGCAAGTCATCGCTTTGTGGCCAAAATCGTTGCAACTAAAGCATTTCGGTTGCTGCTCAGCACATGAACTCCCCTTCAGTTTACTACTCGCGTTACTATCGGTGCTACTCGAACTTGGGATACTTTCTTTATACTTCTGATATAAGGTGATTTTTTCTTTAAATTGCTTAATCGTAGAAGCGCCATACAGTATAATTTTATTATGGCGGGAATCGTTTACCCCATCAATTGTAATTGTATGATGCAGCTTTCCTCGATATCGCCCTTCGCCCCCAGTTAGCTCCGATCTTGACCAGTAGGTGTCGCTGCTCAAACTGGTTGCGACTTAGTGTTAGTTTTAAAGTTGACTTCGATCTCACCCAGTAGGCGGTAACGCGCGCTCAATTCAAATAAAAAAACTTTATTACGAATTAATTATTAAATACTAAAACTAGGTTGGCAGTGGACGAAATCAGAAAAACGACTGCATCGCACGGCGGGCGGACTTCGACTCCTCGTTGAGTCGGTACGTCGGTAAGGGAGTAGATCCCTACTCGACCTGACGAAGGGAGAACAGGGTGATCCCACATATATATCTCTGTTTTGGTTTTCGAAACGTTAGTAAACATAAGTTTATTATTGCAATTAGTGCAGTGTTCTCTCTAGTGATTAAAGTTCATTTTTTATTTAATATGGGAAGAAATAAAAGTGTGGGGTTTAAATATTTCGATAAAATGGATAAATTGGCTAAATGCAAGATTTGCGGAAAGTCTTATTATCCAAACATAAATAAAATAACAAAACATTTGATAATCTGCTTTAAATGCCCGGCTGACATAAAAAATATTATAAATAGTGAAATCACCAAACGTCACCGCTAAATATTATAAAAAAGATGTGGAAACTTCCTGCGATAGCAATACAATTCCCAGCCTAGACAGTAAGCAATCAAATGCTAAATCATCAAATCCATCCCAGCCATTATCAAAAAGTGAAGACGTAAGCATTTCATTAATAAAAATAATTACATTTGTTTTGTATGTAGATTTTCTAATTTGATAAATTTTATATATATTTCAGGAATCGTTAAATAAAACGTTAGCAAGAGCCATATATGTTATTGGCTCTCCTTTATCACTGGTTGAACATCCTTTGTGGATTTCATTTTTCGGACAATTACAACCATCATTCAAATTGCTATCAAGAAAGCAGTTAGCCACAAATTACCTGGATGAAGAATACAATGCTGTAAAATGCAATATTGCAGACCAACTACACAATGCACAACATTTACATCTTGAGGGTGATGGTTGGACTAATATCCACGACGAAGGCATTATAAACTTTATTATATCTAAGCCTGACCCAGTTTTTGTTGACTTTTTAATAACTGAAGATAAAAAGCACACGGGAAAGTACCTACAGGAGCAAATGCAAATTATAATCGAAAAATATCAAGCGGACAAATTTTTTGTTGTAATCGGAGATAATGCCGCAAATATGCAGAAAGCTTTTCGTTTACTGAAAGACAATTACAATCATATTGTTCCACTAGGCAGCATAGCGCATACATTGCATTTATGTTGCAATGATATTAATCCTGATCTCCTGTAAAAAGTGTGATAGAAAAAGAAACGGTGATAGTGAAAACAATAAAAAATAGTCAAGTGCTTAGTGCGTTCCTTAATAAAATAAATAAAGAAAAGGGCATACAAAATTCCCTAAAACTTGCCAATAGTTGTGTGGATAACGAAATTTGAATCCAATAGTTATTTAATACACAAAGTCCATAAAGTACTAAAAGAACTGGAAAATTCAATGTCTACTTTATTAGGAACCGATAAAGTTCGACTTCTAGACGATTTAGAGAAGAAACATCTGAACGAAAAATTTAAGGACCGCCGCTGCTCTTCTTGACCCATCAAATCAAGGATGCCATGGTTCTGCAAGAAGTGCACGGCGGCTGCAAGTAGCGGCAGATCTGCAGGCGACACATCGACGCCAGTCGCTGACGTAACTATTGTACCAGCCAGGAGTGTTCACAGCAATACTTCTTCCCGGAGTCGGCGGATTCTGGATCTCGAGTTGCTCCGACTGGTGGAGCAAAAAGAGATGGAGGACCGCTTAATGACAAGGAGCAAAAAGAAAAGGAGTTCTTGGAAAAGAAATTCCAATTACTCAAAGTAAGGGAACAACAGGACGAAGATGGTAGCGTTGCAAGCAATAGGCATTCGGAGGTGCTACGCTCCAAGGTCGGCAGTGTCAAGGATGATGTGGGCTCCTTTGTTCGGCGCACCAAGGACTGGGTTGCAAACGCTAAAAAGGAAGTCCATGCTGATACGGCTATACTAACACAAAACCAGGTAGCAGCAAGAAAGGGTTTGTCAAAGAAGCTGCCTATGTTTACTGGGTAGATGAATGGCCTCTCTTCATAAGCAATTATCGCAACAGCACGACGTTGTGCAATTATTCCAACGACGATAACTTGATACGGTTGCAGAGGGCCGTAAAGGGTAAAGCATTGGATGCCGTGAGTAGCCAGTTATTGCTTCCTGGATCCGTGCCGGCGGTTATATCTACTCTTGAAATGCTGTTTGGTCGGCCGGAGTACATCATCGAAGAACTCATAAGGAAGGTGGAGAATTTTCCGGCTCCTAGAATTGAGCGTTTGGAAACCGTCATCTCGTATGTCGGACCACATCAATAATCCGGTGTTGCTGAAGAAGTTGGTTGATAAGCTGCCATCGGCCATGAAGTTGGAGTGGGCGATAAGCACAAAGACAAGCGATCTGGAGCGAAATATCAGGGGCTTGGTGAGTGGATGTTCACGAAGGCAGAAGTGGCGGCAACAGTCACCAGGTATTCGGATGATTGCAGTAAAGTGGACAAACGTTCAGGGCATGTTAATGCGCACGCTCAGGACAAGGGGTCCGAGTCAGGGTACGCAAAGGAGGTCCCTAGAGCAAGGTGTTATGTATGCAGTGAGAATCATCGTTTGGTAGATTGCGGCAATTTCAACAATCTCTCTGTTCAGGAACGTCGAAAGCTGGTTGCAGAAAGATCACTTTGCGATTGTTGTCTTAAACACTCTAGGCGAGTTAAGTGCAACAGGATAAAGGAGTGTGGCGTTGCAAGCTGTAAACAGAAACATCATCGGTTGCTGCACTCTGGAGGCGGCAATGATATAGGAGCGTGTTACTCTCACCAGCAGTACAGGGACATGGGGACGCTGTTCAGAATTTTGCCGGTGGTTTTGTACGGCAATGGCAAGGAGGTTAGTACTTATGCCTTCTTGGACAGCGGGTCTTCACTCACCCTGTTAGAAGAATCGGTAGCAAAGACGCTCAGGCTGAATGGCACTCCAAAACCATTGTGCCTCAGATGGACGGCCAATTCCACTCGTCGTGAAGAAGAATCCGAGATAGTATCGTTGGCGATTTCATCACAAGGTAATGATAAGGAAAGGTTCCCGAGGATGCGGCTCAACGGTGTGAGGACTGTCAAGACGCTTGACCTTCCGTCGCAATCAGTGTCAAAAGAATTGTTGGAGAGATACCATCATCTCAAGGGGCTGCCATTAGTGCCATACACTAACGCTAAATGTGGCATTCTCATTGGTCTTAACAATGAGAAGGCAGCAGTGGCTCTGAAGGTAAAAGAAGGCGGATGCAACCAACCGATTGCTCTTAAGACAAGGCTGGGATGGTGCCTCAGCGGTGGATGTGAAAGCAACTTAGAGCCTTACGGAAACTTCCAAATCTGCGAGCGTGATGATGAGTTGCACAAATTGGTCAAACAAAATTTCGCGCTGGAAGACAGTGGTGGAGCTCAGGTGCGGACGGCATCAGGCGAGGACTTGAAGGCGAAAAGGATACTTGCAGCAACAACGAAGCGAATCGACGGGGCCTTTGAATGTGGCCTTCTGTGGCGGCACGACAACTTTTCAATGCCAAACAGCTATCAAATGGCACTTAAGCGCTTGTGCTGCTTGGAGAGAAAGGTACGTTCGGACCCTGCGGTCATTCCCCAAGTGAATCAACAGGTGGCCAATTTGGTGTGGAAAGGCTACGCAAGGAAATGCAGCAAAGAAGAGGTAGATGTAGTATCACCAAGGACTTGGTATTTGCCGACGTTCATCGTAACCAATCCAAACAAGCCGGGCAAGGTTCGGTTGGTTTGGGATGCAGCGGCTTCAGCACAAGGTGTATCGTTGAACAAGATGCTGCTAAAGGGTCCCGACCAACTGAGGGAGCTTCCTGAAGTCCTTTTTGGTTTTCGGTCGAATAAGGTGGCCATTACTGGTGACATAGAGGAGATGTTCCTCCAAGTTCGTGTGCGCAAGGAGGATCAGTGCGCACAAAGGTTCCTCTGGCGCGATGGTGAAAGTGATCGCAAGCCAGACATCTACCAGATGGAAGTACTCACTTTCGGTGCTTCTTGTTCCCCGAGCATCGCTTTATATGTCAAGGACACGAACGCAGCAGAATTTTCCGAGAAGTATCCACGGGCGGTGGAAAGTATTGTAAAGCATCATTACACGGACGATCTCCTGGACAGCGTAGCCACAGTTGAAGACGCTATGAAATTAGCCTGCGAGGTACGAGAGATACATTCCAAAGCTGGTTTTCGAATGAAGAGCTGGATGTCGAACTCTTCGAAGGTGCTTCAGGATCTTGGACAATCCGTTCAAAGTGAAGATCGGACAATAGACTGTGGCAACGAAAACAATATTGCTAAGGTCTTGGGTCTGTGGTGGAAGCCGAGCGAAGACGTTTTCACATTTTCCTTGCGATTCATCAAGTCACAAAAGAATATTTTGTCTGGAGCGAGATTGCCAACAAAGCGTGAGTTACTCATGATTTTAATGTCTATCTTTGATCCTCTAGGGTTTTTGGCTTTCTACCTGGTGAGAATCAAAGTACTCCTGCAAGATGTGTGGTGGAAGAATATAGACTGGGATGAAGTTATCGTTGACTCCTTAGCAACTAAGTGGGAGTCATGGCGTAGACTGCTGACGAAGGTGGAACTCGTTCGTATTCCAAGGTGCTACAACAAGTCAACGAGAGATGATGCCTTGGTGCAACTGCACATACTTGTGGACGCCAGTGAGGAAGCTATGGCGGCGGTGGCGTATCTAAGGTACTCCGATGGTCATGCAACAGAATGTGCACTGGTGGGAGCTAAAAACAAGGTATCTGCATTGCTCCCAGTGTCCATTCCCAGGTTGAAGCAGCGCTGATTGGCTCACGGCTCGCAAAGGCGATTGTAAAGGGTCATGGGTTCAGGATCGACAAGAAGTTTTTCTGGACAGATTCGAAGACCGTATTGCACTGGTTGCGTTCGGATGCAAAAATGTACAAACCCTTCGTAATGTTTCGTATCGGGGAGCTACATGAGAAGACAAACGTGGATGACTTGCGGTGGATACCCACCAATCTGAACGTCGCGGACGAAGCGACAAAATGGGCGAAGGAACCTTGTTTCGGCAAGGACAGCAGGTGGTTTGCTGCACTTAGTTTTTTGCTCCAACCGGAGGAGACTTGGCCTGAGGAAATCGAATCGAGGCAAAGAGAAGACTGTGAAGAGGAACTGCGAGCAAGGTACGAGTTGACAACGCTGAAGAAGGGTAAGCCGATTCCGAAAACCAGTCAAAAACATAAACTCAACCTATATATTGATAATGATGGAGTCCTGCGTCTTGAAGGACGAGTTGACTATGCCGAGTTTGTCGACGAAGCGTTAACACCCAATCATTTTCTTCTTGAGTCGTCAAGCAGGAATAAGAGACTTGTTGAAATCCAGGAACGGGAACTGATGTCACGCAAGGACTGGAGGAAGGCACAGCAGGTGGCAAATATCTTTTGGAAGCGATGGATACGTGAGTACCTCCCCACACTTACAAGAAGAACGAAATGGTTTGAGAAGGTCAAACCAATAAAAGCAAGCGATGTGGTACTCATCATCGATGAAAATCTACCGAGGTGTACTTGGCTCAAGGGGATCGTTGTCAGTACCATCACATCCCAAAATGGTCAGGTGAGGAGAGCGACGGTGAAGACGACAACTGGGATGTATGAGCGACCAGTGGCAAAGCTTGCAGTCCTAGACATCAGCTGTAGAATCGAAAGCAAGGCAGCAGATGATGGAGCTCCCTTGCTGGGGGGGGGGAGAAATGTTGCTGATGTAATGGGTACTTAAGATGATCAACGATGCGAACATGCCCGCGATTCAAGATACTATTTCTTTCCTTTTTAGCATAGTTTTTCTCTGTCTTTTTTTAAAAGTTTTCAAACGAATGTCCATTTTGTTTTCATTCTGTTCTTTGCTTTAAAGTAATCAAGTACTAATTTTTTAGTGCTGCTATTGTCGCTTATTTAATAAACTTCAATAAACTAAAAAAAGTTCGTCTTCATGTTGTGTAATCAACATGACCGATTTGGCCCTTTATCGGTCCAAAGAAGGCATTTGGGGTAACGAATTGATTTGGTCAAATGTCTCCTTAATGGACCATTGATTTGGTGGAAAGGCCTTTGAGCTAATAAACATTTAAGCAAAGTTGCATCACGCATTTTATCAGCACTTGTAACTTCGGCAGCCACAGAAAGTTCCTTTAGTACTTTTAGTTGGATTCACAATAAGAAACGAAATCGCCTTACCACCGAACGGGCGGGCAAGTTGACGTGCATATCTAAAATCATAATTGCACAAACAACACATCAAGCTGTAGCAGAAAAAAAAACCCGAACCAGGTTCCAGTTCAACAAATATCAACATACCCAGCACATCAGAAGTTAATAAACCAAGTTGCAGTTACTCATCCAATCCTAACATACCCAGCATATCAAAATCTACTGAATCAGCAGAATGCATGTCTATTGACGAACATTTAATAAGTTTACTATCTAATTCAAGCGACTCAGATTAATTCAAATTTAAAGATTTTTTTGTTTACATTGTTCCTTTTCTTTTTTAAATCTAATTAAATAAAAACAAAGCACACAATGAACACATTTTTCTCATTTAAAATAAATACCCACATAAATACCAGTTTGGTAAATACCCGGTAAACACCCTGGGTATTTACCCTCAAAGGGTATTTACAGGGTATTTGCCCATCACTGCTCTTAGCTGACAAAGACACAACATGACAAAGAAAAGGGGAAAGAGACTAACGAAGAGAGGACAAAGTCGAAACAAGAAAAGAAGGGGAAAAGTAGGACAATGGGAAACAGATAACCCAGATTGATATCAACGGGTTAGAGCATCGATCCCGAGAATCATTTTTGAAAAAATCAAGAGACGAACAGCTGGCCGCTGCCGCTGATAGTGGAATTTTTTTTTGGTTGAAGAAGAAACCAGGTGCAGTGAGGCGGAGTCCCTCTGTAAAAAAAACTTGAAGACGCACAGAGAACCGGAGAAGCGTATAATTAAAGGAGGTGAACGCAGGCGATAGCAGGCACAAAGGCATTGAGAGTCGCTAGGCAGCACAGGCCCGGCCGGTCGAGAACCACACCGTTGCAAGGAACACACCGGTGCAACCGCACAAGACCGGTGCAGGTGGTGGTAGCGGTAGCGGTGGTCCGCAATAAAGAACGGCGGCAAGAGGTGCTCCCACATCAAAAATCAACGCTTACAGGAGGTGCTCCGTGGACACAGTGAACACTAGTGAAAGTAGAAAATCTAAAATTCAAAGCTAAAATTTATTTGAAAGTGCTACTACTCCTTCTGAGGTTTTTAAGTCCTTAGTGAACTTATCAAGGCTGCATAGCCCTGTTCTTAAAATCTCCTCTGAATTTTTTTGGTGATTTTGTTGTTTAAATTTTGAATTTTAGTCGAATTTTAGTTGTTTAATCTTTGAATTAGTGGTCAAATTAGAGTAAGACTAGGATGTAGTGAAAATTTGACTTCTTGTTATTTCTCTTGAAGCAATTTGTCAAATTCTGCTAAGAATTGTGACGGTGGGTTTTTTTTTGGCGGTCGCGTTTTTATATCCGCAATAGAAGAGGATCAACCTTCATCTCGCTGCCGGCAGCACAACGGAGGACTGAGAAAAAAAAAAAGGAAAGAAAGCCGTGAGTACGCTGATTTTTTGAAATATTTCTTTAGATTCTTGGCAGAAAGGATAGGGGTTTTATTTTGAATAGTAGTTTAAGATTAAATTTTATAATAAATTGAATAGGGCGATGAGCCAATCAAAATTCCAGTGGTCTGTTTATAGTTAAGTATGCGTGAATAGGAATTTTTTTATTTGGTGTGTGGATTGCCGGTCGGGTCGTCCTTCTGTAGATGAACGGTAACAGGACAGGACAACTACTAACAATGACGACATAACGTGACGACTAACAGACTTCTTCTACGAAGGACTTAGGTCGTGACTGGGGAACGCGTTTAGGGGCTATCTCTCAGAGATAGCAATCGGTTGTGTCACCAGACACAAAGGGTGGGCAGGCCAGCTTTTGCCACTTCCACCAGGCATACCTCGGGTACTTGGTGAACTCTTTGGAGAGAAAAGGGGAAGGACAAAGTGCGCGATAGGGAGTAGCTGTAGGTTAGTGTAAGATAGATAGGTTTAGATTAGGATTTAGTTTAAGACATTAGGTTAGTTTAGGTTTAGTTTAGGATAGCTAGGTTAAGTTTCGCGGAGTCCTTCCCAATCTTTCTCCTTGCCATGGGCACAAGTCCTTACATTTTCCTTCTATTTTCTTTTCTACTTTTTTTTAAGTCCGTCCGAAGTCTAAGTAGAGTAGCTTTCTTCTCTCTTTTGTTTTTTTTTTGATCAAAATGGCACGAGATTTTGTGTGCTGAGCAGGTGGTGTGAAGTAAGGTGGACAAGAACCATCCCGTCCGACGAGCTGAGCCGAGCAACCGCGAGCGTGCCGCCGTCCTCTTTACTCGCACCGAAGACGCCTCCGTGGCCAACCCTACCTCACAACTGGGGGCTGAGTAAGGACCGATGATACTCGTGATCTATACCTGGAATAAATTCAGGGAAGGTCAGGATGCAGGTCCAGAAACTAAAAGGTAAACAACCTACGGTGAAGTAGCAAAAACACAAAAAAATCATGGAAAGTACAACAGAAAAAGAAGAAACACGGATGGGGATATACATCCAAAAGTCGGCAGAGGCCACTACTGCCGGTGAGGGCTTGGCCCCGAAAGGGGATGAATCGCCAGTAGCTAATACCCTCAATCAGAACACGAATATGAATAAAAATAAAAACAACTTCGGGTTGCTGCACCTCTTCACTGCAACAGATAAAATCGAAGAGGGTGCAACAAAATCGACATTGACCGCTCGTAAAGAGGACGAGTCAGCGACCCGAAAAGACGCAAAATCTCTGGAGCCCAACAATGGAAAAGAGCCAAAGAAAAAAGACGATTGGGGATGGAGAAGCAAGGAAATTTGGTTTCAAACCCAAATTGCCTAGCTTCAACGCCAAAAGTCGTCTCCCCGCGCGGGAAAGCAGCAAACAGTGGAAGTATGGTACACTGAGCGGGGAACGGATGGAACACCCTACTCTATAACCAGAGGATGCCTCGGCAAACTCTGATGGCAAGAGGAGGATGTGCCCCCATGCTGAACCACCGCAGAGGAAAAGAAGTCGTGTCGCTAAAAACCATCCACAATTAAGGCTTACCTCTATTCCACCAGGGCGGGCTAACGCTCATCCAGGGAGGAGCGAGGGAAGTACTGTCGCACAGTCAAAATTCAAAGACCCGAAAAGGCCGTCAACTTCAAGAGGACAGGCAGCCCCAAGTATGAAAGCTCATCACACGGATCGTATAGGGATGTAGCAACCAACCTCCTGGAGATGGTGGTCTACAACAGAAAGGACGAGGATGGGAAGATACCGGAGAAGCTATATGAACGGTTCCAAAAAGCCCTCAATGATGCTTTGGACCAAACACTTTGTGAGTATCCGACGATTTCTCTGAATTTCCTGAGGACAGGTTTCAAAGGCAGCTGCTACCACATATGCTGTCAGTATAATGCCTCGACGGAGTCGTTAACTAAATTAACATCCAGACTCGATGGTTGGGAAGGAACCAACCTAGTGGTTCTACTGGCAGGAACCTGCAACGCTGTTTGCACGGATGAAGCTGCAAAAGACAAAAAAGTGGAAACTCTACCACGCAAAGGAGCAGGCAGGTAAAGGCCAACTAATCGTGGCATTGACGAGGAATCGCTGGGGTCACTAGTCCTGCATTATGCAGCTGTCACCAGGTCAGCTTTGTAATCCCTTCATTCCACGAAAGAATTAATTAAGGTCATCCAAGCAAACCTTCACCACAGTAGGGCAGCAACTGCCAACCTCTGTGCTTACTTCTTAGCAGTGAAAGCGGATATCGCCCTTATCCAGTAACCCTATTGTCTGAATAATAAGGTAATAGCATGGGGGAATAAACTGAAAGTGATTGGATACAACGGAAACAGTAAGTATAGAGCCTGTATTCTGGCACAAAAGCATAATAATATTTTCTCTATCCCACAGATCAGCATAGGCGACCTCACAGTTACAAGTCTTGAATATAGGGTAAGAAATAGCGAGACTAACCAAATTATTTTGGCCTCCCCTATGTCTCCCCGCAACTTCCACCTAGCGATAAGTTAAAGAAGTGTGTCACCTGGATGAAGTTCCAACAGAAGAGTCTCATAGTGGGAATGGACTCTAACGCCCACCACACTAACTGGAGAAGTACGAACATCAACAAAAGAGGTGAGTATTTGGCCGATTATTTAAATATTGAAAACTTGATTATCTTAAATGAGGGCTATACACCAACCTTCATAAATAAAATTAGAAGGGAGGTATTAGACATAACCTTATGCGACGATAGATCTATACACCTGGCGTCGAACTGGAGGATCAGTAATGAGACCTCCTTTTCGGACCACAGGTGGTAGAGTTTTGATATTGGAATTGATCACAAATCCAAAATAATGATTAGGAATCCTAAGAAAACAGATTGGTCCATCTTTGTAAGTAATTTTCAGGGAAAGCTGACACCAACTCAGGGTGACAGCTACACTGAGATTAACCAAATAAACTATGAAGTCCTCAAAGTACCGAAGTGTATTATAGAATCTTTTGAGGCCGCCTGTCCTCTAAAACCGGTACCTAGAAGTGCAAAGCAAAAATGGTGGAACGGCGAACTCCACGAAATAAGAAAGGTTACTAGACAACGCCTTAATAAAGCTTTAAGAACCAACAAAGAAGCAGACTGGGAATCCTACAAAGAATGTAAAAAAGACTTCAAGAAGCTCACCAGAGCTGCTAAAAGTTAATCATGGAAAACTTTCTGCACCAATATATGCGAAAACAATGGGGCAGCGCGATTAAAACAGATTTTATCCAAGGAACCACCAAGTTATCAACTTCTACAGGCTGGCAATAACTTGGCAACCGCAGCCGATACCTTCGAAACGCTGATGTGTGTACACTTCCCAAACTGTTCCAACGAGGCAGCTACACCCTCCAATTGTGGGCTCACTCGAACTAATACAAATGGGAGGACACTGAGAACCTCGTTGATGCAGATAAAGTGACCTGGGCTATGAACTCATATGCGCCATATAAATCACCGGGCATGGACGGAATACTTAATATCTTCTTGCAAAAAGGGATGGAATTAGACACCCTAAAGAAAACCCTGGTCAATATCTTCAGGGGATGTCCATATCACGGATACACACCAATACAATGGTGCTCCTGCCGAAACCCGGGAAAGATTTATCGACAGCAAAGGGCTATAGACCTATTAGCCTAACGTTATTACTAAAATCAATGGAGAGAATCTATGATAACTACAACAGAACACAGATTACAAATCCGCGGCTGTGTCCTAATCAACACGCATACCTCAAAGGAAAATCAGTTGAGACGGCACTACATCAGTTTGTATCCACAATAGAAGATGCTTTTGATACCAAGGAATCAGTCGCAGGCGTTTTTCTAGATATCGAAGGGGCATTTAACAATGTGAAAACTCAACAAATTGTGGATGCACTCTCGATATACTGTAAAAATCAAATAATAAACAAGTGGCTAGAACACATGCTTACAAACCGCATTATCACAGCTTCACTGGGAGACGGAACAAGAAGGGGAACAGTCTGTACGGGAACACCACAGGGGAGATAATAACTCCTTTTCTGTGGGTGTTCACAATGGACAACCCTTTAAAAGCACTGGATGGAACCTGTGCGAAATGTGTAGCGTACGCAGATGATCTAGCCGTTCTGATAAGAGGTAAGCACCTGAACATCATAGGAGAGCTTATGCAAAACATCCTGCGAAGCATAAAAAAATGGGCGGAGGAGAGTGGATTAGAAATAAATCCAAATAAAACGGAACTGGTTCTCTTTACAAAGAAAACCAAAACTAGTGACTTTCACATTCCACAACTCGGAGGAGTATCACTACAACTCCGCGGATAGGAAACTGACCTGGAGAAAGAACGTGGAAGAAAGAGTCACCAAAGCAAAGAGAGCATATTGGATATGCAGGAGGGCCATCGGGAAGTCATGGGGCTTGAAACCGAAACAGCTCCACTGGATATACGAATGCGTAATAAAACCCATCATCTTCTACGGAGTAGTTGTATGGTGGCCAGTGATGAGCAAAAAGTATGCAAGAGACTTGCTAACTAAGGTGCAGCGTATGGTCTGCCTGGGTATTACCGGAGCACAATCCTCAACACCAACCGCGGCCATGGAAGCGATACTTACCATTCTACCAGTGCACCTCGAAGCGAAAAAGATTGCCGGTATTTCAGCCTCACGGCTTAAAACTATCGGCCATTTCACCGGTGGTGCAAATACGGGACATCGAAAAATCACCGAAATGATAAGAGTAATGACACCACTCATCGATTGCCCCAGTGATGTTGTTGGGAAATCGTACACATTCTCCAACAACTTCGAAACAATTTTTCCCGCAAGAGAATATTGGACGTATGAAAGAACGACAAGAAACTCCAATGGGATATCGGTTTATACAGATGGCTCTAACATATCAGGGGAATCAGGGGCTGGCTAACCCACCGATTGAACTTGCTATTCACCTAGAACCATTTGTATCGGTGTTCCAAGCAGAAGTCTATGCAATTATGAAGGCAACCGAAATACTCGCAGAAGACACCAGCGAAGAAAGGCAAATTGACATCTGCTCGGACAGCAAAGAAGCAATTAGCGCGATCACAAACCCCATGTCGAAATCACTACTAGTAGGGAGTGCAAAACTAAATTGAACTTACTTGCCAGACGCAATAGAGTCCGTCTCACATGGGTACCGGGGCACGAGGGTGTACCGGGCAACGAAAAGGCAGACGAACTAGCAAGGAAAGGAGCAGGCAATACAGAACTGAACCCGGATAATACAATAGGGGTCCCTCTGACAACTGTTAAAACAATAATCAATGAAAAGATACGACAGGCGTTCAATAACTACTTCACGAATCTAGACACGTGCAAAGTGGCTAGATCTGTAATAACAAAACCGAGTAACAACACAGCAAAAATATCTCTTAACTCAAGCAGAACACAATTGAGATTGATGGTGGGACTTTTAACAGGGCACATCAATCTCAACAAACATTCGCTCAGACTCGGGATAGCTGATACAACAATCTGTGCCAACTGTGAGGAGGAGAAGGAAGATAAAGAACACTTCCTCTGCCACTGCCCTGTTGCAGCGAGGTTAAGACTGAAAATTCTGGGAACTCCAAGGATTTCGGATATTACATACCTCAGTAAGAAAGGAATCGGGGATATATTGGAGTTCAATTTCAATTTTTTTTTCTTTTTTTCAATTTCAATTTCAATTTATTTCATTATATGTGTAAATGTGTAAATTAAACAAATTAAAATTAAATTAATTTTTTAAAAAACATTTATTTAGATTGCCATGCAATCCACTTCAAGAATCAACACAGATTGACTTAAAAATAATTTTCTTATTACTACCTAAGCTACTTACTCTACCTTACTCTACATGCGCTTCCTCTCGGATCTCACTCTGCTACGTGATGGAATGCAGGTGTCCGATGACCCAGACACGATGTCAGCATAATGTTCCCTCTGACTACCGTGGGAATGGGAAATGGATGAATGAGAATGGATGATATGGGAGCATGCAGCGTATGTGCCGTTAACTCCTCCGCCCTCAAGTTCGAACGCCCACGTTCGAGGTCATTGGCTTTAATAGATGAGGGATATCTTCTACTCCTATGGTAACAGATGCTGCATTTCTTGGTGTTGGAACGGGTTCTTCGTTTGGTTTGTTGCCCTTTTGAATCGTTAGGTGTTGTATTAGCCGGTAGGAAAGGTAAGCTACCATTAAGGTGGCCAGTAACATCGCTAGGCTGATGTTGGTTGCTAGATTTATGTTATTCCTGATTCTTAGCAGACTTATTTCTTCTGTACCATTAACTTGAAGTTCTTTAATCATCTCGAGTGATAGTTCTTCTTCCGTATTACCAGGAGTTGATTTTGGTTGGAGTATCGCTGGTAATGGTTGGTGTTTGGTGATCTCGCTTGCTCTGAATGTTCTTCCAGTCGCCTGGATCGTGGTGTTGACGTGTTTGATGATATAGGTGCCCTTTAACCTTAGGGTGTCATTGTTAATGGTTATCGAGCCGTTGAATTGATTTAGGAACAGTACACTGGGCGAAATTTCCTCAATTGATGGGATGTGCTGATTATTAATTATGACGCATGTTGAAAGTTGGCTTCTTAGGAGGTTGGGAACGCATGTAGTATTACTTATATCTATAATATTATCAATATTGCAAATCGAATGTCCATTATATGATTTGCATTCTTTGTTTATTTCATATATTATTTCTTTACATTTTAGTATAGAGTTAAAAGTTATTTTATTTATTTTTGTGCCCATTTTAACAGGTTTAATTATCAAAATGTTACATGTTTCGGCACTGGTAGTTGGTAAACTCACTATATAAATTATATTTTTACCGTCAGAAGCAATTTTCACACTAGCGAATTCAAGAGCTTCATCTATATTTAGAGAAGGTTTATTTTCTGATTTTAACAACTGTTCTGTTATATTTATTTCGGTATTGGATAAAATGTATGAATTTACAATATTAGCCTTTGCCCAATGGATAGTGTAGGCAACATTAATTATTTCTTCTTTTATTATTTCTAGTTTATATTTTATTTCCAATATACTCTTATCATTATTATTTTCATTAAAAATTCTTAAAACTTTGTTAGTTATGTTTGTTATTTCGTTAATTTTATCGACTGTCATTCGATTAATGACTGCCTTTTTGTTATTATTTTCTAGGACATTATTTACTTTGTTTGCTAAATTTCGTGGTCGTGGTGATCGGGGTTCCCTGCGATCCACTGCCACGCACTACCGATAAAATCTAACGACCTCTTATTGACTTTATTTATCTTAAGTCTTGCTAAATGACTCCGGATTCGAAGAATCTCGTATAATAGAATGGGATAAAGGGGATGTGAATGGTTGGCATTTAATTTGTTGTTAATATTCCATATGCTTCCATATCGATAATATGAAAAATTTTGAATGACCCGTTTTGCAGTTTTGCAAATCCTGCGCCTATTTTGACTAGTTGGGAGTTGGAGTAGTCCAGGATCTGTGTGCCCGCTGCGCACAGGGGTATGAAGAACCTGTTTAAAAAAAAATTTAACTTTTTATCAGCCGTTTATGTACTGTTTTCCCGGATTTAGTTATGATGGTAGTGTTTTTGTCCTCGGCTACTATTCTTATATCTAGGTGAAAGCTTATTTCCTACTCTTTTATTAATCTTAACGTAAATAGTTTCTCCTATGGAGTAAGTTTTTGGGGGGCATTTGTTCCTGTTATGATATTCTAAATCTATCTCCTGTTTATTTTTTATTTTCTGTATGTTATCTTGTCTTTCGCGTTCAAGTTGTTCAGGATCGTTAATCATGTTTCTCCCGAAAAATATATCTATCTCACGGCTTAAAACTATCGGCCATTTCACCGGTGGTGCAAATACGGGACATCGAAAAATCACCGAAATGATAAGAGTAATGACACCACTCATCGATTGCCCCAGTGATGTTGTTGGGAAATCGTACACATTCTCCAACAACTTCGAAACAATTTTTCCCGCAAGAGAATATTGGACGTATGAAAGAACGACAAGAAACTCCAATGGGATATCGGTTTATACAGATGGCTCTAACATATCAGGGGAATCAGGGGCTGGCTAACCCACCGATTGAACTTGCTATTCACCTAGAACCATTTGTATCGGTGTTCCAAGCAGAAGTCTATGCAATTATGAAGGCAACCGAACAGGGGTATGAAGAACCTGTTTAAAAAAAAATTTAACTTTTTATCAGCCGTTTATGTACTGTTTTCCCGGATTTAGTTATGATGGTAGTGTTTTTGTCCTCGGCTACTATTCTTATATCTAGGTGAAAGCTTATTTCCTACTCTTTTATTAATCTTAACGTAAATAGTTTCTCCTATGGAGTAAGTTTTTGGGGGGCATTTGTTCCTGTTATGATATTCTAAATCTATCTCCTGTTTATTTTTTATTTTCTGTATGTTATCTTGTCTTTCGCGTTCAAGTTGTTCAGGATCGTTAATCATGTTTCTCCCGAAAAATATATCTATCGGTTTTTTTCCTGTTGTAGAGTGTATCGAACTGTTATACTCGTATATCGATCTATCTAATAGTTCTGAGAGTGTATTATGTACTTTCTCTGTTTTGAGGCATCGCATAAGCTCGGAAAGTGTTGAATGAAACTTTCAACTTGTCCGTTTACTGAACTTGTGTAGGGTGGAGCTTTAAAGACCTGTATTTTGAATAGATTTTCTAGCATAAAGGTTATAGAGTTTGAACTTAAAGATTTTTCATTGTCCACAACAATGAGTTTCGGGACTCCAAAAGATAAAATTAATTCCCTAAGAGGTTGTTTAATGTCCTCTGCTGATCTTGATTTTAATATCCTGGCCAGGGCGTACTTTGAGAATTTGTCGATCGCGGTTAAAATTGGGCGTTTATCGGTAAAATAGATATCTACGTGTAAAATATGTCCGGGGTATAATGGTATTGGGGTTTCTTGTAACATGGGTTTCTGTGGACGCCTATCGTATTTGTGTTCTTTACAAACACTACATAGTTTTGTGATTTTTTCTATTTTGGCTCTCATCTGTGGGAATACAATCTGTCTAGAAGTTGAATTTTGTTTTCTCGACTATTTCTATGTGCGCGATTGTGTTCCTTGATTATTTCGGTCTCCTGTTCAGCATCATTGATTATATCAGTTACGATTTTCCTAGCAAAACGTATCCCATATTGCCTAAAATGATTTGGGTATACCTCTTGGATCATTCCTAAGATTCTTTCTTCTGTTTTTAACCCATTTGTGACAGACGGGTTCAAAAAACGCTTAAGTATATCTATTAATTTTTCTTTCGTGTAATCTGTTTCTACTATTGTGTGACGGTGATATGTAGGGAAAATGATTTTGAAATCGTATGATGGTGTATTTCCGATTTCAAGGATGATTTGATTTTTGAAAACGTTGATTGGTTCTTCCGCAATTTCAATAAGATTTCGTGCGGAGCTTTCGTGACTGTGTACGGTAGGGGTTAAGGAATTAATTTCGGTATGTTGAGGAGGTCTTGACAATGCGTCAGCAACAACGTTAGATCTTCCAGGCTTGTACTTCAATTCGTAGTTGTACTCCTCGAGTATTGCTTTCCAACGTTTCATTTTGTTATTCGTGTTCTTGTTACTTAGCGCATACGTCAAGGGCTGGTGGTCTGTGAAGATTTTGATTGTTGTAGCATCGTAAAGGTAGTTTCTCAATGAATTTAAAGCCCACACTATGGCCAGCATTTCTTTTTCATTTGCTGCATAGTGTTCCTCCGCTTTATTGAGTGTTCGAGAGATGAATGTTACCGGTTTGTTATCCTGTGAAAGTACAGCGCCTATGGCATAGTCAGACGCATCTGTTGTTAGGTGGAATTCTTTACTGAAATTTGGAAATTTGGAAATTTAAGAATGACGTCTTCTGACGTGAGGGCCCTTTGGAATATTGACGGTGCATTTTTTAATCCAAACGGAAGTCTTACGAACTCGTACTTGCCGTTGTTAACAGAAAAAGCAGTTTTTTCTATATCTGCTTCATGTAGTGGGATCTGGTGGAATCCACTTTTTAGATCCAACACTGAAAAAAAAATTACTCTTTCCTAATTGATTTACGACCTCGTTAACCTCTGGAATGGGATATCTATCGGGAATTGTTACAGAGTTAAGTTTTCTGTAATCGATAACCATTCTGTACTTTTTTTCACCCGAGGCATCGACTTTTTTCGGCACGTTCCATACCGGAGAGTTATATGGTGACCGTGAAGGTCTAATAATGCCATCATCGAGGCGTTGGTTTATTCGTTTATTTACCTCATCCTTTAGTGACATTGGATATGGATAATATCTTGAAAAAATTCGGTCTTCCGTTGTTGTTCGGATTTTCCCTTTTACCATGGTGGTAAATGTTAGTTTCTCATTAGGTTCGGCGAAAAGATGTGCATAAGTTTTGGTAAAAGATTTCAATCTATCTTTGTGGTCTTGAGGCAAGTAGTCGGTTCGAATAGCGACAGAGTTAATGGATTCTGAAATTCGTTATTTGAGCTTTATTTTTTTGCTATTTTTGATAAGCATATAGCTTTCTTTTGTAGAGATCACGGCTGACAATTCTTTCAGGCTGTCGTTGCCTAAAATACCGTGGAAGGACTTAAGCGTAGGAAGAAGGAAAAACTTAATACGATTTTCTTTAATACCGAAAAGATTAATAAATGTATGGTGTGTGACCTCGACGTTACCACCAATAGAATTAGCATAAAAACTTTGTGAATTTTGTAGTGGGTTATTAATCAAAGATGGTTGAATGTAGTTCCTGTTGGAACTGGTGTCTATTAAAAATTTGAAAACTTGACCACTCTTCGCTTTACATTCGAAGTAGGGTAGCGAATTTTAATTTAATTTTTTTTAATTTTGGTGGGGGCGAAAGCCCCCATTTATTTGGCTTATTACAAGCTACAACTAACTTAAGGCTAAAACTTAAACCTAAAACTTAAAACTAAAACTTAAAACTAAAACTTAAAACTAAGACTTAAAGTTAAGGAGAATGGTGAAGGAGTTCGGTTTTGAGGCAGGGGGTGCTGAGGTTAAAATCAAACTGGGTGAGGTTTGAGTTCACTTTTCGCAGCATACGGGAAATTGGTTCATTAGATCCATATGAAGTGCGGTGGGACGGTAAATAGAAAAGACGAGGGCATCGTAAATTTCGTGGGTTGGTATTGAAAAAAATTGAATTATAAAGAGATGCGCAATCGACAGAGCCTGAAAGAAGTCGATGAATGAAAAGAATGTCTGCAACATCTCTGCGTTTCTCTAGAGTACTCAGGTTGATGAGGTTGAGGCGGTCTTGATAGGGAGGCAAGATAAATGGATCGTTCCAAGGAAGACCTCGAAGGGCAAATCGAAGAAATCGACGTTGAACATTCTCGATTCTGGTCACATGAACTTGCTGAAAGGGTGACCACGCTTGACTGGCATATTCAAGGAGGGGGCGCACAAAGGTAATGTAGAGGGATCTGGTCACGTAAGGGTCAGAGAATTCTTTGGACCATCGTTTGACAAAGCCAAGTGATGAGTTAGCTTTACGAATTATCTCATCAATATGTGAACGAAAATTTAGTTCCCTATCGTACAATATTCCAAGATCACGGAGAGACTGAACGATGGATATAGGTTGACCATGAAGAAGGTAAAGGCGGGCGGAGGACACGTGGTGCTTACGTGATAAGGTAATGGATTGACATTTGGCGATATTGAGCTCTAAGCGATTTTGTAGGCACCAGTTCGAAAAACTATCAAGGTCTTGTTGAAGGAGGCAGTAGTCATGTGGTGAAGAGATGGCTTTGAAAAATTTGGTATCATCAGCGTACAGAGAGAGGGAAGAATGTTTAATAACCCTCTCGACATCGTTTATGGTTAGAATGAAGAGAAGGGGACCTAGATGGCTGCCTTGCGGAACACCAGAGGTGGCCAAGAAGGGAGTCGATAAGATGGATCTGAAGCGAACTCTGTAAGAACGGTTTTCCAGGTAAGAAGATATCCATTTTAACAATATGGGTTCGAAACCGAGGGCAGACAATTTGAAGAGGATTAAGTTATGAGATATCTTATCAAATGCCTTACTAAAATCAGTTGCAATAACGTCGACTTCTTTGCCATTCTCTAAGGCAGACAGGGCGAAGGACACGAATTCGACTAAGTTAGTGGTAGTTGATCTACCTTTCAGAAAGCCGTGTTGGGTGGGAGAGATAAGAGACTTGCACTGAAAGCTTAAGGCTTCGTATAAAATACTGTAGCATAATAATAACTACGCTCCTATGTCTATGCAGCAAATTCTGAAGTGACTTTCCATTCTGGCAGAATTTTGCTTCGAACTGTCCTTTCATTCGAGGTTCGTGTCTGGGACGAAGTCTCCACATGTCAACGAAGGAGACGAATAATATCATGGATAAAAGGGAATTATAACTGCAAGAATTATTTCTCTTGTTCCAGTGGTCGAAGAATTTGCTAGAAGTTTCTGGCTATCAGAAACTTCTGCTATATAAGGACAGATGGCGGTCAAAAAAAAGACACAGTTGGTTTTAGAACCGTGGAGAAGAGATTGGAAAAGTGATAATGGGCGAAGTTGTAATTTGGTGATAAATTGAAAGTTGAGAGTAAACAAGAAAAAGTAATTAGTTTGGATTTGTGAATTAAGTAATTGAAAGGAGATAAAGTGATTTGAGAGGAAAGAGACCTTGAAAGAAAAGAATTTGCGAAGAATAGTGTAGTGTGAACTTGAATTGTTCTATAGACTAGAAAATAAAGAAATAAATCTCACAGAATATCGTTTTATCTACTCGAGCCGTAGCGTGCATATTACATTGGTGTCAGAAGCGGGATAAAACTTATTCTGTGAATAACTATTTCCGTGGTGTGAAATTGCACAAGCAAAAAAAAAAAAAAAAACGATTTCTGTGTTGAGTTAATTAGTTGCGCAAAATGGTCGCAAATTGGGAAAACTAACTATAACTCAACTAAAGGCAGAACTCAGTAAGCGGAATCTCGACACAACTGGGGGAAAAGATGCACTACTGATTCGTCTGGAAGAAGCAGTAACGCAGGAAGGTGAAAATCCGCATGACATAGAGTTTGACGTGGAAGAGGAACCAGCAAGTACAGTAGCCGACCCGGGTATAACAAGTCTGCTCCTGCAACTTAAGTTAGTCATGGACGAACAAAAGAAAGCAATAGAAGATCAAAGTCATAAGCTCGATGACCAAAAGAATTCTATAGAACTTAAGCTGGACGAACAAAAGAAAGCAATGGACGAACAAAAGAATTCTCTAGAACTTAAGCTGGATGAACAAAAGAAAGCAATGGACGAACAAAAGAATTCTCTAGATGCTCTGGAAAGTAAACTTGATGAGCAAAACAAGAACTTGGAATCCAAATTCGAAGTGATCGAAGAGAAAATCGAGAAGGTCGAGACGCAACTCGAAAAAGTCGAAACTAGATTCGATGAAAATTTTGAGAAACATGAAACTCAGTTCGGGAAGATAGAGACTCAGTTTGAAAAAGTGGATACGAAATTCGAGATAGTAGGAAAGCAAGTCGAAAATCTTGCTAAGGAGCTCAGCAACGTGAAGAGACAGAAAGCACGGGAATATTCCACTGACGGTCTGAGAAGAAAGGAGATGCAGCCTCCTATCTTCGATGGTCAAACATCATGGCCAATTTATAAAAGGCAATTCGAAGCGGCCGCAATGACCAATAGCTGGGACGATGAAGAGAAGTCCATTGCACTCACACTTGCACTGAGGGGTCCAGCTGCGGAGCTCTTGCAGACCATCCCGGAAGATAAACAGCAGAACTACGACTCTCTGGTTCAGGCTATCGAGATGCGGTTTGGGGATGAACACATGCAGCTGGTGTACAGGGTTCAGCTGCGTAGTCGAGTCCAGAAAAGGGGGGAAACGCTCCAACAGTTGCAGGCGGATATAGAGCGACTAGCCCATCTTTCATACCCTAAAGCCGGTGAGGAGCTTATCAACGAAATGGCGGTGGAAGCTTTTATTCAGGCCATAGAGGACAGACAACTGCAAATGGCTGTAAGGATGGCTGAAAAGCGAACACTCCCCGAGGCATTGGCATTCGCTTTGTCAATGAAGGCTGCGGACCAAGCATACCAGGGAATACACCGTGTCAGGGAAATGTCCGTCGTGGAATGCTCATGCCAGAGAACAGCCGTCTTGGATGAAGACAAAGCTCGCGGAAGTCAAATCCGTTGCTGGAATTGCAACCAAATCGGACACCTACAACGGCAGTGCAGAAGTGCACCTAGACGAGGAAATTGTCCACATTGTGGAAGTAGGAGAAGCAGAGAGGAAGCATCTGGCTGTCAGTCAGACTTCCCAAAACCAGCAGTCGGGAAATGCGTAAGGACCAACTTCGCGGGGCAGAAGTTGGTTACTGGTTACTGGAATCGAGGCCCCCAGGACCACCATTCAAGTTTCGCAAACCAAACGGGGTAACAAGAGCCTGACAGTGGAGGCACTAATCAACAAGAAGAAGTGCGTAGCCACCATCGACACAGGCGCCACTGCCTCCATTGTAAGAAGAGATATTGTCAGAAGCGCCTGGCTGCACAACACCAACAGCTACTGCCTGAAGACTGCAACAGGGGAAATGGCGAAAGTGTTTGGAGAAGTTCGTCTTACGATTACTCTGGCGGGACTGACGTTCTCCCATGCGTTTCTGGTGGCAGATATATGCGACGAGTGCATCATCGGAATAGACTTCATGAAAGCAAATGAAGTAATCCTGGACATCGGGATGCAAGTACTGAGGTATCGAAATGTGGAAATTCCGATGGTGTACGGAAACGAGAGTGCCGAAGTTTTGCCGCCGTCTTCAGAGACAATCATTTGGACGAAGCTGGAAGGTGATCTTGGGAGCCACCGATTCTACATAGTAGAACCAGACCCAGAGAAGAATTCTCAAGACTACATCGTGGGAAAGACGTTAGTCGAACCAAAGAACACCATGGTTCCAGTAAGAGTTTTGAACGCAAGACCACACACTGTCAAACTAAGGCGAGGGGAGGTGACTGGAAAATGCACGCCGATTACAGCCGTCGCAACAATATCTGAACGTGATGCTCCAAAACCTCTTCCATCACCTTGGACAGCGGAAACGAGAGAGACGATTCTCCAGTCCAGTGAGCTGAATCAGGAGCAGCGAACAATGGCAGAGAATCTTATCAATGAGTACGCTGATGTATTTGCCTCATAGGACGGTGAATACGGCCGAACACACCTGGTACAACATCGAATAGACACTGGTGATACTAGACCAATTCGCCAGCCTGCTAGGCGCCTTCCATTGGCAAAGCAGACAGAAGTTGCAGAGATGGTGTCGGCAATGGAGAAAGAAGGTCTGATTGAAAGTTCCAAAAGTCCGTGGGCATCACCGGTTGTACTGGTTAAGAAGAAAGATGGCAGCACGCGGTTCTGCGTGGACTATCGGCAGCTCAATTACGTCACCAAGAAAGACAGCTACCCTCTGCCACGGATTGACGACACGCTAGACACACTATCAGGAGCCCGATGGTTTTCCACTCTCGACTTGAAGAGTGGCTACTGGCAGGTACAGATCCATCCAGAAGACCGGGAGAAAACCGCCTTCACCGCAGGAAATGGGCTATGGCAATTCACGGTAATGCCATTCGGGCTGTGCAATACTCCGGCGACTTTCGAGCGATTGATGGAATGTGTCCTGCAAGGGTTAACATGGAAAACCTGTTTGGTATACTTGGATGATGTCATCGTCGTAGGAAAAACGTTTGCGCAACACCGAGACAATCTAAGGGATGTGTTTCAAAGGCTTCGAAGTGCCCACCTGAAGCTCAACCCCAAGAAGTGCGCCCTGTTTAGAGCAGAAGTCAAGTACTTGGGGCACATAATTTCAGCGAAAGGAGTGAGAACCGATCCAGAGAAGGTCGAAGCGGTGAAAAACTGGCCAGTCCCCAAGGATAAACACCAACTAAGGAGCTTCCTGGGCCTAGCCACCTACTACAGACGGTTCGTGAAGGATTTTGCCGGGATCGCAAAGAGCCTGAACCAGTTGACGGAAAATGGAAAACAATTCAAATGGTCCATTGAGTGTGAGAAGAGCTTCAAGGCACTTAAACAACGGCTATGCGATGCCCCGATACTGGCTTACCTCACTCCCGGGGAAACGTTCGTTGTTGATGCAGATGCTAGTAATGTCGGGGTAGGAGCCGTACTCTCCCAGGTGCATGACGGCCAAGAGAAGGTGGTTGCGTACTTCAGCAAGGTGCTCTCTAAGCCGGAAAGGAACTACTGCGTGACAAGGAGAGAACTTCTAGCTTTGATCTTGGCTACGAAGCATTTTCACAAATACCTCTATGGGAGGAAGTTCGTTCTTCGCACAGACCATGCAGCCTTAAAATGGCTATTACAGTTCAAGAGTCCTGAGGGTCAGGTCGCAAGATGGATCGAAAGGCTGCAAATCTACGACTACGAAATACAGCATCGTAAAGGAAAACTCCACTCTAATGCGGATGCACTGTCCCGGAGACCATGCAGAACGGATTGTAAACATTGTGCGCGTCAGGAAGAACGGGAGCTGGTTTCCATCCAAAGAATGAGAGCCGAACCTATCGCCGGCTGGAGCGTAGATGAGATCCGGAACGCTCAGAAGGAAGACCCGGATATCGAGCCGATTCTGGCCTGGAAGGAGAACATGGAGAAACCGGATCATCAGGACATCTCTCACAGAAGCCCGACCTTAAAGGCATATTTTGCGCAGTGGGACTCCCTCCATGTCCAAGAAGGTGTCCTGAGAAGAAAATGGGAATCCTCCGACGGAAAGTCGTTTGTAATGCAGCTTGTCGTACCGCGGACGAGGGTCAAGGAGGTGTTACAAGAAATGCATGGCGGGGCGACCGGAGGCCACTTGGGAGTGAATAAGACGCTAGAAAAGGTACGAGAACGTTTTTATTGGTTAAAAGCGAAGGAAGATATCGAAGACTGGTGCAGAAAATGCGACGTGTGTGCAGCTAGCAAGGGTCCGAGAATCAAAACTCGAGGTAAGATGCACCAATACAACGTGGGAGCACCTTTCGAACGAATCGCCATCGACATCGCAGGGCCCTTTCCGGAAACCGACAATGGTAATCGGTATATACTCGTAGTGATGGACTACTTCAGTAAGTGGCCGGAAGCGTTTCCGATCCCTAACCAGGAAGCCAGAACCATGGCGGAGCAGATCGTCTACAATTGGGTTAGCAGATTCGGTGTGCCCTTGGAATTGCATTCTGACCAAGGGCGGAACTTCGAGTCAAGAATCTTCCAAGAGATGTGTCAACTACTCGGAATCAAAAAGACAAGGACAACCCCGCTTCATCCACCGTCGGACGGTATGGTGGAGCGTTTCAATAGGACTTTGGACGAACATCTCTCGAAGGTCGTAGGTGACTACCAACGGGATTGGGACCGGCAGATTCCCTTGTTTTTGATGGCCTATAGAAGTGCCATGCATAGCACTACTCGACATACGCCGTTCGAAATCTTATTTGGTGGAATAGCTCGTTTACCCAGTGAGGTGAAATTTGGATCTCCTACCAATGAGCCCAGAAATGAAGAAGAGTACGTGGCGGACCTTAGGGAAAGGCTTAGGGACATACACCAAAGGACCAGAAGCCAGATTAAGATGACGAGCGACCGCATGAAGACCAGGTATGATGCCAAGGCAACAACGTCAGGATTCCAGGAAGGAGATCTGGTGTGGCTGTATAATCCCCATCGCCAAAAGGGGAAATCACCTAAATTACAGCGGAACTGGGAAGGTCCCTACAGAATAGTAACCCGCATCAACGATGTTGTCTACCGCATCCAGCGAGGACCGAGGGCCAAAATGAAAGTGGTTCATGTGGACCGACTGAGTCGATACAATGGCCGAAATGAGGATGCACTTGTTCGGGACGAACACGTCTAAGAGGGGGGCAGTGTAGCATAATAATAACTACGCTCCTATGTCTATGCAGCAAATTCTGAAGTGACTTTCCATTCTGGCAGAATTTTGGTTCGAACTGTCCTTTCATTCGAGGTTCGTGTCAGGGACGAAGTCTCCACATGTCAACGAAAGAGACGAATAATATCAGGGATAAAAGGGAATTATAACTGCAAGAATTATTTCTCTTGTTCCAGTGGTCGAAGAATTTGCTAGAAGTTTCTGGCTATCAGAAACTTCTGCTATATAAGGACAGATGGCGGTCAAAAAAAAGACACAGTTGGTTTTAGAACCGTGGCGAAGAGATTGGAAAAGTGATAATGGGCGAAGTTGTAATTTGGTGATAAATTGAAAGTTGAGAGTAAACAAGAAAAAGTAATTAGTTTGGATTTGTGAATTAAGTAATTGAAAGGAGATAAAGTGATTTGAGAGGAAAGAGACCTTGTAAGAAAAGAATTTGCGAAGAATAGTGTAGTGTGAACTTGAATTGTTCTATAGACTAGAAAATAAAGAAATAAATCTCACAGAATATCGTTTTATCTACTCGAGCCGTAGCGTGCATATTACAATACTTTCGAAAAGTTTGGGTAGATGAGAAAGTTTAGCAATGGGGCGATAGTTTGTTACCTCGTTCTTTGATCCCTTTTTGTGAATGGGGGTTATGAAAGAGGTCTTCCAAATCTGAGGGAATTCTCCTAGTGATAGAGACAAACGGAAGAGGTGAGAGAGGGGGAGGGAGAGAATGGAAGAGCATTTTTTAAGAAAAATGGCAGGGAGACCATCTGGGCCGGGTGAGAATTCATCATTAAGATTTTGTAGTTTATTTTCAATTACAGCAGGATCAAAAGGCAGGGACAGAAAGGGGCCAACGGAGAAGTTAAGAAGGTGAGTGAAGTAAGAGGGGTCTGGTTCAAAAGAGTTGTCGGCGAAGGATTGTTTAAAATAGGTGGCAAACAAGTTGGCAATGGTTTGCGGATTAGTTGAAGATATGTTTTCAAAAGAGAGGGACGGAGGGTAACCGTCAGATTTTTTTTTATAGTTGACGAATTGAAAAAATGACTTAGGGTCGTTTATAAGATTTGCTTTCGCGTTAATTAGGTGCCGCTGGTAGAGAGAGTTATAAAGATGATTGAATTGAAGGTAGGAACCGAGATAGTTGGAATAGTCGAAAACAGAATTGGTACGAAGGAAAGCTGCCCATAACTTGTTTCTCTTGTTACGTAAGGCGCGAAGTTTGCGATTATACCAAGGGGGGGATGAAGATGAAGTTTTATGACGAGAAAAGGGGACATAAAGAGAAATGGAATTAAACATTTCTCTGTAAAAAATTGTGAGGGCTTCGTTTAAGGATAAGTTAGCAAAATCAAAGGAACATCTACTCAGATAGGCATTTATTTTGCGGAAATTAGCTTTATGAAAGTCGTAAGAAGTGTGAAATGCAGGAGGTGTAGATTGAAGTGGAGAATTGAGGAAAAGTGAAAGAAGAAGGGGAGGATGAAAGTTATCAATAGTTGACAGAGTTAGGGGACAAAGCGAGACTGAGGAGTTAACGGGATCAGTTGTGAATATAAGGTCTAATTGCCTTCCCATGTAATTTAAGACATTACTAACTTGACATAGACTTGAATCAGTTAGCCGATCTATGAAGAGACATTCCTTAGTGGAGTTGGCATTTGAAGCGATGAAAAAGGATTCATCATCGGAAGGACTCCACTGCAGCAGAGGTAGATTAAAGTCGCCAAAAATGAGGATGTCATCGAGGGAATCAGATAGGTCGATTATTTGATCAATCGCGTCTATAGCAAGTTGGTAAGATTCGATAGATTGATTTGGTAGAATGTAACAACACATAACGTACAGGGATCGGTGTGGAAAAGTTATTTTTATTGTAATAAAGTCGACCTTAGAAGCGGAAGAAATGGCAATGAGAGAAGAGTCAAGGTCATTATGAATGGCCAGTAGCACACCTCGAGAGGGAGAGTCTACCAAGGGTTGGGTAGGGTCGTCGTCTCGAAAAACATTAAAAGTAGGGGGGAATAATTCTTGACTCTTTATGTCGGGGATCAGATTGGTTTCAGTCAGAGCATAGATATCGAAAGGGAGGGCATTGGATTGGCGCAAAACAGCTTGGGTTTTCGAGCGTAGGCCTCTTACGTTCTGGTAGTAAAATGTAAGAGGAAGATTGTTGTGTAGGGACGAGGGGGAAGGCAGTTGAAGTGCTGATGATAGTGGCAGTTTATGGACGAAAAAATTTGTTGTGGTCACTTCGGCTCCGTTGGAGATGTTGCGTTCTTTTAGAGTGTACGTAGTTGCCAAAAGCAGCAAGGTCATCTGCTACTTTTTGAGGAGACAAATTAAAAATCTCGTGGAACTTGATATAGATTTTCTTGAGACTGTCTATTTCAATGGGGAGGCCTTCCTGCTGAATGGAAACCATGACACTTGTTTTGGTTTTACCCTCATAGCAAACTGAGTCAGATTTGTCATGAAGATACGCGAGAAAGAGGCATATATTCTCGTAAACCCTTTTTTCTCTTAGCCTGGAGAGTGCGTAGCGACATTCTGTGGTGTCGAAGGTTTGCTGTGTTAGTTTAACTAGAGGCGGTAAAACTGGATCAAGACTGGGAGCAGTGGAGGAAGAGATTGAAGAGAAAGGTGTATTAGATGAGACATTAGCTGTG
The DNA here is from genome assembly GCA_963082735.1 of Pocota personata. NCBI lineage: Eukaryota > Metazoa > Arthropoda > Insecta > Diptera > Syrphidae > Pocota > Pocota personata. Next base: position 117,719,817 of record OY720429.1, on the reverse strand, counting down.
GGGTTCAGAATATGAGAGCTGATAAAGTTAGGGTATTTGGCTCCAGTTGTGAGATTGAAATTAGGGAAAGAATTGCTGGTGAGGGCAGGTGGCGCGGAAGGTTGTAGCGGTTGAGAGGTGCCAGTGTGAGAAGTTGGGTTTAATTTAAACGAAACTCGCTTGTGTGTGGGCTTCGGTGGGGCGGCGACATTAAGTGCATTTAAAGAAGAAGAAGAAGACGATTGTTTAGGTATGGTAGGGGGGGGAAGAGTTGTTTATTCTAAAAAATGAATATCTGAAAAATCGGAAGGTTGATCATTTTCTTCGAGTTGATCGGTGGTACTCATATATTCTTGCAAGCCTTGATCTTGCGAATATTCGTCATCCGCCATTACTTGATCGTATTGGTCTATTTCGTCATGAGACATTTCTATATGAAAATTGCGTTGAAGAGGCTTTACATTTTGAAAGTTACTCCTCTTAGTTTGGGCACTAGGCTGAGGCTCTGTCTTGATTTGTGGGTTATCATGGAAAACCCTGCTATTTTGTAAAAAGTTAGGATTCTGATTAGATGGATATTGTGGCTGTGCTGGCCTTGGTGAAAAATTGGAATTCCTGTTTGCTTGAGCTGGGTAGGAAAAATATTGCGGTTGCGTTGGTCTGGGAGTGAAATGGGGAAACGCCTGTTTTTGGAAATATTTATTACCCCAAGGTTGAGGTTGGGATGGTTGCCTTTTGGGTATAGCTTGGGTTTGAGCATTGTACCTCTGAGGTAAATAAGATGGATGATGTGGCTTCCTCATTTGGTTACCATGGATTTGGTTAGATCTGAAGTTTTGGTTCTTAAGCCTTAGACACAAGTTTAAAGCGTGAGGTAGATCAACCGGTTCTTTCATGCCAAGGAGTCTCGGCAGGTCGCCTTCTAGTCCTCTTATAAAAGTATCGAGGGCTTTTTCGCGGTACGTTTGAGTAAGCACCCTCATAGCTTCCGATTTAATACCCATGCAGGACATTTTGTTTAAAATTAGGGAAAGATGCGAATATAACGATTGGTAAAATTCGTGAATCGTTTTGCTTCCTTATTCTAATGATGACATTTGGTACTCCAGCGTACTCACATCTCGCTTATCTGCGTAATGCATGACCAAGCATTTTGAGATACACTCCCAATTGAGTGGGGTGTTATACGATTCAAGGGCAATATCAGCATTGCCAGTAATTTTATTTCTTATAACACTCAAAATACCGTAGTATTTTGGTGTCCCCTTTATAGGCTCATGGATTTCTAGTACCCTTTCGATACTCTTTTTCCATGAACTGAACTCAGATGGTTCGCCGGAAAAAGTTTTCAAACAGCGGACTATATCAGGGATCTTATCGATGTCCGACAGATTTTCCCTATGTTCTGGATCAATTGCTTGATCAGTTCCATAGTTTCCGTCAGGATTTGGGTTCAATATACTTTAAATAATAGTGCGGCCTTGCGTTTGCAATACGCGACTGACGATAGAAGTGATTAAGTTTTCTAATTCGGGAGTAGAATTCACGACTTGGGCTGTATTTGGGTGAGAGGTGGATGATCGAAATGAGTAATCAGCGTTTTCTCCATTCTCGAGAGTACCATTATTGGGTTGTAGATCAGATGGATTTGGAGGTATGGAATTTGGATCATTCGAATCGGGTCTGGATAATTTTAGATCAATAAATCAATAAATGTAAAAAAAAAAAAAATATGAATAGCGCGGAGATATGAATAATGACGAAGGAAACTTAGAGAATTGTCTTCTTACAATCTAGTATGAACAAAATTGGATTAATAATAATTAAATCGTATGTGACACTTTTAATTTATGAAGTAAATTTTGATTACTTATTATTTTATTTTCGTTAACATCTATAAAATGTTTCCTTTGTTTCTTTTATAAAATATATGAGTGTATTATATAATTCTTTCTTTTATATTTATGTTTTTTTTTTTCACTTCAAGTATTTATTTCATTTAAAATTTTATTTGTAATACAATTTCTTCTTTTTTTCTCTCTTAATTGACTAAACTTACAATAACGACAGGATTCTCAGCATGCCTGTTGTGGTTTGTGGTGGAGCGGCTGACTGCTGCAGTCTCCTTTTTTCCGTTTTCGTCCGGTTACTCGGGGGCCTCTTTCTCCACACTTTTTATGGTTCCGGAAACACAGGGATCTTCGTTCGCACTATAGTCTTACTCTTTCACTGCTTAAGGGAATTACGAGCGCGATACTTCACTACTTGAGGGATTTAACTGTACGAACCGAAACCTGTGCCCAACGTTGGGCGCCAATTAAATAATTTTTTTAAAAAACATTTATTTAGATTGCCATGCAATCCACTTCAAGAATCAACACAGATTGACTTAAAAATAATTTTCTTATTACTACCTAAGCTACTTACTCTACCTTACTCTACATGCGCTTCCTCTCGGATCTCAATCTGCTACGTGATGGAATGCAGGTGTCCGGTGACCCAGACACGATGTCAGCATAATGTTCCCTCTGACTACCGTGGGAATGGGAAATGAATGAATGAGAATGGATGATATGGGAGCATGCAGCGTATGTGCCGTTAACTTGTACATTAAGACAATGTCTCTTATAAAGGGTAAATAAATTTTAAGGGCCGATGTTGAATGTGAACCACACCTAAACGACAAGCTTTTTTCTGCATTTCATTTGACATTTCTCAATTTCAGACTAACTCAATTTGAACCATGGAAAGATACACAATCGAGCAACGCGTTAAAGTTATTCAGGCTTATTATGAAAATGGGCGTTCAAATCAAAATGCATATCGTGCATTTCGTGATTCTTTCGGTCAATTTAATCCTCCAAATGTGCGTACAATCGGAAATATCGTGCAAAAATTTGTGCAAACCGGGTCTGTAGGAGATGTGAAAACACCAGTGCATGCTCGTACAGCTCGTACTGCAGAAAATCTTGCTGCTGTTCGCGATAGTGTGGCTGAAGAGCCGTCCACCTCAACTCGTCGTCGTGCCCAACAATAGCACCTCTCACGCTCGTCGTTGATGAACATTGTGCATAAAGACTTGCATTTACGCGCTTACAAGGTGCAACTGACTCAAGAACTAAAGCCTCTTGACCATTTCAAGCGTCGTCAATGGTCACAATGGTGGCAAGAAATGGCAACAGTGGATGATCAATTTTCGAAGAAAATCATCTTCAGTGATGAGGCACATTTTCACCTCAGTGGATTCGTCAATAAGCAGAATTGCCGCATTTGGGCGAATGATAATCCAAGAGTGATTGTCGAAAAACCAATGCACCCACAAAGAGTGACTGTTTGGTGTGGTTTATGGGCTGGCGGCATCATCGGTCCGTATTTTTTCCAAAATGAGGCCGGTCAGGCAGTTACTGTGAATGGTGTTCGCTATCGTGAGATGGTAACGAACTTTTTATGGCCCGAATTGGAAGATATGGATGTGGACGATATGTGGTTTCAACAGGGTGGTGCCACTTGCCACACAGCTAACGAAACAATGGCTCTTTTGCGCAACAAATTCAATGGCCGTGTTATCTCACATGGTGGCGATGTCAATTGGCCGCCAAGATCATGTGATTTGACACCGTTGGACTTCTTTCTTTGGGGTTATTTGAAAGAAAAGGTGTACGTCGATAAACCAGCAATAATTCAAGAGCTAAAGGATGAGATAATTCGGCACATTAACGGCATAGAACCTCAATTATGCCTCAGCGTCATCGAAAATTTGGGCCATCGGATGGAGGTGTGCCGCCGAGGTCGCGGCGGCCATTTGGCCGATATTTCGTTCCATACATAATTGAACCATACCAATATAATCATAATAAAAAGAAATGACAGTAATTTCCTAAATAATTTGTGTTTTATTCAAAATCAACATCGGCCCTTAAAACTTAACCACCCTCTAGTACTGAGAAATACTACTAAAATTATATCATATAACTGTTGAAATTGCAATAATAACATAATATTCTTAAACAAAGAGTTCTTATTCTAAAAAAAAAGAAGGAAAAGAAAGAAAAAGGAGGAAGGAAAAGAAAGAACAATTTGATGACATTTGCTGCGACGAAAAGTGATTAAATATAGCGATTTAAAAGTTTGCGGTTGTTCACGTACCTTTGATGTTCAAAGGTAGGGAAATCCATAACCAAATGGCGTGAATGAAAAACAATCTAGAGGAGTTAAGATACTTAAAGCATGGTATATTGATGTTAAAAGTCCTGCGAGAACGGGAAAATTCTAGCTTGCAAAATAAATAAGGTGGTGATTTTGATGTGATAATTTTGTGAAGGAATATACAAGCTCTGGCATTTAAATACTGCTGAAATGTACAACCTAGCAGGTTCCTAGAGAGAATTGAGATTCTATCATACCTACGAAGACCATGAACATATCGCACTGCATCATTAAAAGCAACCTGAAGCTTATGTTGTGATAGCGAGTCAAGGCTACAGTACACGACCTCAGCGTACGTTATTATTGGGATGATTAGTGTACGAACAAGTTTACGACGATTTTCAATCGGAGTAAAGCTGGTAGTGAGCCAAAGTTTTCGCAGACACCCGTTGATACTGCCTATTACAAGGTTGACGTGGTTGTAACAAGACAAGTTGCGGCTAATTACAAAGCCAAGGGTGGTGACTGATTCTACCAGCTGCAGCTTGTTGTTGGATAGCCGTACGTCAGGGACGAAACTCAAATCGAAGAGCCTTTTTGAGATAGATATAACCTGGGATTTTGCTGGGTTAAGAAACAAACCATTTTTTTCAGACCAGTAATTGATGGCAGCCAAATCCTCATTGAGATGTGAAACTAGTTCATCTATTCTATTCAAGTGTTGTGATAGACAGATTTGAACATCATCAGCGTATAAATATACTGAGACATGTTTGCATATCAAGGGCAGGTCGTTAATAAAAATGCAGAACAAAATTGGGCCAAGGATTGAACCCTGTACCCCTTGAGTAAGGGGTTTTAGTGTGGAGCATTTTTCTTCGACAACAACTCTTTGCCACCAGTTTGACAAGAAACTTTTCAATAGTCTTACAGCTCTTTCACCAAAACCAAAAAAAATGTTTAAGTTTCCAGCAGAGGATACTATGATTGACTTTATCGAAAGCCTTAGAAAAGTCTAACAGGTGTAGCAAAGTTACGAAACCCTTATCAAATTCTAGGCGTACATCATCCAAGATATTGACCATTGCAGATGAGCAACTATGTCTTGTTCCAAAACCCGATTGAAATGGACTTAATAAGAATTAACGGAGAGATGATTTTGTAATTGCTTTGCCAGTACCCTTTCAAAAACTTTTGACAGACACGGCAAAATGCTGATGGGCCTGTAGTCGCTGGCAATGGCAGCATTCGCCTTTTTTGCAACTGATATCACTCTTGCATACTTCCAAGCTTGGGGAAAAATTGATGTCATAATACAGAAGTTAATTATATGAGTAAGATGACTTAAGATATGTGGCAAAACTATTTTTACAAAACGTAAAGGCACTCTATCATCACCCGTAGCGTTCGATTTAATTGATGCAAGAATACTTAGAACTTCGTCCTCCGAGACCGCTTCGAATTCAGCTTGATATTGCGCATGAGTATCAGAGCTCCAATCAAACTCCAGATGGCTGGAATCTGCATTATTAGCCAGAAAGTAATTGTTGAGTTCATCAAGATCTAAGGAACAATTTCTACTACCATTATTGCCGATACCAATATCGCGCAGGTTTTTCCATAGCATTTTTGGAGGTAGGGAGGTGCTCAACTTAGAGGAGTAGTAATTCCGCTTAGACTGACGAACAATGCATGTCACCTTATTGCGTGCCACTTTATATGCAGCCCAATTATGCTGGGACCTATTTTGTTTCCATTCACTATATAGGTTGTTCCTGCTTTTAAGCGCACTAAGTACTGCCGAAGTAAACCAAGGACATGCAGTATTCCGAATGGAAACAGTTTTTATTCATACATATGTATCATATAAATAAGCCAAAAATTATTGAAAACATTTAAGTTTGTCGTTGGGATCAGACTTAAGCCTACAGTGCTCCCAAGGAATCGAGGATGCTGCAGCATGTATCGAATCTAAATCAATAGCACGAAAGTCCTTAAAATGAAATGACGTCGGGGCAATATTATTTGAAAAACTAATATTATAGAGATACCTTCAAGAGACAGCTGATCGTAAAGCAGAACCGATGAAGGATCAGATACAATAATAAAATCGAAAAGACGGGGCGAAGCATTCGGACGAGAACATGTAGGAACTGAGTCATTGAATATAGTAAGACCACAAGAGGACACGAAGTCCTTCATTTGGTGCGCACGAGAATCTCTTTTTAGTAAATTAGCGTTGAAATCACCGTACACGATTATATTGTCATATATTGGTGAAAATTCTGATAACGCAGAGAAAATGGCTCAGGTGAAAAACTTCGGTCAGGAAAATAACAGCATGAGATCAAACACTTTTGGTAGCCATCATATATGTCTAATATCAAATATTCCACTGACTCATTATGCGATTTAAGGATCATTCTGCAATTTAATGACGATTTGCAGTATATTGCCAAGCCCCCACCCGTGGTACTTGTTACTCTGTCATTACGAAACAAATTATAGCTATCAATTTTGTATAATTCATCTGAGTCATCCGAGTGAAACCAGGTCTCATCAATACAAACAACATCAATAGACGAATTGCAAAGTAAATATCTTAAATAATCAAGCTTGCGAGAGTTAAGACTTCGCGCATTGATATGGCCACACTCTAAATCCATCTCTATGTTTCGACAATACATTCAACATCACGCGAGTGCAATTTTCATTCACACCACGGTTCACACTCCTTACAAAATTATTACCCATACTCAAAACAAAACTCTTTACAAACAATTCCGCAAACATTAGAAGGTTGGTTTATAAGAATACGCATTAACAGCAGTCGAAAGGAAAAAGGAGGAAGGAGAATAAGTGATAACCGCGAAGAGGCCATGGCATTTACAAGTAAAGGTAGGGAAATGGGTAAAATAAAAAGTGAATAAGGCTTACTAATATAATAATGAACTTAAAATAAGAAAACTTAAATATGTATGTATATACATATATAGATAAAATTCAATAAAAATGTGTTACTAACTATTTAGGGTCGAATATTTACTTCCACAGGCGGTGTTGTTACTATGTTGCGTCTCGGCGATAGCGAACAAACTTTGGAAGCTTTCAATGAGAGAGCTTTTACCAGCTGGAGTTTTTCTTACGTAGACTGAGCCAAATTTAGTACACACAGAGAACAGTTGTTTCTCTTCTTCAAGCGGGTGGCAGTATGTAATATAGAGCGAACTGTTTTGGTTAAGCTCTGGTTGAAGTAACACTTGCTGTCGGACTCAATTCCAACATCGTGCAGTATAAGATCTCTGTTATGATTTTTCCGGAAGAGAGAAGCTGATTTCAGCACAGAGTTCCTTTCATACGTGTTGATAAATTTGAGTACTATTGGCGGTGATGCGTGGTTGCTTACGTTCATAGGCTTTTTTGTCCGGAAAATATTATTTAAGGCGGGAGGTTTAACGTCGATCGTTTGACAAAATCGATTAAAGATGGACGTTAAGTTTTCGTCTGGTAATTCGGGTATACCAAACAAAACAGCATCATATGCTATCTCCTTACGCTCTAAGAGATCAACTTGTTGGAGCGATCATCTGCTTACTTGTAGAATCTTTTCCAGCTGAGTTGACTGCTGATTTGGTCTCCAAGGCATCGATACGTTGCTCTATGCTGGACATGGCAATGTTGACTTTCCCTAGTGAGAACGTCAACAACGAGTGGGTCGAAATTAAGAGGGTCCTCTCTCTGCACTATGCGGATAGAAGAGACATCCAAATTCTTGAGCGCCAGCTAAACCGACTCACACAGGGTAGCTCGAGGGTGGATGATTTTTACGCCACGGTGAACCACCAATTCTCATTGATTATCAACAAGATCAAGGCTGAAACATACTCTGTCGAGACGATGGATACCCTGGTAGAGACCTACCGAAATCGTGCATTAGTAGTAATTCAGAAACCCAAAAACCCTTCCGGAAGCATACCCGACTTGCCTCGAAATCCAAAATCTCAACTTCAGGAGCAATTCAGTGTACGTTCAGGCACCGAGCACGATATCGTCCCCGTCTACTACAATTTTAAGAACGGGAGAGGTCCTTCCCAGCCTCCCGCGAATCCAACTAAGCCATTCAATGGCAGAAATAACTTCGGTCAGAAACCTCGTTCCTCTTGGAACCCAGGGTTTCAACGACAAAAACGTCCACCAAGACCGACAGGTTCGAAGCCTGCAATTAAGATTAACTACATGAATCGACCAAATAACCCATTCAAACGGGAAGATAATTCGGACATCTACCCTCGGAAATAACAGCCAGTTGTTGTACAGATGGGGATACGGAAACTGCAAGCGAAGGACAAAGCACAAAGACAGACGACATACAGACTGGTACCGCCAACGAAGGTATTTTAAGGAGAATCTATTTTGATTCCCCTATGGACTAACAGAATTGTCAAGGCAGTATCACCCTGGCGATTTGTTGATGTTAAAGCGGCACTTGTTACCACTTCGACCCTTGGTTCCTAATTTGCTCCTTACCACGGGTGGGGGATAGCAAATAATAAAAACGATTCTCTTTTCGAACGACAAAAACGAAGTAACTTTATCCAGTGCACTTACAAACTATTTACACATAATTTACAGGTGATTTCATCAAATGTTCTCACGAATAACTCTGAGGAGTTGGCATTATCATAGTGCCCCTGGACGCAATGTGACACCACCTGAAGTTTAGTGGGAAAATTCTATACTGAGCGTGAGAACATTTGATGTCAACATTTCTAAGGTGAATCGACTATGTGCATTACGGTATCTTATGTTCTATGTGAGAGCGTGTGGGATGAGATGAATGGACAGTGTGAAATATGATATCTTACGTTCTATGTGGGAGCGTGTGGGATAAGTGCTGCTGATAAGGTCAATGGACGGTGTGTATTGAGAATGCTTATGTTAAGCTAGGTTAGGGATTAGTGGAACAGCTGCAGGTGTGATTCCTAACATTCTCCCCCGCGTTGAATGTTCAACATTCAACCAGAGTGATGATCGGGTGATCTCAACGTCCGCTCCCGCTGGTTGATTCTTGTGCTTGTCATCAGAAAGTGCCCCTTCGAGTGCAGAAGACCGAGGAACTCGTTCAATAGAATCCTTGGATTGGTTCTTGGTAGTACAGCATCTCTTCCAAATTAGGTAACAACCTACGGCAATTATCACGAGGAGAATGAAGCTTGTCACACTATAGTGATGAATGTCATGATTATTAAGTACTGATGGAAGCTCAGTTTTCATCTGCATGAGTCTGTTTTTGATTTCATCTAATTCTGCTAGATGAGTCTCATAATGGTGCTGCTGATAAATTGTCGATCTGGTATGGTCAGGAACTAATGCCTCGGTGATATTGGTTGCCGGTGTATAGGAAATTCTTATTGTTGAGGAACGTATATCATGTGCTTGGATAGTAAATAGTTGTTGCTTAATGCCACATCCTAGTTGCAGTTTCAACAGTCCTGAATTTTCGATAATCAGTTGTTAACAGTGTTACCACAGACCACGTTTAAATGTGTATTTTCCGCCAACGAGTAAATCCATTGATTCGCAGCATGCAATTGTATCCAGTGTGGGCCGCCTTCAATTTTTGCTATGCGACATGAAATGGATTGTTTGCCTTGGTTCATAAAATGTATCTCACAGGCACTGACTAGTAAACCATTTCTGTACATGGGACGACGCTGTTTGCAAATATTTTTTCCTTCCTTAAGATAAATGCAGGAGCTCAAGTCTTGTTCAGTCATCGGATAATATTGGTCTCGAAACAAGTTCACCAGCATATACGGGAAAGAAGGTTGTATGGCGATAAAGGTGGTTTTGGCCTTCACTGGAACGGGTATGACGTGAAACAATTCTAGGTTGTCTGCAGCTAGGATCGATAAAGTGATCTTGAATATGATGTAGGTTAAACTTGGTCTTCCTTCAATGTGCATTAGATTGTAGAAACTTAGAACGTCATCCGGTTGAGCTAGAAGCTTCTTTGAAGGTGGGAGATGTGATTTTATTTTGCTTATTTCTTCAAGAAGCTGAGCTGGTGGTAGCACCTGGGGCTCATTCTTCCACGCTGTTAGTCCATCATTACAACAATGATTGTGCGTTGAATCCGGCAGACGTTGGAAATCAGTAATATTGCTTGAATAGTTATGGAAGCGAACAATTGTGACAATTGCACCTGGTAGATATCTTGTTCAGTTTGGTTAGTGGCTGATATGATTTGACTTAACTGGTGTTCCAGTTGATTAAAATGTAGACTGGTGGTATCTTGACTCTACTTCATCACGTTAATTGTAGCATCTATCGCCGAGGTCTGATTTTTGAATAGTTCAGACAGGTGCATTTCGTTTTGTTCGACTTTACGTAGATGTCATTTGGTCGGCATATTCAGAGTAAATTACTCCAAACAATGTATTCGCGATGATGCCTATAACGTTAATGGCCCCTCTTCTGGCTCTTTCTTTCCTTTGCCTTATTAGGACTTCAACACTCTGCATCAGCTCTTTAATAAGATGTTCAAATTGGTCGTTTATTTGGTGACAGTCATTAGGTTTGTGCATTAGATTACAAACCTTCACTAATCGATTAACGTACCTATTTAAATTATCGAACTCCTTCCAATACGAATCTATATTGTAGTAGGCAATCAAAGTCCATTCACTACTAATTATTCCCGATGGTCCGAGATTTTCAGAGAAAATTTGCGGCTGGTTTATGAAGGAGGTCGTTTCGATGGGTGTGGCAATGGTACCAGGAGTAATAAGACATGCAATAAGCAATGTAACGATAGTGGACCCCAAAGACATCTACATATTCTTTTGGGCTGCGAGTTACTGTGACTGGCATTATGATTCGATTCTTCTCCTTGTGTACTCGTTGTTTCATGACCAGCGTTAATATCTTCAGTTTGGAGTGGTGCCAGCTTATGAATGGGACGGCGTAGCACTCCTGTCGAAGTGCGAACATCAGCTAGCCGAATCAGTCTCCTGGGTAAGTTTTTTCAATACGTCCTAATTTCCATCGTAATGGAGGTATATTGTCCACCTTACCATTGTTCCCAGTTTTACGTTTGGAACCCGCTGTTTGCACTTCGACCGGTACTGTAATTGGTTTAGATACTCCAGGTGCCATAGTCGCCAAAAATTAATTTTTTAAGTGGGTCACTAGCTGCCATCGCTTAACTGAATTTAATTTTAATGGGTCTGCATGGGAGTCCACCGATGGGTTTAGTGGTTGACATTGGACATTGGTGTTATTGATCTTGAATTTAGTATTGGCTCTACTTCAGTGACAACCGGTTCCATTTCTTCATTCGTTAATGCTGCCACTTCTAATCTTGACTGTAGTAAGTGTTTGGCCGACTTAACAGCAGCTTCCCAAAGACTGCCGAAGTGTGGTGCTCGTAGAGGTATGAGATGGAAATCTGTTCCCTTCGAACTGCATAATGATGTGATCTTGTTTAAGGCATACTGGGATCCAATAAATTCCTTCACTTCATGCAGCTGATTTTTTGCACCTTCGAAGTGTGCTCCGTTGTCACAATAAATGTGTCGACAAGTTCCTCTTCTCGCAATAAATCTTTTCAAAGCTCCGATGAAGCCTTCGGCGGAAAGATCGGTGATCCAAATGTATTACTTTTGTAGCGAAACAGCAAAAAACTACAATGTAGGACTTTTGAGAGTGTTTTCCTCGTACCTTAAAATGAGTCCATACGGTCCGTAGAAATCTACACCCGAATTTACAAACGGTCGCGCGGGTTGAATCCTCGCTGCAGGGAGATTTCTCATTAACTGATTTGGTGTCTTGGGTCGAGCCCTTGCACAGAAGACACAATGCTGGACCACAGATCTTGCTAACATCTTTCCCTTTATGGGCCAATAATTTTGCCTCGTAATTCCAAATAGCGCCTGAGGGCCGACATGCCGATTCTTCAAATGAATTTCTGTGAGTATCACCTTTGTCAATGGGTGATTGTAAGAAAGTAAGATGGGGTGCTTTGTGTCATAGGATAGATTTGATGCTTCTAGTCTGCCACCAACTTTTATGATACCTTAATGATTAATGAAAGGCGTAAGTCCAGAGAGAGGACTGGCTTTTGATACTTCACCGTACCTTTTTAGTTGCGCCGAGTCTGTTGCAAACTCCTGATTCTGTACAGTTTTTAAAATGTGAATTCGTGCATCCTCTAATTCCCCAGCTTGAAGCTACAATACGCTGCAGCCTTTTAAATGAGTTCCTGTGATTTATGCATCAATCACGGAAACTTGCTTTCTGGTACCGTAGTTGCAGCTAGTGCCGATTTTTTCCGCTCCAAATCACAATTACCGAGTGTTATGTAAGACGGAGGTCAAATCTTCTCCTCGCCATGTAGAAACGGTGGTCCAAAGAACCACAAGTTACAGGTCCTTAATTTTTCCGCGGGTATTCCTCTTGATAGTGGGTCTGCTGGATTTTCTTTGCATCTGACATGTCTCCATTGGTTTGGTATGAAGCATCGATGAATGGAGGCTATTCTGTTTCCCACAAATATTTGAAAGTCAGTTGACGCTGAGTTTATCCATGCTAAGACTATTTCCGAGTCAGTCCATAGAAAAGTGGGTTGACTTTTTGAGATATTTGTCGATCTTTTTGCTGATGAATCGAACACTACTCTCAACTACGTAGTGCTGCTATCAAGCTTTAGAACGCAATGGTGTGGAAGGAAGTAGTGCGTTGACGGAATAGATTCCGTAGTCAGTTCTTTCATATGACCTAGCTGCTCGTATTCTTTCATGAAGACTCTGTATTGATGCCGCAGCTCTGGATTTTTTTTCCAGTTTTCTTTCTAATGCCATGAAACTACGAAGAGCCACCTCCTTAGATTGCCCCAAGGTTTGTGGATCATCAAAGAACGGCAGGCTTACCACAAATCGGTTATTGTCATCCCTACTAACAGTTTGATTGAAGTGTGTCTCGCATAGCCTTTCTCCTATCGTTAACTGCTTTCCCTGTGTTTCCTCTGGGTCTTTGGTATCCCAAAATTTTTGAATTGCTTCGCCCACACTCTGGTCATTGGTGCAAATTATGCAGCTCACCGTGGTGGAAGGAATCCTCCTTATTCTGCCCGCTACTATCCATCCGAAAACAGTATTCTGCAGGGTTGACAGCTCGTCGGATAGTTTTATTTGTCCGATTGCAAGAAATTCATGGTAAAATTCTGCTCCAAGCAGAAGATCTATGTGATCAGACTGGTAAAATGTTGGATCAGCTAACTTAATATTTTGCAGGATGCCATCCGGATATGTCTATCGTTTGACTAGGCTATGGTGAAATGATTCTTGGAAGCGCAAAGGCTTCGATTCTCGCAGAATATCCACTTAATCTTGAATACATTAAGACACTAACTCCTCTTGGAGCCCTTTAAGTTGTTCTACCAACGCCTTCAACGACCATTGAACTTTGGGTTGTTATCAATCCAAGTTTCATCATTCTGTCGGTGATTATGTTGATTTGTGAGCCTGAATCTAATATTGCTCTGCAATCGACTTTATCTCCTGCTTAAATTTGTAGCTGAACTATTACCGTGCTTAGTAGGACATTTTCTGCCTCTCCGTGTTGTTGGGAGACGGTTTTGTATTTCTTACAGCCGTAGAGGCCGAAAATTCTAACTTTGATGCTTCTTCCAGATGAAGAAGTGAGTTGCCTGCTGCCTGTCGTCGTACGCGCACGTAAAATAAGATCGCTATAAAAAAAAAAAAAAAAAAAATTCCATCGACAAACAATAACTGTTCGCTCGCGCCAAACTGCATTCAGTGCGGTGCAGTGGAAAAATAAATAAATAAAAAACCAGTGCTATATATATAAATAATTCAGTGCCGGTACTTCCCCACCCCCTCTCATCCGCTGTTGCGCTTCTTTGTTATCGCAATTGGAGCATGTGCTATGTATGTACATACTTCCAGTTGCGATGACTGAGAGAATGTAACATTTGATGCATAGCGGACTGAGAATGTTTATCCGAATAGTGGACCTTAGCTGATTGTCGTTTGGGCATAGCACCTGCGACAGTTTATTTTGGAAAACTATTCATTGGATCTTCACTTCACAACGTCGCCTAGTTACGTCAGAGTTATGTCTTTTTGTGTTTCTATGTTGTAGTGATGAGGGAATTTAGGGTTGATTTTACCAACATTCATGGGCTTCGAATGAATTTCTTCGATGTGTACGCCCACGCCCATTCCCATAAACCAGCTGTTCTGGCACTAAACGAAACTCAGGTAGTTGAAGAATCTTCCGATTTGAAACTGTCTGGATATAACTTAGTGTCATTATTCTTTCCCCACCGTGGCCTCGCCATTTATGTCCGTAGTGATATTGCTTACCAACGCCACTGTTTAATTTCAAATGGTTAAAATTCACCGTCTATAAGCAAATAATTCACTACTGGTTTATTTACAGAAGCCCTAGTGCGGATAGCAACTCAACTTTTGATGAATTTGATGCACTGTCCGATTCCATCGTACTGAAATCGTCATTGTGGGCGATTTCAATATATACAATTCGAATTGGCTTCAGCATTCTGGCCAGACAACACCAGAAGGAAGGTATGTTGATCTTTTCGCTGAGGTAAACAATTTGACTCAGCTTGAAAATGAGCCTACACGTATACCGGACATTGAAAGTCATTCCGCCAACACTTTGGACTTGTTTCTTACTTCGCACACTGATAAATACACTATTGATGTTTCAGCGCCTCTAGGTCGGTCTGACCATAATATCGTATCAGCTAAATTCTCGTACTCCGAATACTCAGTTAAAGAAAAAACTCATAGAAGAAAAGTATGGCAATACGAGAAAGCCAACTGGAGCGGCCTTAATAGCTTCTTTAGGACTTTTAGCTGGTCGCTATGCTTCCTCGAGAGCGACGTGAATGCCGCAGACGATATGATCACTAACACTATCCTCTTAGGTATGAATGACTTTATTCCTAACAGAATAAAGAGCATTAAACCTAAGGCAAACTCGTGGTTTGACCAGAGCTGTAAAGAGGCTATCAGGTTGAAAGAAGTAAGCTTTCGGTCTTATAAACCCAACAAATCTGAGGAAAACCGAAAGAAGTTTAAACAAGCCAGAAAAGACTGCAATGCCCATATTCTACGTGTAAAATTCTTACATGACCAAAAAATTGAAGCAAAAAATCCTACAATGTCCCAAAGGTAGTAAAAATTTTTGGTCATTCGTCAAAAATATTAAAAATTCTGCCTCGTCTGCCATCCCTACGCTCATTTACAATGACATTCCAGCTAATCTGTTTGCTGCTCACTTTGCGGCGAACTCCAAGCTGCCAGATAATGCTTTGTCTCCACCTGTATTTGAGAGCGTCAAATTTTCCATGGGACAAGTCCACTTTCGCACTCGTACAGTTGCAGGATTACTCAAAGGTGTCAACATACACAATTCCGCTGGTCCAGATGGTATCCCCCCCATAGTTTTGAAGAGGTGTTCTTCTACGCTGGCAAAACTTCTGCGTAAGTTTCTCTGTCTATCCTACTTTTCAGGGCTCTTTCCGAGTAGATGGAAAACAGCCTTTGTCCAGTCCGTCCCTAAAAAAGGCGAATCTTCCTCCCCATCCAATTACCGGCCCATTGCACTTACATCCCTTCTTTCCAAGGTCATGGAAACGCTGATAAATCGTCAGCTTATGAAATATCTCGATTCACGAAAACTCCTTAATGACCGGCAGTATGGTTTTCGTAGCAACAGGTCCACTGGTGATTTGGTGGCATATCTCACCGAGAAGTGGAACCAATCTCTCCATTACTAAGGCGAAACCGAGATGGTTGCGCTTGATATTTCAAAGGTATTTGACAGAGTTTGGCATCAGGCGTCGATGAGTCTCTTCTTCAATGGATTAGAAATTACCTTTCGGGGAGTTCAATACAAGTTGTTTTGTTTGCTGGTGTTCCCCAGGGCTCCTTTTTGTCTCCGACTCTCTTTCTTATTTTTATAAATGATCTCTTGTCTGCAACTTCTAATCCAATCCATTCCTTCGCTGATGACAGAACAATCAGTTTTTCATATTCATTCCCTAGCTCACGTCCCTGCTCTTCGGCCGTAGAAGGGGAACGGCAACGTATGTTAAACACATTAAATTCCGATCTGGACAGCATAATTAAATGGGGTTCAACCAACAGAGTGGAATTTAATGCTTCCAAAACACAATGCTGTCTTCTGTCTTTCAAGCGAAACCAAAACCCTCAACCATTATCCATGGATGGTACTTGCATCATTGGAACCGAAAGACTTGCCATTCTCGGTATGTGTATTAATAACCATCTTCGATGGAACGATCACATATTCGAGGTCGCCAACAATGCTGCAAAATGTCTAGGATTCCTTAAACGGTGCAAGAAATATTTTACCCCATCTGATATGGCCTCAATTTATAAGGCATTCATCCGCCCTAAGCTGGAATATAACGCCCATATCTAGTCTGGTGCACTCAAGACCGTTCTGCACATTCTTCATAGGGTACAGAATCTTGTTAAAACTTATAGATGATAGAGACATTGTGAAATCCATTCATTCACTAGAACATCGGAGAAATATCTCCTGTCTCCCCCTGTTTTAACTTTTTTTTTTTATAAAAAATGCTCCAGTGAAATATCCAGTTGCATTCCTCCCCTTCAAAATTTCACCCGCAATACGCGACATGCTTCGAATGCACATCAGTTTACCCTAAAGCCAGCACCTGGAACTGCAATCACTTACGTTGTGACCTGGACGCAAACAGTTTCTGCAGTACCTTGCCTTCTGCACAAGGTTTATGCGATTCCTTGGGCTTAAGTTCAAAAACTTCGGGCAACTATATAACTATATAGTAGTGGGTCCCAATTTGTTGTATCAACGCCTAGGTTCTTTAGACTAAGAAGACATTCTTGCGTAGTATCATGTAGGCCCCTGATCCAATGATCAAGGGAGACCCGTTTATTGAGCATCAATATGCACTTTCATTTTGGATTGTTGCTTTCATCATTAACTTGTTGAGGAGCGCTGTGACCAATAAACGGGTATTCTCGTAGCGATCTGTAATGACCTTGCACGCTGCGCTATAATTGGCCTCAGATGTTGTAAAGTGCCAAATAAGTTTCTCGGCTTCGCCTGTGAGGGTGGTTTTGATGTACCACATTTTCTGGCAATGAGGAATCGGCTGGTTATGCACCAATTCCATGTAGAGATCTCGAAACTCTCTCTATTTTAAATAGTCTCCATCGAATCTGGGCAGCACTATTTTCGGTAATTTTGAAATTTGGTTAGTCAGTGAGTGAGGATTCTGATGAACAGTCATTGAGAGTTCTGAGGCTGACCTTGATTGATCATGCAATTCTGAACCTCTTCTTCGATCAGAAAATACCTATTTACGTCGTAGATGGTGGTATTTGGTTTCTCCATCGTATCCCAAATTCCGCTGTTTAGTGTTTCTACAACTGACCAGTACTGTTCAATAGCTTTGACCTTTACGATGTAGAACTCTGCTGTATGCTGCTCCTTATCCTCTGCCAGTTGTGCTAATGTCTGCTTTATCACATCAATTACTGTCTTTTGTTTTTGGATTACCCCAGAAATCGGAGTTCTGAGTTTGGCGATAGGATCGAATTTGTCGCCCATCTCCAGCAGACCTAAATCTTGCTTTGGGTTTAAGCCGAACTGATTTGCCTCTTGTACTGAGGCTGCAGCGCCATGATCTCCCCAATCCACCAGTTGCTTTTCCTGCCCTTGGGATTTGCCTGGTTCTTCCCTGACAGGAAATGGTTGATACGCTGGGTTTTTAATGCTTCGATCTTGAGCATGATGACTGACATTGTGTCTTTAACCAGGTTGCTGATGCCGCTGTAGTATCCATTGGTGAAGTAGTGGTGGTCCAATGCCGTGCTATACTTATGTCGAGTCGACCTTCTCGAAGTTCTCCCACAGAGTCTGCAACTGCAGCAGCCTTTTTTGCAGATTGTCGTAAGTCAATCTCGCGGGTCTATCCTTCCGATAATTCGCAATGACTCGCTGAATTTCCCCTCCCGTCGACTCTTGATTTGATGCTAGCTCCTCTAGACTCATCTCAATGCCTTGTGAACCAGTGTTATAGCCCTGGTTACGCGTTTTAAATTAAGTTTTCTTTACCAGTATATTTACCAGTGTTTCAGCCCTGGTAACGCTATTTAATTTAACCAGTGTCTGCCCTGGTAACGCTGTTCAAATGATGTGAGAGTTCTCAATACTTGCTCCTTACCTCTGGTGAGGGGCAGCAAATATTGTGGTTGTGACACAAGCAATGTACTTGATCACGTCGGGGTCACCAATGTTTTGAAGAGATTCTCTTTTGATTCCCCTATGGACTAATAGAAAGATTCGTCAAGGCAGTATCATCCTGGCGATTTGTTGATGTTAAAGCGGCACTTATTACCACTTCAACCCTTGGTTCCTAATTTGCTCCTTACCTCGGGTTGGGGATAGCAAGTAATAAAAACGAGTCTCTTTTCGAACGACAAAAACAAAGTAACTTTATTCAGTGCACTTACAAACTATTCATACATGATTTACAGGTGATTTCATCAAATGTTCTCACGAATAATTCTGACGAGTTGGCATTATCATAGTGCCCCTGGACGCAATGTGACACCACCTGAAGTTTAGTGGGGAAATTCTATACTGAGTGTGAGAACATTTGATGTGAACATTTCTAAGGCGAATCGACTATGTGCATTACGATATCTCATGTCCCATGTGGGGGCGTGTGGGATGAGGTGAATGGGCAGTGTGTATTATGATATCTTACGTTCTATGTGGAGTGTGCTATTGAGTATTAAGAATGCTTATGTTAAGCTAGGTTAGGGATTAGTGGAACAGCTGCAGGTGTGATCTGATTCCTCACAGAAGGACTGGTCAAAAATCTATTGATGACAGGGAATCCTGTACCATGCACAGTGCCGAACAAGACAATTCAGACTTACCACCGCACGTAGAGGCTCCGCTAAATGTTTTTAGGAACCAATTGATTTTCAGGTTTGGCATCGACATTATCTCTCACGAGGAACCACATCCTAGCTACCATCGCCATTACATTTGGACGAATAAACTAGACCAAGCCAAACTAAGGGAGGTCTTGAGGGAAAAACTACACCCAAGTATAGTCAATGGAATAAAAATTAAATATATATTTAGAATATTTAGAGTGTCTCGAGAAATATAAAATCCGGTTAACACAGAGAGTAGTCGAGGACTTTGCTAACTAAGAACGCACAACTCTTATCATTGAAAGAGAACACAGGAGGGCTCATCGGGCTGCTAGGGAAAACAAATCTTTGAGAGATTTTTTTTCCCGCAAATGATGTCTCGCATCAAAAAATACGATGCTTCATGTGAAATTTGCAACACTAACAAGTACGATAGACACCCGATAACTCCTGCATTATCCGACACCTGTTCTTATATATCCAAGTGAAATTCTCCATATGGATATCATGGAGATTTAAAACGAAAAGTTCCTAACTGTTGTCGATAAGTTCTCAAAATTCTCCAAATTCTTCCATATTACGGATAAATCAGCCATTTATATAACGCAAAACTTAAGTGGAAGCCACATGTTAAAAAGAAGCGCGACGAGCTCGAAATCAGACTTAGAGAAATGTACTGGCTACTCGGGAGATACTCGAAGTTAAGCGTATACAACAAACTGCTTCTGTACAAGCAAGTGCTAAAACCATCTTGGACATACGGTATACAACTTTGGGGTTGTACCAAGCCAAGCAATATGACTGTTCTGCAAACATTCCAAAACAAAACACTAAGAGCAATTGTGAATGCTCCATGGTATATAAGGAATAGTGATATTCACAGAGATCTAGGAATTGCTACCGTGAGGGATGAAGTAACAAACTTTGCTCACAAACTTCGTACTCGCCTTCATGATCATTGCAATAATGAAATAATCCGTACTCTGGACGTGACAAACCTCGAGCGCCGACTACAAAGAACAAGACCGTACGATCTGGCGCAGTAAGGGAAAACCGCATGTAATGACGGTATTAGTAGGTGCCTTCGCAGGAAAGCTACCTACCTAACGCGATTAACACTACAGAAGCGTAAACTACTTGTTAAGGCAACTTAGTCGTAGTCACCACAAAACGAAAAAATGAGAGGAACGAATTTCCTACTACTATGAGCACGAGCGGCCGGTTCTCATAGTGCCTCTCTGGGGGGTGAGGTTTAGCCCGTAGGCATATACTGGCAGACGCTTATGAATCATCAGGTCAGATATATGAATCGGGCATAACCAATGGTACGGGCCATTGGTATCTTTTGAAGATTCCTGCACCTCCAGGCGCAACCAAAAAAAAAAAAAAAAAAAAAAAAAAAAAAAAAAAAAAAAAAAAAAAAAAATATAAGATCAAAACTGGTAAAAATCCTGCATTACTTTACAGTCCCTCTCTGTTGCTTCCCAACACAACAACTTGAGCTGATGATTGAGGAACTGTATGTTTGCAGGAAGCTAGTTACTCAAATGTAGCTAAAATCAAGCACACCAAATGCTTAACATTACGAGTAACTAGCTCTAATGCAGACAACACAAATAAATCATCAGCATCCAAATAAAATTAACAATAAATGCGAAATTTAAGGAAAAAAACACGACGCACGACATACCGCAAAGAGAAGAACCCGTCAACTGTCAAAAATCGGGCGAATTGGTCCACATGCCGATCCCAATCCCATGATGGCCGAATTGGACGTGAGTGAGATGCACCATATAAAACAATGCACTCTAGCACACACTCCGAAAATGTGGGGCATTGTTGACGATCAACAGCTTGTGCACCACACACAAATAAAGAACGACCATCTACGAGTACAACCACTACAGACGCAGTTTTTTCGCTGCAAAAAGATAAATAGGCCAGGGTGGTTGACCTATAGAAGGACAGCTGAGTGGTACATAAGCCATCAGCAGCTTCGAGGAAGAAATAATGAAAATGTTAAAACACTCGTCAACTAAGAGCCATATAATAAAGTTCATTTCTAAATTGAATTGTTCGAGTTTTTTTTTTTCTGCATACGTATATATTTCAGTTGAACTAACTATTTCAGTTGAACTAAATACGCTTGATAATCACCTATTACAAGCCCAACTTAATAATTCCTGCTCGCCTCAGTACGGAACACTCTAATTTTGGTCACAGATAATGAAAGAGGATTCCTTAGCCCAATTGTTCTAAAAGTAATACGAAATTTAGGTGTAATACGTTATCTAACCCCACCCCATAGAACTGAGGTAAATTGGCAAATAAAAAGGGTGTCTTCGAGCACGAAATTCGGATTTCAATGTCAAATAGCTTGTTTATGTAGCCGTTGACCGATATAACAACACTGTCCATTTCGTTACAAAAAAGAAACCTACAGATGTGTTCTTTAATAGGTCTCAGAGAGTCAATTACCAAAATCTTTTAAATATCCGTTCAAAAATTAACAAAGATCTGAGGGGTGTAATTAGGCGAAACATGGAAGCGAGAAACATCAGGACAAAATCTAAAAAGAGAGGCGCCAAGAAGGTAGTGCTTGGGTGACGTAGTGCATGCTGCTACAAAGGGTATAAAAAGCAAAAATAAGCCATTATATATAAAAAAAAAGGAAAAAAATTATATATAATATATGAAAAAGAATAAGAAAAGAAGTCAGAATGATAAGCTAAAAGCTTTTCAAAGAGAAGAAATTAAAACAGAATAAAATGTGTGTATAAATCACATGATTTTCAAAATTTCATTGTAAGCCTTACAATTTAAGGATAAAATTGTATAACCTTCTTTTTTCAATAAACCATAATTACATTGCAGATTAGCTGTTTTAGCAACCCCCATGCAGACCCTTCATATTTTCGCCTATAAATCTCTGATTGTAACGATTCATCAGGGAAACGCCTGGGTAACAAACGGCTACTTTAGGCTAGTTCACGTATTTGACTTGGCAAAGTATAACGCGCTTGTTCAGGATACTAAACAGCTAATAGTAAAGTACCTAAAAGACGAAGAAATACATCTTGTTCTGGATTACCATTTGACCCAGATCAAGGACTGCCTGAGTGAACTGAGAGACGCGAGGACGGGAAGTGTTAGGTCAATCAATTGGATAGGGTCCGCCTGGAAATGGCCGGCTGGCCCTCCCGACGCAACTGACTCGGATAACCTCTTGGAGAAACAGACAGACATTGTAGAGAACAATAACCAACAATATAGAATTGAGGAAAAACTAATTGACACAACACGGGAGATTTGAGACAGAATTAACAGAATAATTGACCGTTTTAACAACGCTGTACAGGAGTACTGAACAGGGTACTTATATTAAAAAAGGCGGTAAACGAGATAGTAAGGGCTTGTCAAATGGCAAAAAACGGCATAGTCAACAGCAACCTTTCGGACTCTGGAGAGGTCAACACAATCGTCAATGAACTGGAAACTTTGCCCTATCAAAATATTGTAGAAGCTATGGAATACGGACGACCTTCAATATACAGCAACTGAACACTGATGCTATATATCTCATCAATTCCTAAGATTAAACCAGAAGTATATCATCTGGTTACAGCTCGTGCTGCAATAAAAAAAATGGGAAACAGATCGACTTAGACTATCTTAAACTTCTAATCAGACATGACGAAACATACGGACAGACGGGAAATATCTTAGCATAGGCAACACATCTGTCTGTGACGAAAGCATTCTGAAAAAGCTGCCAGAAGGGTCTTGTCTAGCCAAAATTCTTAAAGGTGGTAACGCACTCTGCGAGTACCGAACAACCAACGAAGACGTAGTCGAATTTATTAGGGAAAACACTATTTTCGTTACGAATTTTAATGGATCCCTTTTAAATAAAAATTCTTCTATTCCTTTAGAAGGTACCTACCTGATCCAGCTGGATTCAGGTTCGCATAAAGGAGATAACGTACTACAACCTAACCTGGAATACGTACATGACCTCAGCGCGAGAAACATTAAACACACTAGCACTTTGAAGAAACATTTTAACTCCTTATCTTTACAGAGGATTGAAATAGTTGTTTTAATGTGGAACCTGTTGTGGTTCCCGTAGTAGTATTTTTTTTTCGTATCCGCAAGTAAGGATCGCGTTAACTCGTATAATGCAGATCGCAGTTGAGTGACGAATTTTAAGTTGATTAGTTGCGTTTTTATTATTTTATTATTTTAAGGTGAAGTAAGTGTGGTATAATTCCCCTCCGTCGTTTGCCTACCTTTTCGTGGTGGAGGGGCTGAGTAAGGACCGATGATACTCTTGAGCTATACCTGGAATAGAACCAGGAAAGGTCAGAGTGAAGGTCCAGAAACTAAAAGGTAAACAAAAAGAACCTACAGTGAAGTAGCAAAAACACAAAAAAACATGAAGAGTACAACAGAAAAAGAAGAAACACGGATGGGGATATACATCCAAAAGTCGGCAGAGGCCACGACTACCGGCGAGGGCTTGGCCCCGAAAGGGGATAAATCGCCAGTGGCTAATACCCTCAATCTGAAGACGAATATGAATAAAAATAAAAACAACTTCGGGTTGCTGCACCTCTTCACTGCAACAGATAAAATCGAAGAGGGTGAAACAACATCGACACTGACCTCTCGTAAAAAGGACGAGTCAGCGACTCGAAAAAGACGACAAATCTCTTTGGACTCAACAACAAAAAAAGGCCAAAGAAAGAAGGCGACTGGAGATGGAGAAGCAAGGAAATTTGGTTTCAAACCCAAACTGCCTAGCTAAGTACCAAAAAGTCGTCTCCCCGCGTGGGAAAGAGGTTTTTAAGTCCTTAGTGAACTTATCAAGGCTGCATAGCCCTGTTCTTAAAATATTCTCTGAATTTTTTTTTATGATTTTGTTGTTTAAATTTTGAATTTTAGTCGAATTTTAGTTGTTTAATCTTTGAATTAGTGGTCAAATTAGAGTAAGACTAGGATATAGTGAAAATTTGTCAATTTCTACTAAGAATTGTGACGGTGGGTTTTTTTTGGTGGTCGCGTTTTTATCTCCGCAATAGGAGAGGATCAACCTTCATCTCACTGCCGGCAGGACAACGGGGGACTGAGAAAAAAAAAAGGAAAGAAAACCGTGAGTACGCTGATTTTTTTTAAATATTTCTTTAGATTCTTGGCAGAAAGGATAGGAGTTTAATTTTAATAGTAGTTTAAGATTAAATTTTATAATAAATTAAATAGGGCGATGAACCAATCAAAATTCCAGTGGTCTATTTATACTTAAGTATGTGTGAATAGGAATTTGTTTATTTGGTGTGTGGATTGCCGGTCGGGTCGTCCTTCTGTAGATGAACGGTAACAGGACAGGACGACTACGAGCAATTACGACATAACGTGACGACTAACAGACTTCTTCTAGGAAGGACTTAGGTCGTGACTGGGGAGCGCGTTTAGGGGGCTATCTCTCACAATCATTGGCCAGAGAGATAGCAATCGGTTGTGTCACCAGACACAAAGGGTGGGCAGGCCAGCTTTTGCCACTTCCACCAGGCATACCTCGGGTACTTGATGAACCCTTTGGAAAGAAAAGGGGAAGACAAAGTGCACGATAGGGAGTAGCTGTAGGTTAGTGTAAGATAGATAGGTTTAGATTAGGATTTAGTTTAAGACATTAGGTTAGTTTAGGTTTAGTTTAGGATAGCTAGGGTAAGTTTCGCGGAGTCCTTCCCAATCTTTCTCCTGGCCATGGGCACAAGTCCTTACATTTTCCTTCTACTTTCTTTTCTATTTTTTTTTTAAGTCCGTCCGAAGTCTGAGGTAGCTTTCTTCTCTCTTTTGTTTTTTTTTTTATCAAAATAGCACGAGATTTTGTGTGCTGAGCAGGTGGTGTGAAGTAAGGTGGACAAGAACCACCCCGTCCGACGAGCTGAGCCGAGCAACCGCGAACGTGCCGCCGTTCTCCTTACTCGCACCGAAGACGCCTCCGTGGTCTACCTTAGCTCACAACTAGGGGCTGAGTAAGGACCGATGATACTCGTGATCTATACCTGGAATAAATTTAGGGAAGGTCAGGATACAGGTCCAGAAACTAAAAGGTAAACAACCTACAGTGAAGTAGCAAAAACACAAAAAAATCATGGAAAGTACAACAGAAAAAGAAGAAACACGGATGGGGATATACATCCAACAGGCGGCAGAGGCCACGACTGCCGGCGAGGACTTGGCCCCGAAAGGGGATAAATCGCCAGTGGCTAATACCCTCAATCAGAGCACGAATATGAATAAAATAAAAACAACTTCGGGTTGCTGCAGCTCTTCACTGCAACAGATAAAATCGAAGAGGGTGCAACAACATCAACTTTGACCGCTCGTAAAGAGGACGAGTCATCAATCCGAAAAGACGCAAAATCTCTGGAGCCCAACAATGGAAAAGGGCCAAAGAAAAAAGACGATAGAAGATGGAGAAGCAAGGAAATTTGGTTTCAAACCCAAATTGCCTAGCTTCAACGCCAAAAGTCGTCTCCCCGCGCGGGAAAGCAACAAACAGTGGAAGTATGGTATACTGAGCGGGAAATGGATGGAACATCCTAATAACCAGAGGATGCCGCGGCAAACTCTGATGGCAAGAGGAGGATGCGCCCCCATGCTGAACCACCGCAGAGGAAAAGAAGTCGTGTCACTAAAAACCATCCACAATTTAGGCTTACCTCTATTGCACCAGGGCAGGCTAACGCTCACCCAGGGAGGAGCGAGGGAAGTACTGTCGCACAGTCAAAATTCAAAGACCCGAAAAGGCCGTCAACTTCAAGAGGACAGGCAGCCCCAAGTATGAAAGCTCATCACACGAGGTCGTATATGGATGCAGCAGCCAACCTCCTGGAGATGGTGGTATAAAACAGAAACGACGAGGATGGGAGGATACCGGAGGAGTTACATGAATGGTTCCAGAAAGCCCTCAATGCTGCCCTGGACCAAACACTTTGTGAGTATCCGACGACTTCTCTGAATTTCCTGAGGACAGGTTTCAAAGGCAGCCGCTACCATATATGCTGTCAAGACAATGCTTTGACGGAGTCGTTAACAAAATTAACATCCAGACTCGATGGTTGGAAAGGAACCAACCTAGTGGTTCTACCGGCGGGAAAGATTCCCAGATTAACCAGGGTGTCCGTTTGGATCCCAGGAGTAGTCGAGGAACCTGCAACGCTGTTTGCACGGATGAAGCTGCAAAACAAGGACCCTAAGACAGAAAATTGGAAAGGAGCAGGTTGGCAAATGCCAACTGATCGTGGTAGGTATTGACGAGAAATCGCTGGTGTCACTAGTCCTACAAGGGGGTAAGCACTATGCGGCTTTCACCAGGTCAGCTTTGTAATCCCTTCATTCCATGAAAGGATTAATGAAGGTAATATAAGCAAACCTTCAGCACAGTAGGACGGCAACTGCCAACCTCTGTGCTTACATCTCAACAGGGAAAGCGGATATCGCCCACATCCAGGAACCCTATTGTCTGAACAATGAAGTCATAGAATGGGGGAATAAACTGAAAGTGATTGTAAACAACGGAAACAGTAAGTGTAGAGTCTGTATTGTGGCACAAAAGCATATAATATCTTCTCTAACCCACAGATCAGCACAGTTACAAGTCTCGAATACAGGGTAAGAAATAGCGAGACCAACCAAATTATTTTGGCCTCTTGCTATCTCCCATCTGACTCCCCGAAACCTCCTCCTGGTGATGAGTTAAAGAAGTGTGTCACCTGGACGAGTTCCCATCAGAAGAGTCTCATAGTGGGAATGGACGCTAACGCCCACCACACTTACTGGGGAAGTACGATCATCAGCAAAAGAGGTGAGTGATTGATCGATTATTTCAATATTGAAAACTTGATTACCTTAGACGAGGTCTGTACACTAACTGTTGGGGCAAGGTCACCAACTATTCAAATTTCGCGCCAACTTTGCTATAATTTTGTAAATCAAATTCACCAAAACTTATGTAAATTAAATTCACCAAAATTTGTAAGTTTTTGAATTTTGAATAAACCGTTTGCAAAAGATTGTATTTAAGCCAAGAAAAAATAAAAGCTTTAAGCATTTCATTGTAAATCATCTGCTCGTTTTTCTTTCTCAATTACTCGACTCAAAAGTAGTTGTCAATACGGTTCGCATCGACGGCGCCCAAAGTGTTCGGTAAAAAACCTACCCCCAATTACATTCGTTAACAAGAAATTAAAACTCTTCAAGCAGTTTAAAAAATTAACAAAAAAAAAAATCTTAATTTCGGTTTCGGTTTCGGTAATCGCGAGTGCAAGGTGCATTTAGATCAAAGACAACTTCCAATCCATCTATAATGAATCTACATCATCTAAATACAAGGAACTCAGAGAATCCGCAGAATCTACAAGGAAGCAGCAACAGCAGTAGCGGCAGCAGCAAGGAGAGAGGATTTACAAGAAGTGGGAGGTAAGTATAAAAATCCCCACCACAGGTACGTTACAAAGTCTAATTAATCGAATGTGCGTTAACAATAAGCGAACAGAGAAAGTCATACAAAAGTTCGAGTCAAAAAACAAAAAAAAAAAAAAACAAATAGGAAATAAAGAATAATAGAATCAAAAAACGCACCTTCAATATAATTACGACCTGCATGCATGCATACATATTTGTAACATACACATAAATTGAAATAATTATATTATTATATATTATATTATTCAAACATTACAATATATTAAATTGAATCAACATATTGCTGCTTTCGAAATTTGGATTAGCTTCGCCCTCAAATCGATTCTTCCGTCATCAGTGTTAGTAGTAATAATAATAAAGAGTGATTGTCGAAAAACCAATGCACCCACAAAGAGTGACTGTTTGGTGCGGTTTATGGGCTGGCGGCATCATCGGGCCGTATTTTTTCCAAAATGAGGCCGGTCAGGCAGTTACTGTGAATGGTGTTCGCTATCGTGAGATGATAACGAACTTTTTATGGCCCGAATTGGAAGATATGGATGTGGACGATATATGGTTTCAACAGGATGGTGCCACTTGCCACACAGCTAACGAAACAATGGCTCTTTTGCGCGACAAATTCAATGGCCGTGTTATCTCACGTGGTGGCGATGTCAATTGGCCGCCAAGATCATGTGATTTGACACCGTTGGACTTCTTTCTTTGGAGTTATTTGAAAGAAAAGGTGTACGTCGATAAGCCAGCAACAATTCAAGAGCTAAAGGATGAGATAATTCGGCACATTAACGGCATAGAACCTCAATTATGCCTCAGCGTCATCGAAAATTTGGGCCATCGGATGGAGGTGTGCCGCCGAGGTCGCGGCGGCCATTTGGCCGATATTTCGTTCCATACATAATTGAACCATACCAATATTATCATAATAAAAAGAAATGACAGTAATTTCCTAAATAATTTGTGTTTTATTCAAAATCAACATCGGCCCTTAAAACCACCTTTTATAAAGTCATAGTTAGAATCCACAAAAAAGCTTCATGGAAAAATACGTTCCACGTTGTATACAACATTAGAATTGCATTAATCACTTACAAGCTTTGAAAATGATCATTGCACTTTCGTTTCGCTCGCCTTTCGTAACAATTCGCTAATTTCACTCAAAGGTTTCGTGAATGTCAAATACAAAATATTAACTATACACATGTGTAACTGTCGCTCCATCAAGTTTTCGCTCTACTACGCAATTCTTTCATTGCATAGATCACCATTACGCTTAGAACTTTTTCGCTCATTTTCGTAATTCCTCATACAATTTGTACGAATAATTAGGATGCCAGGTAATTCAACTGAAACACAGCAACTAGCTTCAGCGATCGACGAGTTGAAGCAACAACGAAAGGAAGTATGACTAGGATAAAGAATTACGTAGATACGAAAGCAGAAACGCTCAATGCTACTGAATTAGAATGCCGCCTAGGGAGAGTCATATTTCAAGCAGGTTTTAGCATATCAGACTCAAATCGAGCGATTGGTACCTACGGATACCCAAAAACAAAAATACTTTCGCTTTTGAGAACAGGCAGATGTATGAGTGCAGCCGAGACAACTTTTGCAGTTCCGCACTCAGTCAACCATCTACCTAAACTTCGACTACCAAGGTTCAGTGGAAAATATTCGGACTCCAAAAACTTTATTAGTTCATTCAAAACACTCGTGGACAATGATCCAAGTCTGACTACGATTGAAAAGTTATATCACTTGCTGACATGTTTGAGCGATCAAGCCCTTAGTACAGTCAATACTTTCCAGGTCACTGAAGACAACTACGCAAAGGCAATCGCCACGCTAAAGGAACGTTACGATAACGATTGCCTGATATTCTTGGAATATATTTCCGAATTATTCGAACTACCCAAAGTTCCCAAACCTTCCGCAGTTTCATTAAGGAGTCTGGTGGACAATATTTCGGCGCTATTTAACTCCTTACAGACACTAGGTTCATTTGAAAACATATGCAACGCCATCATCATACATATTGTCATGTCAAAAGTGGATCCGGAGACACAGTCAAAATGGGATGAGCAGTTGGACTACGAAGCCCTTCCTGAGTGGACGGAATGTGCTAAAGTTTTAAGTAAACGTTGCCAGTACCTCGAAGCGCGGGATAGCAAGCAATTTCGATCGGAGTTGACTCAGAAATCGTTTGCCAAAGCAAAGCCTACATATTTAAATCAACATCCTCACACTTCTTTAGCAGTTGGTCAACGGTCATGCGCCTTTTGTCGGGACGAAAATCATTCAGTGTCCAGTTGTTCAACGTTTAATAGACTATCAGCTATGGAACGTTTCTCGAATGTGAAGAACTTAGGTCTCTGTTTAAATTGTCTAGGAAGGGACCATAATGTGTCGACATGTCCTTCATCGTATAGGTGCAAAACCTGTAAGGAGTCACATCACAGCCTCCTCCATAGGCCCCAAGAGTTGGAAAATTCTTCTCGAAGCAGGATTGCGCCATCATCAGCAGCAGTTAACGCTGCATCAGAAAGGGAACAGGTTCCTACCGCTCAGGTTATTTTGGCAACGGCACTCGTGTTAGTCAAGGATGCTTCTGGTGGATTTCAGATAGGCAGGGTTTTGCTTGATTCAAGTTCGCAGGTGAACTTCATAAATGAGAAATTTGTGAAATCACTTTTCTTGAGGAAGTCGTAGGTCACAGGTCACAGTGGACAGAGGAGCAGAAGGAATGTGAAGCTCATTTCGAGGAGAACATCGAAGTGACGTCCGGTGGTCGACTAATGGTCCAACTTCCCTTTAAGAAGGATCCTTGTTGTTTAGGAGCGTCGTACGACATAGCATTAAGACGATTTGTATCCCTTGAACGTAGATTGTCCAAAAACGCGTCGTTGAAAGCTAAATTTACAGCCTTTTTACAGGAATATATGTCATTAGAGCACATGTCGATAGTCGAAAACCCAAACCTGGAAGATCCACATTATTATCTGCCACATCAATGCATATTTCGGCCAAATAGTACATCAACAAAACTTAGGGTCGTCTTTGATGCAACGTGTTGTACATCATCGCAAATCTCACTCAACGGGATTCTTATGGTCGGTCCTACAATACAGGACGAACTATTTATAATTTTACTACGCTTTCGCCTGCATAGATACGCACTCACCGCAGACATCGTTAAGATGTATCGGCAAGTTATGATACACTCAGCGCACCGAAGGTTTCAGTATATCTTGTGCAGGGAAAACGAAAAAACACCTATTCAGACATACCAGCTCAATACAGTCACCTATGGCACGTCGTCAGCTCCATTTTTAGCTATTCGCTGTCTGCGTTATTTGAGCGAACAAAACAAGGACACTTTCAAACTGGGTTCTCGCGTCCTTCAGTCAGACTTTTACGTCGATGATCTGTTAACTGGAGCTGATGATATAGATACCGTGATTCAAATACAGAACGAAGTTGTTGCAATATTGAAGTCGGCAGGATTTGAGTTAGCCAAATGGAACAGCAACGAGTCCAGAGTTGTAAGAGCAGTGAATGCTCAAAGTAAGCAAATTAGCATGACTGATTCCAATCTTGTCAGTCACCCCAATTCTTCAACTCGTATACGAGAGTCGCATTTATTTATTACAAAGTCGTATTTTACGAATACACTCGTATGTCATTTTTGACAGGAGTCGTATGCATCGCGACGCATACGAGTCTCGAATTTTTTCGCTATTGCGATGTATTCAATTTGCCGTTTGATGGTCGTATTTTACTCGTGTTCAAATTTGGCTATGACTCAGCTTCAACGTGAAGGAAAATAGAAAAAAGAAATATGTAAGTACATGTATTTGCACTAAAAATATCTAAATTTGTACTTTTGTGTGCTTTTATTGTAGGAAAGACACGATTCGTAGCCAATTTGAAAGACGGGTTTCTGCTATGGAACACAACGTTGATGTCGCTAGGGATCATGGCAAGAGTGGTGTCTACAAAATGAATACAAAGACATTTTGGAGCACTCTTACTATAAAATTAAATAGTCTTGGGCCATCCAGTCGAGATGGCCCAGGATGGCTCAAAGTAGGAAGTTCTATATGTGTATTTGGTTTTCAATTACTACATTGTTCGTGTTTATTTTCAGGTTTGGAACGATGTTGGTACTGATGTTGAATGCACACATCTTTTATGAAGGGATTGATTTCCTCCAACAGATAGCTAAATACCTCCTTAGATAGCCGGAGTGATTTTAAGAAACTGAAATTAAGAAATCCAAAAAGGGAATTTTAATTCATCATTAAATAAGGAAAGTTTGTAAATACTTGCCAAGAATTCGGTAACTCTATTGGATTTGAATGATCCCGAATTGTTCTCCGAATTGCTGACAAATTTCCAACCGGCACTACTTTCGTCGTCTTCATTGAAAAAGAGGTCTGTCGAATTCATATTTTTTTGTTCACTGAAAACTTCACTTTGCTGTAAAAAATATCGAAAAACCTATATTTTTAAATTTTCGTTATAAGATAATATGAGTTGGTGTTTTTAAGGAGTCGTATGCATCGCATACGAATCGAAGAAAAGGAATTTAATTTTGATGCGACTCTAAATACGAAAGAAAATACGACTGATCACTCGACCTGATGAATTGGGGTGAGTACTTTAGGGATAGCATGGAACCCTCATAGCGACGAGTTTAGTTTTTCATACACACCCAATCGCACATACCCCAAGTATACCAAGAGATCTATTCTGTCACTGTCATCTTCACTCTTCCATCCAATGGGCATGCTTAGCCCCATAATTATCAAGGCTAAGATAATTCTACAAAAGTTATGGATCGAAAGGTTAGATTGGGATGCGTCCATTCCACAAACCACCGATATTGAGTGGCGTCAATTTATGATTGATTTGCATTCTCTGTAGAATATTTCTGTACCTAGATTCGCTCTAATTGCTAATAAGGAAACCTACCAGAAATACGGTTTCTCGGATGCCTCCATGCAGGCATAAGGTTGTTGCATTTACCATAGGGCCACTGATAGCTCGGGAGCAGTACAGGTCAAGCTTTTGGTTGCAAAATCCAGGGTAGCACCCGTAAAGTAAAAACAGCTTCCTCGGCTGGAGCTATGCGCAGCTCATCTGTTGTCCAAACTTTGGGGAAAGATTCGAAATGTATTCTGTGGAACTCACAACACACGAAAATCCGGCTGACATTGTTTCAAGAGGGTGCACGGTAGAGCAGTTAAAGGCCTCAGTATGGTTTGCGGGTCCAAGTTTCTTAGGAGAAAGTGAGGACAAATGGCCATCTGCTGTCGAAATTCAGCTTTCCTCAGAAGAAGCATCGCTGGAAAAGAGAAAAGCAGTGCTGATCTCTCAAAAATCGGAACCAAATTACTTGCTGGAAGTAATAAACAAATATAGTTCCTACACAAAATTGCTTCGAGTTTTTTCGCATGTTGTAAAATTTGGTAGTCGGCTGCACAATCCAGTATTGCAACCAAATGGATTTTTAACTGTAGAAGAGTTAGATAATGCCCTTATTCGAATCGTTCACGTCATACAACAGAACTCCTTTGGGGATGAAATCAAGTGCATTCAAACTAATGGGAAAATAAGGGGCTCTATAAAATGGTTGAATCCCTTCCTTCAGAAAAAGAATGGTATCCTTTTGTTGAGGGTAGGAGGACGGTTGAATCATGCAGACATCGCAGAGGAATGCAAGCACCCATTACTGCTTCCAAAGAATAGCAGCTTCGCAAGAACTCTCGTCAGGCATCTCCATCTTTCAAATTATCATGCCGGTCCAAAGGCACTTGTGGCACTGTTGAGGCAAAAATTTTGGATAGAGAAAATGTCTTCATTGCGTCAGATATCGACCGAAATTACTTGAACAGGTGATAGGAGACTTACCCCGGGAAAGGTTGACTGCATCGCGTCCTTTCTCTTGTTGCGGGGTTGATTTCTGCCGTTCAGTTTACACCCATTTCAAAATTCGTGGCAAGGTACCCTACAAGACATATATAGCAATCTTCGTCTGTTTCGCTTCAAAAGCAGTTCATTTGGAAGCTGTTTCGGATCTTTCGGCCGAAGCCTTCATCGCAGCCTTGAAAAGGATGATAAATCGGAGAGGTCTCCCAAGAGATATTCACTGCGACAACGCAACTAATTTCGTAGGGGCACAGTGCAAACTGGTTGAATTGCGCAATATGTTGTTCAAGCAATCCTCTCAAGAAACAATAACCAATTTTTGTACTAACACTAGCATAAATTTTCATTTTATACCCCACTTTGGTGGGATTTGGGAAGCTGCAGTGAAGGTAGCGAAAGGTCACTTATATCGGAGCTTGAGCGGCGCAAAACTAACGTTCGAAGAGTTGTCAACAGCGTTGGTGGAGATCGAGGCGGTGATGAATTCGAGGCCAATTACTCCGATGTCCTCCGACCCCAATGACCTCGAAGCTCTCACTACCGCACATCTACTCATCGGTTCGTCATTGAAGGCCGTTCCAAAACCTGCAGTAGAGGTTTCCAACATCAGCTACATCCATAGATGGCGGCGAATAAATGCCGTCAAAAATCACTTTTGGCAAAGATGGTCAGCCGAGTACATCCATGAAAGTCACCATTGGCAGCCTAGTCATCATCCATGAAGACAACGTTTCCCCTCAAAAATGACTTATGGGGAGAATTACCAACGTCGTCCAAGGAAAAGACGGAAGGGTTCGAGTCGCTGACATTCAAACTCCGAAAGGAAACACCAGACGTCCCATTCATAAACTGGCGCTAATACCGTCTTGAAAGGCAGTGCTTTCAAAGGGGGCGGAATGTTGGGGCAAGGTCACCAACTATTCAAATTTCGCGCCAACTTTGCTATAATTTTGTAAATCAAATTCACCAAAACTTATGTAAATTAAATTCACCAAAATTTGTAAGCTTTTGAATTTTGAATAAACCGTTTACAAAAGATTTAAGCCAAGAAAAAATAAAAGCTTTAAGCATTTCATTGTAAATCATCTTGTTGCAAAACTCTGCTCGTTTTTCTTTCTCCATTGCTCGACTCAAAAGTAGTTGTCAATACGGTTCGCATCGACGGTTACCAGCTGACAGTTACTAGCTGACGGTTTCGTTACTAATTTTGTCGACATACAGCAAAAGCCGGTACCCTAATTCTCAACCGGAATCTTTCTACCGCTTAACGTAGAGGTTCTAGGTTGGCGAACGGAAAACGCTCCGTACGTTTCTTTCACCAACCTTCATAAATAAAATTAGAAGGGAGGTATTAGACATAACCTTATGCGACGATAGGTCTATACATCTGGTGTCGAACTGGAAGATCAGTAATGAGATCTCCTTTTCGGACCACAGTTTTGATATTGGAATTGATCACAAATCCAAAATAATGATTAGGAATCCTAAGAAAACAGATTGGTCCATCTTTATAAGTAATCTTCAGGGAAAGCTGACACGAACTCAGGGTAACAGCTACACTGAGATTAACCAAATAAACTATGAAGTCCTCAAAGTACAGAAGTGTATTATAGAATCTTTTGAGGCCGCCGGTTCTCTAGAATCGGTACCTAGAAGTGCAAGCAAAAATGCTGGAACGGCCATCCAAGAAATAAGGAAGATTACTAGACAACGCCTAAATAAAGCTTTAAGAACCAACGAAGAAGCACACTGGGAATCTTATAAAGAAATAAAAGAAGCTTCACTAAGCTCACCAGAGCTGCTAAAAGGGAATCATGGGAAACTTTCTGCACCAACATATGCGATAACAATGGAGCAGCGCGATTAAAGAATATTTTATCCAAGGAACCACCAAGTTATCAACTTCTACAGGCTGGCAATAACTTGGCAACCGCAGCCGATACCTTGGAGACGCTGATGTGTGTACACTTCCCAAACTGTTTCAACGGGGCAGCTATACCTTCTAAGTGTGGGCTCAATCGAACTGATACAAATTGGAGGACACTGAGAACCTAGTTAATGCAGATAAAGTGACCTGGGCTATGAACTCATTTGTAAAAATCAAATAATAAACAATTGGCTAGAACACATGCTTACAAACCGCATTAACCAAGACAGCTTCACTGGGAGACGAAACAAGAAGGGAAACAGTCCGTACGGGAACACCATAGGGGGGATAATAACTCCTTTTCTGTGGGTGTTCACAATGGACAACCTTTTCAAAGCACTGAATGGAGCCCGTACGCAGATGACCTAGCCGTTCTGATATGAGGTAAGAACCTGAACATCATAGGAGAGCTTATGCAAAACACCCTGCGAATCATACAAAAATGGGCGGAGGAGAGTGGATTAGAAATAAATCCAAATAAAACGGAACTGGTTCTCTTTACAAAGAAAACCAAAACTAGTGACTTTCACATTCCACAACTCGGAGGAGTATCACTACAACTCCGCGACAGCGTCAAGTATCTGGACATTATATTGGATAGGAAACTGACCTGGAGAAAGAACCTAGAAGAAAGAGTCACTAAAGCCAAGAGAGCATATTGGATATGCAGGAGGGCCATCGGGAAGTCATGGGGCTTGAAACCGAAACAGGTCCACTGAATATACGAATGCGTAATAAAACCTATCATCTTCTAATGTGTAGTTGTCTGGTGGCCCGTGATGAGCAAAAAGTATGCAAGGGACTTGCTAACTAAGGCGCAACGTATGGTCTGCCTGGGTATTACAGGAGTACAACCCTCAACTCCAACCGCGGCCATGGAAGCGCTCCTAAACATTCTACCAGTGCACCACGAAGCGAAGAAAATTGCAGGCATTTCAGCCTCACGGCTTAGAACTATCGACCATTCCATCGATGGTTCAAATACGGGACATCGAAAAATCACCGAAATGATAAGAGTTATGACACCACTTATTGATTGCCCCAGTGATGTTGTTGAAAAATCGTATACGTTCTCCAACAACTTCGAAATAATTTTCCCCGCAAGAGAATATTGGACGTATGGAAGAACGACAAGAAACTAAATGGGGTATCGGTTTATACAGACGGGTCTAACATATCAGGGGAATCAGGGGCTGGCATCTTTAATGCTAACCCACCGATTGAACTTGCTATTCACCTACAACCATTTGTATCGGTGTTCAAAGCAGAAGTCTATGCAATTATGAAGGCAACTGAAATACTCGCAGAAGACACCAGCGAAGGGAGGCAAATCAACATCTGCTCGGACAGCAAAGCAGCAATTAGCGCGATTACAAACCCCATGTCGAAATCACGACTAGTAAGGGTTTGCAAAATTAAATTGAACTTACTTGCCAGACGCAATAAAGACCTTCTTACATGGGTACCGGGGCATGAAGGTGTACCGGGTAACGAAAAGGCAGACGAACTAGCAAGGAAAGGAGCGGGCAACACAGAACTGAAGCCGGATAATACAACAACTATTAAAACAATAATCAATGAGAAGGTACGACAGAGGTTCAATAACTACTGGACGAATCTAGACACGTACAAAGTGGCTAGATCTGCAATAACAAAACCGGGTAACAACACGGCAAAAAGAGCTCTAAAGTCAAGCAGAACATAATTGAAATTGATGGTGGGACTTTTAACAGGGCACATCAATCTCAACAAACATTCGTTCAGACTCGGGATAGCTGATACAACAATCTGTGCCAACTGTGAGGAGGAAGAGGAGGAAGATATAGAAAACTTCCTCTGCCACTGCCCTGCTACAGCGAGTTTAAGACGGAAAATTCTGGGATCTCCAAGGATTCCGGATATTACACACCTCAGTAAGAAAGGAATCGGGATATATTGGAGTTCGCCAGACGAACATTACGATTTCCCGACCACTATACGATATAGTTTCCCGTTGATACTCCCCATGATCCCAATACCTAAAGCCCCTCTTAACGCATAATTCCCAAAGCACAGCACTATTCCTTATAGTTCTATAGACGAGGGGAACACAACGGGCCCAATGGAGGCGTAAGTGAAGAGCATAAGCTCACCCTCTTAAACCAACCAACCAACCAAGTGTGGTATATTTAATTACAGGTATGTAAACTAAGATTTTTAATTTGTTTTCCACTTAGTACTTTAACTACAAATGATACATTAAATACATAAACTAATATACAATAAATGGTTCAACAACAAATTTGTGCATGTCGCAAACCAAATAGTTTTTCTTTATACATACATTATGCATACATAAGGTAACTAAGGTTTATTTTATGCCTTATAATAAGGTATAAAATAATGACATGGCCTATGTTCGAATAAGGTATAAAATAAGTTATATTGTACGTGGCGCAACATCCCTTATGAATACTATTCCTTACATGATAAGATATTGCATTGTGAAAAGGCTTATATAATGCTTATATCGTTTGCTGGGTAAGAACTGAATATATATACTAAAGCCGAATTTCGGACAATTCCATATAGGCACGGAATATCGTGTGGTCATATGAAATGATCTGAAATACGGCTCCTGTGGAAATTGATATTGAGGATAGATTGTTTTTGATGATTGTTTTCAATAATATTTATTGCTGTTAATTAATTCAAATAGTGATTTGTTAATATTAATCGTAGTTCTATGTGCATGATTTTCATGTTTGCTTATGGGATTAAGGGATGCTGATGTTTCATTATTTGAAAGAGTTATTGAGTTAGATTGATTGGTAAGCATTTCTTTTAACTGCGATCTTTGTTTTGCTTTTACAGCAAAAGATTCAGAGATGGTGATCGTTTGAGGGGGGTTGAGTTGATTATAAATGCGTTTGGTCTCAGATGTCGCATCACTAAACTTCCTTTAATAATTATTTTAACTGAAATTTGGATTTACGAGAACGAATTAGGTTTTTATAATATTCCGGGTTATACGATCTTTGGTAAATGTAACAATTCCCATGCGTCTGGGGGTGTAGCTGTTTATGTCAAAAGTGGATATGAGTATAATTGTAGGTACTGTGATTGATATTTGTTGTGCTAATGGTGTTGCACTGTCGTTTGAATTTGAAAATTAACTTTATACAATACTGTGCGTTTATACTATACGAATTTAGTAAAAGTTTTTTTTGGAAAAAGTCTTGAGTTCTGTTAGAGATACAAATTTAATTATTTTGGGACAGTCTTCAGAGCCGTATTAACATACCTACTCGTGTAACTAACTCTACTAAAACTTGTATTGACATACTTTTACCAGAGTTCACATCAAAAATAAAATTGCTTTCAGTAGTGATGTTATGGTTCTTCATTTTTCAGACCATAATATGGTTATTCTCAATTGTGATATATCTGTTGGCCCTAAGCGCCCAAATCATCACTCCAGCGATAAGCTTAGCATTAACTATAGCATCTTGAATGAATGTCTTTGAATTCTGGGAACCTGTCTATTCAGAATATAATTCATCTATTGCTTTTGAGATATTCTTAAACATTTAAAAAAAAACATATTGATGCCTGCGCTTTTGCTACTTCGAAGGGTGTAAGTACTAAAAGTTTAAACCATGGATGACTGACGAACTTTTGAAATTCGTAAATAAAAAAAGAACTTATTCGCTGTCAAATGCACTAAACATCTCCAGAACAAAAAAAAAAATAGGAGATACTTTGAGAAATTATGCGAAGAAGTTAAGACTAAAGTTGTGGAAAAGCGGGATCAGTACTATATGCGTAAGTTTCAAGGAGCCAGAGGTAAACCTAAAGAATAGTGGAGGTTAGTTGACAACATTTTAAGAAAGGATAGCAAATAGAAAGGTGTAGAAAGGTGTAATTTAGAGATGAATGATATTTGTATTTCTGACCCAAACTATATTGTAAATCAATTTAATGAGTATTTTGTTGAAATCGCTGGAAATGCCATTGTAACATAGCGCCAGATCTTCTTGAAGACAGCGCGCAGGCTAATAGTTTTACTTTCGACTGTATTACACCGGGCGAAATTATTAAGCTTTTAAATCTTTGTAAAATAAAAAATCGTGTACCAGCGATGGTTTATCTAACTTTGTTTTAAAAAAGTTGTATTTTATGTAGTTGATATATTGAGCCATTAATTTATCATGGGTGTTCTTAGTGGTTGCTTCCCTCAGTCTCTGAAACGTGCAGAAGTTATTCCCCTTTTTAAAAAAGGTAGTCGTAAAAAAGTAGGTGATTATAGACCCATTTCCCTACTTTTAACTTTCTCCAAACTTTGTGAGAAATTGCTTAAGTGTCGGATCGTTTCTTTTTTGGAAAAGTATCTCTTTTTTGCAATCAACCAATTTAGTTTTAGATCTGGCAAGTCAACAGAGTATGCTCCCACTTATATGAAGGAATTGATCGTTGTAATTCCTCAATGGCTCTCTTCATAGACATGATTAAAGAACTAAAAATGGTCGACCACGATTTGCTTCTAAACAAGCTATGTAAAGCTGG
Organism: Pocota personata; assembly: GCA_963082735.1. Lineage (NCBI taxonomy): Eukaryota > Metazoa > Arthropoda > Insecta > Diptera > Syrphidae > Pocota > Pocota personata. Next base: position 117,679,788 of record OY720429.1, on the reverse strand, counting down.
TTTCAGGGGTACTGTATACAATTGGTTTCATTCATACCTTAAAGGAAAGAAACAAAGGGTCTGCATAAATGGATCCTTCAGCCGAAGGTACCAAGGCAATTCTTCGTTTAGGTGCATTACCAAGATAGAAGAAGATTTACAAAAATTGAGATTGTGGTTTACATTTCACAAATTAATAATAAGTGGAAAAACTAAATTGATGGCTTTAAGTCATCTGGTAATGTCTTAATCGACTACAATTTATTTTTTCATTTTCATGATTGTGAAAGATTTAATTTACCTCTGCATGTTTGCGGTAAGATAATTTCAACAGTAACTAAAAAAACACTGCTGCAGTTGTTGTTTTGGTGGTCAAGGTCAAACTCATCTAAATTGTAATTCAATCGAGTTAGCGGATTGCAAATAGGTGTAAGGCTTTCAAGGAAAGACGGAAGCATCTGCTTTCCGAACTTTTCAAAGTTTTCTTGAATTAGCAGACGAGATGAGAGAGATAAGATTTACCAATAGCTTTGTTTACTTTGAAGAAGTGCTGTGTGAACATTACAGTAACGCATGTACGAGGGCCTTATCAGTTCACAGCCTGAGATACTCAACAACGAATCATCTTCTCATTAATGATAGCACTAACTACGGCACTCTTTAGTAGTAGTATATGTAGCACCTCATTCCAATAATAATCTCATTTTGTTATTATCTTTGGTAGGATAAACATCACCATGTCAGCCAAAATCGGAAATTCTCGCAATTTTGAGCACCACGCTGTGATAAAGTACCTCGTGGAAAAAGAAAAATCGCCTAAAGAAATTTTCGAAGACATGTCATCGACTCTTCAGGATTCTGGGCCTTCGTATACCATGGTCAAAAAATGGGCTCGCTTATTCAACAAGGGCGAGGGAGCTGTGAAGACGACCTCTGCCCAGGGCGCCCTGTGTCAGTGATCACTGAAGAAAACGTCGGAAAAGTTGAAAAATTAGTTCTGGCCAACCGAAGTATACAAATGTGACAGATAGCAGACGAGTTGCACATCAGCAAGGAACGGGTTGGAGAAATTTTGCACGAGGCTTTAAACATGAAACAAATTTCTGTGCGTTGGGTACCGAAATTACTCAAATTGCAGGATAACGCGCCTGTTCACATGACGCGGGTTTCAAGACAGGCCTTAAAAGACACAGATTTTCAACGACAGACCACGCACTCTACAGACCAGACTTGGCTCCAAGCGACTTTACCTTTTTTTCCAATTTGAAAAAGGAGTTACTAGGCCGGAGATTTGCAGTTGAGAACGAGATCAAGGCGGCCGTAGAAAGTCACTTTGAAGACAAAGGAAAATAGTATTTTTCGGTGGTATTAAGACACAGTATGCCCAATTTGAGAAATGCATTTCACTCGAGGGAAATTATACAGAAATAAAATTTTTTAATCGCATCTCTTCTTTCACTTAATGCCTTAGGCCGCGAACTTATCAGATGAGAACGAGATCAAGGCGGCTGTAGAAAGTCATTTTGAAGACAAAGAAAAATAATATTTTTTCGGTGATAACATTTTTTAATCGCATCTCTTCTTTCACTTAATGCCTTAGGCCGCGAACTTATCAGCCGCCCCTCGTAGAATATAGCAATAAATCACATGGTAGCTTAATACATTAAAACACCGTTGTTCAGTTATCGATTCAAATCCCAGAAAAAGAAAAAAACTGTTTTCTCATAAAACTGTAGGTCCTAACCATTAGTTAACTAAGTCGGATTATTAGTTTAAGACAAATTGGTAAATTCAATTCATCGAAGGAAGTACTAGTATTGTAAGACCAAATGTAATTTGATCTATGAACGCTTTAATTTTTTTTTTTTTTTTTTGTTTGTGCACACTAATCTATAAAGTTACGAAGTGAAATATCATCTGTAATAGCCTAACAATCTTAACATTTCGTAATTCGGAAATGAGTATTATTATGGTTAAGAGTAACGTCGGCGGAATCGATTTTGACAAATAAAAATTGTTACCAAAGTTATAAAAACGTACGCAGTACAGGCGTCAACTGAGATTACGAATTCGTAAAAAACAATTTAGATATTACGGAAAGTACTAAGAAGTCGATTTAGCTGATTTAGGCAGTACTTTTCAACTCTACGTAAATGTCACTTCTACTCCCTTCAATTTTGTCCGTGGGAAACTACAAAGAAACAGGGCTATTGTCTGTAAAAAGTTCCCCCCAATACTTACTACAAAAAATATAAAAATAAAATAATAATTATGTCAAGAACTACTAAAATGTCGCAGTTTCAGAGAAAATTATTCTCCCATACACAAATTTTCGCAATGCATAGATTAAGCAAAGCATTTCAGCAAAGTACCATAAGGATGCTGGATAAGTGGAAACAAAACTGGAATCAAGCAAAACATTTTGTTCGACAGAGAAATTTAAATCGCAGCATACCGACAGAGAAAACTTTTGTTGCGAAACAAGATTTTTATTTTTCAAGGCAATTGTCTGAAACAATTTGTTCGAAACAACAGTAAGTAAGTACAATTCAAAATTATGGACAATTTGCGTCTCGATTTCAAATTCATATTTCAGCACATGTGAAACATAATGTTTTAATAACCTTTTAACTAAATTTATTTAAAGTCTACAGACTGGGTAATATACTAGCAAAACATTATTAAACAAAAATTTAGATAATTAGATTAAAACATTAAATTGATAATTTAAACAATTAATAATTACTATTGTATTTAGTTTTGTAGTTTATTTATTAAAAAAGGTATGTTTTATTATGTTATATGTATGTATATACTAGGAATAGATCTTTCTTACAATCTTATTAGCTCCAATACATAATAGATTTGATAATATTAAAACCATGTGCATTTATAAATAGCTTATGACAATTTCGTCACCGTATTCTCTCCAACAATTTCATTTTCATTACAAATAATGTCACTAAAGTTGCGCTTAGGATTACTACTATTACAAATTTCTGGACATATATTTTTATGTCTTTGGGTATCGCTTTCGTTGTCTTGGTTTAAACAGTTTGAAGGTTTTTCTTTATTATCTTTCCTCTGTTGAACTTCAATAATCTTACAATATCGGCGATTTTCAAAAAAATGGTTTTGCCCGCTCCGAGGGGAAATAATTCTATCTCTAAAATTTACAGCGAACTGATCAGTGTTTTGATCCTTTTCTTTTATGTCACTAAGGCAAACATTTGAGGATGATGATGGATGTACATAGTTATCAATTTGTATTGGTTTTTTCAAAACAGCTTCCTCCTGTTTTTTCTCATAATGATAAAAGTCGTCAAAAATTGAAGTCTGATGTTTATATAAATGCAAAACTCTGAGCACTTGTAACCCTTTACCATTTGGAACTTCTTGCGTATCTCTTGAATTTGTAACAGATTTATTGTCATTGTTTTCCAGACGAATATGCCGTAGCTGACTATTGGGGACATCCTTAACATAGATCCACTTTACCTTAAACTTTCCTTTCCATTTATCTTGAGACCAAACACTAGATATAGAGTTATAATCAACTGATGTCATCATTTGAGCCATTCCGCAAAAATGTCCTGAACCATTAACTGAAAAAAATAACATAACATTTCCACCTTGTTTTATTCTCTCCTTGAATGCCTCATCTAGTCGTTTATTTCCGTGATCTGTAGAACACCATATTTCATATTTGATGCTGCGATGAATGTCATCCTCAGAGTAAGATTTGATGACGAAAAATCTAAAATGAGAGAATAATATATGGTAAATACGATATTTGAGCTAAATTGTGTAAACAATATAAAATGACAATGGCAGCGAAAAGTTTAAGGAAAATCGTGCTTAGTGTAACTGTGAAAATGTTTTCAAAATTGTCAAAAATAAGATTGTGTGTTGCGACGAGCTGGTTGACAAGAGAATACACCCCATTCTCAGAACATTCTCATTGTAAAGGTTTCGCGAGTAGACAATGGAGATATTTTTTCTATCGCTCGTGTGCATCTGCCTGACATGCCTCATAGTTCTTAAACAAGTTCTATAGCCATATGAAAAAGGGATTTATTTTACACAAAAGGGCCACTTTGTATAAAAAGAAAAAAAAAAAACTCATAGTCCCTCTGGAGCCGATCGTTTGATAAACTACCTCTACCTTTTAACTAAACCAAAGAGGTGGGCGTACCATTATGAACATTTTTGATTGAAATAAATTGAGCGCATTCGTATTCGAAGTTTCAAGTTAGGCATTTTGCGTATTTACTTGGTATTTGCAAATTTTCCTTGAAGAGATTTGATTAAATATGGGAATCGTGGGCGTGGCTGTCACCCTTAATTAGGCAAGTTAACAAATTATAATGAAATGTCAATTGATTTAAAATGACAACCTTTCTGTCCAAGTGATCCCATAAAAGTGCAATGCGTAAAATCTCTGGGATGACCAAACCATGAACCGTCTTCTGCCTTCTGTTGCAGAAATTTGAATTGTGTATAGGGTGGTTATCTTTTTAAAAGACGAAACTTCCTCCAATAAACCGTAGACCACTTGGAATAGCATTCCCATCTAGAAGGGTCTTTGTTCAAAATGCCTTCCATACGAACGAGATCACTGGTTCCGCTGAAGGAAAAGACTGCCCACACCAAAACCAATCCACCTCCATGCTTTGCGGTGGGCACAATACATTGCGACAAGGCGGTTTGTTCTGAAGAAAGTCGAACGAAAACCTTTCTTTTAGTGCCAAACAGTTCTAACTGGGATTCCTCAGTCCAAAGAACACTCTCCTGTCCTCAATGTCACAATTTTAGTGAGCACAAGTACACTCTAGCCCTTTTAATATTACAGTTTTGGAAGATATTTTTTTCAGATATACCCATTTTATGGAAACAAATAATTTGACTTCATATTTCAATTCATATTTACTTCGAACGGGCTTATTTAAATTTGTTCTTGTTTTTTAAAATTATACAGATGTACTTCTACACCAATCTCAACCAATACTGGTTACCCCATGGCTCAGTCCTTTTTCTGATCCTATTTCTAATATTTATAAATGATCTTAATTATTATTTTTATATTTATGATTCCTTCGTGGAGCCAGAACCCCAAACATGTAGATTGATCGGTAGGTAATCAATCTATTTGCAATCAAATTTCCTTGCTCGAATACCGCCGAAATGTTGGATGGTTAGCGCTCTTGTACCGGTACTTCCATCACAAGTGTTCGAACGAAATCAATATTTTGTCAGTCCGTCAGTTTAATCGCAATATACGTTCGGCGTCTTCCGCACACCCTTATACATATGAGTATCTTAAAGCCTGCTTTGGCATAGTGAAATTCAGAAGATCGTTTTTTAACCATTTAATACAAGTATGAATACCTATAAATTGCGAAGATTCAAAATTAACTAGCATCATCAGCTCTCTCTCTTTCCTTCCCTCTCGAATTCTCGAATATTTAACACTCCCATATACTCTTTTCTTTCACTGCATCACTGGGTTTTATAGCAGTCCTAAGTGCTAGAGGATATTAAAAAAATAAATAAAACAAAAAAGGTATTGCTTCATATATTTCGCGAACATGAATTTAAAACCAACATTTCTTAGACTCACAAAAGAGTTAGTACTTCACGCTAATTTTGTCGATTTCTTTTTGATTCTCAAAGTTAATTTTGGACTATTAGAATCAAAACAATACAATAATACTTCACAGCATTCTTATTGAATTGTTTTCAATAGTTATATAGTTCAAAAAAGTTACAGTCCGTTTGGAGCAGATCCTATCCCTAAATATACTTTATTATTATATCGCTAATTCAGTACAGAATATTTAAAATTCTGCTCGAAAGGCCGCCGTCGAATATGAGAATTGGGGGGATTTAAGTCACATGGCCGCATTCCGAAAATTGAGAGCCACTTTTAGAATCCAAACTTTTTGATTATAGAGAACGTATTGAAAATTCGGGATGGATTATGATCGACAAATTTCAAGAAGGTATGTACAAACAACAATATCGATCAATCCGTGCAAAAGTATACTACGTTAAATCTCTACAGCGTCACCTTATTTTGTACTACAGTTTTTTTTTTCCAGTTTCTAGTTATGTATGTTACAACCCCTACCTGACTGCCAACCTCGTTGTGGTGTAGGGGCCGAGTAAGGTCAATGACTCTCGGTGGTTTCCCCCAGAGCAGTCCTGAAACTAAAGGATAGTCAGCCTAATCTACCTCTCCTATTCCCACCCATTCTAGGAAACCTGCTTCTCAATGACAGTGACAGTTGTTCCGTTGTTAGCTCGGCACTCTCAGGATTGTCAGCCAGCTGAAGTCGCAGGGGGATTGCCAGCTGTAAACTGACGATTAGGAGACTGGGTACAAAGACATGGAACGAACTAGACGACAAAAACAAACAGAGACTACTCAACGCACATGCATACCTGAAGAAGATGCTCGGGCCAGAATACAAGCCGTTGGCTTGCCCTCCGCTCAACACAGTTCCCGCGGCATGCAGGAGCGAGGAAGATTCGATGGGGCCGCCCACCACTCTGATCGGTGAAAACTGGATAGAGAGGAAATCGATACCATCGAATAATACCGAACAGGACAAGACTGGGGGCAGAAGGTCTGCCTAATCCAGCCGAGAACATACCCAACCCATCACCCAGACGTTGAATCAAGTTTTTAGCTTGTACGGGTCTGGAGAAGAATGAAGTTGTATCTCTGGGAGCCGAGAAGAAGGACTCATCATCCTCGAGCATCTTAAGCCATAGCTCATCATGTGAGAGGGTGATGGGGAATACATCTCATGTAGGAAAAGACAGGCCGCAAGTCACAAATACGGAACGGATGCAACTAGGGGCCAAAGAACAGCCGAAGTTAACGAAGAACTTATTAAGTTCGACCAGGCACTGCAACAAGTCTCTAACTTGTACAGGTCTGGCAGAAGGTGAAACAGTTTCCCAGGTACAGGACATGCGAGACTGAAGGACTTTCGAACCAAACCGGGGATTCTCTGAACTCGTCGCATAGATCAAGCTTCAAGTCGTCTAGGGTCTAGAGAGGAGGGAGGAAGTTTATCGGAGAGTAGAGGAGTGGAACTCAAATCCAACGGACATCCTGATTCGTAGCTCATCATGAAAGGAAGATGTGAAAACCTCTCCCCCACTTGGGGAGGATAATCCGGACGTCCGCAAAACAACTAAAACTAGGAAACCTACCATAACAACCAAACCAAAGCGATCTATGGGATCGAAAGCGATAGAGAACAGAAGATGACGCAACGCGACCAGATGCATTAACAGACTAAGCGGACGTGATTCTGAAACCTACACGGTGAGAGAGAGCAAGCTCTGGAGAGAGCTAAAATTCTTTTGAAATCGCTGCCCACTACCACGAACAGAAACGAGATAGGACACAACAACAATACGAAAAGGACTACGACGAAGACTTGGACAGTTTCAAGAAGACTGCCCTTGGCAAGGAAGGATGGTGATATGCTCGTCACCTCAGCCGCTGGTAGACTTAAGATTACCCGGACCAACCCGGAGCTGGTCCCCCAATCCAACTCCGAGCTGGTTACGGGTTCAAAAAGGAACAGACACACATACAATACGCCGTCTCCTCAAACAAGTAAGGCAGTGAAGAGAGCCAAGACCTCCTTAGTCGTTGTGAACGGCCAAAAGGTTGCGATAGCAGACTTCGGTAACCCAGAGTGCAAACTGACTAATGATCACTGAAGACTACTGGAGATAAGAATTCTCGATGGTGTGAATGATGCTATCCTGAAATGCGCAGGTTCAATCCCATATCTCGGACAGTTAACCACCGTAAGGGGATTCAAAGTGATGACCTGTGAAGATGAGTTCACTCTCACATGGCTAAAAGACTTCATTTGCAAAATGGAAGCCCAATGGCCAAACGCCGAACTTCGATTAATCGAATGGCAGGAGTTAGTTAACTTAACCAGACCCAAGGGGCGTTTACCCAAACCGGGTCCATACATCCCAAAAGACAGACTGGAGAGAAACCTTCAGCATATCAATACGGAAATGCTTAGCTGTAACTGGGAGGTTTTGGAGATGGGAGAACATACGGAGGAAGGAACGGAGGTTGTGTTACTGCTCAACCACCGTTCGATGCCATTACTGCGAGCCATTAATTATAAGGTCTGCATCGGTATAACTCGATGCAAAATTAGGCCGATCGCAGGGATAGCTGGCACAAAAGGAAAGAAAGAAGTAGGTGGCGTTAAAAATTTAAATAATTAAGATTGTGTAAATAAATCTTCACAACAGTGAAGCTGCCAGCGCCAACCTCGTCTACCTCATGGGAGTTAGACATATAGACATCGCCCATATACAAGAACCCCGGATATCATCAACAAGCAAAATTATGGGTCTACATGCCAAAGATCTGGTACTATATAAAACGACAGAAGTAAACTCGGATAAAAACTATAGAAAATGTATTGTAGCTAGAAAACAAATCCAACTTTTCTTTCTATCTGCATATAGCGATTTTGACAATACAGTGGTTAAATATGAAAGAAAAGTCTTTCCTCCACTGATTGTCTCACCTGTTTACATACCATGTAATGGGACAGAGGGACCACCCCCCCGAACTTACTGCATCACTATTCCGGAAAATAGAAATAGGAAAGTGGGATATACTGATGGGATGCGATGCGAATTCCCATCACTTCCAATGGGGCAGTAAAAATATCAACAAACGAGGTGAGTTGTTTTTCGAATTTTTAATTGAACATAACCTGTTAGTAGGCAACAAAGGCAACTAATCAACGTGTGTAGTTAGAAATAGACAACTACATACGTTGACGTTACAGTCATTAGTAATTCCTGAAGTGTAGAAATAGAGGAATGGAAGGTTCTGAAGGAAGAAACCGTCCCCGACCACAGGATGATAGAATTCATCCTAAAAATTAGGAAAGGATTGTCTTTACCATATAGAAACCTTAGGAAGACTAAATGGGATCTTTTTATTAGTGAGGTTAATAGAATGAAAGCGAATCTGCAGGACCACGCTTTTAATGGACCTACACAATTTGATGAGGCAACGTCAGTATTGTCAAATATATTGGGTAAGGCCTATCAAAAAGTCTGTCCACTGCGGATAAAGAAACAAAAGAACACACCTCCATGGTGGTCTAAAGAACTGTCTAACATCAGGAAAGAAACTAGGAAACCTTACAATATGGCTAAAAGAACAAGGTTAGACGAAGACTGGGAAATATATAAATCCAGTCAAAGAAAATTCAAAAGTACCGCTGAATCAGCAAGACGCAGAAGGGTTCTTTCTAAAGAGCCGGTAGCGTTAGGCTCCCTAAAAGACACGTTTGGCAATTGGACTGACTCCAATGAAAGGACATTAGAAACTCTACTGCGTGCTCATTTTCCAGGATGTATAATTGATAGATATGACATCCCTGGCAGCAGCAGTAGTAGACACGAAATAGCGCCGTCTGAATTGGTTACGGAAGAAAAAATTGAGTGGGCAATATGCTCCTTCGTACCGTACAAATCCCCAGGCACGGACGGAATTTTCCCGATGATGCTACAAACAGCCAAAAAAAGACATAACTCAGTTTCTAAAGAGACTGTTCCTTGGTAGCATTGAATGGGGTTATTTACCAAAAGAGTGGCGGGAAGTTAAGGTTGTTTTCATCCCCAAAGCAGGTAAAGCTAGTCATACCTGCGCTGGTGACTTTAGACCAATAAGCTTGACATCCTTTATTCTGAACACCATTGAAAGGCTTTTTGACATACACATTCGCAGCTGGCTGCACCCCACTGTCATATCTCCGGCACAGCATGCATATACGAAAGGTTAAAGTTTTGAAACTGCACTTCAGTACGGGCCTTTAATAATGTCACGACGGATTCAGTCGAAGGTGCCTGAATATGAGGACATTCCGATCAGATGAACAGTTTCCATGCTAAGAAACATGTACATAAACACAGAACTAGGTAATGCGATACTAAGAGTATCAGCTGGTAAAGGTTCTCCGCAAGGAGGTGTTCTCTCTCCTCTACTCTGGGTTATTGTGCTAAATAAAGTGCTAATAAAACTTAAATTCAGTGGGGTTAAGAACGTGGCGAACGCAGACGATGTGGCGATACTGGCTATGGGTAAATTCCTTCAAACCCTAAGCGACCAAATAGAAGGCGCCCTTAAGCAACTGGACTAAAAAAGTGGACTCGCAATAAATCCACTAAAAACAGAGCTGACCCTATTTACTAACAAGAGGAAAATACCGTAATTCAAAATTCCATTCATCCATCCAGGACACTCCTCATAAAATTTCTGATAGGGCTAAATATCTAGAGTTAATACTAGATAAAAAACTAAAATGGGGACTAAATACAAGGGAGAGAGCAAGGAAAGCTATGATAGCTCTCCATACTTGTAGCAGAATATTTGGAAAAACTTGGGGGCCCAAACCAAAAGTCATTTGCTGGCTCTACACAGCAGTTGTGAGACCTATATTGACATACGGCAGAATAGTATGGTGGCATGAGTATGGTCAAGATACTACCCAGAGTACAAAAAATGGCGTGCATTGGTGTCACATGAGCTATTAGAAACAAACCAACTGCAGGATTAGAGGCCATACTCAATCTATTACATTTAGATCTATTTGCACAGGAATCTGCAGCTAGAAGTGCTTTAAGATTAAGCCAATCTGAAGATCGGAGGTCAAACTTGACGGGGCATGCGCAGATTTTACGCAAATAGATGGGCGGGGATGTTAGCACAGACTACATAGTGCCCTATTTAGACTTTCATAAGCCGTTTTCCGCTAAATGACTCCATCTCCATCTACACTGATGGATCCAAGATGGACGTAGGAATAGGTGCAGGGATTTTTTCTGGAAAACAATTTGAACAAGTCAATTCGACTTCCGGACTATAGCAGTGTTTTTCAAGCGGAGGTCTTGGCGGTGGCAACAGCTACCCGGGACGCTGCAATGAAAACTATATAATATTACCTTTTTCATTTACAGCCAGGTAGCGATAAGAGTGATTTCCGCCACACAAATCAAATCGAAGCTTGTGCGTTGCTGTCGCGAAGTAATGGGTTCTTCCTGAACGAGCTGACTCATCAATTAAGACAACACCCTGCAACCTGAACCTAGAATTCAGAAATAAAATGATCGCCATAGCAAAATATGGAGATCACTAGAATCCTGTTTAATTACAAGAAAACTCTGGCCGCTCTACTATAAAAATCGTAAAGAGCAAATTCTACACTTTGTCCAGGACTCTACCACCTTAGATTCAGAATACTAGGGAAATATTTCTTCCAAGAACTATCAAATGTATCGGTAAATAAGATAACCAAATTTATAAATGCATCTGGTTTAAGAACCCATAGAGTTCACGAGTGAGGAACTTACACTCTTGATCTTAGTGTGGCGTAGTAGGTCTTTCACCCTCTACGTCAACCCATCAAACCTAACCTATGTATGTTACAAACTATGTGACCAAATTAATATATCCTATGATTTGTTGAAGAGTTTCGCCAAGCGCACAGCGAAACAAGAGGCAACGGCACTGCAATTGTCGAGAGAAACATATATTTTGTAAAGTTCACTTCTGCAGACTTTTAAATAGTGGTGATGACTAAAACTGCGCTGTCGGCCAGAATACTCCATTCAACTCGGACGATGACGATCGACAATTCCGGCAGATTCTGGAAGAAAACAAGGAGCTCCAAATCGATACTTACCACATTTTTATCGATTTTAAAGTCACCTATGACAGCGTTTATAGAGACGAGCTATGCAGAGCCATGTTTAGTTTTGACATCCCTACCAGAATCGTCTGTCTGCGCAGACGCACGCTGCTCCATCAAGGTGGGTAATAACACCACGATACGGCGACGTGCTATCATGTGATTCCCTTAGCATCATACTTGGAAGGATTGTACAAAATGCTCAAGCTAAGATCAGGGGTACGATAATTCAAGTCTGTATAACTACTTGCAAATACTACTGACAACATTGCTGTCATCAAAAAAGGACAATCAACATCATTGATTGAACGTTCGCAGAGATCAAGCGAAGTATCACTTTTGCCAACCGCAGTTAATTTGTGCTAAGAAGGCAATTGAAAACAAAGTCCTCTCACGGACAACTAAGGTAACTTTGAATAAAGCCCTCATCGTCGCAGTCCCACTATATGATGCAGAAGCATGCCTTGTTGTTTTGAAAGAAATAATTCAATAATTTTTGGTAACGATTTTTGCATAACGATACACCCTTGTGGCTGTGTTTCCCCCCGATTTTAATTTTAATTGCATAATGATGCGTTGTTAATTCAGGCGAAGGCGATGAAGTAGGAGAGGGGCTAAAAATATTTGTGATATAATGATAACATTGTAATGAGAAAGGTTGTAAATAGTACTCATTATGTCATCGCTGTAAGGAAGATGCTTTACTGCATTTTTGTTCCCAAATATTTTCTAATTTGTTTACAATAAAAATGTTTATAGCTGGCTTATTTGTAGACATAATAAAAGCCTTTGACATGGTTAACCATGAAATTTTGCTGGCGAAGGTAGAAAAAGCTGGTTTTCGTGGTTTTATGTCAAAATGGTTTGGGTCTTATCTGGAAAATAGACCGCAGAGAGTGCAGTTTATTATACCAGAAGTGGAATTAAATATATCAACCTAGAAGTGCATCGAGGTTCTGTTTTGCGACCCATACAGTTTTTAATTTATGTCAATTATCTGTTTGGATTGAGTTTTAAGTGCGTAACTACTGCGTTTGTGGATGCCGTTGCTTGTGCATATGGTTCAGACAATCCTTTGAATTTGATTTATGATATAAACTTCGATCTTAATTTACTGAGAATTTGGTTTGCAGATCAAAATTATGGATCTCAGTTTATCAGCGCAAAGTTGCTTTTGGGCAAATGTTATGTTCCATACACCCGAGTGCCAAATATTTAAACTATCTCGTTGCGTTTCCAGTTTCTCTTCGTAAAACTTTTGCAGTAATATGAACTGTAGCGAAAAGTACTTTCGAGTTGAGATAGCCAATGATTTTAAATACCTGGGGCTTATTATTGTGCTGCTCGTTCTCTGATCCACACCGGCCTATTCCAGACATTTACTTCAATGGAAAAGTGCTTCCCAAGTGCGAAAAGTTCAGATATCTGGGATCTATGATCAATAGCTAGCAACTTGTGATGATGACATCAATCATCGCGTAAGCGTAGGGTGGATGAAGTGGCGGGGAAACTCCGCCATCTTCTGTAATCGAATGCTGGACAATGTACAAAAAGTATGAGGGCAAATTAATGGCAGCTGAGATGAAGATGCTTCGCATAACAGCAGAAGTAACAAAGCTTGATGGAATAAGAAGTTCAAAGATTCGAGGAAGACTTCATATAAAAAACCCATTACAAGCAAGATAGAGCACGACCGGCTCAGTTGGTATTATCATGTTCAAAGGAGAGATCCTTCGAATCCCGTCAAAAAGGCAATATCAATCAACGTTCCTACAAAATCACGCAAAAAAGGACCAAAAAACAACTGGATCGCACAAATGCAAAAACACCAGCATTCGATTGGTCTGACAAAGTGATCCGAAACCGGGAAATCTGGCGGTACTTCCTGAGGTCAAACCGGCAAACCCCACAGGCGGACCAGTTTTTTTTTTTTTTTTTTGAAGGGAAAATCTTCTAAAAGATACTGACGAAATACTCGGTTGGTCAGGTCAGTATGCCAAATTTCTACTGACTAAAACCACCTCCCTTTTATACACTCTTTTTTTCTTATACCCCGCGGTACCACCTCCAGGTATTCCTTCGCGGGGCATGATTTAGCAATATCCTTCTCCTTTCTCCATCTCTCCTTCTTTCCCGCTCCAGTCGTCTAAGTTCATTCGAGATGTATTTTGTGTATGTGTCTACTACATCCCATTTTGATTGCGACTGTAGCATGTGCCATATTATGTTTTCAGGGTTTGGTATTTCTTCCAGTTCCCTTTGTAGGATTTCTCTCTGAAGAGCTGGAATCGTGGGCATTGAAAATACACATGCTCAACGTCTTCTTGTCTTCCCTCGGAGTACGGACAGTTGGGTGTGTCGTCGAGTTTAAACTTATGTAAGTAGGCACGAATCCATCCATGCCCACTTAGCATTTGAGTCATGTGGAAATGAAGCTTTCCGTATTTACGCTCTATCCAGTCATTGATTGTCGGGATAAGTAGGTACGTTCATCGACATTTATTTGATACATTCCAGAGTTGCTGCCATTTTCGTAGACTGGCCATTCGTTCAGCTTCTCTTAGGTCATTTGTTCCCTCAGTGGTGTTCGTTTCACCATTTTCGTCGTCCGTGTTGTTTTTTCTTTTCATATATCCTCTGCAGTTCATTTGATAACACGTCAATGGGGACCATTCCTGCAATGACACATGCCGCATCGTTAGATGTTGTTCGATTTGCTCTATACGTTCGTACTGTACGTTGTTTCGATTTTCTTCTTATACGTCTTCATAGCTCCTGCTAGATTGGTGTAGCATACAGAATTACTGACTTGATTACACTCCCTTACAGTCTTCTTCGGCTATACCTTGGTCCTCCTATGTTTGGCTTATCCGCATGAGTGCCTATTTACTCGTGAGGCTTTCTCACTTACATGCTCCAGAAGTTGTTTAAATGTTAGCTTAGTATCGACCACGATACCCAAATACTTGATTGATGGTTTCGATTTAATCTCGTGTCCACCTACAGTGATGATAATTGTTTCGCACTTTTTCCTGCTGCTGATCAGCACCGCTTCTGTTTTATTTTCGGCAAGCTTTAGGCCTACTGAAGTAAGCCATTTCTGGACTATCCTAATAGTGTCGTTGCGACGACATGGCGATGTCATGAGCAAATCCTGCGATTTTTGCTTCTTCTGGTATTGATAATCGAAGAATGTCATCATACATAATATTCTATAATAGCGGCCCTAGGACCGAGCCCCGTGGCACCCCACCCATGACTATGTATTTCTTAATACCTTTATCTGTATTATACAATAGGATCCGCTGCCTAAAATAATCTATTATTATATTTATTAAATACTGGAACTCTCTTGTTCCTTAGAGCAGCCAAAATATGTTCCCAGTTTGCGGAATTGAACGCATTTTTGATGTCAAATGTTATGACGGAGCAGTACTTTTTTGAGCGTCCTTTCCATCTTCGGCCATCTATGGCTTTCTGTGCAGTGTCAACTACCACCTTGATTGCATCTATCGTGGACCGTATATTACTGAAGCCATATTGGTGTTCGGCTAGACCTCCTGCATTTTCAATGGCTGCTTCTAGTCTGGTAGGTACCCATAATCCGTTCCAGTACTTTTCCAGCTGTATCCAGGATACAGACTGGTCGATAAGATGATGGATCTCCCGGTGGTTTGTTTCTTTTAGGTAGGAGGACCAATTTTTGCACTCTCCATTGACTCGGAAATACTCCTTCTTGAAGGCATGAATTGTATAGTTCCAGAAACAATTCCGATCTGGCTTTAATTGCGGTCTTCAGTGCTATATTGGGTACAGCATCTGGGCCAGGTGCTTTTCTATCTCCAAATTTGCTGCAGATAGTAATTAGTTCTTCTCTTGTTACCATAGGTATCAGCTGGGTTGGTGCTAACTGTTCTTTACTTAATTGCATTCCCCGTTGGCTTGGGCAGAGCCAATTAACTATCTCGAGAGGCAGATTCGGGCATGTTGGTGGTAGTTGATGTAATATTTTAAGTTTTTTCAAAACTACTAAGTGCGCCCTTTCCCATGGGTTTTGGCCCGCTTCACCACATAATTCCAAGAAGCTTCTACATTTGCTATTTTGGATGGCTTGTTTTAGTTCCTTGCGATCGGTGCGACCGGTGGCATTCGGAGCGTAGTTGCGCTATATTCTCATTTCACCAGCGGGATGCAGCAAAATGGCAGGGTTGTGATTCTTCTACTGCGGATCATAACTTCGCCGTAAGGAGAAGAAGAAGAAGATTATTGATACTAAGATGTGTTTTGCTAATCACTTCCGTGCTACTCTAAGAAATTTATTTTATTTGCTATATGTTTGCGCTTCGAACTATTAAAGACAATTTATTACAGAATTTTCCATTCTAAATTACATTATGGTATAACCTGCTGAAGAGAAGCCTATTTTAATAAAATAAAACCTTTGCTGATCACAAAAATTTGTTTTAAGGAGAATATGCAATAAACATCGTTTGCATCCTAGTTTGCCATTATTTTGTGATTTTCAAATTCTTCCCGTCCAACATTTGTATTGTTTTAAAGTATTAAAGGTATTTTTTGAGATCATGAAATTTTAATTTTGAAGTATTTGACATTCATAGTTTGCGTAGCCATTTTCTGTATTTACCCACTGTGCCCATTTTTCGCACTACGGCATTTCGTATTTTTTATTTCTTTTTGCTATAGATTCATAGAAATGTCAAACTTGATAAGTTAAACACAAACTTTTATCGTGCGATTTAATTCAAGTTTATTTAAAGTAAATATCGTTAATTTAAACAAAAGTGTTGCTAAATCGGTTCACTAGCTATATATCCTCGCGGTTATCATTAAATTCCTTCTTGAATCGCCCATTTAACTCTGCATTGAAAACTCTGCCCTTCGAATCAATGTCGCAACAACAACCCAGCGTAGAAACCCGTGCAGCTAAACAGCAACAATACTCATCACCTGCATCCAGAATGTCTTCTACGATTGACGACAAAAAATTAAAAAGTTTGGAATTTTTTTTTTTTTTTTTTTTTCTTCCCAAGGGTTGGTGAAAAAATCTTCCATAGACACTATGACGATAGCAAGCGCGTGCTCATAGTAATGTCAGATTCTTACTGACTAAAAAAAACCACCCTGCGATTTAATTTGTTATATATTGCAACTAAGAAGGACCTTATCAAGCAATTTTTCTATCATGAAAAAATAACACGTTTGGCAGGTTACCTTCCACTGAAAGATCCTGGAATTGAGTATGAGCAAACAATATAAAGAGTTTAAAAAGTTGATTCTGGAAGAACACAGCAAGTTGACCTTGAAACTTGATAAAATTGAAAGTGATTTTAGACGTCGTTTTGAGGAGGTCACAAGAACCGGAGCCGATCTGTCACAACGGGTACAACAGCTAGAATCAACACCAATACCGTCTGCTGCAATCACACCTGAAATATCGAAACTGGCACAACGTATCGATGAACTGGAACGCGAGAAAATATCAACAGACGCTATCATCCGTGATATACCAAGGAAGGAGAATGAAGACTTGCACGATTTGTTGGCCAAATTATGCCATTCTGTCGACTGCACTCCAACCCCAGCACTAAAAACTATTTTCCAAATTTCAAACAGTCACCGACAAAAATCTTTTGTTTAAATGTATCCATCGTCGTTGGAAAACAAACAAAAATCGACCTCTTTGTTTACATGATGTCGGACTCCCATCTGACAGCCGCATCTTTGTGAATGAAAGCTTAACATCAAGCAACCACCTATTGCTACGAAAAGCTCTTCTGCTAAAGCGTGAACGTGTGCTTTCAAGCGTGCATACCAGAGGTGGAAGAGTTTACGTACGTGCCAGCCCAGCAGAGAAAATGCTTTTAATTAATACCATCGAAAGCTTGAACTCAATTGCCGATAATAGAAGAATGCATACTGAAGATGATCATCGTGATTCGTAAGCTGTTCTCGACGCAGTATTATTTTTATATTCTTTATTATTTTGCTTTCTTTTTTATTCCCTTCTTTAATCTTATATTTATCTGCCAAATCTCTGAATGTTGTTCTGTTATTATGCTGGGTGTTTTGTCTTCTGTCTTTTATAGGGGTAGACTTTTCTTTGAATACTTTGAAAATGATTAACAACAATATATCTGCTATCGATGACGTAAACATGAACTTGCGTGTAATGTTAAATATTTTGTGTAAGCAGGCTAGTGGACTTCGTATTTGCCACATTAATGCACAAAGTCTATACCCAAAAATTGATGAATTTAGATACTTGTTTGAAGGGTCTAGTATTGACATTATCTGTGTGACGGAGACTTGGTTTCAAATTAATTTTCCTGATATTTTGTATCGTGTAAAAGGCTACAAATTGTTTCGCGCTAACAGGAGTAATCGAATTTTAAAAGTGTCGCTTCATCGGATGTTGCATCTCCAATTGAGTATAGTTTTACTGAAATTCTTATATATATATATATATATATATATATATAGGCCCAACAAGACCATTGACTTGTCACCACTATTTTCAACGCTAGAGAATACGACTTCCCTTTATAAAGAAATTATTGTGTGTGGTGACCTCAATTGTAATCTACTTAATCAAGAGTCGAGATTATTTTTGGAACGTATAAACACCCTAGGCTTAGAACCATTGAATATAAATAATCCAACTCACTTTATGGGCTCAGCGGCTACCTTGTTGGACCTATTTCTGGTTAATAACCCTCATAACACTTTACTCTATTCTCAGGTATCAGCACCTGCATTTCCCAAACATGATCTCCTCTTTGTGACCTTGAAAATAGATATACTAAAAATACCTATCTCTTATGAGTATAGGGACTTTAGGGGACTTAGCTTAAATATGTTGGAGGAACACACTTAGTGCATGAACTGGCAGCAAATTTATTTCACGACCTCTCCCAATGATCAGGTTAACTGTCTGCAGGAAATTATCAAGGGTCTGTTTAACGAACATGTGCCACTGAAAACAAAATATCTGCAAAATGAGGCAAGTTCATGGTTTTCTCCTGAAATTGAAGAAATTATGAAGCAGAGAAACTTGGCGTACAAACGTTGGAAGCGTTTGAAATTGCCCAGCTTTACGATTCGTTTCGTAGGTTGAGAAATAGAGTGGGCATCCTTGTCAGAGAAGCTAAGAGCCGATTTTATTCTAAACGATTTGATAAAAACTTGCCATCAAAAATTTTATGGAATAACATGCTGGAGCTAGGTGTAGGTCGGCAAAAATCTCAATGTCTTAATGACGTCAATCCAGACATTATGAACGCAGAGTTTGCCAAAGTTCAACGCCTCTCACTAGATCTTACAGATTCTAATTTTGCTACTCCTATTAATGCTAATAACCAGAGGAATTTTCAATTTAATTCAATAGATGAAACTGATGTGGTAAGAGCTGTACTCAAAATAAAATCGACATTGGATGATATTCATCCTCTATTCTTAGATATTACTTCCACATATTCTGCCTACTCTAACGCATATTTTCAACACAATCATCTTAACTAAGACTTTTCCACTTGGAAGGTAGCAAAAGTTATACCCATTGTAAAGAAGGAAGCCACTCGTTTATCTCCACCTGAATTTAGACCGATATCTATACTCCCGTTTTCATTTAAGGTTATGGAAAAAATATTACATGAGCAAATCTCCAGCTATATTAAAAATAACAAACTCTTGAGCATTCATCAGTCTGGTTTTAGGCAACAGCAAAGTTGTATTTCGGCTGTCTTAAAAGTTACGGAAGATCTTAGACGTGCCATGAATAATGATCTCGTTTCGTTCCTGGGACTCCTTGACTTTTCAAAGGCATTCGACACAGTAAACCACAGAATACTCGTCTCCAAAATGAAGTACCAATTTCGCTTTTCTGACACTGCTGCTGATTTGATGCTATCCTATCTCAGCGGAAGAAGTCAAGCTGTTGACATATGTGGAAATTTGTCAGACTTCATTGAATTAGAGTCAGGAGTACCGCAAGGATCAATACTAGGGCCGTTACTATTTTCAATATTTATAAATGATCTTCCACTTACTGTTGAATTCTCATCATTGCATATGTATGCTGACGATGTGCAAATTTATTTAAGTTGCAAATTAGGTATGAACGAAGACGGGGCTGGTAAATTAAACTCTGATCTTATTAACATTATGCACTGGTCCAAAGCTAACAAGCTTGAATTAAATCCAAAAAAATCTAAGTGTATAGTTATTTATAGAAATAAACTTGATGTCAGCTACTTTCCACCTATTTATTTGGGTAATACTGTACTAAAATATGTTGAAAAAGCCAAAAATCTAGGCATATGGTTCAATGACACACTTAGTTGGAGTTGCCACGTCCGGTTGGTGATCGGTAAAATTTACGGCTGCTTACGAAACTTGTCCCTCTCCAAAAGTTTTACACCTCAACACATTCGATTAAGCATTGCAAAAAGCATAATGATGCCAATAATTTTCTATGGGTGCGAAATTTTTTGTAGCCTCAACTACGAGACAAAAAGAAACCTTACTGCGGCTTTTAATAACGTTGTCAGGTACATCTATAATCTTAATCGTTTTGATCATATATCGACCCTATCGAACAATGTATTAGGATGTAGCCTCTCTACATATATTAAATACTGTGCCCTTAAAACATTTAATAATATTTTTATAACTAAGGAGCCGCGTTATTTATTTGATAAAATTGAATTTCCTGTTTCCAATCACTCCTTTGTTTTTGTGCAACCGAGATTTACATGCACTACTACAGAACGTCAATTTTTTGTTTACGTCATAAAGCAATGGAACTCCTTACCCCTCGACATTAGAAGGCTCCGCGGAACCCAACATTTTGGAGCAGCTTTATTCAGGTATCTGGCAGACAATAATTTTTAATTTTTAAATTTTAACGTATTAATAAATCTTAGTTAAATTTACATTCTTTATTTTTCTTTTGTCATTATTCACTCTTTAATTTTATCCTTTATTTTAATTGCATCTGAATTGTTTAACTTAATATATTTAATTTTTGTAACTTTTGCGTTTTAAGACTTTAAGTCTATTGTAAAAGATGTGCATATATAAATAAATGAAATGAAAATGAAAATAAATGAAATGAAATCATGTCGCTTATATAATAAACTTCGTCTATCTCTCAGGCTTCATAATACGTTTGTGAGGTATGTAACAAAAACATTGGCATTTAGATTTTGATTTTTTAATATTGATATTTTATCTGATATTTTGTTATGCTTGTGTTTACTTTTTTTGCTACTTTCTACTGCTAATTAGTGCATTTTTCTTTAATACTTCGTTTTTGCTGTAACTAATTATGAAAGTATATCCATTTTTTCTATGCTAAAACTTACTGACATTAGTTTCTTCTCTATCTATTGATTTTTAGTCAAACTTTCGTTATCCATTAAATACCATTATTTATGAACCATTTGTTCCTCCAAAGTATTAGCAAAGCAGGAGGCGGAAAATTTTTCTTCCTCCCAAGCATAAAAAAGAGTAGGTCATAGGTTAACGATGGTCTGAGAAGGGCGGGAAATCTACTGATCCAGCCACCACTAACTAAATGGATAGATGGGGTTTTAGACCTCTAGCCTTTTGCTCCTCATACATGCCGTATGACGCAGCCGACTTGCTGCCATGCTACTTATAGACCTCGTCTTTAATAGATGGAACAAAGGGTGGAACCATCACTCACAATGGGGAAGTAACGATACCAACAATCGAGGTATCATAGACTATAACTTGATTATCCACAACAAGGGTAATGAACCTAATTTTATCACTAAAAACCGACGAGAAGTTCTCGACATAATAATTTCACACAATTCGGATACTCTGTCCAAGGGTGGAAAGTTTCGCAGGAACATATTTTTTTCAATCACAGAATTACAGAATATAATCTAACAGGGTCCACTCGACCCACAAAACTCTCTTGGAAACCAAGGAAAACGAATTGGGAATGCTTCAGCGATCAAGTGGCACAGATTAATCTGCGACTCGCAGCGGAAAAACTTGCCGATATCGAATAAAAATAATATGAATATGTAGGTTTAACTACTTCGACGTACATCAAAGTTTCCATGGAATCATGCCCTATAAACAAAGGTATACATATAAAAAAAAGTCCTTAGTGGTCTAACGAACTTTTGGAGTATTGCAAGAAAACGAAACAACTTTTCAGTAAGGCCAAAAGAACAAATGGAGAAACCGATTGGAAGTCGTATAACAGCAGTTTCAAAGAAATAAAAAAAAGAAAATTAAAGTGGCTAAACGAATAGCGGGATAAATAACCATTAGCGCCAAAATTTCTAAAATAGTTTATGGACAAACTTCTACTCGCAGGTGCTTGACTTGACATTGAAAACACACTTCCCTGCCTGCTCTCTAGTTTATAGCACACTTCAGAGCACTAACAACAATACCATACCCCCAGGGGGTACACCCGCTCACATAAAAAATATAGACGAAGACGATAAAGTAGAATGGGCCATCAGTACTTTAGTCAATAGGTCAAGAGGGATTACTCACTATTATGCTACAGAAAAAAAAGAGGTTCATTACACGGAAGCTGGTGGCAATCTTCTGTGCTGTCTAGCATTGAAATATATGCCAAAAACCTTAGCGCTTAGCAAAAGTAGTATTCATTCCCAAAGCAGGTAAGCCAAGTCAAACAACAGCCAAAGGCCTATCAGTCTAACCTCCTTCGTCTTAAAAAGCCTCCTAGACATCCATATATGAAGCAAAGTAAACTTCTACAATATGTCGACTCATCAACACGTTGGTATAGGCAAGTTGATAGAAATAGCACTGCACAGTGGAAAAATCAATGCATTACAAATAGTTCACTCTGGCTGCTTTTCTTGATGTGGAGGGCGTTTTTCAATAACGTCAAGACTGGGGCAATGGTAAGGGCATTGGAAAAAACTGTCGCAGACACAGTAGTATGCAGATGAATAGCAAAAATGCTAGAAAATTGTATAGAAACATCCGAAATGGGTGACTGCATGATGAAAATGTCGACAACAAGAGGAACCTCACAGGGAGGAGTACTATCGTCACTCCTTTGGAAGTTAGTGATTAACGAAGTTTCAATAAAACTGAGAAGAACGCGTGTAAAATGTGTTGATTATGCAGATGATGTATCATAGTAATAATAGTCTGCGGGAAATTTGCTCCCACCATTAGCAAGATTTTACAAAGCGCACTAAGGGTTACCCCGACCAAAACCGAACTAGTTCTCTTCACTAAAAAGATATCAATCCCGGACTTTGTGCTATCGAGCATAGGGGACAAGGTTATTCCTCTATCACACAGTTCAAAATATCTGGGCCCAATTCTTGATAGTAAGTTAAGCTGGAAGCTAAATACAGAAGAGAGAATGAAGAAGACCTCATTAGCACTCTACACTTTCAACAGGATTTGTGGTAAAAACTGGGAACCATCTCAGAAAATTATGCAATATTGATTTTGGGGGTGCTTACTCTGGTGGGCAACAAGAGAACTCCAAGCTTGTAACAAAAGCATAACGGAAGCTCTAAAGTCAATAGCTACCGCAGACCTAAAATCTATTCTTAAATAGAACAAGAACTGGACAACAACAGTATATGGACACAGCTCAATCCTGAAAGCAACATTAGATGACAACTTACAAACCGACTACCTGAGGAATGGACAGCGAACACCATTATCTCTATCGCAGAACTTGAGGCTCTGAGCAGACAGAACAATGTTCAAATTGGGTGTCAGATCATAGTGACTTCATCGGGAACGAATGTAAGGTCAAATGGTCTAGCAAAACTACGAAAGCTCTGTATTGAAGGCAGCAGAACAAAGAAACTATAATCTCTTTGCAGATTATTGATATCCGTAGTAAACAGAGTAATAACGGGGCATAACTTTTAAATAAACATTCTGCGTGGATGGGAATAATGAACGGACAGCACGTCTGTAGAGGTTGCGGAAAACCTGAGGTGGAGGAAGAAACCTTCCACTTCTTGTGCCATTATCCTAGTTTATGTAGATGTCGCTTAATTCTTCTTGGGAACTCATTTTTCGGAGTAACAGAGATTTTGTAACTTGCCACGAAGCAAGTGGTGTGGATCCTATCAATTCCTAATATTCGCCAGCTTAAGGGAATGGCACTGGCCTCTCCTTGGAAACTGAGTTTGACATTTAACGATTAATTCAACATTTATTAATTCAGATATTTATTACACTATGAACTATTTCAATAAAAAAAAAAGTAGAAGAGAAGAATAATCAGGAAGTTCTGCTGGCGGGAATCTCCATCCGAATGGATCGAAGAAAGATCCTTCACATTCCCCCAATAACAACATACTGGTCCATCGTTTGTAAGTTAGTTAGGATTCGCAACGATATTTCCTTTTTGACGATCGCATTGGGTTATTATCCAGATGCAGCTTATCGAAGAATGTCTTGGGAAGTTTTTTGAGCAACAAGTCGGCAGGTGATTTCCACATCGTTGATGATGGCATAGTATGCTGGTGGATCAAGAACCTCAGGTAGTCTTTTGTAATGCGGCCATTGCTTGATGGGTGAAACAGTGCTTCACTTCCAGCCACTTAGAAAAAGAGTCTACTACAATAAAGAACGTCTTGCATTGAAAAGAACCAACAAAGTCAATATGAAGACGTGACCAGGATTTCGACGACTCTTTCCACGGATGATTTGCTTCTTGCGAATTCTTAGTACGTGATTGCTGGCAAGTGCAACATAGTTTCACGATTCCCTCTACGTTAGCATCCACTCTCGGCCACCATATATAGCTCCTGGCAAGGCTCTTCATTTTCACCACTCCAGGATGACCGGCACGGAGTATTTTCATGACAAGCTTTACGCGCCATCTCTGGATTGATCATTCGATTACTCAGTAATAACCAACCCTTATTTACCGTGATTTCGTTTCTATGCTGGTGAAATGTATTGAGATCTTCATCTGTTTGCACCGCTGGCCAACCCCTCAACATTCATTGAAAAACTCACTGCCGTGTTTTGTCCTTCAAAGTCATCTTGGCAATGCCACTATACTGAAAGATGTTGGCATTCGGTATGGGTGCGTCCGCGTCACAGTTTTTATCACCAGGTCTATGTACTATTTTGAAGCTACATCCATTAAAAAAACACGCTCCATCAAAGCATTTTAAATGGAAGGATGACTGGAGTGAGCTTGCCTGGATTAAACAATCCAATTAATAGTTTATGATCCGTGACAATTACGAACGTTCCACCATACAGAAAATTATGAAATTTCTTAATGCCCGCAATAATGAAATTGGGCGTTTTTGTCCACTTAGTAGGTTATGCATTAAAACCATACATATTCTGTATGGTGAAATGTCACAAACCAATGAAATCGGAAACTTTTCGCCTGGTCCTCCCTTAGAAGCATCTTTTAGAGTCTTTTAAAAGCTATCGTATGTTTACGATTCCAGTGGCACGTAGCTTTCTGGTCAAGCAACCTATGAAGTGGTTCCGTGATTGTTACTTTGTTTTTAAGAAATCCATTGTAGAAATTAATGAGACCCAGTAAAGCTTGCAACTGTTTTTTGTTTGCTCAATATCTTTTATTTTCTTTGACGAGATAAGGGACTCTACCAAGTCAAAGCACTTGTCTTTTCTCCTCCTCGATTCCGTTGGGTGGCAGGAATATTGCGAAGCGCCGCTTGTACGAATTCCATGAGGCTAGGTTTGCAATCTCGAATCTATAGATCCAATAGATGCGATTGTCCAGAGGTTAGAATAACTTGTAGAATTTTTAGAACCCGTATGCTCTTCACCTTATTCTCCGATTCAAACGCCATTTTAACACACCTATTCTACACTGTAGAATGAGTGAAAAACTTGTAGCAAAAATGTTAAACGAATGAAGAGATTACTCTAGTAAGCAGATTCCATCCTCGTCACAACAAATAAGCTCGACATTTAACAATTAATTCTGTAGTTGTCACTTATGACGACTCAGAAAATAGCAGAGTTCAGACACTCACCCACCACTCCAACATTCCCACAACAATAATTATAATTTTTTTTCTTGTTCTCTCTCTTTTCAGGTTTCTAACTTACGATAGCGCTAGGGTCCTCATAGGCCAATGCGAGTTAACAGTTACGACTGTTTCAGCAACCCTCGAACCTAACCTAACCTTGTATTTAAAAACTGTGCGCCTGAATCTTCAGAATACATCAATTCCAGTTGTGGTCAATGGTGTGTTTCCCTACACCTTTGCTGTAAAGATTAGAGTTCTACAGGGATTCATCCTTTCACCAATTCTGTTTCTACTTCATACCTGTTGAATTTCATCCTTGTACGAGACTTGTAGTTGCAATTGGCTCATTCCACAAACGATTTCCCAACGTTCTAAATGACCCGTATGCGATTTGGTTCAAAATTGGATGTAACACTCAGAGCAAAATATTTTTACAGGACCTTGGATTACGAGAAAAGGTTAGGAAGAAAAGCTAAATTTGCTTTGGTGCTACTGCTAATCATAGAACAGTGAAATAAATTTTATTAAAGTAATCACCAAAACTTTTAATTTTTATGATCATCAGTTTGGAGTTGTCACTCAGACTAACACGCAACAGTGTCGCAACGCGTCGGATACTTATATCCTTGTTACGTTTAATTTGTGAGCTGTTAAAACCACTCGCTTGACGAAATTTCCAATAGATCTACTGATCTTCAAATCGGTTGTTATCAACGCCCTTAACAAACCCACTCTTGTTGGTAAATGCCACAGCTAGCTTGTCCCAAACAGTTTTTGATTTCTTCACATACACGAAGTCTATATATTTGATGAGTAAACTGATTTTTGATTAAGCTTGCCCCAAACATTTTTAAAAATGTTGTCTTCCTCACATCCACGAAGTTTATAGGTTCGATGAGTAAAATGATTTTCGATTAAGCCTTCCAAATTTGTCTCACATCTGTCACTCGATAAGTACGCATTTCCACAACTTCTCATGCTTAAGAACATTTTCCACCACGAACTTTTCAATCGTTAGTTCGTAGTTCTCACGGCCTTTCAATTTCTCGTTCTCGTATTGAAGAAGAAGCCATCGCTTAATTTCAAAAATCCCTTTCTTAAAATTTTACACAAAATATTGAATACACAGTAAAGAAATACTTTCCACTTTTAGCTGAAATAAGCAAATCGTGCCCTTTAAAATGATATGCAATAACTATTCTAAGCAGAGACCCGCGTAAGAGTTACGAATACATCTTAACCTGCGCAGAGTCCGCTATAATCTGTTTCCAAACTCTAATGGCACAAACAATTGAACAGATCAATAAGTAACAGTTTTATTTTTTAATGGTGTCCACAGTGTAGTAGATGTACTTTTACATCTTCTTATTTTACCTTATATATCTGAATATGCACTTTTATATACATAGCTCAACATTTTAGATTGAAAGGTAAAACAAGAAGATATTAAATAAAACTGTTTTTTTATATTGTAGCATAATAATAACTACGCGCCTATGTCTATGCAGCAAATTCCGAAGTGACTTTCCATTCTGGCAGAATTTTGGTTCAAACTGTCCTTCATTCGAGGTTCGTGTCGGGGACGAAGTCTCCACAGCTCATGTCAACGAAAGAGACGAATAATATTAGGGATAAAAGGGAATTATAACTGCAAGAATTATTTCTCTTGTTCCAGTGGTCGAAGAATTTGCTAGAAGTTTCTGGCTATCAGAAACTTCTGCTATATAAGGACAGATGGCGATCAAAAAAAAGACAGTTGGTTTAGAACCGTGGCGAAGAGATTGGAAAAGTGATAATGGGCGAAGTTGTAATTTGGTGATAAATTGAAAGTTGAGAGTGAACAAGAAAAAGTAATTAGTTTGGATTTGTGAATTAAGTAATTGAAAGGAGATAAAGTGATTTGAGAGGAAAGAGACATTGTAAGAAAAAGAATTTGCGAAGAATAGTATAGTGTGAACTTGAATTGTTCTATAGAGTAGAAAATAAAGAAATAATTTCACAGAATAATTGTTTTATCTACTCGAGCCGTAGCTCGCATATTACATTGGTGTCAGAAGCGGGATAAAACTTATTCTGTGAATAACTATTTCCGTGGTGTGAAATTGCACAAAAAAAAAAAAAAACCATTTCTGTGTTGAGTTAATTAGTTGCGCAAAATGGGTCGCAAATTGGGAAAACTAACTATAACTCAACTAAAGGCAGAACTCAGTAAGCGGAACCTCGACACAACTGGGGGAAAAGATGCCCTGCTGATTCGTCTGGAAGAAGCAGTAACGCAGGAAGGTGAAAATCCGCATGACATAGAGTTTGACGTGGAAGAGGAACCAGCAAGTACAGTAGCCGACCCGGGTATAACAAGTCTGCTCCTGCAACTTAAGTTAGTCATGGACGAACAAAAGAAAGCAATAGAAGATCAAAGTCATAAGCTCGATGACCAAAAGAATTCTATAGAACTTAAGCTGGATGAACAAAAGAAAGCAATGGATGAACAAAAGAAAGCGATGGACGAACAAAAGAAAGCAATGGACGAACAAAAGAAAGCAATGGACGAACAAAAGAATTCTCTAGATGCTCTGGAAAGTAAACTTGATGAGCAAAACAAGAACTTGGAATCCAAATTCGAAGTGATCGAAGAGAAAATCGAGAAGGTCGAGACGCAACTCGAAAAAGTCGAAACTAGATTCGATGAAAATTTTGAGAAACATGAAACTCAGTTCGGGAAGATATAGACTCAGTTTGAAAAAGTAGAAAAGCAAGTCGAAAGTCTTGCTAAGGAGCTCAGCAACGTGAAGAGACAGAAAGCACGGGAATATTCCACTGACGGTCTGAGAAGAAAGGAGATGCAGCCTCCTATCTTCGATGGTCAAACATCATGGCCAATTTATAAGAGGCAATTCGAAGCGGCCGCAATGACCAATAGCTGGGACGATGAAGAGAAGTCTATTGCACTCACGCTTGCACTGAGGGGTCCAGCTGCGGAGCTCTTGCAGACCATCCCGGAAGATAAACAGCAGAACTACGACTCTCTGGTTCAGGCTATCGAGATGCGGTTTGGGGATGAACACATGCAGCAGGTGTACAGGGTTCAGCTGCGTAGTCGAGTCCAGAAAAGGGGGGAAACGCTCCAACAGTTGCAAGCGGATATAGAGCGACTAGCCCATCTTTCATACCCTAAAGCCGGTGAGGAGCTTATCAACGAAATGGCGGTGGAAGCTTTTATTCAGGCCATAGAGGACAGACAACTGCAAATGGCTGTAAGGATGGCTGAAAAGCGAACACTCCCCGAGGCATTGGCATTCGCTTTGTCAATGAAGGCTGCGGAGCAAGCATACCAGGGAATACACCGTGTCAGGGAAATGTCCGTCGTGGAATGCTCATGCCAGAGAACAGCCGTCATGGATGAAGACAGAGCTCGCGGAAGTCAAATCCGTTGCTGGAATTGCAACCAAACCGGACACCTACAACGGCAGTGCAGAAGTGCACCTAGACGAGGAAATTGTCCACATTGCGGAAGTAGGAGAAGCAGAGAGGAAGCATCCTGTCGGTCAGACTTCCCAAAACCAGCAGTCGGGGGATGCGTAAGGACCAACTTCGCGGGGTAGAAGTTGGTTACTGGAATCGAGGCCCCCAGGACCACCATTCAAGTTTCGCAAACCAAACGGGGTAACAAGAGCCTGACAGTGGAGGCACTAATCAACAAGAAGAAGTGCGTAGCCACCATCGACACAGGTGCCACCGCCTCCATTGTAAGAAGAGATATCGTCAAAGGCTCCTGGCTGCACAACACCAACAGCTACTGCCTGAAGACTGCAACAGGGGAAATGGCGAAGGTATTTGGAGAAGTTCGTCTTACGATTACTCTGGCAGGACTGACGTTCGCCCATGCGTTTCTGGTGGCAGATATATGCGACGAGTGCATCATCGGAATAGACTTCATGAAAGCAAATGAAGTAATCTTGGACATCGGGATGCAAGTACTGAGGTATCGAAATGTGGAGATTCCGATGGTGTACGGAAATGAGAATGCCGTAACTCTCAGGACAGTCATCAGCAAAGACGAAGTTTTGCCGCCGTCTTCAGAGACAATCATTTGGACGAAGCTGGAAGGTGATCTTGGGAGCCACCGATTCTACATAGTAGAACCAGACCCAGAGAAGAATTCTCAAGACTACATCGTGGGAAAGACGTTAGTCGAACCAAAGAACACCATGGTTCCAGTGAGAGTTTTGAACGCAAGACCACACACTGTCAAACTAAGGCGAGGGGAGGTGACTGGAAAATGCACGCCGATTACCGCCGTCGCAACAATATCTGAACGTGATGCTCCAAAACCTCTCCCATCACCTTGGACAGCGGAAACGAGAGAGACGATTCTCCAGTCCAGTGAGCTGAATCAGGAGCAGCGAACTATGGCAGAGAATCTTATCAATGAGTACGCTGATGTATTTGCCGCACAGGACGGAGAATACGGCCGAACACACCTGGTACAACATCGAATAGACACTGGTGATACTAGACCAATTCGTCAGCCTGCTAGGCGCCTTCCATTGGCAAAGCAGACAGAAGTTGCAGAGATGGTGTCGGCAATGGAGAAAGAAGGTGTGATTGAAAGTTCCAAAAGTCCGTGGGCATCACCGGTTGTACTGGTTAAGAAGAAAGATGGCAGCACGCGGTTCTGCGTGGACTATCGGCAGCTCAATTACGTCACCAAGAAAGACAGCTACCCTCTGCCACGGATTGACGACACGCTAGACACACTATCAGGAGCCCGATGGTTTTCCACTCTCGACTTGAAGAGTGGCTACTGGCAGGTACAGATCCATCCAGAAGACCGGGAGAAAACCGCCTTCACCGCAGGAAATGGGCTATGGCAATTCACGGTAATGCCATTCGGGCTGTGCAATGCTCCGGCGACTTTCGAGCGATTGATGGAATGTGTCCTGCAAGGGTTAACATGGAAAACCTGTTTGGTATACTTGGATGATGTCATCGTCGTAGGAAAAACGTTTGCGCAACACCGAGACAATCTAAGGGATGTGTTTCAAAGGCTTCGAAGTGCCCACCTGAAGCTCAACCCCAAGAAGTGCGCCCTGTTTCGAGCGGAAGTCAAGTACCTGGGACACATAATTTCAGCGAAAGGAGTGAGAACCGATCCGGAGAAGGTCGAAGCGGTGAAAAACTGGCCAGTCCCCAAAGACAAACACCAACTAAGGAGCTTCCTGGGCCTAGCCACCTACTACAGACGGTTCGTGAAGGATTTTGCCGGGATCGCAAAGAACCTGCACCAGTTGACGGAAAAGGGAAAACAATTCAAATGGTCAATTGAGTGCGAGAAGAGCTTCAAGGCACTTAAACAACGGCTATGCGATGCCCCGATACTGGCTTACCCCACTCCCGGGGAAACGTTCGTTGTGGATGCAGATGCTAGTAATGTCGGGGTAGGAGCCGTACTCTCCCAGGTGCATGACGGCCAAGAGAAGGTGGTTGCGTACTTCAGCAAGGTGCTCTCTAAGCCAGAAAGGAACTACTGCGTGACAAGGCGGGAACTTCTAGCTTTGATCTTGGCTACGAAGCATTTTCACAAACACCTCTACGGGAGGAAGTTCGTTCTTCGCACAGACCATGCAGCATTAAAATGGCTATTACAGTTCAAGAGTCCTGAGGGTCAGGTCGCAAGATGGATCGAAAGGCTGCAAATCTACGACTACGAAATACAGCATCGTAAAGGAAAACTCCACTCTAATGCGGATGCACTGTCCCGGAGACCATGCAGAACGGATTGTAAACATTGTGCGCGTCAGGAAGAACGGGAGCTGGTTTCCATCCAAAGAATGAGAGCCGAACCTATCGCCGGCTGGAGCGTAGATGAGATCCGGAACGCTCAGAAGGAAGACCCCGATATCGAGCCGATTCTGGCCTGGAAGGAGAACATGGAGAAACCGGATCATCAGGACATCTCTCACAGAAGCCCGACCTTAAAGGCATATTTTGCGCAGTGGGACTCCCTCCATGTCCAAGAAGGTGTTCTGAGAAGAAAATGGGAATCCTCCGACGGAAAATCGTTTGTAATGCAGCTTGTCGTACCGCGGACGAGGGTCAAGGAGGTGTTACAGGAAATGCATGGCGGGGCGACCGGAGGCCACTTGGGAGTGAATAAGACGCTAGAAAAGGTACGAGAACGTTTTTATTGGTTAAAAGCGAAGGAAGATATCGAAGACTGGTGCAGAAAATGCGACGTGTGTGCAGCTAGCAAGGGTCCGAGAATCAAAACTCGAGGTAAGATGCACCAATACAACGTGGGAGCACCTTTCGAACGAATCGCCATTGACATCGCAGGGCCCTTTCCGGAAACCGACAATGGTAATCGGTATATACTCGTAGTGATGGACTACTTCAGTAAGTGGCCGGAAGCGTTTCCGATCCCTAACCAGGAAGCCAGAACCGTGGCGGAGCAGATCGTCTACAATTGGGTTAGCAGATTCGGTGTGCCCTTGGAATTGCATTCTGACCAAGGGCGGAACTTCGAGTCAAGAATCTTCCAAGAGATGTGTCAACTACTCGGAATCAAAAAGACAAGGACAACCCCGCTTCATCCACAGTCGGACGGTATGGTGGAGCGTTTCAATAGGACTTTGGACGAACATCTCTCGAAGGTCGTAGGTGACTACCAACGGGATTGGGACCGGCAGATTCCCTTGTTTTTGATGGCCTATAGAAGTGCCGTGCATAGCACTACTCGACATACGCCGTTCGAAATCTTATTTGGTGGAATAGCTCGTTTACCCAGTGAGGTGAAATTTGGATCTCCTACCAATGAGCCCAGAAATGAAGAAGAGTACGTGGCGGACCTTAGGGAAAGGCTTAGGGACATACACCAAAGGACCAGAAGCCAGATTAAGATGACGAGCGACCGCATGAAGACCAGGTATGATGCCAAGGCAACAACGTCAGGATTCCAGGAAGGAGATCTGGTGTGGCTGTATAATCCCCATCGCCAAAAGGGGAAATCACCTAAGTTACAGCGGAACTGGGAAGGTCCCTACAGAATAGTAACCCGCATCAACGATGTTGTCTACCGCATCCAGCGAGGACCAAGGGCCAAAATGAAAGTGGTTCATGTGGACCGACTGAGTCGATACAATGGCCGAAATGAGGATGCACTTGTTCGGGACGAACACGTCTAAGAGGGGGGCAGTGTAGCATAATAATAACTACGCGCCTATGTCTATGCAGCAAATTCCGAAGTGACTTTCCATTCTGGCAGAATTTTGGTTCAAACTGTCCTTCATTCGAGGTTCGTGTCGGGGACGAAGTCTCCACAGCTCATGTCAACGAAAGAGACGAATAATATTAGGGATAAAAGGGAATTATAACTGCAAGAATTATTTCTCTTGTTCCAGTGGTCGAAGAATTTGCTAGAAGTTACTGGCTATCAGAAACTTCTGCTATATAAGGACAGATGGCGATCAAAAAAAAGACAGTTGGTTTAGAACCGTGGCGAAGAGATTGGAAAAGTGATAATGGGCGAAGTTGTAATTTGGTGATAAATTGAAAGTTGAGAGTGAACAAGAAAAAGTAATTAGTTTGGATTTGTGAATTAAGTAATTGAAAGGAGATAAAGTGATTTGAGAGGAAAGAGACATTGTAAGAAAAAGAATTTGCGAAGAATAGTATAGTGTGAACTTGAATTGTTCTATAGAGTAGAAAATAAAGAAATAATTTCACAGAATAATTGTTTTATCTACTCGAGCCGTAGCTCGCATATTACAATATGTATATTGTAATATGCAAGCTACGGCTCGAGTAGATAAAACGATATTCTGTGAAATTTATTTCTTTATTTTCTAGTCTATAGAACAATTCAAGTTCACACTATACTATTCTTCGCAAATTCTTTTCTTACAAGGTCTCTTTCCTCTCAAATCACTTTATCTCCTTTCAATTACTTAATTCACAAATCCAAACTAATTACTTTTTCTTGTTCACTCTCAACTTTCAATTTATCACAAAATTACAACTTCGCCCATTATCACTTTTCCAATCTCTTCGCCACGGTTCTAAACCAACTGCTCCCTTTCGATCGCCATCTGTCCTTATATAGCAGAAGTTTCTGATAGCCAGAAACTTCTAGCAAATTCTTCGACCACTGGAACAAGAAAAATTCTGATGTAATAATTCCAAGATGACAATCATTTCTTGCAGTTCTAATTCTTTCTTATCCGTGATATTATTCGTCTCTTTCGTAGACATGAACTGTGGAGACTTAGCCGCAGACACGAACCTCGAATGAAAAGACACTTTGGAATGGGCTGGAGGAGCGTAGTTATTATTCTACATTATTGTAGCATAATTTTACATTATGTTACACTGCCCCCTCTTAGACTTGTTCGTCCCGAACAAGTGCATCCTCACTTCGGCCATTGTATCGACTTAGTCGGTCCACATGAACCACTTTCATTTGGCCCTTGGTCCTCGCTGGATGCGGTAGACAACATCGTTGATGCGGATTATTATTCTGTAGGGACCCTCCCAGTTCTGCTGCAACTTAGGTGATTTCCCCTTTTGGCGATGGGGATTATACAGCCACACTAGATCTCCTTCCTGGAATCCTGACGTTGTTGCCTTGGCATCATACCTGGTCTTCATGCGGTCGCTCGTTATCTTAATCTGGCTTCTGGTCCTTTGGTGTATGTCCCTAAGCCTTTCCCTAAGGTCCGCCACGTACTCTTCTTCATTTCTGGGCTCATTGGTAGGAGATCCAAATTTCACCTCACTGGGTAAACGAGCTATTCCACCAAATAAGATTTCGAACGGCGTATGTCGAGTAGTGCTATGCATGGCACTTCTATAGGCCATCAAAAACAAGGGAATCTGCCGGTCCCAATCCCGTTGGTAGTCACCTACGACCTTCGAGAGATGTTCGTCCAAAGTCCTATTGAAACGCTCCACCATACCGTCCGACTGTGGATGAAGCGGGGTTGTCCTTGTCTTTTTGATTCCGAGTAGTTGACACATCTCTTGGAAGATTCTTGACTCGAAGTTCCGCCCTTGGTCAGAATGCAATTCCAAGGGCACACCGAATCTGCTAACCCAATTGTAGACGATCTGCTCCGCCACGGTTCTGGCTTCCTGGTTAGGGATCGGAAACGCTTCCGGCCACTTACTGAAGTAGTCCATCACTACGAGTATATACCGATTACCATTGTCGGTTTCCGGAAAGGGCCCTGCGATGTCAATGGCGATTCGTTCGAAAGGTGCTCCCACGTTGTATTGGTGCATCTTACCTCGAGTTTTGATTCTCGGACCCTTGCTAGCTGCACACACGTCGCATTTTCTGCACCAGTCTTCGATATCTTCCTTCGCTTTTAACCAATAAAAACGTTCTCGTACCTTTTCTAGCGTCTTATTCACTCCCAAGTGGCCTCCGGTCGCCCCGCCATGCATTTCCTGTAACACCTCCTTGACCCTCGTCCGCGGTACGACAAGCTGCATTACAAACGATTTTCCGTCGGAGGATTCCCATTTTCTTCTCAGAACACCTTCTTGGACATGGAGGGAGTCCCACTGCGCAAAATATGCCTTTAAGGTCGGGCTTCTGTGAGAGATGTCCTGATGATCCGGTTTCTCCATGTTCTCCTTCCAGGCCAGAATCGGCTCGATATCGGGGTCTTCCTTCTGAGCGTTCCGGATCTCATCTACGCTCCAGCCGGCGATAGGTTCGGCTCTCATTCTTTGGATGGAAACCAGCTCCCGTTCTTCCTGACGCGCACAATGTTTACAATCCGTTCTGCATGGTCTCCGGGACAGTGCATCCGCATTAGAGTGGAGTTTTCCTTTACGATGCTGTATTTCGTAGTCGTAGATTTGCAGCCTTTCGATCCATCTTGCGACCTGACCCTCAGGACTCTTGAACTGTAATAGCCATTTTAATGCTGCATGGTCTGTGCGAAGAACGAACTTCCTCCCGTAGAGGTGTTTGTGAAAATGCTTCGTAGCCAAGATCAAAGCTAGAAGTTCCCGCCTTGTCACGCAGTAGTTCCTTTCTGGCTTAGAGAGCACCTTGCTGAAGTACGCAACCACCTTCTCTTGGCCGTCATGCACCTGGGAGAGTACGGCTCCTACCCCGACATTACTAGCATCTGCATCCACAACGAACGTTTCCCCGGGAGTGGGGTAAGCCAGTATCGGGGCATCGCATAGCCGTTGTTTAAGTGCCTTGAAGCTCTTCTCGCACTCAATTGACCATTTGAATTGTTTTCCCTTTTCCGTCAACTGGTGCAGGTTCTTTGCGATCCCGGCAAAATCCTTCACGAACCGTCTGTAGTAGGTGGCTAGGCCCAGGAAGCTCCTTAGTTGGTGTTTGTCTTTGGGGACTGGCCAGTTTTTCACCGCTTCGACCTTCTCCGGATCGGTTCTCACTCCTTTCGCTGAAATTATGTGTCCCAGGTACTTGACTTCCGCTCGAAACAGGGCGCACTTCTTGGGGTTGAGCTTCAGGTGGGCACTTCGAAGCCTTTGAAACACATCCCTTAGATTGTCTCGGTGTTGCGCAAACGTTTTTCCTACGACGATGACATCATCCAAGTATACCAAACAGGTTTTCCATGTTAACCCTTGCAGGACACATTCCATCAATCGCTCGAAAGTCGCCGGAGCATTGCACAGCCCGAATGGCATTACCGTGAATTGCCATAGCCCATTTCCTGCGGTGAAGGCGGTTTTCTCCCGGTCTTCTGGATGGATCTGTACCTGCCAGTAGCCACTCTTCAAGTCGAGAGTGGAAAACCATCGGGCTCTTGATAGTGTGTCTAGCGTGTCGTCAGTCCGTGGCAGAGGATAGCTATCTTTCTTGGTGACGTAATTGAGCTGCCGATAGTCCACGCAGAACCGCGTGCTGCCATCTTTCGTCTTAACCAGTACAACCGGTGATGCCCACGGACTTTTGGAACTTTCAATCAGACCTTCTTTCTCCATTGCCGACACCATCTCTGCAACTTCTGTCTGCTTTGCCAATGGAAGGCGCCTAGCAGGCTGGCGAATTGGTCTAGTATCACCAGTGTCTATTCGATGTTGTACCAGGTGTGTTCGGCCGTATTCTCCGTCCTGTGAGGCAAATACATCAGCGTACTCATGGATAAGATTCTCTGCCATAGTTCGCTGCTCCTGATTCAGTTCACTGGACTGGAGAATCGTCTCTCTCGTTTCCGCTGTCCAAGGTGATGGGAGAGGTTTCGGAGCATCACGTTCAGATATTGTTGTGACGGCGGTAATCGGCGTGCATTTTCCAGTCACCTCCCCTCGCCTTAGTTTGACAGTGTGTGGTCTTGCGTTCAAAACTCTCACTGGAACCATGGTGTTCTTTGGTTCGACTAACGTCTTTCCCACGATGTAGTCTTGAAAATTCTTCTCTGGGTCTGGTTCTACTATGTAGAATCGGTGGCTCCCCAGATCACCTTCCAGCTTCGTCCAAATGATTGTCTCTGAAGACGGTGGCAAAACTTCGTCTTTGCTGATGACTGTCCTGAGAGTTACGGCATTCTCGTTTCCGTACACCATCGGAATCTCCACATTTCGATACCTCAGTACTTGCATCCCGATGTCCAAGATTACTTCATTTGCTTTCATGAAGTCTATTCCGATGATGCACTCGTCGCATATATCTGCCACCAGAAACGCATGGGAGAACGTCAGTCCCGCCAGAGTAATCGTAAGACGAACTTCTCCAAACACCTTCGCCATTTCCCCTGTTGCAGTCTTCAGGCAGTAGCTGTTGGTGTTGTAGCTGTTGTTGATATCTGACGATATCTCTTCTTACAATGGAGGCAGTGGTGCCTGTGTCGATGGTGGCTACGCACTTCTTCTTGTTGATTAGTGCCTCCATTGTCAGGCTCTTGTTACCCCGTTTGGTTTGCGAAACTTGAATGGTGGTCCTGGGGCCCTCGATTCCAGTAACCAACTTCTGCCCCGCGAAGTTGGTCCTTACGCATTTCCCGACTGCTGGTTTTGGGAAGTCTGACCGACAGGATGCTTCCTCTCTGCTTCTCCTACTTCCGCAATGTGGACAATTTCCTCGTCTAGGTGCACTTCTGCACTGCCGTTGTAGGTGTCCGGTTTGGTTGCAATTCCAGCAACGGATTTGACTTCCGCGAGCTTTGTCTTCATCCATGACGGCCGTTCTCTGGCATGAGCATTCCACGACGGACATTTCCCTGACACGGTGTATTCCCTGGTATGCTTGGTCCGCAGCCTTCATTGACAAAGCGAATGCCAATGCCTCGGGGAGTGTTCGCTTTTCAGCCATCCTTACAGCCATTTGCAGTTGTCTGTCCTCTATGGCCTGAATAAAAGCTTCCACCGCCATTTCGTTGATAAGCTCCTCACCAGCTTTAGGGTATGAAAGATGGGCTAGTCGCTCTATATCCGCTTGCAACTGTTGGAGCGTTTCTCCCCTTTTCTGGACTCGGCTACGCAGGTGAACCCTGTACACCTGCTGCATGTGTTCATCCCGAAACCGCATCTCGATAGCCTGAACCAGAGAGTCGTAGTTCTGCTGTTTATCTTCCGGGATGGTCTGCAAGAGCTCCGCAGCTGGACCCCTCAGTGCAAGCGTGAGTGCAATAGACTTCTCTTCATCGTCCCAGCTATTGGTCATTGCGGCCGCTTCGAATTGCCTCTTATAAATTGGCCATGATGTTTGACCATCGAAGATAGGAGGCTGCATCTCCTTTCTTCTCAGACCGTCAGTGGAATATTCTCGTGCTTTCTGTCTCTTCACGTTGCTGAGTTCCTTAGTAAGATTTTCGACTTGCTTTTCTACTTTTTCGAACTGAGTCTCTATCTTCCCGAACTGAGTTTCATGCTTCTCAAAGTTTTCATCGAATCTAGTTTCGACTTTTTCGAGTTGCGTCTCGACCTTCTCGATTTTCTCTTCGATCGCTTCGAATTTGGACTCCAAGTTCTTGTTTTGCTCATCAAGTTTACTTTCCAGAGCATCTAGAGAATTCTTTTGTTCGTCCATTGCTTTCTTTTGTTCGTCCAGCTTAAGTTCTATAGAATTCTTTTGGTCATCGAGCTTAAGTTCCAGAGACTTCTTTTGGTCTTCTATTGCTTTCTTTTGTTCGTTCATGACTAACTTAAGTTGCAGGAGCAGACTTGTTATACCCGGGTCGGCTGCTGTACTTGCTGGTTCCTCTTCCAACTAATTAACTCAACACAGAAATCGTTTTTTTTTTTTTTTTTATTGTGCAATTTCACACCACGGAAATAGTTATTCACAGAATAAGTTTTATCCCGCTTCTGACATCAATGTATTATGCAAGCTACGGCTCGAGTAGATAAAACGATATTCTGTGAAATTTATTTCTTTATTTTCTAGTCTATAGAACAATTCAAGTTCACACTATACTATTCTTCGCAAATTCTTTTCTTACAAGGTCT
This sequence comes from Pocota personata, assembly GCA_963082735.1. Classification (NCBI taxonomy): domain Eukaryota; kingdom Metazoa; phylum Arthropoda; class Insecta; order Diptera; family Syrphidae; genus Pocota; species Pocota personata. The sequence continues at coordinate 117,640,577 of OY720429.1, read as the reverse complement.
CTTTCCTCTCAAATCACTTTATCTCCTTTCAATTACTTAATTCACAAATCCAAACTAATTACTTTTTCTTGTTCACTCTCAACTTTCAATTTATCACAAAATTACAACTTCGCCCATTATCACTTTTCCAATCTCTTCGCCACGGTTCTAAACCAACTGCTCCCTTTCGATCGCCATCTGTCCTTATATAGCAGAAGTTTCTGATAGCCAGAAACTTCTAGCAAATTCTTCAACCACTGGAACAAGAAAAATTCTGATGTAATAATTCCAAGATGACAATCATTTCTTGCAGTTATAATTCTTTCTTATCCGTGATATTATCCGTCTCTTTCGTAGACATGAACTGTGGAGACTTAGCCGCAGACACGAACCTCGAATGAAAAGACACTTTGGAATGGGCTGGAGGAGCGTAGTTATTATTCTACATTATTGTAGCATAATTTTAGGGGATGTTACAATATATATAAAAAGGAATTCAAAGAGAAAAGAAAGATCAGGAGATTACATCTTTTGAAATGGTACTCAATATGATCTATTTCTGACAAACAAATGTTGGTCTCCGCATGTACCTTTACGGGAGCTATGCCCAAAAGTGGACGGAGCCAATATAAAGAGTCGCACTCACTGGGTGGAGAACATACAAACTTGCGCAAATATTAATATTCAACAGATTTATTTACATGATGATGCTGATGATGATAATGATGACGAACATGGGTATAAAGCATAAATACTATCTTTTTATTCACAAAATATCATAGTAAAAACATGCGGATAAGGATACGCATATTTTACTTTGGCCTATTATCCGCGAATACGGACACCTGCAACATCTCCGCTCACAAGTGATGCCTACGTATGCATCCCCCACTTTTCGCTGACACCTATACACTGGCAAGCATTATGACTTCCTTTAGGTTTGTACGCCGAAAAAAACACCTGTGAAGTTGACCATCTGTTGACCAAAATGTTCATCACTTTTTCACATTTTCCACGAAATTATAGGAAATAACTATTCTTTTTTTTTTTCTCTGTTTATTTATCCACTTAAACGTTAGTATGTACATCATGGTTTAAATAAACTTAAAAACTACAGTCATTCACAGACTTTCGTAGAATGCAGACGTGTTTCGGCTTTTCCTTCAAATTCGGAGTAATTTCTAGTTGACTATTATAATTTGGTTAATCAATTGGCGAGTTAGCCTAATACAAGTGGTAGTGGACTGGTAACCCAGCACCCCGGGTTCAATTCCCAATCCAATTTGTCGAAAAAAATTATAATAATAACAAAGTGCAAACAGTAATCAGGCGATGGAAAACGAGCGGTCCGCGCTCCCAATAGCGGGGCCAGCAGATGAAACGATGCCATCAGCCGAGAAGGCAGTTAATGTAGGTACTGACCACCTAGCAACGGTAGCCGCCGATAGTGCAGGGAAGAAAGAAGGAAGACAAAACCGACTCCCAAAGTAGTAAAGCGCCCCTCCATAACAGCTGCCGGGCGGAGTGATGGAAGGGGCGCCTAGTACAGCAACAGCAGCTGCAGAAAAAAAGCGGCAAAGTTCGGATCACGATGACCAATACCCATACGTCTCCGACGGTGGGGAAGGCCACTATATGGGGGATAGCAACATCTTCTCAGTTCTTGCTGCTTCTGAGTCAGAAGACGAAGATGATGAAGTAGAGACTCTGAACAGCAGCATCAGGCAGCTGAAAGAACGCGTACGTGCTATCAAGGCTAAGCAAATGGCCAGACGAGAGAAGGAGCGGCAGCAAGAGCTCCAGTGCGCTTTGCAACAACCACAGCAGCAGCCATCAGAAGGCCATACGCAACAACAAAAACAGCCGCAACTACAACAGCAGCAGTAACAACAGCTGAAGAAACAGCAACAAACACAGCAGCAGTCATCAGAAGGCCAGTTGCAAAAACAGCTGAAGAAACAGCAACAACAACAAAAACAGCAGCAGTCATCAGAAGGCCAGTTGCAAAAACAGCTGAAGAAACAGCAACAACAACAAAAACAGCAGCAGCCATCAGAAGGCCATACGCAACAACAAAAACAGCCGCAACTACAACAGCTGAAGAAACAGCAACAAACACAGCAGCAGTCATCAGAAGGCCAGTTGCAAAAACAGCTGAAGAAACAGCAACAACAACAAAAACAGCAGCAGTCATCAGAAGGCCAGTTGCAAAAACAGCTGAAGAAACAGCAACAACAACAAAAACAGCAGCAGCCATCAGAAGGCCATACGCAACAACAAAAACAGCCGCAACTACAACAGCAGCAGTAACAACAGCTGTAGAAACAGCAACAAACACAGCAGCAGTCATCAGAAGGCCAGTTGCAAAAACAGCTGAAGAAACAGCAACAACAACAACAGCAGCAGCAGAAAAGGAAACAACAACAACAACAACGACAACAACAACAACAGCAGCAGCAGAAACAACAACCGCAGCAAAAACAGCAGCAACAGCAACAACAACAACAACAGCAGCAAATGAAGACTACAAAGACGAGGGTGCCACCAATTAACACCTATAAGATGGAGCTGAAGGATACCATTGAGCTATGTAAGTCGGCCATAGGTAATAATTTTTTCATTAAGCGATTAAATGTAGATAGACATGCTATCCACTGCAATACAGTGGAACAGTACAAAAAAATCAAAAAATCTTTTGAGGGAATCGACGACGGAATTCTTCTCCTTCACTCCGAAGGGGGAAAAGCTGCAAACCATGCTGCTGAAGGGGATAGAATCGTTTACTGATCCGGAGATGCTCCTTAAACTGCTTAAAGAGAAGGAGTGCGACGAGCTCCAATTCGTAGGGGTCAAGCCATTCACCACAGCTAAGGCAAAACAGGAGAAGCGGACACTGCCGTTCTTCCTAGTTCAGCTTTCACCCAATAGCAAACTGGATGGTCTAAGGAGTATTAAAGTCCTAGACTATAAGGTTGTCGCCTGGGAAAAATTAAGAAGCAGCGAAAACATTTTACAATGTGTTCGCTGCCAAAGGTTCGGGCACGCCGCGTCGAACTGCGAAATGCAGCCTCTATGTGTCAAGTGTGGAAAGAACCACAAAGCAGAGGAATGCACTGTGGGTAAAGATGGAGTGGCAGATCAGAGCCAGCTCTCGTGTGCTTTATGCAGGAACTCGGGACACACCGCAAACTATCGGGGTTGTCCTAAGTTCCAGTATATTAAGAAAGTAAATCTGGTTCGTCAGGAGAAGGTCATAGTGAAACGTCTACCTGCTCCAATTCAAACACAATCCGTGACTCCCCAAGTGACCTACGCCCAAATGGCGGCAGGTCGGGGAAACGCGGAACAGAAAAGACCGAAGGTTGATTCTCAGGTCCCAGCGCCTAGAGCACCGGAGGCTCAAACTGACTTGCTGGACATCTTGCTCTCTATCCAAGGGCAGATGGAGCAGCTTCAACGTCAGGTACAGGAGCAGGCGAAGCGGGTGGACCAGATCTACGCACTTCTGCCGGGCCTAACGCACCTCCAGTCGTAATGGGTACGAACATGGAGGAGCAATCCTTGAAGATTCTAGCGGTGAATGTGAATTCACTGATTAGGATCGAGCGAAGAGCCGTATTGTTTAAGTTGCTAGGAGACTAAACCCCTGATGTGCTTATGGTTAGCGAAACAAAGCTATCCCAGAAGCACAAATTGGGGCACAATAAATACAATATTGTCAGAAGAAACCGACCTAACTCCACACTAGGAGGAGCTGTCGCGATCTTCATTAAAAAACAACTGCAATTTAAGGTAGTGTACAGCGGTGAAGTGCGAAGGTTCCAGGTGCTGGAAGCGGAAAGAGGATACACATGAAAGAGGATATACATACATGAGATACTTCTGCCTTCGAAATGATATAGAGCACTGGCGATCCGAGAACATAGGTTTTACCGAGTTCAATGACGATATTATGGCAAACAATGTCATCGCCGATGAAAGGGTTCACCCCCGCACATATCGAAGGTGGAGCTTCAAGCGATCTTTGAATCATTGAGAAGAAATAAATCTATGGGAATCAACGGAGTGTCGAACATTGTGCTTCGACATCTCCCTCTAGAAGCGGTGGACATTTACACCACTCTGTTTAACAATGCGCTGAATAATGCACATTATCCAGCGCACTGGAAAACAGCAGTGATACAACCTATCCCCAAAAGGGGTAAGGACACCTCCAATCTGGCAAATCTCCGGTCGATAAGTCTCCTTCCGAACATCAGCAAGGCATTCGAGAAAGTTATCTATAGAGCCCTGCTTAAGTGGACTGAGAACAATAATATAACTCCGGATAACCAATTCGGTTTTAAGGCGGGGCATGATACAATACATGTCGCATCTAAACTGGTATCGGATATCCAATGGAACAAAAGCAAGAACCAATGCACGAGTGCATGCCTGATTGACTTGGAGAAGGCCTTCGACACCGTATGGTTAGAGGGACTTTTCTACAAGCTAAGCAGGCTGGGCATAAGCAAACCACTGCTGTTCATTTGCAATGGAACATTTCTAATTAAAAACGGTCTGCAACAAGGTGCGATTAATTCACCGATCCTTTTCAACAGTTACACGAGCGATCTCATAGGATCACTTCACCATGCTATAGAGTACGCAGACGACTTGATTGCGTACAGATCAGGACCAAAAATCGAGGTCATTGCACTGCTCTTGCAACGTGACTTCGATAAGATTCAGCGATATTGCGATGACTGGAAGTTGAAGATCAACTTCCAGAAATCGGACACCATTCATTTTAGGACTCCGTTGTCTGGGGCCTCTAGGGATACCAGAAAGAATTGGCGAAAGTTCTCAATCGTTGGACCGCACGGACAGCCACTTGCGAGTCAAAGTGTAGTCTGATACCTGGGGCTTTGGTTAGAACAATATCTATATTTTAACAAACATATAGATGCTGCTCTGGCCAGAGCCAGAGGTGCTTTTGCCCTTACAAAGAGACTTTTTTATAGCAAGCAACTCGATGCAAGGGTAAAGGTAATCTGCTACATGGCCCTCATTCGGCCCATGCTCGTATATGGATGCCCCGTGTGGTTCAACGTGGGAGCAAAGATTCGGGTGTTTGAGAGGGCTTGCCTTCATTTATACAGAACAGCAGAGTCCCAGTACATAAAATTCTATCCCAATGAGGTCCTATACAACAGGGCTAACCTAATAAGAGTGGATAATTTCGTTATCAAGCTGATTCGAAGGCACATTGCAAGAGCAATGAGCTCGACGAACAATCTGATCTCCGGGGCTTATTACCCCAATTACAGGTACCATGAGAGAGTGCGCCTTAACGGCTTTGTTCCCCCAGAGGCATTCCTCTATCTCGATGAGAAAGGTCTGATCCAGGACAGTTTGGCAGTGCCGCTAATCTTCGGTGTTGCTCGGACAGTTGCGGATAGGCGACTCAACTACGACAGAGACGTCGCACACAGCAGTGTGGAGCGTCTCCGGTTTAGTAGAGCGGTATCGAGTCGCGATATAGACGACGTACAACGTCAGTACGAACATTTTTGGTGGCTAACCGAACAAGTGGGAACTCCTTCGTCGTTTCCCCATAATCCAGGGTAGCCAGTTTGAAGTCGGCTGGTTTTTCTATGGCCGATTGACATAGCTTAGGGTTATTTAGTTTTTAGACAGATTTTTAAACGACATATATATATATATATATAAAAAAAAAAAAAACACACAAGCACTTGGATCTATTAAAAAAAAAAATACAAAAAAATACAAAAAAAAAATACATATATAATTACGTAAGATTTATTTTAAGATAGTCTATAAGTTTTATATGTATAAGAAACAAACAAAAAGTTCGAAATAAATACAAATTTAAGTTAGGTTACGTCGAAAGACATATTTTTAAGTATTAGGTTTAGCTTAGAGCGCCCGCATAGGGCCAGTAAGTTAGAATAACATAGATAAGTTAGTTAGGCTAGTTTTAAGCGTTTTTTGTTTAGCAAGTAAGTTATAATGAATTAATAATTAATAAAAATGCAAAAAAAAAAAAAAAACTTAAAAACTGCAACAATATTTATGATTTGAAGTAACTGAAATTCAAGGTTCTCAATACTTACACTATAATTTTTATACGAACTTAAGTCTATCTTACATATATAAATATTTTTTTTTCCTTAT